>OX387381.1:26543777-27793777 GCA_947563715.1 Lycia hirtaria | reverse complement strand
CAATAGTTTTAAATCATTTGATTTATTTCGTTTTTTTTATTTAATTTTTTTTAGCTCCACAGACACCAGGGTCCTTGAGCTTTGTCAGAATTACAGACTATTACTAATGAATGCTCAATATTATGGTCTTACAATTGTTTACATATATGTAAGTATATTTTATATTTTTTTGTAACAAACCACATTTAAATGTGCATACAGATTGCAAGTAGAACGGATGGGTGATGGAGCTGTTTTTCGAGTGGAGACTACACATCGTCAAGTGCAGAAGGAAGACCAACCACAAGATGGACAACGACCTCACATAAGTAGGAGCAAGAGAGAGCTAATTTTCATACATAAGAAACATTTTTGGAAATCATTAACGTAAAAATGATTTTTATGTACGAAAATTAAATGGGATCAAATTGAAATTTTCGTCGAAAATTTGTGATGTTGTTTTCTAGTTTTCTAAACAACGATTTTTTCAACGACAAGTTTATTCAATCTTTTACATCTTCAAAAATGTTAGTATGAGCGAGCGAGACAAACAATGGCTTAACTACCTAGAAACGCTTAAGTAAACCCTGTATTGTAACACGGATTTATGAATGAACCTTATTTGGAAACATTAATAATCTGGAATTAAAAGTAAATTTCCGTTCACTATTATAACAGAAAAAAAGACAAGTTTACAATAATAATCACCACTCACACTGACATATTTCTTCTATCAATATTTCCGCCAGAAATTAATAAGAATCTAATCACTACTGAGTTGTAACAACTAAATAAAAACAGTATAATAGCCAGACATAAAGCTAATTGGATAATTGCCACGGGACTGACCTCTGTTCTATCACCTGGCTTACACTATATATGATGTTCATATTGAAGCAACCTATAAATTGCTCACCAGCATTCATGATCCGGGCTTTCCGGTGCAGTGACTTGTACTTTAAGGTTTTAGTTCTAATGTCTAACAAGAAGAGCTATTTTAGACTGTCTCCAGCTGATTGGATACCTGCCTCACAGGACTGACCTCTGTTCTATCGCCCGGCTCACACTGTATATGTCGTTCTTATTGAAGCACACTATACAGTCTCCCGGTTGTACATGATCCAAACTGCCCAATGCTGTGTCTTGTACTTTTAACTCTGTCAGCCTTTTGTAAGAACGGACCTGGAAATATTTGGAGAATAAATAATTTAACATATTTTAGCATCAGAATCAAACAGAAATATCTAACTAATACTAACACACCACATAATATAGTTTTCTATGCTTTTTATGCTTAAAACCCAAAGGATGCCAATGGGAGCTAATTACTAATGTCTGTAGGTATTTCAGTAATCACAATTTTTGATTTGTTGCACAAGGAGCTGGGTTTATATTCATATATGCCATTCTGTTACATTAACTATCACATAATTTACTGTTATTATGAAACTGATGACACGGCATGTAACAATTGACTAAAATAGACTGTAATTATAGTTACAAAACTGAAAAATCTACTTCAAATAGCAGGCCTTGAAAAGTATTATTTATATCATTGGAGATGGTTTCAAAACTACGGAACCAATATTACTTAAATTTTAACAACTTTTAATTTAGGTGACTTATATTTTGTATGTATACATAGGTTACAGGATGAAAATCCCAAAAATACTGGTTTCTGTATCTTTAACAACGCATAAGCTAAGCTGTTGGTCCTATAGATATAAAATTTGACCTAACATTTTTCAAAAATGTCATTTTAGCCTGATGCTACTAGTCCATTAATAAATACTCACTTCTAACTCCTCTCCTGTAGTGTTGCATATTTCCTCAATGAGATTGATAGCACCAGCCTCCCCACACAAATGTATTTCATCTGCCTGCAGCCCTAGTATTGCTCTCGTCCACGCCCATCCTCTTCCTCGGTCGGCTATCATTTGTATTTCATCTATAATTGCCACTTCATCTGTAATGGAATGTTAGTTTGAAATAAGAAAAAGTAAGTCTATTTAGAAGCCTAAGTTTGCACTTTGCAAAGATAGATACCAGCAGTTCAGTTCAGTTCACTCTTGTCCTGGTGTAGCTATAAAATAATACACCAAAGAGAACATCTCCAGTAATCTCAATTTTCCTACCAAATATCTATAATCTATGGTAGCCTAGCATGAGAACAATTGCTTTTCAAATCAAAGGACTATATATTATTATGTGCATACTATTACTTGCTGCAAGCTTGAAATAGTGAAGTAAAACAGAACTAAAATTGTGGATAAAATCTCAAATAACAAGACCGTCCCACTTACAGGAGTGATTTAATGACGTCATTTCAACAGTACAAGCCACATGACTAGACGGATTGAGCTCTGCTTCATCTTTCACCAGCGACTCTGAGTCAGTGTCATCAGATTCCTCTGGATTTGTTACCGTTGCATACAGCGATGCATGTCTCCTCTCTTCACCAGTTATTAAATCACATGGGGTGCCCTGAAATATACTAAATGATTAAAAAAATTAGATAAACTACAGACATATTTATGTTTAAAAAACATAATGCATTTTAAAATCTTTCCCAATAGGAACACTTTTTGAATATTATTTTAACATGAAATCATTCCCATTACTTTTCAAACAGGTACAATAAAATATAGTACAAGAACACTTTATTGTCACCATGAAAACTTAACATAGGCACATGCAAAGAGTATTGTACTATGGGCACATGATAAAGCACTAGAGAAGTACAAAGGTGGGTACTTTATTTTACTTAAATTCATATGAAATTTTAACATTTATCAAATAGAATTTGAAACCTTTCTTTCAAATAGGAATATTATTTCAGAATAAAAGTACTCTCCAAATTAGCTTTTTTATTATTTGTGACATTTCATTATTTATCATTATGTAATTTGATAATTGTATTGTCTATACTTTTTCACATTTGTATTTTTTTACCATCACTCTTATATCCATATCATTACCTAGATTCTAAGATATTTGTTTAACTAACACAGAGTAATTCATCCTAACTAAAAATGAAACAACTTACATGTTTGTTAGACTTGTGGTAAATCTCAGTAGCCAATAGTTTCAGTGGTCCACAGTAAACACCAGACTTGGCTTCCAGGAACCTCTGCATAGCATGGTATGTTTTACCTGAATTTGTAGGGCCTGCATGAAATACTATTTTTCTTATTTTAGTGCGTGCTTCTGGGTACCTGTAAAAATATAAAACTTTGAATATTTTGTATTAGAAGTTAACAAATATGGGATAAGCATGAAACTATTAAGCTTATTAATACATATTAAAGAGAGAACAATAGAAACTATTGCAATGATACAATAAATTTTAGTAAGTGCAGTCCATGCTGGACTGGGAGAAAAAGAAATACATAGAATGTTCAAGCTGTTTCTCTCTCCAGCATACTGTGAGTCTTGATGGATATGAGAAAAATTGGATTTAGATTGGCCACTGCAAGCCAACATTATATAATATCTCCTAACATCCTCTCCCTCCCATCTTACCCTATAACCATGGTCAAATGACCTCATGGTCTTTGACGCTCTACCTACCCCGTAAGGGAAAATAGAGATGATTTTACGTAAATACAGAAAGGTATAAATTTCTCTTTAATTTCTGTTATCTTATTAATAACTGTAATTATAGGGATAGTTGACCAAGATGAAATTTGAATACTGTAAGGAAGAGCTTGCACAAATTTTCACTTTGCACTGAGATATGGCTAACTGAATAAAAAATCATTTTATATCAACAGAAATCTTATTAATAATTTAATAGTTATTAATGTACATACCAGTTAGCAGGTGTCCTTAAGTCTGATATCTTCTTCAAGTCATCTAAACAATCTAAATGTGGAAATGCCAGTCTTGCATGTCTCAAAAAATATGGAAATAAATCATCTACATGGCCAGCACCTACAACATTGAAAATGGACTATAAATACACACATACCAACAAACAATAACAACAACTGCAGAAGAGTTGGCAAAATGTCAACCTTGTAAAATATCACTTATAGTGATATGCAAATCTGGTGGCAAATCGTGTTCCAAACAATGTCTTCGAAACGATAAAAACGCCTGATGCAATAACTGATCATCCAAGCCGTTCTCCGAAGCCAAGAGTCGCACCTCAGCTTTCTGATAGAATCTGTTGAGAATCTTGAGCAAATCTTGTTTTTTAAGGCGACCCGTAAATTCTTCTCCTATGTTTATGTCATCAGGATTAGGTTTTACTGGTACAGGGACAAATAGCGCCGCAGGACTACCACGGTCATGTTTTTTGGTCCGTAGGAAAATATAACCTATATTCTGCGGTTTAACTTTACGATTGCATATTACACTAGTACGAAGAACTGGATATATCGCTGGCTGTAGCTTATCAACGTAGTAAAGGGCCAGTAGTCTGGTGAATCCTTTGTACATTTTATTTGAAATTAAAACAATTTTACTATTTTCACTAAAAATTTCCCACCGCCAACTGTCACATTTTTTTTTGTAATTTTCCCAGATTACAAGTGCTGCCATAATAGGATAGGTGGTTCAAGCTACGAAATTAATAAAACACTACTTATTAGGTCGCATGTATTGCATAGTTTAGTCTAGTAAAAATAATACCGTTTACAGAGCAAATGATTAATTGCACCTTGGGGAATACTTTGAAATTATGACAGGAAAATACCTAAAAAACATAGATTCACAATAACGTCCAATTTATAAACTAGCTCCGCCCCTTGGTTTCACCCACGTAGTTAAACGACGATAAATTGTCTCTTTCGTCCACAGCTATATTTATACTAAATTGTATAACGATCAGATCAACCGTTTGATGGTGTATTAGTAACATACTTCACTTTTATAATATTATTTTGAAATTGTGATCAATGTATGTATTTCTAAAAAACAGTGCCTTCATTTAAATTATAACTTCGGCGTCTTCATGTCCTCATAAAACTTATTTTTACTAGACTAATTTGTCTTGTCGTATAATATTTTAGCGTCATTACGCGTTTTTTTATATACCAGGAAAAAACTATTTTCATCCTAAAAACTGTTTTAATATTAAATATTATTATCCGATTCCGATAATTATTTTTTATATGGATAGAATCAATAATGGCTGTTTCAGCAGTTTGATTATTTTAAAATGAAGGTTCTAAAACACAGTTCCAAATTGTCTCTATAAATAAAATTCAATTTTTTTTTCAGTAGTTTGTTAACCATCTGTAATTAAATGTTTATTTTGTTTAAGTGTGCTGATTGAAGTAAGATATTTCTGTTCTTGTAAGCTATGAGTTTCGTACGAGTTCCAAAACATACAAAATATGTAGTTTTTTAACATATTAGAGAATATTTAATTAATTTCTTAAACAAGAATCTTTACTATTAAAAAAAAACCTGACTGCAAGACTGCAAAAATAGCTTTTTTACAGTGTGTGTGTGTGTGTAATCAATAATGTGGAATCGCTACAAAAGTTACATAAATGCGCATTCCTTAGAATCATTCTAGTAACATCATTTATTTATTACGATAATAAAATTGTTCGTAGGTGGTTACGAAAAAGCTCATTTTTTACTATTCAGAGGCTCGTATTATTTTTACAAAAAATGTTGCAACACTCAGCGAGTGAAAACAAATCTAGGGATATTTCGCACATCAAAATTAGTCAAGTCATTTAAGCTACAGGAAGTAATATAGAATCAAACATACAAACACTCGAAAAACATCTCTCCTTCTTACGCAGTCTGGTAAAAGTCTACTCAGCGTGAAATTCATTCTATGGCAGCATTTTGATTATTTCTGGCTATTTATTGACATTGACATAAATGTTTGCCATTTGAGTTATGTGTTTCGGAAAATTGAAAAAAAAAACACCGCAAACAAACAACAAACCGGACCACGGACAATGAGCGAATCAATCGAAGATATAAGTCTAAATCTAACATTTGTGTCTTAATAAAGGTACTAGGCGACCCTAGACTTGGACTATTCGTGATGCAGCTTCATAACATTATTTTTTATAAGCTCTGTAGCAATCCGAAATACAAAAGTAACTTACCAAGACCAGGAAAACTTGACTTGAAATAAACTTATGTATCTGATTGAAATCATGATTGAAATACAAAAGACTTGGCTATTATGGCCTAAATACTTAAATTATTGAAGGAAAAATTCAAACTACAGACGATGGCTGTTCCCTTTACCTGTCCATAAAAGGAAAAAACAAGCAAAGAAAAGCTCTGTGGCAACCTCTGGGGGCAACCTCAATCAAAAAAGAAAAGTCAAATATTTTGACATTTTTGAAATGTCATTCTAAGTCGATTCGATTTCGTTTCGATTTCAAAGGACACGACGACGACTTGCTTGATTGTTCTCAAAAAATTCAGCTCCAATCTCAATTCCTGTACGTTGATTTCGTTTCACATGATAGAATTCACAATATATACTAAAGGAGAATACTGTACTAGTGGTATTGTGACTTATAACAACTTATTAACAAAATGGGGAAGGCTAAAAAAGGGAAGAAGAATCAAGCTGCGGAAGATGGGTAAGTTTCGCATATGTTTCGTTAGGTCTTTGCCAAAAACTGCAAGTATATGATGTTCTAATTTGCCATACCTTTGCAGCGATAGTGACGTAGAGACCACTAACATTGACAATGTTAAACCGGCGTCGAAAGGAAAGAAGTAAGTAGCCCTTGGAGGTTATCTTGCCTATATAATATTTTATGGGAATCTGCAACGAGTACTCCCTGTGTAGTTAGTGTTATAGCAGAGTGATATATTTTATTGTGTAACAAACCAACCACACATGAAATATTTTATACTTTGATACCTTCATAACATAAGAATTAATTTCTCCAATTTCAGGGTGATAGTAAACTCTGATGAGAGTGAAGAAGAAAAACCAAAATCAAAGGCTAAACACAAAAAGTCTGTTGATGAAGATGTCAAGGAAGTCACAAAGGATATCAAAAATGTATCTATTTCAAATAAATCTCAAAAGAAGAAGGTGGAAAGTGATGGTAAGTATTAACTTTACTAAGGTTATTTTTTTAAGCTTACTGACTTTGTGGATTAATAATGAGTTTTAGGTGTATATTTCCACTTGTAACCTTGACCAATTTCAATTTTCTTTTTTAGAAGGATAAGTTTAGTAATTTTAGAGTATAGTCATAGAAAATAATACTGTAAAATTATGGGTCACCTACCTGTAATCTGAATTGTGAAACACTGAATATAATTTACCAGAAAATGAAATTTATTTCTCTCAAAAGGCATTTTATTAAAATGTATTTTGGGTTATAGATAGGTTACCAAAATTATCTATTATTACAACTATAGTTTGTATTATTATGCAATATTCATTTCCAGATGAGTCAGACAGTGAACCTGAGGAAAAACCCAAGAAAAAGAACAATAAAAAGAAAGAGGAAAAGAGTGCCTTCTCTCTTTTACAAATAGAAGACTCTGGTGATTCTGCACCTGAAGCACCACCATCATCTGATGAGGATGATAAACCTGTTCAAAAACAGAAAAAACCTGCTTCTGAAAAGAAAGAACCAGCTGGTAAGAAAGGCAAAAAAGCTAAAAGGAAGAAGGATGATAGCGATGATGATCTTGATAAAGTATTAGCAGAATTGGAAATGGAATATGCTGGCATTAAACCAGCTGAAACTGCACCACCTCCAGCTGAGAAACCACAAGAAGAAGAAAAACTCAAGTCAAAAAAGAAAGGCAAAATAGAAGAACCAAACCCAGAAGAGCAAGAACCAGAAGATAAAGATGGTAGTGATAATGAAAATGATGTTACAATCAAAACGGCTGCTCAAAAGAAAAAAGAAAAAAAAGAAAGAGAGAAATTAAAAAAACAGGAAGCTAAGAAGAAAGAAAAAGATCAAGAAACCAAAAAAGAACCAGAGAAAGTTGAAAAAGTTGAGGTCAAAGTAGAACCAGCAGAAGAAACTAAAGCTCCATCTGAGGAAAAAGAAGCAGCTGAAGAGAAAGGAGATGCTACAGAGAAGGATGGAAAGAAAAAGAAGAAAGGTGCCAAAGATAAGAAGGAAAAGGAGGAAGAAGCTAAAGGGAAAAAAGGCCCTGCAAAGAAGGCTGTAGCAGCCATGCAGGAGGCCTTGAAAAAAATGAAAGAAGAAGAAGAAAGACTGCAGCGGGAGGAAGAAGAGAGAATAAGGCTGGAAGAAGAACGTGAACAACAGAGATTAGAAGCAATAAGACTGGAAAAGGAAAAGAAAGAACGCAAAAAACAAAAGGAAAAGGAAAGAAAAGAAAGACTGAAGGCGGAAGGTAAACTTTTAACTCCTAAACAAAAAGCTGAAAAGGCCAGAGCTCAAGCTTTACTGGAGTCATTGAAAGCTCAAGGTGTAGAGATAGGTAGTGCAGAAAAGAAACCGCTAAGACCTGGCTCGAGGGTCAAGCCTGGTAGATTGAAGTCTCAAATATCACAGGAAGCCCCTCCAACTCCTTCTGAGGAAAAGAAGATGGAACTAGAAGGGGCAGAGAAGAAGGTAAGATTATCAATTAAAACAATAATTATACTAAAGAAATTCTGAATATATCCACATAATTATTTTTTTTGTTTTGCAAGATTTTTTATGAAAATCTTAGGTTATTTATGAGCTTGTGCTCAGACAAACCCCCGGCCCAAGAAGCCGGGGCCCTGACGGGTCGGGGGCTCGTAGCATTTTGCCAGCCCTGCCACCCTATAGTTACGCCACTGTATATGTGCATACGTTTTCCTAGCGTAAGCTTGTGAGACTAGAGCACTAAATAATAATAGTTTAAAAAACTGAAAGAAAAGGTAATTCTCATCAAATTATTGTATTGTCATTGGTTCTCGATAAGTCTACAAAGATTGAATGAAATCTGAATGTTTAAAGTGGGTCAAAATCAAGCCCAAAGGAGTCGGTTACAAACAAACAAACATGCATTCAGGTGAAGCTAATAAAAGCGTGTTACAAACGACACGAGGCCGAGAGTTGCCGTGACGAGACAACTCGTCCTTGGCTTGTTTTAATGTATCACGCCGAGTGTGTGTAGAGCCGGCATCACACGAATACAACCAAAAAAGAATAAATACAAATTAAAAATGTCCATAACTTAGTCTAGTTTAGTATTGGTACTGCGACATGTTAGTCATCGCAATGTCGAAGAAAAGGACAAAGTTAACATATACTGTGTTCCAGCGGACAAAGGCAGAACACTCAGACTCCTGTTTCTGGCAAGCTTTGTTCACAACACACTGGCGACTTAAACAAGCAAGTTCAAATATAGAAATATGTTTTAATTTTAGGAAGAAGAACCAAAGACAGAAGAGAAAAAGGAATCTGAAATTGATTTAGTAAAAGACTCATGGGATGCTGAGTCTTCAGAAGAAGAAGATGAGCCGGCCAAGCCTGAACCAGTCACTCCTGTGAAGGAGAAGAAAGCGCCTGAACAAGATAAGGCTAAAGAGAAAGAGGTAATGTGACTTTATTTTCTCTTGACTACTATGAGAAAATGCTAAATGAGTAAATGTAATCACACAGGCTTTAAATTGTTAAGGTTCAACTTTTCGGTGTTAGTAAATACATGCTTTAATTACATCAATTGCTTAAAAATTTGGTAAAAAACGAAGTCTTGGCATCTACTCAGAATGGATTTAAGGTAGGGTCCTGTGGTACTAAAAAGCTACTCCTCATTGATACGACCATTAGCCAGCAAGTCTAGCGGACTAAGGGAGCCCTCTCTGCTGCTTGTGTAGGGTGCCGGCGGCACCCTAATTTTAAGTTTCTTATATGTATATTTTATATTTATATTCTAAAAAACTTAGACCTAAAAAATTAAATAAATAAGTAATACCTATTATTGTAAATATTTTTAATTTCGTAAATTTTTCTCTCTTGCAATGTTTGCAGGAGGAAGAAGATGAATCTTCCGAAGAAGAAGACGACGATGATTCAGAAGAAGAGACTAGCTCAGAAGAAGATTCTGATGATGATCAAATGACAGACGCGCAGAAGAAGAGGGAAGTTGTACTTAGGCGATTAGAGGTAAAACTTGTTGCGGCATTGATATGTGTTATTTGTTTATAGGTGTAAGTTACCTCGATACATTTACGTATATTTACTATTAATTAATTGCGCCTGACCTAATGGCCTAAATAAGTGTGGGATTCCTAACTGCACTTGGGTCACTGGACTGGCGCCAAAGGATATACGAGTGTAACTTTAACAAATAAAACTTTATTCAATTACGACACAAATAATTAGATCTACCAGTCACACAAGTACTCGATATCGACAGTGCGCAGCAACTGACGTATCTCTGACATACTTTACTCTAGCACTCAAAATACGCTGACATGCAATTCATTCACACTTACATATGGCCATACATAGGTAATAATATAAGATAGTCATAAAACATTTTGACACAAAATTAATAAAAAATAATATTATTCAAAGTACCATACAAACGAAAAGACAAACGAAAACTTTCGAAAAATTAATACATCTGTTACTGAAATTGTATTATCTCCGAGGTTATGTTTTATAACCAACAATCTAATAGAAGAAACAATGTTAGAGAAAAATTAAATACCATTTGACATACTATTTGACCAACAGAAACGTCGGCAAGATAATGAAGCGAATAAAGTGAACAACCCTCTCCGAGCGGCCGTGGTCTGCGTACTTGGCCATGTGGACACAGGCAAGACCAAGATATTGGACAAACTGAGGAGGACTAATGTACAAGACGGCGAGGCGGGTGGCATCACACAGCAGATCGGCGCTACTAATGTGCCCATTGAGAATATTAAAGAGCAGACTAGGCATGTAAAAGGGGTAAGTTGAATGTTGTAAAATGTGCAGTCTGTGCACTATAGACACACTCAGGCACTCAATAAAACATGATACGTTTTTTTTCATGTTTTTTTTTTGGCGGGAACGTCTTAGTAACGTGTTGTTGCTTTGTTTTATTTTCATAGACTTGTGTTATTTTGAACATTAATGCTATAAATGGTGGTGTTTTATTCATTGTGTTCGATAAAGTGCGTGAGTGTGGGCAAGTGAAATAAAGCAGTAAAACGTATGATTTTACGTTGTCGACAAAACTCCATAGAAGCTTCTAGTAAAGTCGCCACTACTTTACTGAAGCAAGACTCGACTTTTAAATTGACTGTATACGTGACTTAGATTGTGAATAGAACATTTACAACTTGTTTTATTCAAGAAACTTGAAAATATCCTAATACTTGACACTGGCAAATGCTTTAATGCGGGTCCAATACAAAAAAGAAGAAGAAAACATGATACATACGCAAGTTGACGTCTGCATATAACACACACACACATACAAACTCATGTATGAAGTTATGGTCGTGGTCTGCTTGCCGCTAGCTTGTGACGTCAATTGGGATTCAAGCGCTTAAAGACCGCAACGCTTGTCTCGACTGACAAAACCGTGCGCTGTGCTACCAAACTCCGGCAAACGACAGGACGAGTGCAGAGAGCGGTGAGGAGCCCGGCGGAGAGAATCCGTTCTATAAGTAATACTGTCAATGTCTCCTGTGCTATAGACCTAAGCAGACATTGGTGGTCGGCGATTTTATGTTTGTATCACTGTTGTATCGTGAAAGATTTATTTTGTGGTAAAAAAAACTGACATTGTACAACTGCAGCTGATGTAATTTCGTCACCTTTTTATCTTGACACATAATAGAGTAATAGAGGTTCCGTAGTTTTCAATAGAACTTTAAAAATAATAT
Source organism: Lycia hirtaria (assembly GCA_947563715.1). Classification (NCBI taxonomy): domain Eukaryota; kingdom Metazoa; phylum Arthropoda; class Insecta; order Lepidoptera; family Geometridae; genus Lycia; species Lycia hirtaria. The sequence continues at coordinate 27,782,013 of OX387381.1, read as the reverse complement.
CCACACAATGAACTACAATTTATTGAAAGATTGAAACTGTTAACTTTGTTATCTTCATAGTTGTTAGTTGTTATTTTAGAGGGAAGAGCAGCGAGAGGGGGGAGCATTTAGGTGGATTCATAAAAATCTATATATGATTAATGCAAGATAAAACAATGTTTCAGGTGAATGAGATAGCGTTCAAGTTGCCAGGACTGCTCATCATCGACACGCCAGGCCACGAGTCCTTCAGCAATCTGAGGAACAGAGGATCCTCTCTCTGTGATATTGCTATCTTGGTGAGTGACACTGAGTCTCATGCACGCTAGAGATATTTGAATTCTAAGTATGCACTAGGATTTTTAGACTGTTTTATCTTTTTGGATGAGTGTAATCCGTAATGACATAATGAAGTTATTGAAGTTTTCTTTTTACCTCGTTTAAAACGCGACTACTTTGCGGTTACGGTCAGTGATGTCAGAATATGACAGCACACTCACTCACTACGTAAGTAGGTAAACATGTGTGAGAACAGAATACATTAACAGTATGTACAGGTGAGTGAGCGAGAGGATGACATCACATCACATACCATATTATTGCCATCTCTTTTTTCTGGTTTTTGTGTATGGTACACTGATATTTCTGTATCTTCGTAATTTTTTATCAAATTATAATATACTTCTTCTCAGAAATTATTGGACTGTCAATCACTAAATAATAATAATAAATAAAAAAATAACATGAGCTCCATTACCACTAACTTCTAAAAATAATTCGTTCCATAATTTTTATTGTGTATTATCCTACATAGAAAATAGAAAATATTAGGAAGTACTTTTTAACCATGTTTAACGTGAACCAATAATGATAAAAGTGGTAACCTTTAATGACCAATTCCATTATTTTGGAAGGTGAATATATGAGGTTTAAGTTGTTAAACATATTAAGATTATTAAGAATATAAGTCGTTATATTCTTCATTAGGATCAGATTTTGCTGTTGAATTAATTCGTTAGTACCATACAAAACATTTATTAGCCATCAATAAGTTGGGTTTTTCTCGCAATTTCAGGCTTAGCGTCATGGTAATATAAATTAAAGTATATCCACTATTCACTAACAGTGAATGATAGATTAACTGAGGGCTTTGTATTTTAGACTGTCATTTGTATCTTTTGTCAAATGACAGTATTTGTTTCAATCTCTAATTCATTTAATCAGTCATTCAATTAACTATCTCGGTCATTTCCTTCCAGGTGGTAGACATTATGCACGGTCTAGAACCACAGACTATTGAGTCCATAAACATGCTCAAACAGAAACGTACACCATTCATAGTAGCCTTGAACAAGATCGACCGACTGTATGACTGGCAGAGCGCTCAGAGGAAGGACGTTAGGGATATACTGAAAATGCAACAGCACAATACTCAGATGGAGTTCGACAAGAGGAGCAAAGATGTTATCGTACAGTTCTCCGAACAGGTAAGAAATTGGTTTGTCCTCTAAATAAAGCTAGGTCATACCTAAATGTTATGGACTGACTGTATGGGAGAATAAATAAATTGTTAGTTTAAGAGTAACCCGCATATGCACATCATCATCATAAATTGTCCTTATGTCTATTGCAGACGATTTTAGCTGTGTCATGGGGGAGGTGGCACTTTTTCTGGTGACTGAATAAACCGATACAAGAATCAACCTATTAACAGGCCTCATGGCTCAGTATTAGTACAACTGCCAATATATTTGTACATACATGATGTGTGTGTGTGTCGATCTCCACATTGAGTGAGAGATTATAAATACATATTGGTGGACATTTCACACAACTGAAACACTACTTTTAAAGTTTTTCGACATAAAAAGCTAATCTACCTGCGAATAAATTTTATTAATAGATTTCTTTTTAATTTTTAGCTCCACTGACACCAGGGTCTGTAACCTTTGTCAGAATAACAAACTATTGTTAACTACATATCGTTATGGGAAGATTATTTCAAGTTACTTTACTTAAGTGACTTCTAATATGTTTTGTTCAAAACGTCACACTTGTGTGTAGTTATTTTGTTATACTCACAAATATGATGATTTTATGTGATCAGGGTTTGAACGCAGCGCTATTCTACGAGAACCCCGACCCGCGTACGTACGTGTCTCTGGTGCCCACTAGCGCCGTCACCGGCGAGGGCATGGGCAACCTGCTCACTATGATCGTGCAGGCTTGCGAGGGACCGCTGCACAAGAGACTGGTCTTCTCGGAACAGTTGCTTGCTACTGTCTTGGAAGTAAGTTAATCTCCCCGGGCTGGAAGTCTCGACTTCAGAACCGAGCTCATATCACTGGTGACATATACACCTGATTAAATATTGGAAAGTGACATTTATTAGGATACTTGATTAAACTAATTGGGACAAAAACACTAAAATAATTAATTTGACTGATGTATTACAAATGAATGTGTCAGAAAGAAATAACGATGATAAAAAGTAAGGAACTGCTGGCGCCATCTAGTTACTGGCAACAATACGAACGATATTATGAATTTAGAAAAATGCTTTGATAAAAAAAATGTGATAAAAAACGTTAAAACGAAATTTGAAAAGCCCTTACACATAGATCTATTTTCTAATTTCAAATCAAATGTTTTACTCCACTCCAGGTGAAAGCCATCCCTGGTCTCGGTACGACCATAGACACGATCCTTATAAACGGCACACTACGGGAAGGAGACACGATGGTGCTAGCCGGCACGGACGGACCTATCGTCACCCAGATCAGATCATTATTGATGCCGCAGCCTATGAAGGAACTCAGGGTCAAGGTAAGATTACTTTTTTAAACTATCACGGTCATTCATTAAAACACTATTATTATTAACGGGATATTTACCGTGGTTCGCGTTAATTTGAGCTCCCGATATTTCGGCACAGTTACATGCACCATGTTCACGAGCGACTGAACGCAGTCTGAACTGAACTGAGTCGCTCGTGAACATGGTGCATGTAACTGTGCCGAAATATCGCGAATTAACGCGAACCACGGTAAATATCCCGTTAATAATAATAGTGTTTTAAGGTAATATTAAATAAGGAATAGTGCATAATAAATGAAAGTATAATAAATTTTCTGAATAACAATAGCCAAAGACATTATTTGTTTACGCGTGCTCTTAGTATTGTAATAATAGTAGTGGTATCTTACTATTACCCGGATTTGACAGAAATCCGGGTAATAGTAAGATACCACTACTGTAGTTTTTTTTTACGGGAACGTCATAGAAACTATTTCTATATACATATATTCCTAAACTTGTGTTATTTTGAATACTAAAGGTATAAAAATATTGATGTTTTATTCGTTAAGTGTTCGACCAAGTGTGTGAGTATGGGCAAGTGAAATAAAGCAAAGAAACGTATCTTTTCACATTGTCGGCAAAACTAAATGGAAGCTTCCAGTAAAGTCACCACCAGTTTACTGAGGCATGACTTAAATTTAAAATGGGAAAAGAACATAATATATAACTTGTATTATTCATGAAACTGGAAGAAATATCAATACTTGATACTGGCAAATGCGTTAATCGTGCAGTAGTCCCGCGTACTAAAAAAGAAGATGTCACTACCCAAAACATCGCTTTTTGTGAAATTGTGCGCTAAAGATCAATAGTCGTCTAATTAAACGATCCAATGCTTTGCGATAACATTAGACAAAACTGACAAAATGAATGTATAGACGGAATGGACGAACTTGGGTTGCAAATTATTAGTTGTATTTAGTTGTGTTTTTGTTTTATTAGTTGTTTTCCAAAATACGAGCTGCAGGTACCTCCTTATTTGATTTGTTATAGGAATTGGTGATAATTTGATATGCTATTTTCAGAACGCCTACATTGAGTATAAAGAAGTGGTAGGCGCGCAGGGAGTAAAGGTCGCGGCTAAAGAGCTCGAGAAAGCTATCGCTGGTCTCAACCTACTGGTAGCGCAGAAACCTGATGAAGTAGATGTTTTGAAGTAAGTCACTAGTTAAAAAACATTGGGTTTTAACAAAATTTGTATTTTAACAAAAACTTCGATACTTTGAGTGAAAACTGTTACGCATCGCGCACGACGGAGGGGGAAACACCGACATTTTGAATTTATTTCGTCATACGTTACGTACATGTACTTACATAAAACACACCGACGTATCCATAACACTGCTATACACCGTTTTTAGGGTTCCGTACCTCAAAAGGAAAAAAACGGAACCCTTATAGGATCACTTTTTTGTCCGTCTGTCTGTCTGTCCGTCCGTCCGGGTGCCAAGACCTTTATCTCGGGAACGCGTAAAGGTATAAGTGTTGTGAAATTAAAACCATATACGCAGATCCATAGTCTCTTACTGCAGAAAGATAAAACAAATTTTTCAGTTTTCGTAAAAAAAAGTTACAGCCGAATATGTCGTAAAAATTCACATTTCGACACTCAAAAGCGAATCAAAAACGCACTTGTCCGGTTTTATTTTTTATCATTGACGCTCTTAATTCCATTGTTCCATCGCCTCCAGAGAGGAAGTGGCCCGAGAATTGAAGAGCGCGCTGTCCTCAATAAAGCTGTCTGACCGCGGCGTGTACGTGCAAGCTTCCACGCTCGGCTCCCTAGAAGCGCTGCTCGAGTTCCTCAGGACAAGCAAGATACCTGTGAGTATCCAACATAGTCTTATCTCATTTTTTCAAATTATAATAACAGGTATTTAGAATGCAAATACATTAAAATTATCAATATGAAATTGAAATGTAAGTAATCTCTATGAAAGTTAATATCATAAGGTATGCAAAACATCCGATTTTTTATATTTTTGACAAATACAATCTAATCTCAGAACCGAAAAACTTTGTCCTGAATAATTCTTTCTTCATGACACCTTCGACAAAAACTGGTTCACCAACGCACAAAATCGCCAGCAATGGAAAAATGAAGGGGAGGCCTTTGCCCAGCAGTGGGACACTTCAGGCTAAAAACAAACACAACAACAATTAATAATAATTCCCGTTTCGTTTTCAGTACTCTGCGATACGAATAGGTCCGGTGGTGAAGCGAGACGTAATGAAAGCATCCGCCATGTTGGAACACGACTCGCAGTGGGCCACCATACTGGCGTTCGATGTCAAGGTATGTGCGCTTTTATATGGATTTACAATATGTCAAATTCAAATTTATTTATTGACTATAAAATAAAAACACACAAATGCAGCGAATATGACATTATGAATATATGATGCACTAATAAATATATGGTATTAATTTCACATATAATGTTTTGCAAGGCTTTCGCGATTTTACTCATAAAATAAAAAAACAACGGGTTGCACTCCGGGAGTGCCGGCAGAAGTGAAATCTAAAAAAATAAAATAGCAAAAAGACTGACTCGTGAAGGATTTGAACCTCCGCCCTCCGATTGACAAATTGAAATTTATATCGGTGCTCTAACCTATTGAGCTAACGAGTCTTACGTGCATGTGACGAAAATAAGCATTCGGCGCAACGAAATGACGTCATGCTAGAAGGACAAACTTGTACATACAACAATGAACTTTAAATGCAGAACGTTAGAATAGGTTTCTGACTGTCTGTCTTACTATCTGACGATCTGACGCGAGCTTAACATTTTCGACCCATCCCGAAAATGCACAACGCCGCTAAAAAAGTTTTCAGTTAAAAAATCTCAGCCTCAACACAGATCTGCTATACTGCTATACTTGTTGACACCGTGAGCGACTTCTGCGTGCATATGGAACGTTTTGCATAAAAATAATAGGCGATAGTTATTAATATTTTCATAATATAAATGACTTACATTTAAAATGATTAATTACACGAATTAAAATTTGTTTTTACAACTTCATAAATTTGTTATGATTTAATCAGAATTCGTTACTGTTATATAATTAGTCGCATCGTTATATCGAAATTATAGCTTTGGTTTAGTGAGGATTATGGGATGAAGGTCAAAATCCTCACAACGCATCCGAGTAAACGGTTGGGCTTATCGACTTACCTTCAATTCGATAAAATAGTCGTGACGTCATGTCGAATCTCAAAACTAGTGCTTCAAGGATTCTGGGGTTGTAAAATTAGCTAGTTATAAAGAAAAAACTTTTTTTAGAGAGATGCTGTTCTCGACAATATTAGTTTTCATAAATTTTATAGATCGAGCGCGACGCCCAAGAAATGGCCGACAGCCTGGGGGTGAAGATCTTCTCTGCAGACATCATCTACCATCTGTTCGACTCGTTCATGGCGTACCGAGAGGAACTCAAGCAGAAGAAGCGGGAGGAGTTCAAACACATCGCCGTTTTCCCCTGCAAACTTAAGGTATTCTATCATATTTAAAAGAGGTCATATACAAAATCCTAGACACGGCGCGTATTGTCAAGAGATTTCTTAGTTTACAACCCTAGCACAGGTAACTTGAGTTCTGCCCCACTGATTGGAGCTCGTGTAGATTTTTTATTTAGTATGAAGATTTGTAATTACTGTTAATACAATTATTTATGTCAAAAAAAAAAAAAAACAATTGGATGAAAAATTACGAAGATACAATGACAGTGCTAAAACTAGAAAACAGAGACGACAGTCATGTGGCTTGTGACGTAGTCATCCTTTTGCTTACCTGTATATACTGTTAATGTATTCTATACTCACACACACATACATACTTGCGTAGTGAGTGAGTGTTATGTCATGTTTTGACGTCACTGACCGTAACCGCAAAGAGAGGGCTCATTTTAAACAAAGTTCGTTATTTCTTAACTGATTACTCTCACCCAAAAGAATAATCTTGGAATTTTCAAAGCTAGAGTGAATAGATATCTTCTAGATCGACGAGCTCCATCCTCGGCCACACCGTCGCTTAACATCAGGCGAGTTGGTGGTCAATCGTAGATTTATAATGTATAAAAAAAATAGTCTAAAAATCCAAGTTCACACGCCTAAGTACCTTTGATTGGTCACTAGTCCGTTTTTTAGCCTTCCTTACTAAAGGTGTGGAAGCTTACTCGTGAGGCTACGGTGTCTGTCTATTTGTCCTACGCTTAAACGGTTGTATCTTTCGAACTGTAATAGATGCAAGTCCCAAAATTGGCAAAATTATAGGTTTCACTGTGATTCAAATCGACAAATAATAATGAAATAAGAAACACTAGATGTTATTAGTTTATCATTTTAAAACTGAAACAAATTAATTCACTTTTTCGTAAAACAAAGGAGTGACGATAGATGGCGCTTATGTCGTCAATATATTTTTACTTTAAGTAGGTATGTAATGGAACACCGCACAGTCAAAGACAATTGTTTTATCAATGTCACGTTAGATGGCGCATTGATCAATATTTTCTTTAGATATGCTTACCATTTCAGAATATTTCTAATGTATAGAAAATATGTGAAATTACAAATATTCATAGTTTAAAGCACATTTTGCTAATTGGTCCTGTTTTCCGTGTTTGTATGTTGCATGTAGGTACGGAAGTCTCGGTGTACGAGTGAAACTCGTACTTTGCCAGATTTATTTTTTCATTAATTTTATCTATTGGAGTCAATATTCGATGGTAGAACATAAAACAATTCTCTCAATTGTCCTCAGATCTTGCCTCAGTTTGTTTTCAACTCGCGCGACCCCATCGTGGCTGGAGTGATGGTTGAAGCCGGCGTCGTCAAGGAAGGCACTCCTATCTGCGTGCCCTCTAAAGAGGTCAGTGCACAAACTGCCAACCAAAAGCAGCTTTTACCTATTTTATAATAAATAATAAATAAATAAATATTTGTGGACATTTCACACAACACCATCTAGCCCAAACTAAGCAAAGCTTGTACTATGGAACTAGATGGCTGATAGAATACATACATACTTTTTTTTTGTTGTAAATATATACATATTATGATACATAGAAACACCCAGACACAGAACAAACATCCATGCTCATCACACAAATGTTTGCCCTGGATGGGGATCGAACCCACGACCTTTCAGTTCAGCAGGTAGACGTAAACACACTACCAACTGAGCCACAAGGCCAGTCTTATAAAGTATTTTATAACAGCCATTTTATACATAGCCAGTATTTTATAACATAAACAACATTGCTTACTTATTCTTATTCGAGATGGGGGCGATAAGTCCTGAACTGACGCCCCGCTTGGGGTGTATTGTGCATTTCCCCCCGCCAGCATCTACCCAAGCCAGCCTAGCCCCTTAAAATAATGTAGCGAGGCCTTGGGGTGCTGACGTAATAGCTCCAGTGGTGAAGATGGAAATAATGATGATTATGACAATGCGATTGCGGATGTCGATGCAAGCCGATGCTGTGGTGGCATAAGCAAGGATGAAGCCGAAGCTACCTTATGCCACCACAGACAAAAAGTCACTATGTTCTCACAGACCCATCTAGTGCGGGAGTGAAAAGTCCCAATTCAAAGATAAATCATGCGATTGAAAAAGAGATAACGATACAGACAGTAATTATTGTAGTTAAAATTAGTTTTTTTTTTTTTTGGTAGTGTCCTTATTTCATTATTTTTACCGACTTCAAAAAGAAGGAGGTTAACGATTCGGCTGTATTTTTTTATATGTTTTTTAATGCATAACTCTATCATTTATAAACCGATCTGACAAGTTTCTTTTCAAAGTTTAGTTTTTTTATTTATTTGAAAGGATATGCTTTCAGATTGGCCCCATATAATTTTCATCAAAATTCGGTAGTTTGGTTTTTAAAACAAAATAACTGAAAAAAAATTATCATCAAAGTACACAAAAATACGTAATTTGAACTCGGGAAAATTGTTTTAACTACAATAATTACTGTCTGTATCGTTATCTCTTTTCCACTCGCATGATTCACCTTTGTTAATTACTTTGGTTTTAATAACAAGATAGTGTATTTTGAAGTTGGTTGTTGAAATTTTTTAAACTATCATCATCATCATCTCAGCCATAAGAAGTCCGCTGCTGGGCATAGGCCTCATGGATTTCCAAAAAGACCGATTGGAAGCGGCTTGCATTCAGCGTCTTCCCGCCACATGTATGAGGTCATCTGTCCATCTCGTGGCTGGTCTTCCTACGCTGCCCTTGCCGGTACGTGGTCTCCACACGAGAACCTTTCGGTCCCATCGGCCATCAGTTCTACTTGCTATGTGCCCTGCCCACTGCCACTTCAACTTGCTAATCCGCCGTGCTATATCGGCGACTTTTGTATGTCTATGTATCATATAATCATACGAAATTACAAGTTTGTAGTACTTACCGTTTTTGCGCTAAGCCGCGGACGGACGGACGGACGGACATGGCGAAACTATTTTCTTGTTTACTACGGAACCCTAAAAAAGGGTATCTCGCGGGTAAAACCGCGGGTTTTGGCTAGTCCACACTTAATAGTTATAGTATAGTTAGTGGTATAGTTTTTGTGACAAAAACATTATTTTGTGTATATGTTTTTTTTATTTTCTGTGTGTTTTTGGTACAATACAATTATGTCTATGTCTATGTCTAAATTATTGTCTTGTCCACAGTTCGTAGAGCTGGGTATAGTGACGTCGATCGAAGTGAACCACAAGCAAGTGGAGACGGCGCGCAAAGGGCAGGAGGTTTGTATCAAGATCGAGCCCATACCCGGCGAGTCGCCCAAGATGTTCGGACGACACTTCGACGAGACCGACTTCATGGTCAGCAAGGTTAGTCGTTAGTATTAGTAGGTTAGTCGACAAATTTTAACTTCGAAAATGAGGTTCTCTATCCGACTGACTTTTTAACCGACTTCCAAAAAGAAGTATATATTGAGGTAGATGCCTACTACGTCAATATTGCCGGACATTTTCACTCGGCGTCATCTAGCCCCAACCTAAACAAAACTTGTATTATGGGAACCAGATAGCTCATAGAATACTTATATACTTATTTTCGTAAATAAAAAAAAAACCTACACAGAACAAATATGCACGTTGATCATACAAATGTTTGCTCTGGGTGGGGTCGAACACACAACCTACAGCTTATAAGGCAGACATACTACCAACTGAGCTCTGAGGACAGCCGCCAATACACTATGTTAAAAGTTGAATGAGAAGGTTATCATCATCATCATCTCAGCACAAGAAGTTCAATGCTGGACATAGTCCCCCAGGGGTATTAAAAAGACCGGTTGAAAGTGGCTTGCATCCAGTGTCTTTCTACCACTTGTATGAGGTCTTCTGTCCAACTTGTGGCTGGTGTTCCTACGCTGACTTGCCGGTGCGTAGTCTCAGCTCGAAAACCTTTCGGCCCCATGCCGTGCCTTCTGCCACTTCAACCTGCTAATCCGCTGTGCTATTCTTTGTGACTTTCTTACGTCTACGGATCTCTTCATTTCTGTTTCGATCTAGCAGAGACCCCGAGCATAGCCAACTGAAAGAGAAGATATTGTACGAAAATAGAATTCATAAATCGTTTATACCTACAACGTACTGAAATAAAACTGAGTACGTACCGACAGCAAGACGTGTTACGACATAAGTGGCAACCCATTAGAATTGCAGATTGATGTCGGACGATAAATCCTTTGTTGGAAGGTTGGTATCACCCATTTAATGGCGCATACGGGCGATGAAATCATGCGCCGGTTGCATAACACTAAATAGTTAATGCCGAATTTTAGGTTCATCGTCATCATACACAGCCCTCTCTATCCCACTGGTGGGTTTAGGCATATCTCTTTCATACTATCTGCCTCTGAATTTCATTGTTTTAAATTTAAAATAATGTAGCTTTAATTAAAGCTGAATGAATTATTATAGTTTAAAAAACTAAAGCCGGTTGGCTTCAAAATACATAAATTCGTGTATTTATATCACATTTTTTCAGATTATTTTATTTTAAAAACTACTATACTGACTTTGATGAAATTTATATGTGTCAAATATGAAAGAACTTTTTTTTTTCAAATTTTTTTTTTACAAATTCTTTTTAATATTTATAAATTCTCATTTCATTCTCATTCTCTAAAAAGTTATGTATTAAACAAATACAACCGAATTGAGAACCTCCACCTTTTTTAAACTCTCTTGAAAAGATAACAAAACGCTGTTCGCATTCGACTCGCACTTGGCCGGGTTTTTAGTATTCATTGTAATACTTCAAAGTTAAAACAATAATCATACCAATTTTTCATTATTTACCAGAAACGTGTATTTATACAATTGATTCTATAGAGACAAAGTAAAAAAACAAAACAAAAAAAAACTGTTATATGAGAACTCCTGAATTTTGTTGAAAAATCTGTTTATCACATATTTTGTGATAATTTTGGCTTCCTATCTATTACGTTTGAAAAGATGCAGCAGTTAATAAGTAGGACAGAGAAAACGGACATACAGGCTTGGTAATAGAATATAGGCTCAGTAATAGAATCCTCGCCTTTGAGTACCGGAAACTTAAATAAATGGCCAAGTGCGTGTCGTGCCACGCGCAAAACAGGGTTCTGTAGCTGTAGTTCATAATTTATGCGAACTTACAGCAAAGTCTTATGTTTGACACTAAGAATATACGAGTCGTTTATGTTAGTTTAAATGAAATGTATTAAAAATAATCATTTCTTACTTCTTTGAGTACATTTTTTAAGTTGATCGACTATTACACGTTAAATTGTAAAGTCTATTGAGCCGTAATTGTTTTCCTTTTAATTTATGTTGCTACCTACTAGTATGATTTTTTTTATATCTCCAAAGTCAACCGTTTAGCGGTAGCCGGTAGTGTCCATTCTGTAATGTTTTAATTCTGTGTTGTTAATGTCTTTGACCTACAATCAAATCTGTTAAGCCATGTAATTTAATGAAGCTTGAGCTTAATTCGAATTTGAACTTAACTTGATTGAGCTTAATTCGAATTTGAGCTTGACTTGAGCTTAATTTGAATTCGAATTTGTGAGCTTTTGTTATGAGCTTGAGCTCATAACAAAAGCTCACGCTAAATTAAATATTTAAATTTATTATAAGAGTATGTGTACTACAGAAGTACAGACATTGATTTTAGTATATTTGTCGAGTAACTAGTCCTGGTTTCAACGCTTACCTTGTATGCGAGTACGGAAGCCTCACTTTGTAAGTAAAACTCATACTTTGCCGGTTTTATTTTCTTGTTTCGTGATATTATTAATATTATTTCGTTTTTTACCGTCCCCAAGAATGTTGAACAAAAAATATAGGAACGGCTCTGAACACGGGAACCGGACAGATAAAATAAACTCCATGACCTTCGATTTAAAACTCTGCGCGAGATAAGCTGTCGGATATCAGTTTTGACACGGTACATTTACTTATTATACCTGTTGTCACAGTACATAAACTATTGCAGTCTCTTCGAAGTTATACATGTGCGTATTGTTAATAGGCTAAATGTATATTTTTTTTATTTGCTAGTAAAAAACCTAACCACAAATAAATCCGTTCTAAAAACAAAATTAAAATATTTTCAGAAGTAACAAGCTTACGACGATTTCAATTTCATAATGGATGATGACGTCATAGGGCATGTACAATTTCTATACAAACATTCGTTTCTTGGGAATGGACAAAGCATCTCCTACCAAAAACTTTAAATGATAATATATCGGGAGTTTAAGTGGTCGATTGTTTTTTTTTTTTGTAAATTGGTCACATATTACATATTCCATCATCATCCATTAAATTTATCAATTAAATAAAATTCATTTTTATTCCATATTTTCGTTACCTAAAACGTAAGTTTCATAAGTTTCATCCTTACAATTTGTTAAATTATCTGAATTAGCTGTTTCTGACTATTCATAAGTGTGTTGTTTCAATACCTAAGTGAAATAAATGAAATTGAAATTTGAAATTATGTGCTGTGTAGAATATATTTTGTATTTTTCTTTTTTGTCCCTCTCGTATATAAAACTATTAAAACTACGAGACGCCAAAATGTACACCTTACATAGTTACGCCACGTTCAAATAGTGCACTACCAATCTGTGCACGAATAGCAATAATTATCTAGTCATCGCCTTATATAAATACACTATATCTATTCAGTCTGTGTCCACTCACTGCTATAATAGGTATAGGCCTCCTTTTGTTCACCACATCCTTTCCGGTCCCGTGCGAGCCTCATCCATCGCCAACCGACGTGCTTAATAATATCGTCTGATTATCGGGCTGGTGATCTGCCTCTATGTCATCACCTATTTCTTGGATAACTCTCGGTGACTTCTTTGGTCCAATTTTAGCCGTCTCGTTTCGCCAAATGAATATACTCGCTAATCAAAAAGTGCACGAGTTCTGTAACTGTAAGTTATTATCGACAAACATTGAAGGCGGCATGTGCACGCCCGTATGTTCCGTTCACGTGACCCGCTCGCCCTAATGAATGGGCCGCGCGTTGCACAAGTTATCGAGCTCCATTTTTGCTCGCCAGACAAATTGCATCGATTGACACGAGCTATTTATAGAACTGACAGCACACACGCGAATATCGCCTGCAAGATGTTGCATTATTGTCTACAAGCAGAAAATAAGAAGGGTGAACCTAACTATCATTATATTCTCGGCACAAGAAGTCCACTGTTGGACATAGGCTTCCGTGGATTTCCAAAAAGACCGTTTGGAAGCGGTCTGGATCCAGCGTCTTCCTACTAAGTACTAGTATGAGGTCGTCTGTCCATCATGTGGTTGGTGTTTTCCTACGCTGTGTTTGCCGGTGCGTGGTTAAAGTGAATAATATAACTCAATATTCAGTGAATATTTCAAGCGTCTACCTGCTGCAGTTTTGAATATCGAGCAAAAACGAGCAAAAAAAAATCACGTTTGTTGTATGGGAGCCCCCTTGAATGTTTTTTTTTATTCTGCTTTTTAGTATTTGTTGTTATAGCGGCAACAGAAAAACATCATCTGTGTAAATTCAACTGTCTAACTATCATGGTTCATGAGATACAGCCTGGTGACAGACGGACGGACGGACAGACAGTGGAGTCTCAGTAATAGGGTCCCGTTTTTACCCTTTGTGTACGGGGTACCCTAAAAACAATCAAATTACTCTTGAAACGAGTTTCAGATTCCATAAGTTTCATTTGCCCGAACAGTTATTGTGGTGTTTTGATATATCCAGAATTTTTCTTATTTACAATCGGTTATCAGGTAATATGTATGTCAATTATTAAATTAGGTTCGTTAGGTTTCTTTTATTATACACATAAATCGTATTACAATTTCGGTTATCAGACGAGAAGTCAAATGACCTTTCGGGTTGTTGATAGTGTCTTTTTGAAAAAGAAAGTCGTTTTCGGGGAATTGATATTTGGTATTTCAGAATTCAGATTATATAGCTATGTTAGGTAGCCATTGTAAATAACAAACCAATATCTATTTTCGTCTTCGTATACATCTGTCAGTCGAGTGTCCTTTATTTCCAGAATTGCTATCGCTCAGTAGGACCAGCCCCGGATCTAAGGGGGGGCAACCGGGGCACTTGCCCCGGGCGGCAGTTTCATAGGGGCGCCAAATCCTTGAGACAAGAATTCGAAATATCGAACAAATGAAGCCGTTTGTTGAAAATGAACAGTTTGTTTTTGAACACATAATAAGTGATTTATGGACGCATCGTAACAGATCAAGTAAATTTTTGAACGTTTTATGTCACAAATGAAAGTTATTAGTTAATAAAAAGTTTAAATTTGTTAAAGGATTATTATTTTAACAAATGGTTACAAAAATGCTATTCAAATGGAAGTTTTTCTCAAACGCTGAAGGGAGGGGGGGCCACTATCAAGGTTTTGCCCCGGTTTGAAAAAATCGTAGATCCGGGGCTGAGTAGGACTACTCACAACTTGTCGGATTCAGAATCGGGTCGGAAACTATAACTCCATCTTTGTCATTTCGATACAGAATGACAGAGACGGGTTTGGTTACATGTTTGGATCCTGAGTAAATCGTTGATCCGCACGAACGCGAATGTTTGCCAACAAGAATAGAACGGAAGCAGCTCGTCGTTCATTGTTGATGTTTGCGTCTACGCACAACGTTTGTAAACGTTGCGTTGCTGAAGCTTCTGTTTATTTATTTATTTAACCGTTTTCAAAAAGGAGGTTCTCATTTTGCTGGTATTTTAACCGACCTCGAAAAAGAAGGAGGTTCTCAATTCGACTGTGTGTTTTGTTTTGTGTGTATGTTCACCGATTACACCGCCAGTTGTGAATTGATTTTGATGTTGTTTTTTTTTTGGTAGGTTATATCAGATGTAAATGTAAATATTATTAAAATTGGTTCAGTACTTTGGTTTTTATAACAAAATAACTGAAAAAATCTCATCCCAGCAAACAAATGAGTATTATGAAATCTTTTTTTCTTCTTCATTTTTTAAACTATAATTATTATTTATGTTCGACAGGCTAGGCATTTGACCGCCGCACGATGTTAAATGAGGTGTGATAGAACATGATCCGCAGTAACAATGACTTTTATCACCTGAATATTTAAGATGAAAATATTTTTTTGCCTCAACATTTTTACGGCATTATTGTATTCATCGTCATCATATCAGCCATAACGCTAAAAAAGCCTGCTACTTGTACTGCTACGTACACCTTGTGGCTGGCGCCCCTCTATGCTTGCCGGTGCGTGGTTTCAACTCGAGGAATTTTCGGCTCCATCGACCATCAGTTCTGCGTGCTATGTGCCGCTATGGTATTTGAACTCTCTAATCCGCTGTGCTATGTCGGTGATTTCCGTTCTTCTGCGGGCCTCGTTCGATATCGTAAAGATTCCGAAGCCATCTCCATACCCCGATACGTGTGTGAGTTTCTTTGTAAGAGCCGTAGTGAGTGACCGCGACATTATTTATTATTTAAATATTATTCCCCGATGTTTATCATCATGCAACGCATGTGAGTACCTATAGATAAGCATAACACGCCTAACATTCACTTAGAAACTGGCAGTTTCTATCTGTAATTATGTTTATTCCACTACATATCTTCATTTCTATTTGCTTATTCGAAAGCAAAGTCGCTCACTATATCGTTACAGAGAATTATTAATAGATCGCGGCACCGATTCTCAAACTTCCAACTCGTACATTATTTGTTAACCCGTCTATATCTAAAATGTCCGTAAAGGATAAAAAAAATGTAAATCTATGTGTTGATAGAACGCTCAAAACAGCATTTGTCAATCGAGTAAAAGTTCCAAGCTGTCGACGACGATCGCCAGTAAATTACGCGTTTTTCATACAACGGGAGAAAACCGTTTTCTATTTATATTTCCTACGTATATGGTTAGAACTTTTAATGGATATGCTTCTACGGTTCATTAGGGTTCCGTACCTCAATAGAAAAAAACGGAACCCTTATAGGATCACTTTGTTGTCCATCTGTCCGTCCTTCGGGTGTCAAGACCCTTATCTCGGGAACGCGTGTAGGTATCGAGTTGAAATTAAAACCATATACGCAGATCCATAATACAGGGTTTTAAATATTTTTACGATATATATTTTTCGGATTATGAAGGAAAATCAAAGGATTCGTTTTTTTAAGTTAATAGGTTTGGTTTGTTAATTGCTTTTGTACCTAAATAAAATAAAATAAAATAAAATAAATATAAAAAAATATATGATTTCCCCCTTTTATCTACTAGTTTGTACGGAATCCTCGGTGGGCAAGTCTGACCACCACTTGTCCGGTTTATTAGGGTTCCGTACCCAAAGGGTAAAACGGAACCCTATTACTGAGACTTCGCTGTCTGTCCGTCCGTCCGTCCGTCCGTCTGTCACCAGGCTGTATCTCATGAACCGTGATAGTTAAAGAGTTGATATTTTTACAAATGATGTATTTCTGTTGCCGCTATAACAACAAATATATAACTAAAAAACAGAATAAAATAAATATATAAGGGAGCGCACATACAACAAACATGATTTTTTTGCTCGCTTTTGCTCGATATTGATAACGACAACAGGTAGACGCTTGAAATATTCACAGAATATCGAGATATATTATTCATTTAAAAAATAATAATTAAATTAATATAAAATTAATATTTAAGGTGGGCTTCCATACAACAGACATGTTTTTTTTTTTTTGTCGTTTTTATAGATAATGTTACGGAACCCTTCGTGTGCGAGTCCGACTCGCACTTGGCCGATTTTATTTATTATTTAAATACTTTTTTTATTTAAAATAAACGAATTGATTGAATTTGACTCCTATTAATATGGAGGAGCGCGCGACGTTCTCTAGCCGAGGTGGGCGCCACAGCTGTCCCACGATCCGTTTTTCATATCTACCAAATTATTCAACATATATAAATTCGAACGACAGCCTCATGAAAACAGTTTCACAAAATATTAAAATTATTGTAACTATGATATTTACAAATTATAAACGCCTAATTATGAAAAAAAAGTATTCCCGGACGGATATGACGGGAATAAGCTATAGAATCCCTAGCCGCGCTCTAAATTAATAAGCATCCTCGCCGCCACAATGTTAATGTTGCAGTATTTTTTTTCCCCCCATTAATAACACTTGTATTCGTTTAATAATATATCGAAGCGTAGTTTGCGAAGCGTCGTACTTATCGCAGTCGCGGTGTTTTCACATGGCGGAACAACAATGTAGGCAAGCTTATCGCGTCCCGCGGCGACCTTTCTAAACCGGTGTGATATGTATTCTTGTCTCGCGCTTCATTGAAAACAACGAGCAACGCGGATGCGCGCATCATGCACCCCGATACGCATTTTAAACTATTTCTAAACGGACTACAGATAGTACAACGCGCGTGACAGCCGACGACGAACGTGATTCTAGGGGTCATTGTACTCGGCGTTATGAACGACTTTTGCTATGGGATCAAATCTGATATTGCGAAAAAAAACAGCTGTCATTTGTTCGAAGATAAATACTTTTGTATGGAGCATTTGATATATTTTTGGTGATTTCAGGAATGGTCCCATTGTAAAAGTCGGTCATAACGATATACTACACTCTACAGTAGTACATGTACTTAACATAACTGGGTACCTTTAATATAATTAACTACTGTTGTTTTATGTATACCATTTTAATTAAGTTTTGCTTTAAGGCCACTATCTGTTGCCATCTGTCCTATCCGTGCAAGGTTGCCTGGAAGAGATCGCTCTAAGCGATAAGGCCGCCAATTAAAACACCTAGCTGTAATATTATTCTCTATGTATTTAATGTTTCTGTATTGTGGTCTTTTAATAAAGTGTTATCTATCTATCTATCTATCTACTTACATGCCAAGGCAGTACATGGAAATGCAATAAATAAAGAGTAAGTACCAATGGAACTGTTTTGATCATAGAGTTCTCTGGAGAACTTATCCTGCTGACAAATAATATTACAGCCATAATACAGTCCATTTATTTAGAACTATTTACCAGGTTATACGCAATAACTAATTGCTGATACTTATTGCTGATGTGCGACATTTTCGCTATAGCACGTAAAATAAAGATTAAAAAGATGGCTGATGTCTCTTAAAACTACATGGAACTCCCAAAATGGCAAATTACCTTTCGAGATTGGGCTCATTTTTAGTCATCGTGAGCATTTTTGTTGCGTTAATAAAAGCTTGTGTTTCAAAGGTTATTAAATTAAAAGTCTATAAAAATTGATTACCTACTTTAGGTAAGTAAAGTAAAATTTCACGGCACGCATGTAACATGCAGAGTTTAAAACTTTTCATTCATAGGCATAGATGCAAGCGGGGTAGTGGAAACTCAATGGGCACAAGGCTCCCCCTTCCGCGAATCCATTGATCGCTTGCAGAGAGGTTGAGGCGCGGGACGCGGGGCCGGCGGGTCACTGGGTCGCTGGAAGGGGCGTTGTTGCACATACAACACCAAGTAACGTTTGCAGTTTGATAAAGGAGCTACAATAGAATTTTCTAAACAAAACAAATAATGGAACAATAATTGTTGAATTATTTGCATTTTTTTTCGCCGTGGTAAGGTCTGAAGTCAACATTTTCGTCCAAAATGTACATTCCCGCACGAAACGCTTCCATTAAACTTTTATAGTGCGTAGGTATTGGAAAGCTAAAAATTAGTTATTAATTAATCCATTTTTCCATAGATATAATCAGATCTCGTCAATCTGGATGTCATTAAATCCCAAGTGAAATACTAATGTTCTAAGCGAGCGTGTTCCATCGTAGGCTGGAGTTGGCAGTCAAGCAAAACGGTATCGAATGAAAAGACATCATAATTGTATACTTTAATACATTCATTTATTTTATATTTTTAGGAAAACTTACAGCCTTGTACTTAAAAAACTAAAAATTTAGATATACCTATTACAGATTATTTATACAGGTAGGTAGATAAGCTTTGCTTCCCTCATTTAGGGAACTGCAAATATAAAATGGTCGTGTTATAGCTGTTTCTACTCTGTTGCTAGGCCATCTCTGACGTCAGAGATCTCGCCTTTGTTTATGGATTCATTTTTCTTGGATAACGAAATTTACGAGTAAATTGCATTGTTTGGCACGGATGGTGTCTAGATGATCTCATGGTTTTTAAATACACGTTATATCTAAATAGCATTGATACGTATGCTAAACTACATATTTTATTATGTATGGCTTGTATGGCTCTCGTACTTTCCGGGGTTCACTGAAAAATGATGATTAACAAAACATGTGAATGACTAAATGTATGAAAGGCACACGTGACATAATATGACCTTTTCCATTTAGTCATTCATGCATATTCATGAATTCCGAATTATTTACCAATTCAATAATAAAAATTATATAAACAAAGATGATATTGCTAAGACTCAAATACTTTTGTAGTAGTTAACTTTTTTAGGCTTCCCTACCTCAAAAGGAAAAAAACGGAACCCTTATAGGATCACTTTATTGTCCGTCTGTCCGTTTGTCTGTCCGTATGTCCGTCCGTCCGGGTGTCAAGACCTTTATCTCAGGAACGCGTGAAGGTATCGAGTTGAAATTAAAACTATATACGCAGATTCATAGTCTCTTGCTGCAGAAAGAAAAATAAAATTTCTAAGTTTTCGTAAAAAAAAAGTTACAGCCGAATATGTCGTAAAAACGCACATTTCGATACTCGCAAGGGAATCAAAACCTATGGGGTACTTTCCGTTGAACTAGAACTATGAAATTTGGCAATAAGCATTGTGACTACACATATAGGAAAAAAATGAAAAACTAGTCATTTTTTATTTAATCACAAAAAAAATTGTGTCTTTTTGCAAGGAATGAGGGTCCAAATTTTAAAGTGAATTAACCGTATTATGTGGGGTATCATTAGCACAAGTTGAAACAGGGTAAATATTTTTACGATGTATATTTTTCGGATTATAAAGGAAAATATAAAAAAATATGATTTCCTCCTTTTATCTACTAGTTTGTATGGAACCCTCGGTGGGCGAGTTTAACTCGCATTTGTCTGGTTTTATTTTCTATATGTATCTACGTTTGACCACTTGGTACCTACACGCCTGATGGTAAGCGATGATGTGGTCGAGAATGGAAAACATTAATCTAGCAATCTAGAAGATCTGTTCACTCTAGCCTTGAAAATTCCAAGATTATAATTCTCAGGAAACCGAGGACATAAGAAATTATTCTTATATTTAGGTACTTAAATACGCTAGAAACGATTTCCTCACGATCTCGTTCCCATTGGGATAGGTAAATACTATATCGTTCCGTCTGCTTCTTCCACTTACATTAGTATGTTCATACACGCTCGTCGGTTGCGGATCATCATCATCATCATCATCTCAGCCATAAGAAGTCCACTGCTGGACATAGGCCTCCCCCATGGATTTCCAAAAAGACCGATTGGAAGCGGCTTGCATCCAGCGTCTTCCCGCCACTTGTATGAGGTCATCTGTCCATCTCGTGGCTGGTCTTCCTACGCTGCGCTTGCCGCTTGCTGCGGTTGCGGATACTTTAACCTAAACATTCTTCAAAACGTCTTCTGTTTGATCACCTACGTCTATCCTTAGCGATTCACACTCATATACATCTGCTTTGTCAATCTACTTTCATCCATTCCAACCACGTAAGTATCATCTTCTCTGTTCTTTATCACAACATCGTGTATTACACTGCAACGCGCTTAGCCTTTCTCTTGGACTCTTTCGGCGGTTGTCAATATTCTGTCGCGTTAATCTTAGCAGTTGACCGGTAGGTATCTCAAGAGTCTGATATTTAGAAGATTTCTCTTTAAAAATCGACCGTGTCTCATTATTAAAAATAAACCCAAGATAAATTTTATAGGTGCTAAGATAAAAAGTCGTTTCGATAAAAAGTCTCAATCAATCCGCCCATTAACCCATCACGTGAGCGAAACATAAATATTCTGGCGCAAGTCCAAACTTCGTTGAATATTTCAGAATGCATGTAAAGTTTCTTGAATGAGAGTTTTCCTCATTCATACATAAATTGTGAACGGTATCATGTCTACGTGCTCGGTCATTGAGATACGGGATTTTCCTCAATTTCATGTAGGTAAATTATTATCATTAAATTATTCATTGTTGTTTTTTTATCGATTCAAAAAATCCAGTGTTTCAATAAAATCAGTACCACGATGTTGTTCATTCGTTAGTGTTCGGTTTTCCCTAGGTTAGGTAAAGCGGGAAGTGTTATCGTTAACTCATTCATTATTTCGTTTATCATTTCAAAATATCCGGTCGTACGATAAAACATCTGTTTTTATACGAAGTCAAGAATGTTTATGACGTACTAGCCGTGTCACGTGGATTTGTGCGTTTTCTCACGTTTTTTCATAGGGTATAATGTATAATGATATTTTAAAAACCAAGCCAACATTTTTGAAACGCTTGTACCTTTTAAATTAAAAATAGAAACGGACAAGTGCGAGTCAGACTCGCCCACCGTAGGGTTCCGTACAAACTAGTAGAAAAAAAAGGGGAAATCATATTTTTTTTCCTTCATAAACCGAAAAATATACATCGTAAAAATATTTAAAAACCTGTTTTAGATTTTCATATGATACCCTATACGATACTGTTAATTCAAATTTTGGTAAAATTTGGTTAAAATTGGTAAACAACTTATCCAATCGTCTTCGAAAATTAATTCATATTTTCAAAAAACTTGGTACAGTAGCTAATTCTGAAACTGTTAGATTAGTATACCTTGCCGTATGCCAGTCAATAGTAAGTTATGGTATTGTCTGTTGGGGCTCTGCAGGTAAGACAATACTTCTACGACTTGAGCGAGCGCTAAGAGCCATACTTAAAGTGGCATATCATAAGCCATATAGACATCCTAGTGATAAGCTGTACCAGGAGATGAACCACATTAATGTACGTGGGTTGTACATTATGGCAACTGCTTTGCGGTTCCATAAAACAGCTCTATTCACTGTTTCTGAGACTGAGAGAACACAACGTCGCCGTGCTTGGAAGCTACCATTTGCGAAAACACTATTTGCCGAACGATCTTTTGCATTCAGAGGAGCATATATTTATCAAGCCCTCAATAAGAAGCTCAACATCATAAAAGACACAAGGCATATATGTAAACGTAAGCTTAGGGAATTTTTAAGAAGTCTGGGTTACAAGGAAACTGAGAATTTTATTATACCAATAAGCTGACAACATTGTTTAACTTTATTCGAACATTAAAAAAATCAATATCTTGTATTACTTGAGGCCATCCTCATTTTACTAAGATGTTGCTAACATCGAATGAATTTGTGATAATACATATTGTATACGGCACTGCAAGACGGTGCGACAGTTATGGGCTTCACTAAATATTTACACCTTACACGACTCATTCACCACATGCAAACACATTCACACCATTTTAAATTGCACACACCACACATTATCACACACTTCACTTTCCTTGCACTGTAGGTATACTTGTAGGGACTGAGATATCTGTAAAAAACATAACCACACACACTTTTACGTCTGATGTGGGTACTTCTCCTTACTTCTTTGTAAACATAATGATTACTTGCTATGGATAGTTAGTAAATAAAGCACTAGATTTCGCGACACAGGGTTACCTAGTGCGAAATCTAGAGTACTTAGAAAATAGTCAATTCTGATTGTATACATTACGTTACTATGTACAATAGTGTTTGTATGGATTTGAGTAATAAATTTATTATTATTATTATTATTATTTTCTGTTTCATTTTTTTTCTTCTCTCGTTAGACGAGGATTTACCACTTTACACGGGCTTTTGGCCAAGCGAAAAAGTGTTTTTTATTGGTTGAGGGATAAAAACTTCCGAACAATACGACAAGTGTTCAAGATGGCTGCTTTTTGGAGTTGCATGAATGTGTTTTTGTGTATTTGAAGTGATTCTAGGCTGGTGAAAAGAGTATAAGGTATAACACCTGTGGTTGATAATATGATAGGGATAGTCCTAACTGTGTCTACTTTCCACTGTGTTTTGAGTTCTATTGCCAGGTCTGTATATTTAGTGATTTTTTCAGTGTATGTAGTTGCAAGATTGTGAGTATTAGGAATGGCTATATCAATAAGGTATACTGTTTTGTTTCTTTTGTCATGTAGAGTGATGTCTGGTCTATTGCAGTGAACAGTTTTGTCGGTGATAATAGTTCTGTCCCAGTAAAGTTTATAATTGGTGGAATCGTATATTATTTCGGGGGTATATTTGTAGTAGGGTGTATTGTCTTGTATAAATTTATATTTTATGGCTAGGTACTGGTGAATTATGGCTGCAACTTGATCATGGCGATGCTTGTAGTCTGTTTGCGTGATGGCCCTACAGGCTCCTGTTATATGTTGTATCGTTTCTGAGCTGCTATGGCAGTGTCGGCATAAATCAGATTGTTGAGTGTTGTCACGGATAATATGTTTTCTGTAGTTACGTGTGTCTATTATTTGGTCTTGTATTGCAAGGATAAATCCCTCCGTTTCTGGAAATAGTTCTCCTGACTTGAGCCATGCGTTCGACGCTACTTTGTCGACATTTGGGTCTAACAAGTCACGGCGGTGTCTTCCATGGAGAGACTTTTGCAGCCAAGTGTTGAGTTTTTGTGAGTCTGATATAGTTTTCTCATTAATTTGAGTATTTCTGTTGCTTAAGTTTAATGGTGTACATTTTAAATCTGCCTGAACTATTGCTTCATGTAGCTTGGATGTTCGTATTTGTTCATGAAAGTATTTTCGTAATGTAGCAATTTGTTTGTTGTGTAAATTTTGAATGTCTATCAAGCCTCTACCTCCTTCTATATTTGGTAGTGTAAGTCTTTCGACACATGCTCGCGGATGATGTTTTCGGTACTTAGTCATGTGTGTGTTGATTATACGCTGTAGTTTTATAAGATTTGACTTCGACCAGTGTATGATTCCAAATGAGTACGTGAGAATAGGAACGGCATAAGTATTGATAGCTTTGACTGTATTTTTTGCATTAAGGTGAGTGTTAAGAATTTTGTGTAATCGTGTCTTGAATTTTAGCTCTATCGTCGCTTTTGTTTGTTTCTGGTGTATTTGTCTGCTTTGTTGATAACCGAGATATTTATAACCACTCTCTATATCAATAGGTTCGATTTGTTCAGTACTATTGAGCTGATATGTGTTTTCTTCTACTTTTCCCTTCTTTACCGATAGTATTTTGCATTTGTCTACCCCAAATTCCATATGTATATCTGAGGAGAAGGATTGTGTGATGTCTGCTAGCTGTTCTATTTCCTTTAGGTTAGTTCCGTATAGTTTAATATCATCCATGTACATTAAATGAGAGAGTGTGTAGTGTGTGTTTCCATATTTGAGTTTAAAGCCATTTTTACTACTATTTAAAAGGTTGGAAAGAGGATTCAAAGCTAGACAAAACCATTGTGGGCTAAATGAATCTCCTTGAAAGATACCTCTGCGGATCGGTATGGGTTCCGTTTCCAGGAAGGAGTCACCAGCTCTGAGTTTGAGTACTGTGTTCCACTTGGTCATGGCGTTTTCCAGAAAATGTATGACTATTGGGTGTATTTTGTAGTGTTTTAGGATATATAAGAGCCATGTGTGAGGAACGGAGTCAAAAGCTTTTTTGTAATCAATATACATGGTATATATGTTTCGTTTTTTTGATATTGCCTGTTTAGAGACTATTGCATCAATTGACAGTTGTTCTTTGCACCCTTGGCTATATCTTCTACATCCTTTTTGTTGTTCAGCTAATATGTTGTATGTGCTAGTGTGCTTGTAAATAATTTCATTTATACATGAGGTAATTATTTTATAAATATTTTGGAGGCAAGTGATAGGTCTATATTTAGCGGGATTCTTAGAGTCAGTTTTATCTTTAGAAAGCATGTAAGTAGTACCAAGGGTGATGTATTCGGGCATGGTTTCCGGAGATTTAATAAAATTGTTTATATGTTTGAGTATTATTGGGTGTAAGTGAGTGAACTTTTTGTACCAGAAATTGTGGATATTATCTGAGCCCGTGGCTTTCCAATTATGCAGTTTACCTATTACATGTTTTAGAGTATCTAAATCTATTTCTTCAAAATCCATGTCGGGTATGTCATGGAGTGTTTGTTTATCACGATCTATCCATTCGGCTTCTACATGTTCTACAGGGACCGACCAGATGTTTGACCAGAACTCTTTTAGGTCTGCGGGCTCGGGTGTCTCTACTTCTAAATTATTACCTTGTTTTTCTCCAAGGGACCTATAAAATAATTTTTCATTATTATTAAACAATGAATTCTGGACTTTCCGTTTGGTAGTAAGTTTGTATCGTCGGAGTCGGCTTGCAAGGGCACTGAGCTTTTGTTTTAGTGTATCTAAGAAATGTGATAAGTTTATGTTTTCTCCTTCATGTTGTGAGTGTATTTTGTATCGTTTTTGTATCTGTTTTACTACATTTTTTAGTCTATTACTCCTATTCCCATTAATGAATTCGGTGAGCCTAGCTATATTTGCCCTGATATTTTGGATTCGCCTTTCTAGTCGCTTTTGCCAAATTGGGGTGTGATCTCTCTTACTCTGGTTCTGATTCGTAGGCAGCGTATCTACAGCATTAACTTTAACTTTGCCACCATTGTGGATAACAGCAGTATATGCGGCGCAATATATAGCTGTTTGTGTTTCTGTAAAATTTGAATTTAATGTAGTATATTTCGGTAATATGGTATCATTTATATAGTGGACTATTGCGGCGAATTTCCTTGATGGCTTTTGCCTAGGTAGAGAAGGCCTTGAAATCGGTTCAGTGGTTTTAAAAATTTCAAAGGCTTTTGTGTAAGTATCTTCTATTTGTTCTTGCTGTGAATTGTTAATTATTTCTGACTGGATTTGAGTTCTCGACGTTAAATTTGATTCAGCGGGTGTAATAAATTCGGGTTGTATGTTCATAGTAGAAAAAACGTTGCTAGGTGGTAGTGTTTCTCTAAGTGATAGTGTTTCATGAATATTAATGTATGTTGTGGTTTGAACTATTGGGCTAGCGATTTGTGTGTTATACGCGTGGCTCAATTCTATAGAAACATCTTCACGTATTTTCTGTAAGCGTTCGTCTGAAATAAGTTTGTTATTTATGATAACACGGCGTTGATCCGCAATCCTTTGCTCAGAAATATGCGAAAGGTGAGGATACTCTTCAATAAATTTTCGGTGCAATGGCTGTCTGTAAGCTGTCTTGTTAGTATTTAAATGAGTGATCTTATAATAGGCTCGCATTATAGCCTCATTCATTGCGTTTGACCACCTCATCCTTTGGCCTGTTGTTTGTATGTTAGCTGTTTGTGTAGAGTATGGTATATCGGTTGTAGCACCTAATATAGCTTCTGCTTCTTTTCGTATTTCATCTATTTTGTCTGTGGGTAATAGTTTTTTGTTCATAATAGCTCGCCTCTGGTCACTGATTCGTTGGCGGCTGACTTGCATGTCCGGGTATTGTTCGGAAAATTGTTTATGTAATTCAGCAAGATAAGATTTAATGTCAGTTTCGAGTGTTGTTAAAATGAAGTAAGTGCGCATAATGAAGGTATTCATATCATCTGTCCATCTCTTGCGCGTACGAGTAGCGACTTTAATGGGTGCAGGTTTTTTGGCGTTTGCCTCCTGCACAACATTTTCAGCCGGTGTTGAAGGTTCAAAATCGGAGTCCGTTTGGCTTGCGAGGGTCGTCTGAGAATTAAACTGTTCAGTAATGCATGCTAGATTGTTGGCGTATGCCTCTTGTACGTTATATTCTAAATTTGTTGAGATAGATGTAACACGGGACCTGCTATCTTGCATTTCAAATGAGAATGGGGAACTTACTGGGGACTGAAATAAGCTTTGGGTTGATGATGGTGATAGTGGTTCTCGTTCGTTCTGTTGATCGGCTGTAGTATTTACCCACACATCCCGCGCACAGGGTGCAGGGCTAACGGAGGCCCGCCTGCTCAACTCTCCGTTACCGATGGTTCGCATGCTGTGGCACCCAGCATCGGCTCCAGATGCGCCCCGGCGATCGCCCCCGGGCAGCGGCCGTAAATTATATCTACTTTTATCTCTTCTCATCGTTGGGTTTTTTGGACGTATCTAAGCTTACATTGTATGTCCACAGCAAGTAAGCGCGCAGTAAGCTATCTTGCTAAGCCTGTGGATGCCGCCGTTGGTATTCTAGACACTCATCCGCCGCCAGTCCTAAACCAACATCCTGCACTGATGCTGATTGATCTACATAGACCTCTTTCGTACATAACCGTCCAGGAGCTCTAAGTAGCTTGCTAGTGTTTTAATTTAAATATTATATTTTTTTTTTTTTTTTTTTTTTTATATACTATTCTATTCTAATGTTCTAAACTAATTCTCTTAACTAGAACTTATAACTAACCTAGCCTAAGTGTCAGAGCCTTCTTAGCCGCATCCGGTAAAATCTCAGTGCGTTACCGCCCCCCGCGTGATCCTGGTGGTCGGATCAGGACGCTTGGTTGATCTTTAGGGGACTTATTATTATCCACATATTTATTTATTAATCTTAAGCCTAAGTTTTTACAATATTTATATAAAAAACAATAAAAACATTATAAAAACTTAAACCTAGAATGCCGCCAACAGCGGGGCAGGGCCTAAGCTGCTGGCGGTAGGGGCTACAGACTCAGAAACCTCCTGACAATTCGTGCCGTGTCTAGGACGACCGCCTTCTGAATCCGACCCTTGATCCAACCATCAAGCGAGAGCCTCTTAAGATGTTGGTCAAGGCTCTTCGCTATTAAACCGTTTGCCGATACGACTATCGGAACAATGGTCGTCGAGTCAACATCCCACATGGCGGTTATCTCGTGAGCCAAGTCAAGGTACTTGCTGAGCTTGTCCTTCTCAGCCTTCACGAGATTCTCATCATGTGGTATGGTGACGTCAACGAGCACTGCCCGGCGTTGGGAACGATCTACAATCACAATATCAGGCTTATTGGCAACAATAGTCCTATCTGTGATAATAGAACGGTCCCAATAGAGCAAAGCACGACCATTTTCAAGAACCGGCGCTGGTGCGTACTGATAGTACGGCACCTCGGACTCAACAAGGCCGTATTGAAGAGCAAGTTGCTGGTGGATGATCCTGGCTACTTGATTGTGCCTGTGCAAATACTCGCTGTTAGCAAGATGCGAACAACCGGAAATAATATGTCGGAGAGACTCTCCGGGACGGTGGCATGCCCGACAACTGTCGACCGTACCGTCTTTCATGATATATTTCCGATAGTTGTTCGTCTTGATAACTTCATCTGCAATCGCACAAGCAAACCCTTCAGTTTCACCAAAGAGGTCACCGAAGCGTAACCAGTTCACCGACGCTAGAAGGTCTACATCGGGTCCTGTTAAGGCCCGGTAGAACCTCCCGTGTAGCTCCTTGCCTTTCCATACGTCCCTACGATCTTCCATGCTGAGCACAGTTGGTTTGCGCCAGTTCTCTTTTGCCAAGGAGAGAGGCGTCAGGCCCTTGTCAACTGCCATTACATCGCAATGCATCCCACATTCGTTGTTGCGGAAATAATCCCTGAGACTGCACACCTCACGGTTGTGAAGGTTCTTGGCATTTAAAAAGCCACGACCCCCCCACTTCCGCGGAATGTACAGTCTCATAACAGACGAACGTGGGTGTAACATGCGATGTAATGTCAGTTGCTGACGGACCCTTCTATCCAGGGCGTCCAGCTCAGTTTGAGTCCACCTTAGTATGCCAAAGGAGTATGACAATAGAGGCATCACCCAACCGTTGAAGGCGCGTGACTTATTGCCGCCAGACAAAAGACTGTTAAGAACTTTTGACAGGCGGCAAAAGAAACGCTCCTTCATCGATTTTTTTATATCCTCTACCGCAATACCCAACGACTCTGACATACCAAGGTATTTGTAGGTGTCGGCTTCGGAGAGGGACCTGAGAGTCATTGTCTCAGAAAGTTGCAAATTCGGAGAATTTACAACTTTCCCTCGCTCTACCTGAACGACCGCACACTTGTCTACACCAAACTCCATCTTAATGGCATTGCTAAAAACCTCTGTTGTTTTTAACAACGTCATTAAGTCTTGTCGTTTCGATGCAAAAAGTTTGAGGTCATCCATGTACAACAGGTGAGAAATAACTTCACCCCCCCTACGAAGCCGATAGCCTAGACCTGAATCCTTCAGCAGAATACTGAGAGGGTTCAGTGCCAGGCAAAACCACAATGAACTCAAACTGTCACCCTGGAAAATGCCACGGTCAATCCTTATCAAGTCCTGCGGTGTAAAGGAGCCATCTCTACTGCCTGGTTGACGAAGGACTGTGGTCCATTGCCTCATACATGTGGCTAAGAAGGATCTCAAAGTTGCATCAATTTTACACAACTCTAAGATCCTCTCAAGCCATGAGTGAGGCACCGAATCATAGGCCTTCTTATAGTCAATCCAAGCAGCAGAGAGGGCCCCTTTATTCCGCTTGACTTGCTGGCTAATAGCCGTATCAATGAGGAGTAGCTCTTTAGTACCACGGGACCCAACCTTACATCCATTCTGAGTAGAGGCCAAAACGTTGTTCGCAACTAAGTGCGTATAAATTTTATTTCTCAGAATGGATGTAAGGAGCTTATAGATGGTTGGTAAGCATGTGATGGGTCTGTAGTTTTTTGGTTCCGTGGTACTACCGGACTTATGGAGCAGAAAGGTGACCCCGGTGGTCATGAAGGCAGGAAGAGAACCGAGCTCGAGGGCATCTTGGAATTGGGTAGCCAAGCGATCGTGTGAGCATCGAGTCCATTTTATCCAAAAGTTGTGCAAACCGTCTGGCCCAGGACTTTTCCAGTTCTGTGTCGTACGGATCGCACAGCTAACGTCTAAAGGGTTTATTAAAATAGACCCCATGGGTTCAATGTCTTCGCACTCACGCTTGACAATTCTCATCCACTCGTCTTCCGTATGTTCGACGGGCATCGACCAAATACCACGCCAGAAACTAGTCATGGCGTCAGAATCTGGTAGCTGTCCGTCGCTCATACGTTGCTCAGTTCCCTCCCAGCTTCGGTACACCTTTCTTTGGTCACTTTGGAAGAGGCGATTCTGCCAGTATCTATCCACACGTTCTCTGTAGCGACGAATACGATTCGCCCATGCATAGACTTTCTGCTTCAGATAGTCGATGCGTTCCGTGACATTGGCTAGGTAGTGTTGCGGCCTAATACCGGTCCCGGCAAATGCCTGAGTCACAAAACGCATTACTCGGGGGCGATTATTCCCCCGTCTGAAGCAGATCAGCTTCGCAATGAGAGTCCTGAATGTGTTAATACGCCGCTCGATTCTTACTTGCCACGCGGGTACATCTCCGGTGCGTCGCGGTGCACGGCTAATGTCCGGAAATTTAACACGTGCGACTCGACACACCGCGATGGCACCGCAGTATAAGATCGAGTGAGTATCAACTAAATCTCTACTAGTTTGAATATACGGAACTAGCAATGCATTCAAGGCTCCCATCAGTGCTAGATTTTTTCTATGGGTAGGCAAGCGTGGTAAACGTGGCCTAGAGTCAGGTGCGAATCTGTACTGAGAAATCACGTCTTCCAGAGTGCTCCTCAGTTGCTCACTCACCTGGTTAGAAACACTACTCGTAACGTCCCCCTCGTCGGCTGCGGGGTCAGCCGGCGTCACAAGTGTCGCAACCGTGGTCGGCATTGAAGCCAATGACGGGGCAGACGACGCGACAGGCGACGGATCCCTCGCCGACACGGGGGTTGGACGAGCAGACATCACTTCCAGGCGAAGCCGATCGAGCACGGACTGATCCAGCAGCTTGAGTCGCTGGATAGCTCGCACTTGATCCGATAATCGTTGAACAGTCACGGTGACGGTCGGCTCAAGAGTCTGAAACAAAGGCAGTATTCTAGACCGGTACGCCGTCAAGTTGGTTTCTGATTCTGTCGCCCCATAGTAGGCGCGCATGACGTTTTCATTGATTTGTGAAGACCATCTCATGCGACGCGCTACTCCGCCAGTAGCGGAGGCCGAAGGTAGCGGGGTGGACCCCGCTGTAGGCCCCAGGCGTGCTGGCGGCGGTGGACGACTCCGTCGCGCAGATCTTGGTGGCGGCGGCAGCGTCGGCCCGCTCCCATCACTCGACGTGGAGATGTCGCGGGAGGTTTGATACTCGTCTCCCGACGACGAGCTCGGAGACGATGGGGCGGGCGGTGGTGGAAGGTGCGCATTTGTGGAATCCGCTGTGGTTTTTCCTAATCTTCGCCGTGTTATCATGTATTTTGCTTGTTATTTATATTTTACAAATACTTGACAGTTGTCAACAGATGTCAGGTTTATGTATTGTGGTATTTTGAGTTTGGTTTTTATTATTTCGCAAAGAATATATATTTCTTGAGATCTTCATATTTGTAGTAACGTTTTAATGTATCTTTAGAAATGTAAACCAATAAAATAAATAAAAAACACACAATAAACGAAAATTTTAGGTCTTGTCAGCGGTTGTCTTTTTTTTTTTATTATTATTATTATTAAAATTATTATTAAAATTCACTTTAAAAATTGGACCCTCATTCCTTATGCAAGGAATAATACTATTTTTTTTGGGATTAAATTAAAAATGTGCAGTTTTCGGATTTTTTCCTATATGTGGACTATGGACACAATGGTTTTTGCCAAATTTCATAGTTCTAGTTCAACGGGAAGTACTCAATAGGTTTTGATTCCCTTGTGCGTGTCGCAATGTGCGTTTTTACGACATATTCGGCTGTAATTTTTTTGTTAATCTGAGAAATTTTATTTTTCTTTCTGCAGTAAGAGACTATGGATCTGTATATATCGTTTTAATTTTTTTAGGTTTTAATTTCAACTCGATACCTTCACGCGTTCCCGAGATAAAGGTCTTGACACCCGGACGGACGGACAGACGGATAGACAGACGGACAGACAGACAACAAAGTGATCCTATAAGGGTTCCGTTTTTTCCTTTTGAGGTACGGAACTCTAAAAAGAACAATAGATTTTTAAAGTATGCATACGTTTTTTTTTTTTACTTTTAACTCTTCTGGGCAAAATTTCACCTACTCCACTTCCCAAAAAAATATGTATTATCTTGCACTTTGAAACTGCTACTGTATAATTCTTAAACTTTTTCTGTCTTTGAAGACAACTTTCTACGCTTATCTCTGTTCACCAGTCACACTGTGTGTCACGATCTTGGCTCCTGGCGGAGTAACTAACATACCGTGTGGTGGCCTGCCCATTCCTATTGATAACAAATTGATTTACATTCGAATTGTATTACGCGTATTTTTAGCATCGCAGATTTTTATTATTCCGATAAAACAAATAGGTATTTCCATCTACTCGACTCACTTGATCTTTGTTTTTTTCTGAAGATATGAATATTTATGACAAGAACATATCTCACGTCTTCATATTTTTCTCAATGGAAAACATCAATCTTTCTTTTGCACAATATAAATGCTGAACTAGATTTCCGTCTAGCGCGAAGGTCGAATCTATTTCTGGATTTTCTGGCCGTTCGCACACTTGCTCTTTAACTTTAGGAAAAGCCGTGGGCTTTTCCTAAAGTTAAAGAGCATTACTAACGACTATGTACTATACGTACCTAGTAGTACGTACTAATACTAGCTAATGTAGCTTGTTGACTACGAAACTAGTAAACTAATAATTTTTCTATTAAAAAAACCGACGTCAAACGCGACTTACTAAATCCTTCACGATTGTAAACTTTTTAACGAGACCTCTTTACACTCGCTCTTTTTTAGGGTTCCGTACCCAAAGGGTAAAAACGGGACCCTATTACTAAGACTTCGCTGTCTGTCCGTCCGTCCGTCCGTCTGTCGCCAGGCTGTATCTCATGAACCGTGATAGATAGTTAAAATTTTCACAGATGATGTATTTCTGTTGCCGCTATAACAAGAAATACTAAAAAATAGATTATTCGCTTTAAAAATTAAATTAAAATAAAATTAATATTTAAGGGCGGGCTCCTTTACAACAAACGTGATTTTTTTTGCCGTTTTTATAGATAATGGTACGGAACCCTTCGTGCGCGAGTCCGACTCGCACTTGGTTTTATTTAAACTTTAATTATAATAAATATAATTAAAACAAAATAGCGAAACACCAGGGGCCCAATTCAGTTATTCAAGACCGCTCCATAGCCGAACCATATGTGGAGCGTTTCCCGTCGGCCGCCATAGTTTTTTTGATTCAGTCACTTTTATGTCATACAATTGACACATTTGATGAAACGTAACACGTCCTTCGCTCGTTACTAAATCAAAAAATGATAGCAGCCGACAGGAAATGCTTCGCAAAAGGTTCAGCTACGGATCGGTTTTGAATAACTGAATTGCCCCCCTGGTATTTAATAATGAAGACTCACTCAATATCCATGTATTCATTAATTCTACGCTGAAACTAACATTTCTTTGTTCTTTCATGTTCGTTTACAAAACTTTGGCATAATTTATTAAATTTTTCAGAACGCAGCTTATAACAAAGCCGTGTTTTAAACTATTATCCATAAATTTTACACATAGCTAAGCCTATTTATTTTGTACAGGATGCATAGATTTGAAATAGATGATTTATTGCTTACACGCAAAACAAGCTGGCGAAAGATTTATATAGACCTCTCTCAACCTTTGGTTATTTTTATTTAGATTTTTTTGAGCACACAGAAAAGTGGACAGCTACATTTAAAAAGCCAATTACGAGTTACCAAGTAGTCGTAGATAAGCATGTTCTCTTTACACTCATCTTTAACTTTCTGTATCTGATCTCACTTCCTTGCTCCAATTCCCACGATATAGCCGACTCTAAGACGTTTTTACCTTTCCTTTTCATACACTTCCTCTTCGGCAACTTTGTACCTCTTTTGTCATATCCTGGCTACATTATGTCAAGTGGTTCAGATACTTCAAGTGGGCGCCAGTGTAATTTCCCACCGCTCAGTAGCGCGTACATCCGATTTGTTGCGTGTTATTTTATTAGACAAGAGATAAATACGTATTTTGGCAATTTTTGGCATACATTGAAATGGTAACTTTAAAACAATTCAGGACCGTTTTAGGGTTCCTTTGTAACTAAGAGGGGCCCTTATAATTTCGCCACGTCCGTCTGTTTGTCCGTCCGTATGTCACAGTAATTTTACTCAGAGACTATCTGCTCTACATAAACGAAATTTCGTTGAATAGGTATTTTTAAATAAGATTAAGGTTCTATATTATCTCATTTCCATATTTTTTTCTCAGATGCGATGTGTGGCAGATATATATGGCGCATTTTTTTACCTTTTGCGGACCGGTCCGCTAGGTAGGTAGGGTAGGTGTAAAAATTGGGCCCCTGTATTTATAAATTATTGGACCTAGAAATTCTGATTAACCATAATAGTAGACCACCCTGCAGCCTTGTTTACGTTTATCTATAATTTATCCCTTAATCTTGTATAATCTCTTTTTATCCAATGAATTTCACAGGATTTATACGCTTAAAGATTCTTAAACATCATTCGTTATAAAGCATACATGTTATATTCATTCTAAAGCTAATATATCATGTTCGGTGTCCTTCCTCATAACGGCATTTAGGCCATGCTCGCTCGTCGCTTACGTTGATGGATTTAAAGGCTATATTTCTACTGTTTATGTAAGGCGCTCGAGGCACGCACACAGACGCCGACCCCCATGACGACACACGCTCACATGCACGTTGACCGGGTCAAACCCCCATTCTAGAATCTCCATTGATATTTCGCAGTGCGGATTCATTGATGGAACTACTGAGCTCATGTATGAAGTCACGCAATACTGTATTTAAAATCGTGTGCGAGTTATAACATTGTACGCGATACGAATATGCAATAAGGTGTAAGCATTCACTCGGTTTTAGGTTTCCGTACTAAGGGTGCGAGAGCCTATTCGTGAGGCTACGGTATCTGTCTTTCTGTCCTTCACTTAAACGACTGTACCATTTGCACGGTAATAGATACAAGTCTCAAAATCGACAAGATTGTTAGATTTATTTAGATGTAATTCAACAAATACTTAACACTAGTGCGTGCCAAGCTTGCGTGAATAATTTTTGAAAAAAATCAAAGATTATTGTGCGACATAAAACCTTCTTGTTAATTCTACAAAAAAGAAAAAAAAATTAACAGTAACAAGTGAACGTTTCTTTGACAGTTGGTGTCATGTGACAAATTTCTTTGACAGTTCTTCAGTCTTCTTTCAAACTTAAAATAGAGTAAAATGGTAGTAATTAAAATCTCTATGGATAAAGAAAATAGGTCTGTAACACTATTTATTTTAACATGATATTGTATGTAACCGCCTAATATTTCAGGACTACTATTATTTTCACTGTAAAAAAAATGTGAAATATCAAATATTTTTAGATTTAAATCACATTTCGTTGAGTAATTAGCCCTGGTGTCACTGTTCATGTATTGTGTCATGGATAGGAGTATGGAAGCCACGGAAACTCGCGCTTTGCTGAATTAATTAGATATTAATAAGTGTCTTAGTAGTAGTGCAGTAGTAAGACTCTTCGCAGAGTCGACTTAGGGAAGTACCAGCCTTTTCCAATTATTCAAATGCCAAATCAAAGGGCAACGTTTTCAGTTTTACCATAGTAAAATTTGACATCTACTAACTTATACTATCGATCGCAGTGCATTGACATATAAAGTTTTGAACTGTTGAAGTTCTAAAGTTCTGGGTGCCATTCGTTCGTTGTTAATGTGAGCAAGCGGAGGTTTAAGAGAAACGTTATCGCGCACAACTTTGTATGAAAAAAACACTAGCATACTAGCTAGCATGGAAGGTAGATAGATCAGTTGTTATGTCAGTTGTTATTTCTTCTGAAAGGAGATAAAACGTTGGCAATGATATTTGTCGACGTTCCATGCTAACCTGCCAGAACAAATATTTTCCGTGATACATATATTAATATTTTTACACTTAATTTTGAAATACATAACATCACTTTTGCGCCGTGCTTGTTATTTTGTATGGGATTTGCGACAGCTTCTTTCAAGTCTCTACGTCCAACGGTTTACTCGTAAACTGCATTGTCTATCGGTCACTAACTCAGAACAAAGCCTTTTATAGGTGTCTGGACTGAATAATTACCATTCCGAAAAAAACCGTCAAACATAAGTAAACAAGGACAAGAATCCTTATTTTACCATAACTTTGGAGCTTGCGAAACGGAAATAAACTGAAACAATATCGTGTTTTTGTTAGAACAGTCTTCGTTAACCTTGCGCCTTTGTTCGTTTCATCCAGCCTAGCGCAACTCCATAGAAAATTGTATAATGTATGGAGTTTGGTCCGAAATTGACATTTACACTGTTTGACACAGACTTCAATTTTTTTTATCTTCGGTGGCTGCCGTCTCTAAAGTCCATTCATCCAACAACAGACGGAAGAATCAAAGTGACAAGACAGTATTGATGATTTGGGTTTAGGGTTTTTAGCGGGAACGTCAAAAGATTTACATTCCCGCCAAAAATATTTATTTTTAATAATAATTGTCACTTATTCCGAGAAACGTATATATACTATTGGCATAAGAACGGTGTAAGTACAGATATATAATTATATACCAACACCATAAACTGATGCTTTAGCTTGGGTTGTTTCCTCACTATAGGGAACTCCACAACGGCATAGGCATGAAATTTTGGATGGATTTCGATAACCACAGATGATTTCATTATGTTAGTTTTTAGTCATTTTGGACACTTTTTAATGTAATAATAATAACTTATGAGTACGTAAAAAGTAGCAACTGTGAATATCCTCTTTATTTGAGTCAAGTGAAAAGTCACAACAATTTAACATAATTAATTCCTTTTAATACTTTTTCCTACAATATTTGTATATATTTTATTTCCGTACAGGAATATTGGAAAGTTAAATAAAATTGTAAAGTGTATAATATATTTTATCCGTCACACAAACCTCCATAAAATCGTCGGGTAAACTCATCGCCACTTTCCTAAGGCATGATTAAGTTATTCTTGACAAAGGCAATATGGCCAAACTCCATTAGGCTGCCCCTAGCGCGAATAAAAACAATCAAATTGGATTAAGAATTTCGACCTAAACTCCATACATTTCGACTCAAATCAAAATTTGAAATACATATTTTCATACATTTTTTTTCTATGGAAGATCCGCCTCTTATGTACGTTATATTCTCATTGGTTTCATCGTACAGCCTTGCGGATAAAAATACACAACTCATTTCACAGTGGACTCCCGAAGGATGACTTTATTTCGAGCCCGGGTCCGGGCTGCAGCGAGGTCGCGGACGACCTCCGAGGGTGCGGGGTGCGGGGTGACCCAGTTCTATGCTTGCACACCCTGCTCTACATTTTCCTATGACGTCATCCATTCACCCCGTGTTGGTGAATCGATGCGCTCGAAACTGGGTTGACCTGAATGGAGCACTTGTACATTCAACGATACCGTCTATATTTAGCCGTGAAGGTGTCTCCGATCGGTTCGCAGGCTCCGGAACCAGTTTTTCTTTTTGCGTATTTTCGCAGGATGCTGTTATTTTTTTTGGCGACTTTTGAATTTTAAGCAATCATTTCCGTGAATTTATGTATTTTATTAAAATGTACATACCTGACTATGATACTAACAAGTATGTTTTTAAAGATGTTAAGTTCGTTTTCTGTTCACGTTTAGGAACTCGCTCGTATGTGGTGACTACATCATGTGCATGTATTTATCTTACTGATCTCCATATCTGAAAATCCATTCTACCTACCGTGCGTCACCATGATTCATATCATAACGAGAAACTAATACGAACGCGTCATGTAGGCTGTCATTTGAACTGAAAACTTCAGTTGCGAAAATATACATTTAGTTACTTGAATGGGTTTATTTAAGCTGTAAATATTTATTATCTCCTAAAGTGTCCTCGCTGCTGAAGTGAAAAGTTATGTGTGTTACATGAGAGCAAAGTTTTTTGCATCTCGTGCTTTTGAATCCCTCGCCACACTTCAGGATTCACTCGCTACGCTCGTGATTCAATCGTTGAATCCTTCGCTTGCTCAGGATTCAAAATCAGCAGAGATGTACAAAATGGTTTTAAAAAAGCATTTAAATACAAAATGCAAAATACTTTCAGATTTACTATTTCAAATGCAAAATACCAAATAGTTTTGCGTTTTGTATTTCAAATGCTAAATGCAAAATAGGTATTTTCAAAATACTTTTTCAAAATAAAATACCTTTTAACCAAATCTCAGATATTTTTATTTATTTTAGGTATTTATCATGAGAAATAGAGACACAGTGCCGAGCCGAACAAAAACATCTAATAACATGGCACCTTATGCATGACATTTTAGTCATATTTATCAGTACGCGTATCAATAAATTCTGTTATTAATAATAATAATAATACTCACTTAAAATAATGTAAAAAAACTAGACTAACGAAAAGAGAGCCATGGCTCCATTTTGTGAATTGTGTGGCCATTTATTTCGGTTGATTGTGCATCTAGTTCTTATTTTATTATTATTAAGAAAAAAAGGGCGCGCGTGGCTAGCAGGCGCCTCTGTCGGTCAAATTCAGCAATACAAGCGTCATTCGTTCATTTCATTTTGTTTGACTGGTAATGTTGGCTAAACTTAATCACAAAGTATTTTGCATTTTGAAATGAATATTAAAAATGCAAAATACATATCGAAAGGTATTTCAAATAAAATACAAAATGTTTTTTACTAAAAGGCATTTAAATACAAAATAGGTATTTTGCATTTTGTATTTGCATTTTAAATAGAAGTATTTCAAATAAATCGCATCTCTGAAAATCAGCACTCGCAGCAAAAAACGACTTTGCTCTCTTGTTGCACAAATTAACTATTACGACAATTCATATGGTTTTAGGGTTCCGTAGTAAACAAGAAACCCTTATGTATAGTTTTGCCATGTCCGACTGTCTGTTTGTCCGTCCGCTGCGTTTCTCAAGGGCTATTATTACTAGAAAGTTGTAATTTGGCGTGGATAGGCAAATTAGTTATGCAAAGAAAGTCGTAGAATAAAATTTTGAAAAAAATATCGAAAAAAAAAACCTTGCACTTAAAGTGGAGGTGTTTTTTCTCATCTATCCCATCCCATTGTGTGAAGTATTGTTGGATAGGGTAATCAAAAAACATTTGCGAAAACCAATCACTACAGGACTAGCAGAAAGTCGGCGAATTACCACCCATTTCTCGTTAAAATGCCAAAAATCCGTACTCAGCGATATACTGTTTCCTGAGACCTACAATCTTGGAACTTTCAAGACTAGAGTGAATAGATATCTTCTAGATCGACGAGCTCTATCCTCGGCCACACCGTCGCTTAACATCAGGCGAGTTGGTGGTCAATCTTAAATCTATAAATCTATAACATAAAAAAACAATTTAGGGATATGTTTGCAAATTATTAAAATTTGAAGTGATATTTTTTGTTAGTCAAGTGTCCCCCCAATATAAACGGTTGACTTAGGAGATATGAAAAAAATCATGCTAGTAGCATATTGATGAAATTAAATGGAAAAGTATCACGATTCGACTAATTAGGATTTACAAGTTAACGAGTAATAGTCGATCAATTAAAAAATGTTCTTAGAGAACTAAGAAATGAAAATTTCATTTACGAGTAGTTAACTCGTATGTTCACAGCATCCCTATTTTATGTTCACATAAAATATTACGTGCAACTACGAAACCTTACATTGCGCGTGGCACGACACGCACTTGGCCACTTATTTCTAATAGAAGGGAGGGGAGAGAAGGGCGACTATTTTTTTCCTCAAACTCTGAACATTTATTCATTTGTTTCAGATATCCCGTGCGAGTATCGACGCTTGCAAAGACTACTTCCGCGACGACCTGGTCAAGACCGACTGGGCGCTAATGGTAGAACTGAAGAAGGTCTTCGGCATCCTGTAAACCCACCTTTATAGTCTACAACGGAACTCTATCGTCCCTAGCTTTGTCTGCTCCATCTAACCGTATGTCCCATTGTATCATAGAATCTCATGGTAACACTTTTGTAGGCACCTT
Organism: Lycia hirtaria; assembly: GCA_947563715.1. NCBI lineage: Eukaryota > Metazoa > Arthropoda > Insecta > Lepidoptera > Geometridae > Lycia > Lycia hirtaria. Next base: position 27,741,457 of record OX387381.1, on the reverse strand, counting down.
GTATCGGAACAATAACCTAGCCGTTAAGCCGTCTTAGCTTTCCCGATGGGAAAATGCCAATGTTAGTTCGATGTTCTCACTATAGTATGCAGTCATATTTTTAAGTCATGTTTACACCTGGTAACTTAAGAGGGCTTTGAATGTCTGACGTATGGATCTTTGTATTGCGTCGCGGTTTGGATGAGTTAACGGATGGCAAATATATAGCGTGCTATCTACATCCACTTCGTTCTGAACGAACAGGTATGCTGTTGTTTTGGTGACCCATGCTCGTCTTAAATTGAATGACCATTGAACGGACTGAACTGAACTGACTGGCGACCGGTGAATGCTCGGTATTAGGACTTCGGTCATTGGTTGCCTGTTCGTTCATTGTTCACTCATTTTAATCCAAGAACGGTTTTCCTAATTATATTTTGTATTCCATCCGAATCGTACTAAAGAGGTACTAATTTATTTCAGAACTATAAATGGCATGCGTTTCTTCTATACTTTCTTTCCTTTCTTTCCATCTATTTTTTTTTTTCAAATTCTGTTATACCATTTATAAAAATTAAAAGTAAAACAGAATCTTTGCCATTCATGGTTCCGATTCCACCCAAATAAAAAGTTATCAAATCTGGATATTGTTTAGAATGATAATACATTTTCTTTTGTTTTATCCATAAGTACGTGCTGAGCTAGCGACCAATCAATTTGTATTCCTCTAACAATTAAATTCTTAATTTTACTCAATTATTTGCGATTAGCATTGTAAATAACATATTTTATAATAGTAAAAGTAGAAAATAACTACTAAATTTCATTTGATGTAATTTTTGATGTTGATGGATTGATTTTTATATTATCAGTAAAAGAATGGGATTTAAAGACTGCGTGCGATGAGTTGCGTTGATTTGTAAAGTTATATTTGGTAACTTATATTTCGTTGTAAATATATATATATGGCGCATGCGTTTATTTACAATAAAATTTTGTAAATATGATTTGAATTTCGCCCACTGTTTAAGACGTGTCTTTGCATTGCTATAAACGATCTCGATTTTTAACATGTAAGAGATGACTTTTGAAGCTATGATTTGGATTTTTTTCTACAAAGATGTGATCACGATCTTTTCAAGCACTAACAGTGCAAGTCCGTTAGGCCTCGATGACACTGGGCTAGTTAACGAGCTGCTAGTCAGCGAGTTTAAAAGCTAGCGAGTGAGCGAGTGTCGATGACACAATCAAAAGCATATTGTAAAAAAGCTCAATGACACGGAGCGAGTTTACAAGCTGCTCGCGAACTCGCTGGCTTGTAGCTTGTAAACTAGCCCAGTGTCATCGAGGCTTTATAGTATGTTTAATTCGCATAACCCTGTGAGGAATAAAACTAGAGATCTCTTAATTTGCTGCTGAGGGATTCTCATTGTGGTTTTGGCTTTTTTATAAAAAAATATGAAATTGTGGCTCTATATAATAAAATTCAAATTGCTTGTTTGTCGGTAACCTCATCATTTGAAACTTAACGGCTTAACCGGTCCGGTTTTTTATTTATTTATGTAGTCTGAATAAGGTAATGGGCGGTAAAAAGTAAACATTTTTTTTGATTTGGATAACTTCAGATATATCAACTGTAAATTCGCCAGTATTTTATCAAATAATATGATAAGTTTGCCGATCTCAACTCATTTAGGTAAATAGGTAAATATCATAATCATCATAGGCAATTCTGTGTATGCCTTTATTGTCTTTATTCTAATTCTAAGCTTACGAGTATGTACTCGTAAACTTAGAAGTTTTGCAGTAGTTAGAAAAAAATAACGAAGTAAACATAATACAAAACAAATTATTCTATGAAACAGTATTATCAGCAAAACCCAAATTAAGCACAAAATTTGTGAATTAAAGTCTGTAAGGGAAAAGAACTAATGAAAAAGACAAAAAAACTAGAAAAAGACAAAAGAACTAATGTAGCATTGAGGGTGCTGCAGCTGCTTTACTCGAATATTTTGTTCACAATGGAAACATCAGTTTCCATTTTTTGCCACGACTGTGTTTATCCAAACTGATTAGAATGTTTTTGCCACGACTGTGTTTATCCATACTGACTAGAATGTTTTTGCCACGACTGTGTTTATCCAAACTGACTAGAATGTTTTTGCCACGACTGTGTTTATCCATACTGACTAGAATGTTTTTGCCACGACTGTGTTTATCCATACTGACTAGAATGTTTTTGCCACGACTGTGTTTATCCAAACTGACTAGAATGTTTTTGCCACGACTGTGTTTATCCAAACTGACTAGAATGTTTTTGCCACGACTGTTTTTATCCATACTGACTAGAATGTTTTTGCCACGACTGTGTTTATCCAAACTGACTAGAATGTTTTTGCCACGACTGTGTTTATCCATACTGACTGGAATGTTTTTGCCACGACTGTGTTTATCCAAACTGACTAGAATGTTTTTGCCACGACTGTGTTTATCCATACTGACTAGAATGTTTTTGCCACGACTGTGTTTATCCAAACTGACTAGAATGTTTTTAAAATTTTAATTCCATGTCTACGGTTTACTAAAATTAACGTGAGGCATCTTTGTGGTTTGTACCAATTCAATCATAAAAGTTTCATACTCGAATGTGTAACATAAAGTTTTAACTCTGGCTCAGAAGTCGCAGCTATGAAGTCATCTTGTACGAAAATTGTGTATTTTCGCTGAGAAGCGATAGCAATATGGAAAGGTTCCTTAGCTAAAAACGGATTGAAAAGCGGCCGCTTCGGCCCACTGTGAAAGCAAAGGAGGTTGTATTTTATATTGTAGGTATTTTCCCTTTTTGAAATGCTTTGTATTATATAGATGGAATCGGACATATTCTTATATTAAAGAAGTTTATTAAATTACAAATGTATTTTTGTGTTTTATTCATTTATTATTTAAAATTAGAAATAATGTCTACTATTCACATAAGTACATTATAGGTTAGGTTACTTTGGCTAGATAAAAAAAAAGGAGGAGGTTATAGTTGATAACCTCTTCGGTTGTATTTTTTCTGTTTTTTATGTTACCTCATAACTTCTTTATTTATAAACCAATATGAAAAAGGTATTTTATTATTTGAAAGGTTATAAATAGGATCCGTCATCAAATTAGCTCGATGGCAGGTACAAAATTATTGTTATCGGTAATACATACTAAAACAAATTTTCAAATTGATACAATTAGAAGGGAGTTAAATTTTACTTTCAAGATTTGTTTACATACATACAAGTGAAGCTAATTAAAGCATCTTAAAAATGACTAGTCACATAGTTACATGTGGTAGCGGCAGGTGAAACCGCGGCGCCCAACAAGTCATCCATAATTAAACCATATATTTAATAGGTCTAACACAAAAATAGGTAGATACATCTCTAAGTACATTTCAAGGTAACCGGATAAATTTATAGGCTCCTACACAGGTTAGGTCTTGTTTGTCGTCAGTAAAGGTTAGTCCAAGAGACACCATTACCCATTCCATCCAAGATACACCAATGCCGAGGCGTCGGAATCACTTACTGGGTGGAGCCAACCATGTAGGTACCGTTCCACTTCTACTGCGCTTCCGCGTGACGTAAACTATGCATTAGCTCCGATCTTCATCGAAATCTTTTGAAAATCGAACAAATTCAATACAGCAGAAATTAATATTGATGAATTTGTGTCATTAGATGTCGGTCGTGCAGTGTATTTCGATGATATTTCCTAGTTCCGAGTGCACTTGATATCCGTAACCATGGTTACTGTGCTCGCGTAGGCGAGGGGGTGTTGTTTTCAGGGTCTAGGTCACGCCCCGGCGGTGTAATGCGCATGCGCGAACCCAGATAGCTCACAGGAACCTCGCGTTTTGCTAGTTGAGAACTTCCTAACCGGGAGCACCTTGCCTCGTAGTCCTAGCGTCTCTTGTCATAATTACAGCTATATAGTTATATTTAAAAGAATATGTATCTATATGTTTTAGACTATAGGTATAATGGCTTTGGCTTTTTATTTTATAAAGTCTAAGTGAACGGAAGTGATCGGATGCTTATCAACTGAAGTGCAGTTACAGTTTATTGCCGAAGTGATAAAAAAGTGCACTGGTTACGCACATTGATGATGTTATGTAAGTACATAACTATACCTAAGTGATAACATTTATGTATTTATCTAAATAGGACCCGTAAGTACATATTTAATTTTTTCGACGCGGACTTGTCGGAAGATTTTCTCTATTTAGGCCTATGAAAGGGAATTTTCTCTACTGAACAAAAGTATTTTATGTTCTTTTTTCTACGCGATTTTAATTAATTACGTTGAGTAAGCATGTAATAAATTATTATACAATTGTATAATTAAAAAGGCGCCGAACATTTAACAACAATAATCAATTAATTTAATTGATACTTAGGTACCTACTTTACAAATAAATGCAGCTAACTGACCAGCCTATGTCAATCATCTAATTATAAGTACCAACTTATTAAAATAAAAAAACATTGAAATCGTAATCGTGAACAAGTATCTATATTAAAAGAAAAATAAAATACCCGACTGCAGAAAACATGTTTTTTCAGTATGCGCAAAATCACTAAAAGATTATAAATGCGCAATCATTAGAAGAATCCTAGTTAAATCACTTGTTTATTAAGAAAAAGTTCGTTGGAGGTTACGACAAAACGCATTTATTTTTATTTTTGCGCGATATGTATTATTATTATTACAAAAAATATAACTTATGACACTTAGGAAGTGAAGACGAAGCTAACGACACCTCGCACACCAAAATCGGTCAAGCCGCTTAGGCTGTAGGCGATCATATAGAAACATACCTACACTCCTACACTCAAAAAACCTACACTCAAAAAACCTACACTCAAAAAACATAACCCTCATTCTTACGCAGTCGGGTAAATAAATAGCTGAACATACTTATTCACGTATTAATTTGTCTTAAAAGTAATATAAGTTAAGTAATACGTATTTACAATATTTCTGTATAAAAACAATATCAACATAAACCTAGTTATTACCGCCGACTGCAGCGGGCAGGGCCCAAGCTATTATTGGATAATCTTTAAGGCAATGAGATATACTGCCTTACCGAAAAACGTTACTTAACTTTAAGCAATGTTCAACATATTTTGTCAACTTCTGGCTGACACATTTAATTTTTTTTTTTCAGTTTAATTTTTCAGTAAATTATCTAGCTAGCTGGTTAATTCTAACTAATATTATGAAGGCGAAAGTAGCTCTGTCTCTGTCTGTTTGTTACTTTTTGAAGTGAAAACTTGAGCGGCGTTGTGCATTTTTTGGATGGGTAAAAATGAAAAACTCGCGTCAGATCGTTAGATTAAAATTCGTAAGACGGACGGATTATTTTAGTCAGAAACCTATTCTAACGTTCTGCGTTTAAAGTTCATTATTTTATGTACAAGTTTGTCCTTCTAGCATGACGTCATTTTGTTGCGCCGAATGCTTATTTTCGATACATGCACGTAAGACTCCTTAGCTCAGTAGGTTAGAGCACCAATATACATTTCAATTTGTCCATCAGAGGGCGCAGGTTCAAATCCTTCACGAGTCAGTCTTTTTGCTATTTAATTTTTTAGTTTTCATTTCTGCCGGCACTCCCGGAGTGCAACCCGTTGTTTTTTTTTCACGATCTAAAGACTGAACCGATCGTGATGATATTTGATACAGAGATATCTAAGAACATGGAAACGAAGATAGGCTATTTTTAAACTTTAAAAAAAGGAGATTCGCAATCCGGTAATATTTTTTTCGTCGTGTCTGTTACCAGGTCCGGCCCGTCCATATAGGCGAACTAGACAACCAATTCGCATTCGGGGGGCCGGCAATCGGCGACATCAGAATTGAAAAGTACCTAATAATCTAATATTAAACAATAGTACAGGGTTACAAGGGTACAAAAGTGAAATACATACATACTAAAACATTGGAGCTTGAATAGTACAAGTATTATTTGCAAATTTTTAAAAAGCTGTTTTTTGCTGCTTTTGCGGAGAAGCGTGGTCTTAAAAAACCTTCAGCATGCTCGCGTTCGCTTCGCTCGCGCGGATTAATAGTAGGTAGGTACCTACTACTTTTTATTAATCTAGGCCACAAAAGAACCTGTAACTCACCATAGAGATAAATATCTCTATGTAAATCACTAGAAATTTATCGAATCATTAACTTAAAATTTACAAAATAGTTAAAAAAAAATTGAGACCACTGCACTCGTGCATAATTTTTTTACTGTTTATTTATGTAGGTCAATAATCTATATTTTTTTTTATATAAAAAAAAATGTTCGCGCTCGCTCGCTTATTAAGGTGGGTACCGACTGGTGTAACGTAACATGAAATATATCATGCAATGAAAAAATTTACCGTAGGTACACATTGCTGCAATGTATCATGAAAGGTCACTTTGCAACAATTTCTCATAGTTTGGACGTCTTGTACGCACGAAATGTGCATTTCACGCGCACGCTACGAGCATTACAAGCCGCGCGCGGAGCGACCCATGATTTGTCGGTTTTTCGAACGAACACAAAGGGTCACGCAGACGTACGCGGGAGGTTCGTAGTGAATGCGCGGTAAGAGCGCGCTATGCGCCCACGCTTGCACCGAACATGCAATGAAAGGTAGGCTGATACATTTCATGTTACGTTTCACCAGTCTGTACCCACCTTTAACTATATTTTTGTTTATCTGCGCCATGATAATACTGAAGACTCCCTAAAGTGAATAAAACAATTATATTAGCCAAAAATTCGTAGAAAGGCTTGAAAAATATTGTTATTAACAACTTGGTGTTCTTCTGAGGCTTGGGAGTGCTCGCTAATACGCGCTTAGTACCTTTACACATTCACGTGAAGTGTGTATTTGGCAATATTCCTAGACAGATTAAAACTATTTATAACTCAATACACACTTATATCTCATATAAATATAACGTCATAAAAATTCAAGTAGATATAGTAATACCACATAAAACCAGTTATCGCTTAATGCATTCATAATCAAAATCGTAAAAATTACGCGCACGTGTAGGTACCTACCTAACAGTCTATCATTATGAATGACTGTTAGGTACGTTATGATGTATCCTAGACGTGCGTTTCAGTAATTTTGGGCCACGTGGTGTCGTTCATTCATGCGTACGAATGAATGGGGGCGACGCGGGTGTCGCCACCGCTGAAATAGTCGGTCGCCGCTCGCCCGCGCGTACGCGCAGCGCAGCCGACCCGCGGCAAAACTAATCTAACCATTCCTATTTACAATGAACTTTCTCTCGTACCATAACGAACGATAGAAAACGATCTGAAAACGAATGTTATAAAAGATATTACGAATATACCTAATACGCGTACGTAACACAAGTGACATTCTGTGCCGCCCCCCGGAACGGCGAGACCGGCTACTCCACCAGCGAACCACACCGGATCCCCTCGGTGCGTCACCTATTTATACCACTTAAAACTAACGACCTTGAACAAACTTTACTACATTGATTTCATTCATTCATTAAAATAGCCCGATCTCTCACACGATGACGTTTCACTCATTGAAATCATCAGATCTGTGCCGTCGTTAAGATGGTATTAATTGCATGACTAGCGTCCATTTGGGCTGCTTAGCTTTAGTCATGTTGTATGAGTTTCGGTTCCACTGGGAAAACAAAGGTCAATTAAAAGTTAATAGGAGTTCCGCAGGCAAAACCTACAGCTGCTGCTTCGTCATAGAGCAAGATTAAGGAATAGGTATATTTCTACTCTAGCATAGTATGTACGCATATCATCTTGTACATTATGCCCTCGTCGAAAGTAACAATGAATTACATGAAATACCATAAAATTTAGAGACATCAGTTATTTGAAGTACTTACGTAGGTTCTCACTGTTCTCTAGTCTAGATGCTAGAGAACAGTGTACTTATAAATCTGAGAAAAGTGTATTGAGAAGTATCTACTCAGTTTCAGTTTGCCCTCTTTCACTACGATAGTTATAGGTACTTACTATTATTCATTCTGTGTTACGGTATACGGTTTTTTATTATAGCGGTAAGTTATAGAATATCGACAGGAAATTGCTAGTCGTCAGCAATGCGGCTAGCAATAGCGGTGTCCCGTTGCAAGTATAGCAATGTCCGCACGCCGAAAGTCGACACCGACGCCGACGCCAGCGCAGGCTCACCGCTACAATGCTAACTCGATCGACACACGACACCTACCACTGCGACAGGAAACCCTTCTCTCCTTACAGCCTTTATCGCGACATCCAGCCATCGCGACACAACGCCGTAAACATTCAGAAAAATAAAACAAAACGCGTGCCAAATATGCATAACAAAATGCCGGATACACAGATAAGAATCACTTAAGGGATTCCACTAAGATACCGGCTGATAAAAGAATTAAGTCTGTTATCTTTTTAAAGTCAATGGACGGGTCTTAAAAAAACTTTAAGACGTTTATCAATGCGGCGCCAGTGATTTTTTCTGCCGAGATAAATGGTTGGGTTTGAAACTAGACGAGAGACAGAGGCTCGATTGTGTTTAATGTAACCAGATTGAGAAAGAAACTATTCAGAGCGGATTTGTTTTGGAAATTTGTAGATATACTTAAATAGTTTCTGATATAAAGCAGAAACACGGTCTGCTGTGACATTTGTGCTCGACGACTGCTGACCAAATGCAGTGTTAATATTCGTGGAAACAGATTTCATGGAAAGCAGACAATGATCCGGTTGTCTCTGTAATGAGCCTTCCACTTAGGTATCGAGAATTCCTGTAAAGATGACATGCGCCATTTACAAGATTTAGATTAACAGAATGTTTAATTTGGTAGGTATCTTGTTCGTATATTTTACTCATCAAATTTAATTTTCTCTTGGGTTTACGTTTTAAGATATTTTATGCTTAGCTTAGATTCTAAGGTTCGATAGGAATACAAAATCGAGGCTAATGGAAAAATCTAGGTGGAGTTGAGGATGCTGCTGTCCTTATTTCATTATTTTGTTCGACTGTAACACAATCCAAAAACATCCTGAAAAGTTTCCGGCAGCCTAGTCGGGAGACCGTCTGACTTGCGATCCGGAAATTTCTCAACCCTATATTCGTATCCTGACAATCTCATATTATACAGATAAATGAATTCTTCTTCTGAATTGAATAAGTACCTACAGAATGTTTCTGCTAAATATAGATATATATAAATGACCTCGAGGCAAACTTCTCCCCTTTCTGTCTGGAGACCTTTGTCTCGACATCTTGACCATTTTACTCATATTTGAAATTCTTGTTTGGGATGCATGTCGCTGATGACGAAATAAAACTACAAAATTATAGAATCATGTAAGTACCTACATCGAGTTACATCAAAATTAATAGAAGTAGAGTATCTACCAACCATCCAGACAAACATCCGAGAGACTTTAGCTTGTTTTCGCTCAATCATTTAGATTGACTAGTTTGAATTCGTTTTAAACTTTACTGGAAGCTTCTATGGAGTTTTGCCGACAACGTGAAAAGACATGTTTTGCCGCTTTATTTCACTCGTCCACACTCACGCATTTAATGAATAAAATACTACCATTGTTTTTTTTTTGGGCGGGAACGTCTTAGTAACGTGTTGTTGCTTTATTTTATTTTCCTAAACTTGTGTTATTTTGAACATTAAATGCTATAAAAATGGTGGTGTTTTATTCATTAAGTGTTCGATCAAGTGCGTAAAACGTGTGATTTTACGTTGTCGGCAAAATGCCATAGAAGCTTCTAGTAAAGTCGCCATCACTTTACTGAGGCAAGACTTAAATTAGAAAATGACTGTTTACGTGACTTAGACTGTGACTAGAACCTTAAATAACTTGTATTATTTAAGAAACTTGAAAATATTTTAATACTTGACACTGGCAAATCGCTAATCGCAGGGTCCAATACAAAAAAGAAGAAGAAGAGTAGCAAATAGAGTAGTGCAGTGCGCGCGTGACCGGGGCGGCGCACATCGGCGGCAGTAGCGAGCGGACAACGCGACCTCGTCCAGATAAATCTATCAATGAACCCGATAAGGGGAGCGCGTGTCACTAACGCAGGAAATGCCTCAGGCCGTGCACTCTGATCCGAAACGCACCGTATCACTGTCGAGCCGACTCTGCCTATACCTACAAGCCCCGAGAAAATGTGTGTCATCATCATCTTTGGTTTTATTACGCAACATATTTATGTACTTAGGTATCTATATTATTTTCTCCTTTGCCCCAATTATTCACCCTTTGTACATTTAATTCACTTCAATAATAAATATGTATTACTCTTGGGTTTGGGTTTTAGGTCAGATTAGTTTGTTCTGGGGAATTACGCTCATCGTTTAAAGCGATGCAAAATTGGCTGGCGCCCGTTTTTATCGTGCTGTCTCTGCAAGTAAGAGAGTAACACTAAAGTTGAAGCGACTGTTAAAAATATCAGGATTCAAAGTTTTTCTCACACTCTTAATTACAGAAAAATCTAAATAAAAGCGAGCACGACCCAACTTTGCATCACTTTAAGATAATAACGTAACCCCCAGAACACAATACCAGTAGGTACATGATTTCTATACTTCACCTCTCATTGAGCAGGTGTTAGGAAAGTGAGCCAGAAGTTACACTTATATAGGTATATTACTGTTTAATATCTAGCATCGTTCGAAATTTTGTCTAGTTCCCGATATTTCGGCGCAGTTGCATGCACCACGTTCCCGGGCTGAAGACTGAGGAATGGGACTGAGGAATTATGGTGGTAGAACGAGTTAATTTAGCTTGAATGCATGCATACTTACATAAAAAAGTACTTACCTACCATCAAAAAATATACAAGCTACATACTGCGCTTGTAGCTTAAACTGAAATGAAATATGAATTACAGAGATAAGGTACATTAATTGTAAAGCTATCTAAAAATTATAACGATAATAATTGTACCCACTGACTGTGCATTTTAGGCATCGACTCTGCTTCGTCGGTAATCGCAAGTCAGGGGCCAGGTTCCCTGGAAAATAACCCTAAATATATAGGTAGGCCAGCAGCCCCAGCAGGTAGAAGAAATAAGAACACTGGTCATCTTTCCCTATCACCAATATTCCCGGACCTATACATATAGCTATATGTATAGGTTACTAAGTACAGATGATGGTATCCTGGGCCTGAAGGCTACTAAGTGGACATCACTCGCTCGCCGCTCGCTGATACGATTCAAAGACAATTTTGACAAATTGTTAGTCTATTTATATAGTAATAATAGACTAGCAATTCGTCAAAATTGTCTTTGAATCGTATCAGCGAGCGGCGAACGAGTGATGTCCATTTAGCAGCCTTGAGGGCTTGTTTAATATTCCGCAACGAAGCAATAAAATCATCTAACTACTTCTTTGCGTATGTAAACAAGTGTATACTTAAAAGTACTCCACAATGGCGCCTGCAGTAATTAGGCGCAATAAGCAGACAATGCTGTAATTGGATACCCACTGTCACTTTGATAGGTACGTCGTTCTTAACCTAGGTACCTAATGCTTATCTCACTTGTATTTACTATACATACCTACATACAATTGTAATAATTGTGTAAGAAAAACAAAATACCTAACTGCTTAAAAGCGATACTTAATTGCAGTGTAAGTTACGCTTGACATAATGCTGAGTTGAGTTGAGCGTCCGTTTTCGCGAGAAATTATGTACAATATGCCGCAGTAAAATTATATTATTTAGGATAATTTATATATATTTTTTTTATATTCTTTTGGATAAATCAGATATTTGTTAGGTACGGAAAAGTTAATTGGAGGGATTGAGTAACAGTTACTTCTATTTTTCCTTATAGTTCAGGGTAAGCAAGACAAAAGATCATGACATAGACCGCTCACCTTAACTAAAATTTAGCTTGAGGTGACAGAAGAGCTAGACAACCCATCGCCGATATAAACGCCAATTTCCCTTTTGGAGTATGTATTCCTGGGTAGAGAAGCATTTGGTACATGTATTACTTATGTATCTTTTCCTTTTCCTCACAGTTAGCATTACCATTATGTGAAAAATGATTCGTTAAGATCATTTATCTTTAGCGCTATTTTTCATATGGGGCTCTAGCCGAGTATCAAAATAGGACAGTATAAGTTAAAATGATTAATTAAGAGCAGTATATAATCACCAAAAGAATTGAACCTATACAATTGACTCTTCGTATTTTTTAGCGACTAGGCAAAGGGTTCAACCCTTTGCCTTTCTCTTTTGGGAAAAACTGTATATTAGACATGGCAAAACTATAATTATAGTTTTGCCATGTCTATCCATGTCTGTCCATCTTTCCGCGGCTTGGCTCAGTGACTCTTAAACTGTATTTTTTTAATTACATTAGAGCGTCGATTATCCGGACCCGGTATTTTCGGATAATCGAACTACCTATAATATATATGTATATTGATCCAGCCATACATATTTACGTAGGTACAGGTACATTATATGAAAATCATATTTTTATATCTTTAATGACAAATAGGAATTAAACAAAAAAAAAAGTACAGACAATCTTGTAGTAAAACATGTAGGTACAATTAACGCTAAAAATCTTCAATCTTTGTCTGCCGAAGCAAGCTTACCCGCTTACGAGCGGCTAGGTCACGTACTTTTTTAAGGACATATATTTGATACTGGTCGCTTTTTGCCTGTGTTTCAAACCAACGCAAGGCGATAACTAACCAAGAAAACGCTTCAGAAGCACTAATTATGTTTTCATCTTCATTATCTGAACTTGTAGTTGATGAGGTGCCAGCGGTGGCGTCAGCCTTATTAGTCATGAGGTCCAAAACTTCGCTATCCTGCATAATTTGGTACCCGGGATCTTCACTTTCACGCAGCAAAATTTAGTTTATTGAGTAGCGGCTACTTGGAAGTGACATACGAGTACAATTAACAAGTCACGACAAGTGCGCGAGCACTGTAGCGCGGGAGGCGAGAGACTCGGGAGAGAAACACGCGCGGGTCGGGTGGCCGTAGTACTTAGTTCGGATAAGCGTTTGTTCGGTTGATCGACGTTCGGAAAATCGACGCTCCACTGTATTTCTTCTTAGACCTTTTTCCAGCAGTGACATATAAAGAAAAATCTCTTGTATAATTGTATAAATAAGTTGTTATTTAATCTATAAAAGAGAAATTAAAAATCTGTAATTTGACATCGATGTAAGTAGGTATAATATTTGAGTATTCATTTAATATTATATGTAATGGCGTGCCCATTATAATAAATTCAGAACGAATGATGAACCGACTATCACTGTATACAACAAGTACCTATACTATTATCGAACAGATTCTCAATCTTATTAAATGTTTACACAACATCTTGCAGTCACTGAAGGACAAATGATCAACTTTCCTATCAAATAAGGTGCATACCATATTAACTGGTTGCATAACTAGGCATTGGTCCGCTTTCCACCTGCCCACGGCGACTGTGGGCTAAGTATTTGGCGTCAGAGCCAGCTTCGACTTGGTCCATTGCGAAATGATTCGACGAAATCGGAGGCAGAAGTACGTAGGCGCACCGAATAACGCAGCCCACGGATGGCTTCTATAATCAAGCCTCCACATTATTACTGTGTTATTGCTTGGGCAACCTGTCCATTGTTAATTCATAAATTCTTTTAAATGTGGTAAATTGCTTGTTTTCTTATCATCATCCACAGACTCCTCTATCTCACCTCACTGCAAGGTTTTCCTCGGTCCTGTGCCAATCGAGTCCATGTTCGACTCATGATTTTTACTATATCATCGACCGATCTTGCAGCTTAACGTGACACGCGGACAGACGGACATACAGACGGACGAATTTGAACGGATTTCAAAAACCCCAACCGCAAATTATAAAGCTATCGAGCGGATAAGTATAGGATAGTAGGATAAGTACCTATGGGTGAATCTAGCAAAATTACGCCAGACGCAACGCAAGTCTTTAGATTTTGGATATCGTTTAGATTTGTTTTAATTTGCTGTCTCGCTACTTTCGCGTGGCAATGCCTATATTGATGGAAGAAGTGTAGTCTCTGCTTCCCCTACTATAGTGTCTCAGCTCGAACACCGAAGTAGAATAACGAATGGTATAATAATAATGGTAGAATGGAACCGCAGGGGCGGCTTTGTGGCAAGCCGTCGATGAGTGGCGACACCGCGATGTTTCCCTGGGTCTAAATGAGACCCCTGACCTCCAGCTTGCCTTAACCGGCCGGCTGTGTGGTGGAAACCGCAAGAGCTAAGTACCTAAGCTCCAGGGTGGAAGTGTTAAAGGGCATAACGCCGCTAGTAGCTCTTAGTGAACGCGCAGCACACCTCTCAACACCCTTAGCCACCCACACCGATGTTGCTTCTCCGGCGCCAACATGCGGCGCCACTATGGGGGGCCCATTCAGTGGGTGGTGAGTCATCACCTGCCTCAATATTTTTGGATAATGAGACAAAATAGGCAGGTGACGTGCTCTCATTTTGATGCTCCCACACAGAAGTACCGCATGATACTCACTGTGTGGGAGCATCAGCCAATAAACTAGTTTTATAAGGCATAACCATTTCATCTCAATAACCCCGATTTATCAAGTTCCATATAGTACAATAGTTCCATCATCTATCCACATACCGAAACCCTGTATTTGTTACTTTATTTTATGTAAAGGACCTCTCAGTGTTGGCTTCGGCTCCACTGATGCCCATCAAAGGACCGGGCTGCGACCCGAGATTTAAGTGAAATAAGGTAGAATGAATTAGTTTCACTTTTATAATTTTACTCTTGTAAACAAATTGTTGCAGCAGCCCTATTCCTTTCACAATAATTCTTCTTTAATAGATTGTTACTACATTCAGGGAAGCCGGTGCCACTGCCGCATACTATTTGGTCCTGTATACCAGGGCATTAGAGTACCATACCTAAAGATGCCATGTAGATGCGCTAATGAAATGCATGTCTTATAAAGGTTCGCGCACATTATGCCGGGCCGCAGCGTGTCGGGGCGGAGCGCAAAAATCCGCTCAAATCGCTTGAATACAATTTGTATGAAATATCGCACACTGTGTCGGGCCGCAGCGGCTCGCATTATTGCGACGCGGATTTGCGTCCGTGCGATGCGGCCCGTCCCGCCCCGCTGCGCCCCGTCCATATTTTACGTTTTCTTTTTTGACGAACTTCTTGTCTATGCTGTTCATTAACTTATTCTTCTAACAGCAGGCAAAAAATGAAAGTTTTTCGTCAGAGCTATCCATAACGTACAGTTGCACGCAAATTCTGGCAGTACACTGTACTCAAAATCCGTCAATGCGCTGCGACCCGGCCCGTCACTAATGTGCTAGGTAAGCATTTTGCGCTGCGCTGCGGCCCGCTCCGCCCCGCTGCGGCCCGTCCTAATGTGCTCGATCCTTAAGTGCGAGTTGTTAGACATTTGGGCTTTGCGCGCCATCTAGCTAGCATATATTGAACTATAAAATCCTAGAGAGTAAGTGAAGCGAACAACGGCCTCCGCAACAACTGCAAAATTTTATTTCATCTGTCCGGATGTTTGTTTGTTGGTACTCGCGTACAGGTAGTATTTTTCAACAAATCTACACATTACATACAGATTTAGTAATTTTATAGTATTTATCCATTCAACGTTGGGTTTTTTGACGTGACAACGTCTAATAAATCGATGAACGCCGGCTGCATGCACGAAAAATTATGACTCATTGTCCCGTTACATCATCATCATCATCGTTTCATCAATGGTTTGTTATGACGTTGTCACGTTAAACTATCGTCCGTAAACCGACTTTACAGACAACCAATTTTTGAAAGGGTTTACTGTGCCGCTATTTACTGATCAATTTTGATAATGTTTGCTTCAAACGTTTGGTACTGAATTATAAAGAAAAAATAATACATATTGTAAACAAAATCGCTCAAGATATTATCGAGACTAAAGGTTGTGGAATGTTGGTTAAAAAGAGTAGATGTTAGTAGAACTTCCAATACTTATTATGTGCTCGTATACCTAGTCTTCCAATTGTATACTCTTCATTAGAGCCATTATTGGAACATTGTGCGTTTACTGATTTTAATATTATTATCACATTTATTTATTTAAGTACTTAATTTTAAGTTTTTTACAATACAAATATAAACGTATAAAAAAGAACATAAATATTGTAAAAAACTTAAAACTAGTGTGCCGCCGGCAGCGGGGCAGGGCTCAAGCTATCGACGGTAAGGGCTACAAACTGAGGAATCTCCTGACAATGCGCGCCGTGTCTAGGATGACACGGCGCGCATATTATTATTATTATTATTTTAACATTTCAAATATACACAAATAAAGTAAATACAAACTTCCTACAGTGAAACACAAAACGGTCCTGTTATTTAAATGCTATGTTTGTCATATTATAACGATTTACCTGTGAACTGAATATCAATGTTGCAACTTGGCAGTAGGTGGAGTCACATTCTCTGTATAGGGGGATACACTGGTTGCCAGTACCTATATCTGCATATTATACGTGTGTGGGTTGAGAGCTACATGAGTGTGGGTGCGCCCCCACATCAACTAACCATTAATGAAGAATGAAGTATGTACAGGTCTCAACATTAACACACCATGTCGCCTTTATTTCATGTCACGTTAGGTCTAAAGGTTTTAATAAATATTGTCAAACTACACCCGTTATTGGGCGAATGCGACTTTTATGACGCCTATGAATACATTTTAATGCAAAGTTTCTGTAATTTGGAAATTATACAACTTTATAAATTAATTAATTAATTATATTTGTGGACATTTCACACAACACCATCTAGGCCAAACTAAGCAAAGCTTGTACAATGGAACTAGATGGCTGATAGAATACATATATACTTTTTTTTTGTAAATACCTATATACATATGATACATAGAAATTGAAACAACACAACCTACACCTACGATTTATCTACATTATAGAGAATGTCTTGATATGCGGTAGGTGAGTAGGTACTAGATAAGTACATGTAACCGTCCTTTCTTTCAACCGACTTCAAAAAAGGTTCTCAATACGACTGTATTTTTTTTTGTTTGTTACCCCAGAACGTTTGACTGGGTAAATCGATTTTGATGATTATTTTTTTATTTGAAAGCTGGTGTTCCCGTGTGGTCCCATTTCAATTTGGTCCAGTTCTGACAATGGCATCCATGAGAAGTCGATTGCTTCAGTTTTTTAAACTATAATTATTATATTTGTTATTGCTAGCTCTAGTTTTACCCGCATGATGATAGTAAGGATGACGTAACGTACTTATGATCTTTTAGGTTTATTACTATTTAAGATATACCTATATACCGATATTGAAGGAGCAGCACACACGTCACTCTCGGTCGGTGACGCGCCTTTCACTCAAGGTGCAAGGTTGGTGCAAGGCGCGTCACCGACCGAGAGTGACGTGTGTGCTGCTCCTTTGAAAAAGACCGCCGAATGCGGTTGAAACTATAGTCGGATATTTCGCCTCAAAACAGACGTGAGTGACCCGTAGTTTTTATTTAAAAATCGTTTCAGTCGTTTTTTGTCGGGAGTTTTTGAGTTTTCTTATAAGCTTGTTGATATTTGCCACTTACTTTCATGCACTTTTACTATGATTAAGATGTTAAGTATATTTAAATTTACTATAAAATAAACTTTTTATTGTATGTAAAGCAAAAAAAAAAGTTTAATTTTGTGTGTTTTATTTTTGATATGCCAAGAATACAAGCAAATAACACTACCTTCTCTTTACTACGCCTGGGAATAGGTCTTCCTCTCATCATACAATCTGCCTCGGTCCTTTGTAAATCGAGTCCAGGTTCGACTGGCATGTGACAAACTGATCATCATTCATCCATCTCACAGCTAAACGCTTGCTTCGATGTTCATCACCACTGTCATCATTCTGTCTCCCCGTCACTTCATCACAAATCACAACCTTACTCTACGTATCATCGCTACACCTAGCAATATGTTCAGCCCAACTTTACTAATAATTCTCTGTACCTATGTAACAAAATAATGTATTAGACACAATCTTTACTGGTTTGATTTAGAAACTATACCAAACAGAAAGTGGTTAATTCCTAATAAAATTATTACACACATCCCAGCCTATACGCATATTATGTACTTACCTATACGTATATAGATTGTGTGTACCTACTGTTTTATATCATAAGATATTAGGGTTCCGTAGTAAACAAGGAACCCCTATAGTTTCGCCATATCCGTCTGTCTGTCAGTTTTTTAAATATAATAAGATAAGACCAATCTGCATTATCAAAATTTTCACTTAGGTTGGTATCCCATACTTACCATCTTCCACTTTACTATCGGTTTCTGAGAAATCTTCACAGATGACGCTACTGGTTTGCTTTTATCAAAACTTCCTGTTATTCTAAAACAGGACAGTTGTTTAATAATAACCTTATTAAATCTTAATAGGTCGTTTAACTGATAGCGTGTACACAGAATTCTATTCGTAAACTTATAAAATTAATAGGTTCTCAGATACTGGACGGATAAAGAGGTCTGTTATGATTATGGCTCTATATGAATATGAGACCGAAGAGGGAGGAAGCGATGGTGACCTGTATCATAATCAGAGAGTGGATTGAGTCTGGGTAGTGGGGTTCCAATATTTCGGTGCGGCAGGGCGCAGGGTCGTCGACCGCAGTGTTCGACGCTGGTGCCGGCGTGCTATTTCGAGGCAGCTCGCCGCGCGGCAAGCGCGTCGACTCGGACCGATCGCGCGCACGCGTAAACAAACAACATGGCCGAACTGTCATTCACTAACTCATTCATAAATGAACATTGCATTTGACGAACTGGATCGAATGCATTATCTTTGCCTCGACGTACAATGTTGAGACATACTTTTTAAGAGTCAAAGCCACAAGTCTAATGTTACTTTAAAGCGACTTTAACAAAGATGGTGCGGTGCGCGCGTCATCCGTAGCTCTTCATATAAGGCAGAGTTCCTTTCATCTTAATTAAATTCAACATAAAGAATGTTTAAATAATTGTTTAAAGAATGTTTAAATTAACTTAACTGAAAGTTAATTGTTACGTCATATTAATCAACATTGTTCCCAATTTCATTAATTTAGTTGGACAAAGGTACGACTTACAAACAATAACACGAGCGTAATTTTATATAATGGCATTGTGAAACAATTTTGCTTGTAAGTACCTACTTGTTAAGTTTAAAAGTGCTGAAATTTTGTTGAACGAAAAAAGATTTCAAAACAAAATGAAACAGAAACATGATACAAACGCGGAATAGTAGTAAAAAATTAAATTGGGCATCAAAACAATGAAAGAATTCGTCGTTACATTAAAGAAGTATAATATTTAATCACAAGTAGCAAATATAATAATTAGGATTATAAAAACGTAAGTAATTAAGCAAGAGGCGTGTAAAGTTGCGGACGAAGAAGGGACGCATTGTTACATCAAACATGTGGACCGCGCACATCTGTAGCGCATATTCAGTCCCGCCTTTTGTTCACTGACCATGTGTTCCGGATGGAACGCGCTAGTTTTTGTCCAACTTTTTCATAACACGAAAAAATTCCTAACGATACCAGATTATAGATGTGGTTGTTTGGATACGATCGTTTCATTCCGGACGGAACTTTAATGAGGAAACGGTGAGCCGAAGCTGTGATGTCATTATAGGCATAAGTATGGTACTTGCTTGATAGATTATTCCCACACCCTAGACTACTAGATTAGTCCCATAGAAATTTTATCAAAATCAAAACAACTGGAAAAAAATATCCAAGTAAAAAAATTGCTTACTATGAAGTCGGTAGTTTCAGTTTTTAAAACTGTAGGTACTTTGAATGAACGGGAATCAATTTTACCCACATTCGTGTTTAACTTTGACAGGCCATTTCAGCGCGATTTTCTTTAATATTTTCTGTATTATTTAATTTGTTACTTAATTTCTTTGAAATTGACCACGAAAGAACACACTTAAACTAATAAAATACTATCAGAATTCAGAACCATACATTATTACTCTGGAATTCAAAAAAAAAAAAAAATGAAAAAGTGTATGCAAAGTTACCCGCGCTGACAGTACGCAAAGGAAAATAATTAAAAGGCATAAAATAAATCGTTACAAGAAAAATAAACAACAATCAGATAATAAAATTATATAGATTAATCGGAAAAACAAACTCCGACTTGTTATTTCAACAAACTGTCAAAAATCATCAAAATCCGTGTAAGTACTCTGAGCGATGTAACAGGCCGCGTATGCGTAGGTATACGAAGTATACGCATACGCACGTGGTGCCAGTTGAAGAGTTGCCAACTGCTGCCGCTCTACCCGACACCGCTTCCTGTTTACTCGTCTGTCGGACACTGCGCTGCGCCACTCGCGGGCTTATAGAAAACTATTTTACGTCACTCCTTTAAGTAACAGAGTCTTAGTACTACTAGTGTGACGTTATCTTCTTGCCAATTTGATATAACGAAGATGTTCCGTGGCAGTTACTCAAAGAAATAAGCGATCCTATCTTATATAACGCTCGTTCGAATGGACGCGTCAAAGTTGGGTTATGGTTTCTTAATCATTATTATTATTACTTATATTATGATTTTAGAAAAACGTTTAATGCGAACTTGACAATTTAATAATTTTATAGTTTAAAAAACTGAAACAACCGACTTCAAAGTACGCTACTTCGTTACTTGTAATATTAGAAAGGATTAGGATACATATAGTTCATATCATCATGCTCAGTCGGGTAATATAATTAAACAAAACGCTTAATCGTCGATGTAACTGTATTTTCACCTTATACACATTGGATGAGGAGTAAGAAGGTTTTACTTTTACTAAATCCTTCACGGTTGTAAACTTTTTAAAGAAACCTCTCTTCACCCGCTCGTTTATTTTTTTGTCAAGAATGAGATATGTCATTGAATGTCAAATGCTCCGTCTTCGAAGATTAGAAAATGTGCAGATGTTTATACTATAATCCTTAACATTTGATACTTTTGCAAAGAAAAACGTGTAGGTGGAACTCTGCGATTCTATAATCTGACGCACTTCACTCAGGAATACAATGAAAATTTTCATTTTTAGATATTATTCAAAAAGTAATGAAGCAATGTCTATAAAATTATTATGGGACCAACTTGGGAGCATTCTCTATATTTCAATTCAAGAAACACAAAAATTGGTTCACGAATGACGGAGTAATCGGTAAACAAAAATACAAAAAAATAATTAAAAAAACATACGGATTGAATTGATAACCTCCTTATTTTTGGAAGTCGGTTAAAAATGATTTAATCCCGGTTGCAATGATTATTTTTTATTTAATTGTAATTGCCTATAAGTGGCTTGGTTTCTGTTTTGTTCTGCCATGGTGCCGGGACACTAGAATAATAAAAAAAATATTGGTGAACATTTCACACAACACTATCTAGCCCAAACTAAGCTAAGCTTGTACTATGGAAATCTAGATGGCATGATAGAATACATGCATACTTTTTTTGTAAATGCATAATTATTGTACATAGAAGCACCCAGACACAGAACAAACACCCGCGCTCATTACACCAATATTTGTCCTGGGTGGGGATCGAACCCACGACCAACAGCTTCGCAGGCAGACTTACTATTAAGTTGGAGGTTGGAATAGTACCAGCTGTAACACAGTTATTACCTAGCACGGCTGCTCACGGAACACCCCACTGGCCAGAGATACTATTAATTGAAATAATTGAATCTTGTTATTTAATATTTCAAAAAACCGGACAAGAGTGAGTCAAACTCGCCCACCGAGGGTTCCGTACAAACTAGTAGATAAAAGGGGGGAAATTATATATATTTTTTTATGTTTTCCTTTACATCGTAAAAATATTTAAAACCCTGTTTTAGCTTTTGCTAAATGAGCTCTTTCATGTAATAATCCACATGATACGGTTAAAGCACTTTAAAATTTGGACCCTCCTTCCTTGCATAAAGACCCTGTTTTATGTGATTAAATTAAAAAAATACAGTATTCGGAATTTTTCCTTTATGTGTACTATATGACATATGACAATGCTTCTTGCCAAATTTCAAAGTTATAGGTCAACGGGAAGTACCCCATAGGTTTTGATTCCTTACGTGTTGACAGACAACAAAGTGATCCTCTATGGGTTCCGTTTTTTTCCTTTTGAGGTACAGAACCCTAAAAATGAGGGTAGTTAGAAATGTTTTATAAGATTCACAGAATTATTTTTACTAACCTTGTAGTTTAATCCTAAACTATTCCACTACTGCTTCTAGCTCCTGTTATGCGTCGAAGCCGTCGAAGGACCCATCTCGCTCTCCAAGCAGTTTAGAAAAGCTTTTTTTCAATAACTAAGACGTTTTATTTTTCATGTTTTTTATACAAAAGGAATAGCAAAGTAATCTAGCACAGCAGGGAACGACACGAAGAGAAGCTACAAATAATATCGTGACTGTTGCTATGAGATTGGGAATTGGGATGTAGTCGACAAGAAGGGAGAAGAAAAGGGGAGTCTCATGTTTGTAAACAAATATGAATAAAATTATAGCTTTGAATTGGTTAAAAGTAAGTAATGATTTGATCTCATTTATGTTGTGCTTTATTTATTAGTTTCTATAAATATAAACTGTACTGGAACACAGCCTGGCAATAAATCCTTTGATTTTTACTTTAATTCACGTTTAGTGCTCCGCGATTTCACCGGCGTAGAGACAAATAACGGAGATGATGAAAAATGCCTGTGTCCGTCACCAGATTTTCTGCTAACCCCTAACCAAATTTCATAAAAATCGGTTCAGCCGTTTGATTGTGAAAAAGCTACAAACAGACAGACAGAGAAAAAAGTTACTCTCGCTTTTATAATAATATTTTTAGTAAAGATTCTACGATAGATTATTTAGGATTTCTACATACATACATGATATAATTTTGCCACGGTAAAGTATTCATTCTGGGTAGGTACCGATTTTATTCGTAACCTAATAATGTTAATGACATTGACTATGCTCTTGAAGTAGGTAGGTAGGCTAGGTAGGTAAGTAGCCAAGCTATTTACTTTAAAAAATACTGTACGATCGAGAGTTCCACGTAACTTGGCCTTGGTAGCATTTAGCCAAATATTTTTTCTCGTCGTGGCGCAGACAGATAACACATTGTGTCACCTTATCAAATCGATTCGACGAATATCTACCTAAAGAGTAGCTATAAGATTTTTCCTTAAATATTCGGAGTGCTTTTGATAACGCTCAATAAAATTATTATTTAGTTACTGATAGGGCTTTCAATATTTTTTTGTTTTGACAAAATGGGGTTAGACTCACGTTATATTGAGCCAAATGCTATACTTTCAGTATTATTAGAGCTTTTTGACCTAATCCTTGCTTCGGAGTTCGACCATCGTACTTCACGAAACTGCCGAAAAGCTCACCCCCACATTTTGCATTACTGGAAATCCCATAGTCAGGTTCCACGCTCCTTCCTCCCGCGAACAAACAAAATGTGGAATGTTCTTCCTCGGAAGGTTTTCACGCCTCGCTTCAACAAAGAAAGTTTTTAAAAAGGCGTCTTTAAACACCTTTCCGGGCAAAGCAACAGTAATGTAACTGATGTTGCAGTTGTCCATAGGTGACGGTTATCGCTTACTCGTACTATGTAAAAGGATCTGGCGTACTTACTAACTCAAAATTTATAATTAAATGTACCAAAATTGTAGTGAACTGTGTTTGAAAATCAAACGAACTTACCTGTGAAGTTTGTGAATCAAATTTTTAGTTTCAAACGAAACGAGTAAAATGAACCAATAAAAATGAATACATAAAAGTAAATAAAAAAATTAAATCGATTTTATAACAATCTATTTAAAAACAACCAAAGAAAGGAAAAAAGGCAAAGGGAGAAATAACAACTGTTACGGAATACCGAAAAATTAAATCAAAACCGGGTGTCTACCTAAGTAGGTACGTACCCCAAATATATTTTTGAGGTCGATGTCTGTCTAGGAGTTAGTTGGTGATAGTTTAGGGCCTGGAACCGACCTCAAAAATATAGTTGGGTACGAACCTACTTAGGTAGACGCTCAGTTTTGATTTAATTCGTCGGTATTATGTATCAGTAGTTATTTCTTTTCAGTTTTGAAGTAGATTTAATTTTATTAAATTATTTTTATTTTAGTTTATAATGTTACTATTTACTATACATTTTTAGTTATTTGAATTAATGTGTGTGTGTCGTTCTGAAGTTAATAATAAAATTGTACGGTTGATTGGGATTTGAACCCACATTTTGCCTTACCACACCAGCAGGGATAGGCTTAACGGAGGACGCAATTATGATGATTAAATGAAACTGGTTCTCAGTCGAACGCTTCTCTGCCGGGATCTTGACGGCGTCTGACTCAACTAAGGAGAAAGCATGCAGCTCGTGTTGCCATAGATATACAGGCTAAAATGGTTAATCAACGATATTCGAATCAGCATGTACATTGGACAGGTAATAATATCGGATGGTATCTGATTGAACATAGGTAGGTAAAGTACTATGGAAGTACCTACTAATAGTGGCTACATACAAATCAGTACTTAGATTGTAAGTAAACAATTATTAAACCAAGTTAAATAGAAGAAATTAACTAGTTATTATATTATATTAATGTGAAGAACCTAAAGTGAGAAAAAAATATTTTTTTAGAGCGTAACCGTCTTCATCAGCACATTGTTTGGCTTTTGACACATAACGACCAATAAGAGTACATAGTAAATAAGGAACCCTTATAGTTTCGCCATGTCCGTCTGTCTGTTTGTCTGTCGTGAAAAACGATTGTTCACGTTGGTTTCTGACCGAGAAAAAACCCTTTCCGAGCTGGTGAGCATCTTTTATAGCACTTAGGTAGGTATCTATTGTTTTACTAAACCACGTAGAGGTAAACCTCTAGTAAACAATGTAATTAATGGTGAAAACTACTTCTAGGTATTATTTTCTCTATACAGTTTGTAATCATTTATTTTTTTACGTGCTTTGGGGTAGTTTGACGTAAATTCTCAGATGTAAAACTGAAGCTGTTCCTTACGTCAAACGAACGTAAAAAATAATGTTGCTGAACAAATGTTGTTGGTATATGTAGGTATTAAGAATGGAGATGTTTATAGAACCGTGTTTTTATCAACATCACATGACAAAAGCAAAAATCGTAACTACACAAAAGCTATACAAAAGCGATGCGCAGATTTGATAAAATATTGCTACTTTAAAATCGTTGTGAACGTTGTCGTTAAATCTTTAAAGCTTTCTTGATCAAAGTCAACTGTTTATACAAATCATTAGTATACATGTATAAAATCTGCAAATAATGTAAAACTTTGATAAAATCTTGGTGCAGTGATATGTTATCTAATACATAGATGGGTTGTCTCCGGCTCCCCGTGGGTAGTCTTAAGTAGTAGTCACTTCTAATTCAATGAGTATAACCTGTCTATAGTTTGGAATCTCTTTGTCTGGGTGTATTTAAATAGCGGCTGAATAGGTTTCTTAGAGGTAAGCACGTTTCATCGATCATGGACCTCATAGTTTATCAATATAAAAAAACGTGTTTATAGATTATTATAAACTTTTATTAATGCGACTCTGTCACAATTCATCACCACACCAGGTAGATATATTTTGCCCGGAGGAATAGTACAGAAATACCCCCCAGGTATTTCTGTACTATTCCTTAATACGGATATTATACGTAGTTATTAAGTAGGCATATGCGTAGGTTCGTATATCAATTATTTATCTGTGGAGTAATATTCTCGATGGTCTGGGTGGGCGTTGAGAACGTGGATATTTCGGGCCATTATCACGCGCCCACGCCGCGCTATTGGCAGAAAAATGTTACAAAAATACATCGTCGCAATTCACAGTCCGTCTTATACGGGGTCAGCCACTGACATTGATACCAGCTCCGATTGTTGAATATCTCCATTTGCGAGAAAGCCGCGCACTCCACCGCCGTGCCATCGCATCCGGGCATCGGAGCCTGAGATTTTGAAACCTGTTGTATTTAACGAGGACACGTTAAGCATTTTAACATTTTCCTCTCTATAATAAGTCGAAACGTCTCATAGATCTTCTTTAACATTTGGCGTTATCTGTATCCCTTATCATTATTACTGAGAACCGAGAGCGAGACGTAATGGAAGATATGTGTACCAGAGCAGTATGTTCTCCGCTCGTTTCCGGTGGTTGTTTACAAAAAATATATATTAAACTCGTTGTCCAAAGTATAGCCGTACGAACCGGCCGAGATACTTGCTACGATTAAAAATCGTTACAACTTCCGTTCGGGTCCGAGTCTCGGAGCGAAGGCCCAGATAAAAAAGATAAATAAGAAAAATAACATCAAGATCGATACGGTGGTATGGCGCTACCTGTTTTTTCACCGCGCTTAGCTCTTGGTCAACTTTAACGTTTTGCTCTACCAGTTTGATTCGTGATCGAGGTACTTACGTACCTACCTGATACATTTGATAGTTAGGTATTGTAATAAGTATCACACAGATAAACGTCAACCTATTTCAAATCTACTCTTTACCCGACTGCGTAAGAAGGAGAGTTATGTTTTTCTAGTGAATGTATGTTTCTATATGAGCGCCTACAGCCCAAACGGCTTGACCAATTTGGATGTGTGAGGTATCGTTAGATGCGTCTTCACTCCCTGAGTGTCATAGGCTTATTTTCATCATAGGCGTATTTTGCTTATAATAATAATTAATAATACATCTCACGTAAAATTAAAATAAAACCGGACAAGTGCGAGTCAGACTCACCCACCGAGGGTTCCGTACAAACTAGTAGATAAAAGGGAAAATCATACATTTTTTTTCTTTTTTCCTTCATAAACCGAAAAATATACATCGTAAAAATATTCAAAAACCTGTTTTAGCATAGGCTACTGAAGCTCTTTCATATGATACCCCACATGGTACGGTTAATTCACTTTAAAATTTGGACCTTC
The DNA here is from genome assembly GCA_947563715.1 of Lycia hirtaria. NCBI lineage: Eukaryota > Metazoa > Arthropoda > Insecta > Lepidoptera > Geometridae > Lycia > Lycia hirtaria. The sequence goes on along the minus strand of OX387381.1, from coordinate 27,714,390 downwards.
ATTCCTTGCATAAAGACACAATTTTTTTGTGATTAAATTAAAAATGACCAGTTTTCGGTTTTTTTTCCTATATGTGTACTCTAACACAATGCTTCTTGCCAAATTTCAAAGTTCTAGGTCAACGGAAAGTACCCCATAGGTTTTGATTCCTCTGTGAGTGTCGAAATGTGCGTTTTTACGATATATTCGGCTGTAACTTTTTTTTACGAAAACTTAGAAACTTTAATTTTCTTTCTGCAGCAAGATACTATGAATCTGCGTATATGGTTTTAATTTCAACTCGATACCTTCACGAGTTCCCGAGATAAAGGTCTTGACACCCGGACAGACGGACAGACGGACAGATGGACAACAAAGTGATCCTATAAGGGTTCCGTTTTTTCCTATTGAGGTACGGAACCCTAAAAATGCGTTTTTCGAAACCTGCAACGAACTTTTTCGTAATAAACAAGTGATTTTACTAGAATTATTAAAAAAATGGGCATTTATTATCTTTTACGTCGATTTTACGCATTTACGCACTTACTCAGAAAAAACGTACACTCAACACCGAATCTAACGTAACGAAATACCTAGTATGTTAGACTGCAAAAACCTCTTTTCTGCAGTCAAGTATTTTGTTTTTCTTTTAATATTGTATCTATAGTAAGATATTTGTTTCTTTTTATTTAACCTCGTCGGCTTCAAAAGTCAGCTCAGACAGATTCAAATATAATTTTAAAGACCTACTCCTTATTTATTATTATTACTTTAAATATGATCTTTTACATACAATTACGATCACGCATCTCTATAAGTAATGTACCTAATTGTAGATATACAGTTGTAAGTAAGGATTAGAGCAACGCGGGCAAAAAAATCGAAGTTTCAGTAATTACCTATACCTCGCATTCTTGCACATTCAAATCGGAACTTTAAATCATCCGAACCCGGTTATTACCCACGTAGTTTAAATTAATAACGGTCACAGCTATGTTTTTAAAATCTAATAAAACGATGATCGTAATGATCGACTCCACAGTAGATTTATATTTCTAACGATTGCGCCGGCGCGGCGAGTGAATTAGCATCTTATGATGTCATGTATCCGGCTGCATCCATAAGAGGGGCTATAAATCGAACGGGTTACTTGCATGTTTTACTTCATTGCAACCGGTAAGTAATAGAAGATATTGGATTAATAAAAGATGTCGATGGGACCGAACAAGATGCACGGCAATTTCGTGAGTGCTGTGCTATGATAATTAAGTGTTCGAACGCGGTGGCTCGATGTGGTGGTGTGCGTAGAGCAGCGCCATCGGCAATCGCCAGCGCGCCGGAGCAAGCATATCAAGTCTGGTAACTATGCGGCGTAACTCCGGTAGCGGCGCAACAGGTCTGCGGCGGAGAGGCGCGGGCGCAGGCGCGGGGCGTAGGAAATCCTTTGCGCACAAACGCACACACTGCCACCCGCACCAGTGTGCGCCATCCGGTTTTCTGTCCATGTGCGCGTGGCGTAGAGACAGCACGCGCATGTATTGGTGTCTATCGAGGCGATCGATCAATGAGCTCGACATCAAGTCCGACTCTTGCCTGCATGCGACTCATTGATTAACGCTATGAACGTGGAATTGTTTATTCATTCATGATGAATATTTTTATTCAAAATACACACCTTTGCCAATCATAATTGATGGAAATACTCAAACTAAAGGAAAATTCAAAAGTATCGTAGATTGAATGAAGCCTCTTCGACTGCAGACATAATATCATGACGATACTTTCCTTCATATCATACGGATTGCATATGTTACTATAGCCAAAGACGATTAATAGATCGATTACTTATATTATGTATATAGATTGATTATTATGTAGGTATGGATCATAAATTTTGCATTTAGTGAAAATGTTAAATAATAAAAATAACCGATCGCCCAGATTAAAAGAAGAGGGAATAGAATACCTACGCAGATATGATGAATTTTCAATCAGAATGTCACGAATGGCTCGTTAAAAACTATGTTATAAAATTAACAAGGTATGGCAGTATATAGCAGACGAGCACAATATAGGTAATACGCATGTTGGTTTCGATGCCTTGAAATTCTGCCTATTTTTCCAAAATAATAAATCTGCCCTTTAATACTGAGTTTTTGAAGACCATTACACCTTTATTTGTTTTTGTGTAGCCACGATACCCATGTCGAGATTTTATAAGTCACTCTCATAGCGTGAAGTGTAAAGTGAGTTCTATTTTTCTAAAATCTACACGGTTGAGACAAAACTGTAGTTTCTTTTACTAAAGCCACGAAGACCATACTCGTAATTCTTGATAGCGGTGGAGCATTAACATCGTGTTTTCTTTTGCAGGTGCCGAATTTTGCACAGGACCACATAACATGTAGGTGAGTAGATACAAAAATCGAATGCTCAATCCGATCAAATGTTGCTGTCTCTTGTTCAAAACTAAATTGATGTGAAGTGTGAACCATGCAAACAGCTACCATCTGTTGAAAACAATTTAATTTTCAGTGAACACAAGATTTTTGTCACCATACTTTGTCCTCACATTCACTTCAATTCTATTTAAAATATTCATGGAAATCGGAGCGCACTTTTCGTCTCGTACTAACCTAACCTAACACTAAAGAGCAGAGACACGGTATTCGCAATAACCAATAAAAAGTAGAAGAGAATGTTCGATTTGGTGAAATTTAACAAAATTGTCGATCGTCGTCCGCAGTAGTACCGGTTTGGGCGAGCTTCACCGCCGTAAGCCGGCTGGTGGTATTACGGGGACAGATGGTGTAAATTCGAGTGGCGACGACTATTTGACATGTGTTGTGTACGTAGTGCTCGTAGATGAGTGGTAGAGAGCGCAGGTGTGGGTTGTATTTAGGGTTAGCTATTACATTTGCGATAATTTTTTTTAATGTGAGACGTTGATAAGCAATAGTAAATCTTTTAAATAGAAATATATTTCTCGGATATAGATTATTTTGAGAGAGATGAATGACAATCAAAGTAAATAAAAAATAATATCCTTTTTTTGAAGTCAATTAATAACGATGATTAAAGTAACAAATCTTTTTACCTTATAAGCAACTAAAACTTACAAAACAGTAAATAATAAAGCATGTTATGTATGTAATGAAGCGCATAAAACAGTCTTGGTAAATTTTTATGACAGCCCTAAGTGTTGTAATACTAAGATGCTTGAGATTTGCATAGACTTCCTGCATCAGGTTGAATTTCAAAACAAGATATTATGCGTCCTTTAACTTCTCAGGATTTGAAAGTTATTTTCATCACTGGACGCTTGACTTTTATTCTGGGGCGTTCTCTTTAGTTTTACTATTTTATATTTTGCAGCTAGTACAAAGAAACACATATATCGAATATATTATTATTACAATTCTTAAAATTCCATCTAAATATGTGGGTACTTATTTACATTCAGAAACTATGCTAAACTATGTTAACATGTCTTTAGTCTTGTTATTAATTTATTTCAATTGAATAAAATATAAAAATTCGTTGCTTACTATTTTGAATACCTACTTAATATTAGACAGATAATATTCATAAACTATGTTCAGGTCTATGACACTGCAACTTCCAACCGATCTAATTATTAATTCATCTCTGTTGGGGAATAGATTAAAATTATTTCCTATTCCTATTATTAACTTATCTATGTACCTAATATAGGTACATAGATAAGTCGAGCATACATTTCGCATTTGCATCAGATCTCCGTGATTTTACTTCCTAGAGTTTTTTTTTCTATCCGACGAAGGCTAGAACTTGGAAAACGTGTCACCGTTGGTTATTCAAATAATTATAGTATAAAAAACTGAAGCAACCTTCTTCTCATGTACGCCATTGTCAGAACTGGGCCAAATGGAAATGGAACTACACAGGAAGCACCAGCTTTCAAATAAAAAAAGAATCATCAAAATCGGTTCACCCAGTCGAAAGTTATGAGGTAACAAACATAAAAAAAACAGTCGAATTGAGAACCTCTTCCTTTTTTGAAGTCGCCCGAACGAAAAGCACAATATTGTTAAACCGGCCGTTGTGCTTACTGTAAAAATGTGGAATTTTGTGAATAGACAATTTGGATGCCTTAAAATAAATCTTGCTAGTAAATCGGTTTATTGGGGATAAGCACGCTTCATCGTTGACCGCGACGTCGTTTCAGTATGGAGGCACATCGGGCGAGTTGCTCATTATCAATATTACTGAACTAGATAAAAAGAATATGTATGTATGTAAATCTATGTACGTCGTTATTTTGAAATCTTGTGTACCTACTATAAAATTTTAAAGTACGCAACTGTCTGTCTATTCGATAATTTTAGAGAAGTCAGAATTTTATTTAAATCTCATGATAAAGGAAGAATAGTGGTCCTGCCCCAGAGTATGATACATCGATCCAGGGCCATTATTACTATACAAATAGACTAACATTTTGTCAAAATTGTCTTTGAATCGTATCAGCGAGCGGCGAGCGTGATGTTCACTTAGCAGCCTTGAGGCCCAGTACTTTTGGCGTACGTAGAGAGCACCGTTCCTCGGCGAGAGAGCTATGCTCGGAGTCTCTCTACGAGATCGAATCAGAAATGAAGAGATACGTAGACGTACAAAAGTCACCGATATAGCACAGCGGATTAGTAAGTTGAAGTGGCAGTGGGCAGGGCACATAGCACGTAGAACTGATGGCCGATGGGGCCGAAAGGTTCTCGAGTGGAGACCACGTACCGGCAAGGGCAGCGTAGGAAGACCAGCCACGAGATGGACAGATGACCTCATACAAGTGGCGGGAAGACGCTGGATGCAAGCCGCTTCCAATCGGTCTTTTTGGAAATCCATGGGGGAGGCCTATGTCCAGCAGTGGACTTCTTATGGCTGAGATGATGATGATGATGAGAGAGCACCGTTACAATGAGACACCGTGATTGTATAATTTCTCGAATAAAAATTAACAAAAGATATTGAATGCACTCACCGAAACTCTTTTATTATACATTTGATAACATAAAGTTATCAAATCCTCGGCCACAACGTCGCTTAACATCAGGCGAGTTGGTGGTCAATCGTAGATCTATCATGCGTAAATAAAAAAATGTAAATAGATAGACACGAGAATGGAGTTTTTGATACTCTTTAAATTTCCTAGGTGATCTTTGATAATCTTGCAAAAATCCATACTAAGTTAAATTGTCTCGCTCTCGATTGTGTTGTGACGTGGCCTCAATTCAATTACCACGACCAACGTTGGCAACCCTACAACTGATATAGCCAGAGTGGTTCAGAATTCGCCAACTGCGGCGATTGACGTTAGCTTCACGCTCGGCGTCGCGTGGGCCGGGTTGGCCCGTTCGCCCACGACATCGCCGCACCTAGCCGCCTCGCCGCCGAAGGTGTAAACTTGTAAAGGTCTGCTAACTAGGATCTGGAACAAATGAATTCCTTAGCCACAATAGAAACGAACATATGAAGATAACAAAGTAAAATATTTTAGAATCTGTTTAATTTTTAGGGTTCCGTACCTCAATAGGAAAAAAACGGAACCCTTATAGGATCACTTTGTTGTCCGTCTGTCTGTCCGTCCGTCCGGGTGTCAAGACCTTTATCTCGGGAACGCGTGAAGGTATCGAGTTGAAATTAACTGAGAAACCTGAGAAACCATATAAGCAGATCCATAGTATCTTGCTGCAGAAAAAAAATAAAATTTCTCAGTTTTCGTAAAAAAAAGTTACAGCCGAATATGTCGTAAAAAACGCACATTTCGACACTCACAGAGGAATCAAAACCTGTAGGGTACTTCCCGTTGACCTAGAACTCTGAAATTTGGCAAGAAGCATTGTGTTAGAGTACACATACAAGAAAAAATCCGAAAACCGGACATTTTTTATTTAATCACAAAACAATAGTGTCGTTATGCAAGGAATGAGGGTCGAAATTTTAACCGTATCATGTGGGGTATCATATGAAAGAGCTTAATTAGCATTAGTTAAAACAGGTTTTTAAATATTTTTACGATTATATTTTTCGGTACAAGACGGAAAAAAAAATGATGTCCCCCTTTTATTTAATAGTTTGTACGGAACCCCTCGTGCGCGAGTCCGACTCGCACTTAGCCGGTTTTTATTTTTAGCCACTTCGATCTTCGATTGGGCACGGTAGTTTCTAATCGACTTCAAAAAAAAAAGGAGATTATCAATTTGATAATATGTATGATAATATATAAGGATTATTATTATTGAATAAAGTATCTGCCAGATTAGGGAACGGTGCAAGTTTTGTCAAGATACGAACTTTTTAAGTTTTAAAATATAAACGTTTCATCGTCGCAATTCAAAGTACAGGGCGGGTTGTTAGGTTTATTCACAGAGGTTTATTCATACTCATAATAAGTAGAAGAATCTCACATACTTTTTATCACAAAAATTATGTGTTACAATTAAAATTATGTGTTGTTTGAAAATTAAACGAACTTACTCAGTGAAGTTTGGTGAATCGTTTCACGCAAAACGAATAAATGCCATTAAAAACGAGTAAATAAAAGTAATTTAAAAAAAATCGACTTCAAAACTGAAAAGGAAAAAAAAACTGTTACATAATACTGACATTTTAAATCAAAACTGGGCGTAAGTATGTAGGTAGGTACGTACCCCAACTATATTTTTGAGGTCGGAGTCTGTCTAGGACTTAGAGTAGATAGAAATAGTTTACGTACCTACTTAGGTAGACGCCTAGATTTGATTTAAAATGTCGGTATTATGTAACAGTTGTTATTTCTTCCTTTTCAGTTTTGAAGGCGATTTAATTTTTTTTAATTACTTGTATTATTTAAAATGTTAAATATTGTGAAAGTCGTTATTTTGTTTTCGATATCAACTTCATTGAATACGTCATTATTTTCGACTCGTGATTATTTCACTGATTTGAGATTATCGTCTAATTTCTTTTTTGTTTAAACAATGTACTTAAAAGTTTAATAACGTCTCTTAATTAAGTGATCTCAAAACTTTTATCACGTTAAAGCCTCGATGTTGTCAATAACTAGATTAGAAATGTAAGTATTGTAAGTAAGTACCTAATGAAAGCGTAATGTAATGACAAATAGCCATAAGACTTAAAATGACACTTTTCGAATGAACCTTAAAAACATAATCAGATACACAAGAACCCATGACAATGGCACAAAACTTCTTTGCAAATAATGTTAGAATGTTCACTAGTCTAGTACTCTTTAGACTTTAGACAAGATCAAAATCAAAGGCTCGTTGTGGTGAGTCGTAATAATGACACACAATAATCATCCACACCATGATAATCTACTTTGAAGAATTATTCACGTACTTAATGAGCCATTCAACAAATACAGCTGTTAAGACTGTATATTTTTTTTAGGTAGGACTATAGAACATAATAGGACTATAGAAGTAATGGTGCAAGCGGACGCACAGCGGTGGTGGAAAGGGGTCCCGTGTTGTTTTTATTCTGTTGTTTATGGTGTTGGGTTATAAAGTGGAGGTTCGAACGGTGGTGTGATGGTAGTTGCGCCTTGCTGGAGGTGGGAGGTGATGTCATTGGCCCGGCTACGGCTTTGGACGCTCCACTCGCTCTCTGTCACAGCTACTTTTGCTTTTCGAGCGAACATTGTACATCCTGGAGCGAGCACGTCATTAGTTTGGTATTTTCTAATCACGACCAACTGTAATGGAATTTAGAAATGTGACGGTAAAATGGTGATGCGCAAGCAGTGTTAAGGAAATTTATGGTTCACGATTTGAACGACAGAAACAGTCATAAATGTTTTTAACAAATGTCAAGAGTATCACAGTATAAAAAAATACAATAGCGGTATTGTTATAATATTAACAATATCAGTATACTCATTGCGAAACTATTTCCTAAATGAATGAAAAAAAAAACTATTCAGAATGAAATCAATGTAGGAAATTATGGAGGAAACAGAACTGGAACCCAATTTACAAAATATTATGAATGATTACTTTCTAATAAGTATTGTGCTGGTCTGCTCATGGTAGGTATACACAATTTAGTTACAAGTTAGATAAGTTAAAAAGAAAAATCTTGTCTTCCCCTAACAAAGTATTTAACAATAGTTTGTAAATCTGACAAAGGTCACGAACCCCGGTGTCTGTAGAGTTAAAAATTAATTTAAAAAAAAATGTTATGAATAATTAAATTGAAATTATGTTAATAAATTGTCTCCTGAGGATTCGAATACCAGCAAGTTGTACAAGCATTAGATACCTACTTAGTTGAAACCACTTGGAACATCTTCATAATTCCCACTCCAAAGATTGAATAACCAACCCAACGACAAAAGGACACATTAGAGGTAGAGGTATAAGAGATAAACGTATGAAACATATCATTCAAAAACATTTCAGCACACTAACAATATTTATAAAGGGAAGAAGACAGTGCAGTCACAGTTAGCAAAGCTAAATCAGCTTTATGCGTGAGACTCGTCGGTCCACAATCGTGGGTCCAGTTAGTCCAGTGGTCTCTGGTACCGGCGAGCACGACTGGGCACGGCCGGGCGCGGGCAGCGGGGTGGCACGGACGGCCTCTCGGAAGGTCGACCGCCTCGCCGCCATCGAGTCCGCGACACCACGCACCGCTACGTGGAATTTATTTAATTGAACACAATTATAACAATACCAACTTTCATAGTCTAATGTTTGATGTTACTTTGCTGCACAGAATTCGTTGCCCTATGTTTGCTTTGCTGTTTGCGATTTACATCTTACATATACACTCACATACAACATACAATTGTTATAAATATGTGTACACACTTAAATTGTATGAGAAATGAGAATGTATATTTCAGTTGAAATTGTAAACCACCATTTAATATTTTATAATGCCCATTTTGCGAATTGGTCATTCTGAGTATGCCATTTAAAACAAATGTATAATACCTAAGTATATTTTTGAACGAATATCAAAACCCGGGTAAAATATCAAATCAAATCAAAATAATATATTGTCAAACTGTGTAGGAAATAAGGGGTCTTAGAATATTTACAAATCTCAACAGTTTCGCCCATTGCGGGCATACCTACATTATTTCCATGCAGTTTGGATTACACCAACTTATTAAATTCAGTAGGTATTGAAAATATGTAGGTATATAATAACAAGCATTATGTAAACTAATATTAATACTGAGGTCAAAGTAAGATTTTATCAATTTATTACAACATGTCAAAAAATAACATTTATTCTTCTATTTTATCATTTAAAAATTTATCTAATCTGTAATATTCTTTCCATGTTAAAAAAAATTAATAATCTACCCTTATATGTAGGTACACATTCCGATTTTAGTATTGATATAGGTAAATGGTTGTAAATTCTTGGATTTGTACTGCATGCTGCAAATATCAAGTTTTATACATCATAAGATGCCGCATAGACATGAATATCGATTAAATAACACTAGGAACGTCAAGATCCGATGAGTCATTTAACCTGCAGGAAGAATAGAAATATACGCCCTTAAAATCCTATTCAGCCCAATACAACAAAAAATATTGTTCCCTAAAAATTTCATAGAAATAGAACTGTATAAGTTGAACAAACAGACTTGATATTCATGACAACGCTGATGATTGGAGATATCTAGTTAACAGGGGAAATTTTATTCGGTTGCGAAAGAGATAACCGTACTGTTTGTAAAAATTTGATGTGACGTAAGAATCAATCCTACTCAAACGAAACACACTGAATGTGGGCCCTGTAAGCATCCAAATTGCACTTCTTTTAGTTTTTAGGCTATCGCGTCCTGGTAGATCGCTCCATCTGAGTTGTACTGGACTGTAATAGATAGCCAGTTGAACCTACGTTTTGTGTTTGGGTGTACACAAATAACAAACGTGTTTTTTATTACAATCTTTCATTTAACTTGCAATGTTTGTAAGTATGTATTGCTTGTATGTGTGTTCGGCACGAATCTTGGAAGCTAAATTAGAACCACTTCCCGATGTCCGATTGGGCTCAACTTTGGTGTGCATATGTATCTTCGATGACAATACGATAATATGGTACCATGGAACTGTTTTGATGATGGAGCCGGAAGATGGCCATAGGAACTTCTTAACTAAACATGATAAACCCATCGAGTTTGGGCTCATTTATTTTGTCTTGATGGGTACTTTGGTACTACATGATAACCAAGGTCCGATGATGAAGACGGAAGGTGGCTATAGAAACTTCTGAACTAAATAAAATAAACCCATCGAATTTGTCTAAAAAGTCGATTGATTCGTTTTGAGGAGTAGGTACTTTTGTAAAAGCTTGTTCTAATTTTACAATTAATTTATTTCTACGATTGTTTTTCAGTATAACTATATTGTGAAAACTTACAAGCCTTGTTAGGATTATATTGCTAACTTCGATATAATAAGCACTTTCATTGTGCGTACTGCCAAAATGTGGAATGCGTCTTTTCTGAATGGGTCTTTTCGAATAGATATAATAATCTAGGTGTCTTCAAATAGCGAGTGAATAGGTTTCTTCTAGAAAAGCGCGCTCCATCGTAGACCGTAACTGTCTTAACAACAGACGAGTTGACGGTCAAGCGCTAGTCTATTTTCGAATAAAACAAAAATATAATGCAAAATATAATTTTACATATTTTTACTTATTTGTCAAACATTTTTATTACACATTTATAGGTAAAACGATACCAAAATGTGAAAAGCAATAAATCAAATGGACGACACGGACACAATAGCTTTGTATTACTGAGAATTCTACCTACGAGTACACTACACGAACTAAGCGGATGTAAATACGTGCACGGATCATACGCATGATGGTACTAAAGCAACGCTAAGTCATAGTACAAGAAGTTTTGTACAATAACTCGGATTTGTTACCTATCTAAGATTCGAATTATGAAATATCGAATGTCATTTCCCCGAAATCTAAGTTTATTTGGTTCAAAAGACACTATCAAAACCGCGAAAGCTCATTTGACAACGCGCCTGATATAACCGAATCTTTGTAACAAGAAAGTTTTTATCTATATTAAACGGAAACCTAACGAATCTAGCCTAATAATAAATATAGTATCTGACAACCGCACCTTTATAAATAAGAAAGTTTCTGAATATAACATTCATAATTCTTTATTGCCACTAAGTGTAGTAAGAATATGTTCAATAGGTGTAACATATATCACATAATATATTTATTAGCTTACGATTTACTCGCCCTTTTGCGGGCATCGCAATTTGGGCAATAAAATAGAAACCTAACCTAATAATTGGGCCATAATATGTGGGGTCTCTGATGATGTCTCGTGTGTAGACCTTTTTAGAGAACTCCGGATTTCACCACTGCCATGCGAGGTAGTCTACCAGTTGGCATTATTCACGCACACTCACCTGGATCTGTTCCAGAAGAGAGGCACTAACCAAACTAGGAACCTGCGCAGTAATAAGAAGGAAAATCAACTAGTGATACCACATCATAAGCTCGTGAAGTCGGAGAAATCCGTCTACATTGCAGGACCTGCGATATATAACCGATTGCCCGTTCATGTGCGTGATGCACCTTCCATTGTTTTGTTTAAAACAAGGCTTAAAACATGGCTTCTGGAACAGTTATTCTACGACAATCATGACATATTGAAATTGCCAGAAGTTTGTTCGTAATTAAATTAATTATCTATATTTATGATTTTTTGTTTCACATGCTAATTTTAATACAATTGAATTATTTTATTGTTTTATTATTATTGAATTATAATTTTTATTATTGAATTATCAATTATTATTATTATTATCGAAGACTCAGAATTAATGTTGTACTATACACTGTTTATTGAATTTATTTGACATGTAACTATGGAGTTATAAATAAATATTTGTATTTGTATTTACCATTCGGATTTCATGATACCGTACAAAAGATATCAAATCAAAACTGAAACGGTATATTCTTTATGTTGAACCGTTGTAATATAACAAGTTTCCGGCAGCCTAGTGGTGAGACCGTCTGACTTGCGATCCGCATGTCCTGGGTTCGAATCCCACGGCACGCACCTCTGTATTTTCGAAGTTATGTGCGTATTGTTGATTGCCGCCAACTTCAAATGGTGAAGGAAAACATCGTGAGGAAACCTACATGTCTGAGAGTTCTCAATGATCTTGAAGATGTGTGAAGTCTGCCAACCCGCACTTGGCCAGCGTGGCAGACTATGGCCTAACCCTTCTCACAATGAGAAGATGACCCGTTCCCAGCAGTGGGACAGTTTGTACAAACAGGGCTGATAAAAAAAAAAAACATGTTTTAGAAACCATAATTGAACGATGCTACCTGCATTGTTTATTCACTACCCTTATAATTATTATATAAGGTATATATGTTATGTTTTGTGCAAGAATGTATTTATATGAATTATATTATTTAATGTACTGTACATCACAACCTCCTTTTTCAAATTGCCAGTTTTCCTATACACCCTAAGGTTGCCTGGAAGAAATCGCTCTATGCGATAAAGTCGTCGTTGTACTTTCAATTAAGTTTATTATCTATTTTTAAGTAATTCTGTATGGATGTACAATAAAGTTATTCTATTCTATCTCTCCTGTAGGTTACCGAGTCGACTGTCCCGAACGGACAAAGCGGAGAACAGAACATTCCCTATTTTCTCCGAATTATAATTTTGGAATTTATAAGGCTAGAGGGAATAGATATGCTCTAGATTAGTGAGCTTTGTCCCTGGTAACGTCATGCGTTACGTCGCTTATCATCAGGCGAGTTTATCAATCCAAATCTTTCGGTTCATAATCAATCGATGTTCATCAGTCTCGCTAAAAGTAAATAAAACCGGCTAAGTGCGAGTCGGACTCGCGCACGAAGGGTTCCGTACCATTATCTATAAAAAACGGCAAAAATCACGTTTGTTGTATGGGAGCCCCCCTTAAATATTAATTTTATTTTAATTTAATTATTTATTTTTAAAGTGATTAATATAACTCAATATTCTGTGAATATTTCAAGCGTCTACCTGTTGCCGTTATCAATATCGAGCAAAAACGAGCAAAAAATCACGTTTGTTGTATGGGAGCCCCCTTAAATATTTATTTTATTCTGTTTTTCAGTATTTGTTGTTATAGCGGCAACAGAAATACATCATCTGTGAAAATTTCAACTGTCTAACTATCACGGTTCATGAGATACAGCCTGGTGACAGACAGCGAAGTCTTATTAATAGGGTCCCGTTTTTACCCTTTGGGTACGGATACGGAACCCTAAAAACGGCTTGATTTGAATTTTTTACCTACTTCCAAAAAGGAAATCCTCAATGTCGACTGTGTTTTTTGTATGTTTGTAACGCGATTACTCCGCCAATTATGATACTTTTTTGTTTGTTAAGTAATATCTCAGAAGTGGACCTATAAACATTTTATCAAAATCGGTTCAGTACTTTGGTTTTTATTACAAAATAACTGAAAAAAATTTATCCAAGTAAACTAACTGCGTATTTTAAAGTGTTTTTTTTCAGTTATGTAGGTAAACTATAACAAAGCTTTATTATAGTTTACAAAAGGTGCAAGGTTTGTAGGTATTATATATGAAATAAAATCATCATCATCATCATCATGCTCCCCATTTTTCAACCCTACACGGGTGGAACTATGGGGCACAGCTAGTCTCAAATAAAATACTTTGGAACTAGATAGTCTGACTGAAGTATGGTAATGCTCTCATTCGAATTTCTTTTATCTGTGGCAAACATCCGGTACAATTTTTGGTGTCCAAGCCGTCAGTAGGTAAGTGCCTACTCCAGTATCATCAAACGATTCGAGCTCAGAATACGATAATGTATTTAGACAAACAACTCTCTTAAATGAACCTCTTATCAGCTTAAACCCACAAATGATAATGATAATGTCATAAACAATACTATGTTATCGTATATAAGTAATGAATGTGATTATTTCGTAATACTGAATATACTGGCGCCCAAAGAATCTGAATTCTGCGCATACCTACATTAAAATATGTAGGTAGCTACTGGAGATAAAAACTCTTTCTACTTTTTCAGTAAGCTTCTGAGCAGATTTAAATACAAAGTTTTTATTGATGACTATTGGGAGGTAGGTAGGTACGGATCGAACCGGAAATTTAGCGGACAAAATAACGAATTCGACACAATCAACAATGACTTACTTTACAATACACATTCAATAAGCAATACAGATACGAAATTTAAATAACCACAAAGGAAGTGCCAATAGATGGAACCGCGTCCAGATAAAAATGTGACTAATAGGCACGTAGAGGAAGAGAGATTAAATCGATCACGAAAGGAAATCGGTACATAATTCTAGAGTAAAATATGAATGTTATAAAACAGATGGGAGCAATTTAACTGCATAGGTGCAAGCGACGGCGCGGCGGCGGATGGAAAGTGCGGGCGGCGGCGAAGGCGGCTTCCGCTTCGACTGGCTGCCGCCTTCAGAATAACAAACGAAACCTGATTTCTATCGAGTGGGCTAGCGATTATAAACGCCTACTTCGACGTGAGAATGGTTCCAGTCTCTAACTCAATATTATTTAGGATACAATACAAATCTTTACGAGCTTCTATTGTACAAGTACTAATACTTTATAGCCTTGTATTTTAGATAACAATTTGTTTCTACATAAGAAATAGAAAACATCCTTAATAAAAATTTCAGAAGTATCTTCGAAGTCATTTCTATAAGTACTACCTACATAATTGGATAGTTATCAATAAAAATTTGGATATATCATATGATATAGCGGATATATCATATGACATAGCGGAAATCTATAAAAGTAGAAATATAAAACGACTTTCCATTCTTAAAAAGCTTAAACCAACGATGCCTGTTAGATACATTTTTCATGAATTTCGAAAAAGGAAGCTCGTCAATATTGAATTGATCAGTTCAAATCGTATTTCATGAGAACGATGACTTTAACAATAGCATCCTGGTCTCAAAATGGCAGGGTGTTTGCAATGCAATGATTCCACGTATCGTCGCCATGCAATTCAATGCAATCGTTAAGCCGAGAACGCAACAGAACAGTGTCGTTTTCACTGCCCATACCTATTTAAGCCACCCATTGTCACTTCCATTGTTTTACCATCTTGAGCATCACATTTCGTAATCATTGAATCGTTTGTTGTTTTTATTATCAAATCTTTGATCAATATGGAAAATATTTTTCATTACTCATATTCTGAAAGTAGGTCTGAAGTTGCCTGAGGAGCGGGTTGAAAGTCATACTTTCAGCCCTATAGGGAGAATCGCTTTCAACTGCCAGCTGTCAAATTTAAAAAAAAACGAATTCTATTTTCACGTTTCTATTGAGGCATGTCCAACTTTCTTTAAGCCACTCAATTACAGTGCGATGTAAAATTTAAATAACATAAAGATAAGTATTGATTAAAGAATATAATATATATTTTTTAAATAACTATTATAATTTAGTTTCAACAATTTCTTTAAAATAACAAAGATTTGGACAAAATATTTACCATTTTTAATGATGAAATTTACTCATTTTTTCTGTAGCTAATTCGTGTTGTTATTTTTACTTTCCTTGTATTCGTAATAAAAGCACAGTGTTTACCAGTCCCTCGAACTATTGGCGCCCTCACTTCGTTCGTGCGCAAAACCCCGTCTCGGGACTAAATAAGTTACTTTCACCCATAGGGTAACAATGTACTATTGAATAGGTAGTTATTCTAACTACTTATGATTGCATTCTGAAATTACGCTTGAACTGTTCCTTTAACTTATAAATCTCAGTTCACGAGTTCACATCTTGACAATGGACTTGAGTGAAGACATAAACCCAGGTAGACGATATTTTTTTTATATAAATCAATAACCAAAGTATAAATCTACTCATTTTCTCTATCTCTAATACTGAGATTTCGGTTAGTCATTGTTTTACTATTTGAATAACAAATGATTCAAGTGGTGAATAGCTTAGTGTAAATCATACCAGAACGTTATCTTCAACGGAAGTCCATATTTACTTATAGCTGTGTAAACTTCTGGTTTCCATTCATTAGAATGATTAGAAATCCATTGGGTAAATTATTTATCTAAGAACTATATTAGTCTTGTTCATATCAACGTAATTGGTTGGTACTTGGTACATTTTATTCTTAGAATATAGAAAAATACAGAAGGCGCGTCCAGATGCAGTTACAAAATCCGTGCTGTGTCCAAAAACAAAAGAATCGTCCCGCACCCTTCTCACCTCTCACCCGCATAATGTTGCTAGTGTAGGCATTATTTACCCGTTGCTGTGGTAAATCGTGGAGATAAAAATATATTAAAATAAAATATTTACTTTCTTAAACGGATATCATTATTTTTATAACTGTTCTCTTGACTTACTATTCGGATTAATCGGTCAAATAAATTATTTTGTGTTTGTATCTTATTACGTTAGCTTAAAAGGTTAGGCATTATTTTAACCTGTCACAGCTAAGTAGGTTTGGGGGGTTCTACTAATACGAAAAACAAAGCATAACGAGCGCGAAAATTGTAGTAGTGTTTTTATAGTATATTACTATAAAAACACTACACTACTACACACTACATACAATTTTCGCGAATAAACCATAAGCTATGCCCAAGTCCATTGCTGAAACCCCCCTGAAATGAATTCCTGGCTACGGCCCTGGTAGGCTTTATAAGTTAACGGTTATAGACTACCACCACAAAAAAAAATACAAAATATCTGAGGAAAAATTTCGCACTAAATCCATTTAAATCGCAAAATCAATCAATATGTTCACAATATCAAACAAGTAGTTCTATTCTAAGTCCATATAGGGTGAACTGCAATTATGAAACGCTACCCTGAACGCTACTCGACATGCACTTGGCCAATAAATTTTTAATCGGATAAAAATATATTTAAATACCTACTCATTTAATTTACAAACTACTAACTAAAAAAATCGGTAGCAAGTAAAAGTAAGGAAAATCAAAACGTTGATATTGGCAACACCAACAAAATGGACGATTCTTTCTCTACGATGATCAAAGACCGAACAATTTATTAAATAAATACGTAAGATAATGTCAATTGTGCTACTTAGTCGTGAAATGTTATCCCATCGTGTTTTTTTTCCACCACAGCAGTATTTTTACACGTAGGAACGACACATGACGGCATATTTGAATTAAATTTAACACCAACAAAGCTTGCCACTCGTTAAGACGTTCATAGAGCAACTGATCGCGCGCGCTTCAAACTACTCCATATATGAGTAGTTTTTGTCGCTTCAGTTCTAAGCATGTTCACGGTTTCTGTATTTTTCTATATTCTAAGATTTTATTATATATGTACAATTTACTAATATTTTCATGTAAGTATTCTTACTTACCATGTATCTTGACTAGACATTTACATTATTTTTCTTGATTACATTTATTAGCGTTCATCATCATTGTGTGTAATCTGATTCCTGGACGAAATTCTTATTGATAGTAGCTGTGTAGTCACTTTTTGGTATAAATAGAAATTGTATTAATAATTCACTCATCAACTGGAATAGATAAAGGATTATTTATGTATTTTATGAGGTTATTTCACGTTCGATTGGCTTACTAGAATTAAAATGTCACGTATGATAAGATTGCGAATATTTTCCATTATATTTGCTATGCTTAGTTGGTTTGAGTACTCATAGGTGTTGTAACGCGGCTGTGTGACATCCGTCGACGTGTGGCGTGGCGCTGTTACGTTATCGCTCGTCCTTGACACAGAGACGCCGCGCCGCGTGCACAGCACAACGCGCTTATTGTCGCTGCAACCTTGCGAAAATTAACGTTTGCGATAACAGACGTCGTCGTCGTCGCCGCGGCCGGCGCGCCTCTCCACCATTAATAATGCGCACATGCTCTACTCAATGGATACGCTGTCTATGAATTTTATGAATTGGAATGGTTTGTTCAATTGCTTTGTAATTCGACAGGAAGATATTAGATACGGTCTTGATTAAGGGACATCTGCACGTCATAGGAAGATTATTCTTCGTCATTATCTATTATAACGTTAAAATTTCCATAGAACGGGTCAGTTGCAGCCGTTACGGGATGAAAGTGGGTGGTATGGTGGTGGCACGACTCTCGCTGGCCGGAAACCCAATTCCCGGATGCGGCTGTGCGGGGGGATCTCGCCGGAAGCTCGGTAAACGAGCACATCCGCTGCCGCCGCCCGCGCCGCAAAATTTGGCACCACGAGCGCTCGCAGCCCGCTTCCGGCCTCCGCCCCCCGGACCCCTAACGCCGCTCTCGCCCGCGAAAATAGCGGCCAACCGCTCAGTGTACGCGGTTCATTCAGTATGGCCGCCTTCCATTCATAAAAAGGCTAGGCGCGGGCGGCGCGGTGCGCGGCGGAGGGAGCGCGGCTCTCCCGCCAACCCGCACCCGCGGCCGACGCCAGTGCGGAATGTGCTTGCGAACGGAACAGTCGTTTCGTCGGAGCGTAGCGCTAGCGCTCCCAGTTTTCCATTAAAATGTGTATAAGAATAAGTGCAGTGAATTCGCACGAGTTCGGAACGGTTAAGAAAATCGCCGTCGTCGAGATCAGGAGTAGAAATCAACGAAGAACTTCAGCGAGGAAGTGAGTAGCGGCCATATTGCAGTGATAACCGCGCGGCGGGCGGACGAGAATCGAGGCCGGTGCGTGGGCCGCCCCCCGCCCGCGCCAGGTGCCGCTCCGGACCGCGCCGGTCTCATGAACCTTCCCGTGGATTTGCGCGATCAAAATTCGGTGGTTCTGCCTGAATTTCGTGTGTCAGTGATTCTTCCGGCGCGGTATCGGTGCGGTACGATCGGCCGCCCGATCGCAATGCGGCCGGAATCCAGTGTTGTGTGTGGGGCCAATCGGCCCGAGTGCCCTTGTGTTGCGATGTGTGTAGGAGACGTGTGACCGTGGAACGTCTGTTTTGTAAGTACCAACATATGGCATCCTGGCGTGGGATATGTCGCCCACCAGTCGAACTTATCCATCTGCTATAGTAGTGGAAATAAAAGCGGATAAATTGGCCAGTTTTAAAATGCAGATCATGTAATCGGGCGTAGGTAGCAATTACATGAACCGCGAAGAAATCGAGCTAACGTGAATGACGAGAAGTGACGCCTCGCCTCTCGCTTCGCTGGCCGCGACCGGCACCGCGCACGTGCAGCGCGCGACCATCGCTCGCGCCTTCCACTACCTCTACGGAGAACATTCTCAACTAACGAGTTAATAATGCTTTCATTTACGGTATACATGGGGATTTATCTATTAGCCGTGGCTTGTTGTCATGGATATCTCACTGTAGAATCCATTCATCATATAAACACATTCACCATTTCCTTGTTATTACACATTAGAATCAAATCGTGAATGAGTTTATTTAACGGTGCTACTACTACAAATGCATAGGTACTTGGATAAAATGCAAAACAAATGATACTCGAAAAATTACAAAAAACCGGTATGATTGCTTATATAGCAACAGAAAATGAGTTTTGACATAACTCGATAACTGAGAACGTTGATAAAGAATAAACTGTAAACAATGGCAGCATAAACTTTTAATATCTTGTAACGAACTCTACAGATAACGGGATATTTAGACAAAACAATATCATAATAACTTTACAGCATTTACGCTTAAAACAAACATAATGGAAAAAATACTTTTTGTGGATACATACCTATAAAAAAGTAAATAGAACGTAAACAGTAATGGAATAGCTCATAATTAACTTCGTTGACCTTAAGGATGGCAATATTTGGGTGCCAGTAATTATACTACTACTGCTGTGCAGGCAAATCCGTTAAACATTTTTTGTAATGTTTCCACGAAATATCACGTGGAATAGTCCTGGATAAACTGAAGCAGACCTGGTCACCAATCTCTGATCGGCCGAAATTGAAACAGTAATAAAGTTATATAAAGACTTTTCCTATTGGTTTATACACAGAGAGCCCTTCGACTTACGTTGCATTCATTGCTCTACCCTACAATCGACGCCTCGTACAACACACGTGAAGTGATAGGAGACGTCATTGGGGTAGCCAAATATTGTCCAAAAAATTTGACTAATAACTTCTACTTCGAAACACAAACTCGAAAAGGAGAAATAGAATTCATATCCTCCAGGTACAAAAAAAATAAATTATAGAACACGTATCTACTATTTACCTATTAAAATTAAAAGTAAATTAAAATTCCCGACTGCAGAAAAGCAGTAATTTGCTATTTACTGTCTAATTTACGATTTCGTTACGCTTGATACGCTGTTGAGTGAACGTTTTTTGTGAGAAAATATAAATAATAAAAATAAAATCGCCAATGTAGAAGATTATAAATGCGCAAAAACAAGTCATTTTACTTAAAGTAAAATGACTTGTTCATTAAGAAAGTACCGTTGAAAGTTACGATTCCAGCTTATGTCACTCAGGAAGTGAAGACGACTCTAACGACACCTTGCACATCAAAATCGGTCAAGCCGTTTAGGCTGTAGGCGATCATATAAAAATATATATACAAACATATATAAACCCATCAATTGAAGACATCAACAGTTTATTAAGATGGAAAATATAGATAACAGGAATAATAACCATAAATGTTGTGATATACCTACTATCTTGAAAAGACACTTATGATTAAATTGCAATTGTGAATGATGATAATAATAGTAATAAAACTGACAATGATAACCAAACTTTAGGCACACAAAAATAAATGATAGGTAACGAAACGATAAAATGAATGAACTAAAACGATAATTCATCCTAGAGTTCAAACTCATCATAAAAACTAAAGGAGATACAACAGACTCATAATGCTAAATGAGAATGCTACTGATAGTTAATCAGCTGACTTCAGTTGGTAGTCCGAGCCGACCACACGAACAATTATAATGACACGACGTATACTCAGTATCTATTTACATAAGTAAGCTATCTATTATGCAACACAGTCATACAGTAAGTAAAGTTAGCATATGAATGCAAACATCCGAGAAGCTTTATTCTAATTGAATTTCGATAGGCTTAATATTCGCAGTGAAAAACTATTTCTCTGGATTGTATTTTGATAACTAGGGGATGTTACTTTGGAAATTGGAACTGATTAGATAACCCAAAAAATGTTCGCCGTGAAATCTTAACAGTCCAAATCAAAAGGTCTACTTGATTTACCTTGACATTGCAACTCAATGTGACAACATAGGTCAAAATCTAATTTGATACTCAGATGGATAACAATAAATTGAGAAATATACATTATTTGTAAAGTATTATCAGAAATTTACCAATGTTCTATTATCGCTACTACAAATCAGCGGTTGTTAATATCAACAAAGCAAGTGGCATTCATTGGCCATGACATGTCATCCAAAGAAGTTTGTTTTTTGTTGCAAAAGACAAATATAGGTATGAAGGCAGAATATAATCGTGGCAATTGTAATTCTAATCGATCCTCTTGTTTTTGTGACGACGTAATGATCAACAGTGAGAACAGAGAGCAAGGATAGTCTAAATAGCTTTTAAAGTATTTTAAGACAGCCTGTGAATGATAGAATGAATTAAAACTTCGTTCACTTACCTGTATAAAATATCTAGTCAAGATTTGCGAAAGTGATAAGATGAGCGAGTCGCTCGCCTGAGGCTAAACGTCATGCTGTCTACATAACAAACCAATCCCACTCAAAATTGTAGAAATCAACAGTTCAAATCACTGTGTGGTAAATTGGCAATGTATTGAGTCGTCACTGACATATTAGATGTCATATCTCACTATGCCTAGAATTAATGTCGCTAGAAACAATTTCTTTTAATCCGAAATTCAGTAACGCTTGTACACTACTGCTTGGGAGTTAAAAACTCATAGATGTGGTACCTTCTTCCCCCCTGTGGTACCTCAGGCGAAATCTGCAAAATCGTTCTACCATTACAACACATGAAACTGAAAGTAAAGCTACTCGTGTATATTTACGTATACTGAGTATATAAGCAGTCTCGCGTGCCTAGTTATTGGATAATTTCATGTGAGGTATCGTAAATTGAACTGCGGCGATTGATGTCGACCTTATCTTAGATCTTATCAGACTTATAATCAGCTCTGTATGTAAATACATACAGAGCTGAGATATTATAAGCCTGATAAGATCTACCAAAAAGAAGTCGCTAATTCTGAAGATTTACTAAACAATCAATGACAATGCGAGTGCCTACAGTTGCTTAATAGGTTTCTGCAAGACGACCTTTTACTCGTCTGTTGTGCTCCTACTCATACAAGAATTACTTTGTATGTGGTGATGCATACCGACATTTTAAAATACACGTGAGACCCATACCAACATTATTTGGCATGTGCCGCTGCAAGCCATTATATATTGTGTTTCCAACGAGTAATCTGCAACATCCTCAATTGTCACACTGTTACCCGTTGGGACAACTTTCTATGTTATATCCAACGACTCCCAATTACGGAGTCAAGGGGAAGGGATATAACTTGAGAAAAATTGATTCCATTTTACTAATAAAATATCATGTGTTAAGTTTAAATCGAATAATTTTTGATTTACTAACTTACTTACTAAAAACGTTTACATGCAAACATTAATAACTAAAATAATTGTGGAATACGCTTCCTGAGTGGATATTCCTGATGGATACAATCTGGGTGTCTTCAGATTGGGAGTGAATCGATATCTTCTAGGTAAGCGCGCTCCATCGTAGACTGCAACATCGCTTAACATCAGATGAATTGGTGGTCAAGCACAATCCTATCTTGTATAAAAAAATTAAGTACCTACAAAAAATAGCCATGGTATACATGTGAAAGCGGCCTTAACAAGGTAAGGCAGAGTTATACGTATATATCTCTTTAAAGTCAAAACTAAACCTGCTTTCCTCTTATAGGCTTTACAACTAAAGTATCGGATATTTTGTGGAACAGGGTGCAGATATAGCTTGAATGATCTCTTAAGTCCTTCTACATATAAAACATTACCCTCCTTCTTACGCAGTCGGGTATAAATGCGTGTCATTCTGCGAGGTACAAGAAAATGTAAAACAGCTCACAGACTTGTCGCAGCATTTTAAGTTATAAAAAGTGAATCTGTTGATCCTTTCGACTAGTTAAAATAAACAATTTGGCACATTTTGGTGGAAACAGTTAAAGAAGAATTTGATGCAAGCATGTTTATATGCAACAATTATTATCACCCAAAGGTAAAAAAGGTTAACAACACTTTTAGTGAAATATTATCGTTTAAGAGTACACGTTTACTATAAAAGCAAAGGTAAAACAAACCAAATGGATCAAATTTCATAGGGGAGGAATTAGTATAATTTGTGGACAAACATAAATATCAAATCTGATTACAAAAGTAATTTAACATCGCGTCGTCTGGAATGAAAGAAAACATAATTAACTTAATGTGCATCATTTTGAATATATTAAAAAGTGAAGCAGGTTAAACCAGTAGTAGTGCTTTCTTAAATAAGCGATACAATATATTTAAATTCGTAATGACTATTGACCTATGACTGAAATTGATATAGTTGAGATAAAACATCGCATAAAATATAGGTTCCTTAAAAATATGAAAGAGTTTCTAGCAATCATACAACAAATAAGTGGTTCTTTACATTATGATCAAATGAATGTTGTCAATGAAATCAAATTCGCGAAACATTTTCCAATTACGCGACTGTAAACGTAGTCAATTTGCATTGAGCAGTAATATGCGGTTTAACTTGTTTATTTCCGGTAAGTTTTTCTCTACAAATCCGAATGCACAATCCATAGTTATTATTAAAGTGCGAAAGAAGCGAGCGCGATTTTTTTTAGAGTTGATTTGTTACAATTTCAATCTTCATTCAATCATATGATTTGTTTTGAAACTGCGCGGTAATTTGACGGGACATTTCGTATTTTGTGATTCTAGACATCACATGAAAAGTCGGGACAATCCCAACCGTCCGGCAATCCTAGGTGCGGTAGTGGGTTTGAGAATTAGGATTGACTATAGATCGTCATCAGTCCGAGGTAACCTGATCGAGTAATTGCTTATGTAATTAAGTATACAAATTGTAGTTTGTATATTATTTTGTCGCAACACTAAACAATTAAACACATGGCATATTTTATTTACGAAATTCAATAGACTGAATTTATCTTTAAAAAGTAACGATACAATCAGAGCTAGCTATCGATATGATACTTAATAATCTAATCACCACTAACGAAAACTATAGACGAAAAAAAAAATGCACGGCATTTTTATAAATACCGTGCATTTTTTCACCATTTTAGCTGATAGAAATGTTACGAAAATGGAACTGGTGTTCAGTTCAGTTTTGATTGATATAGACTTATTTTATTTTATAAATAAAGAGGTTGGCATAGTATAATGGAGTTAAATTAATTATATTATCGTTAGTTTAATAGTATTAGTTGTATTATATGATGTGCAGTTGTTTTGTACACGCTATGCGCTTGACACTTTTTTATTTACAAAATTTAAATGAAATATTACAATTAATTTCAATGTATTGTTTGTAAGTGATTGTATTTTTGAGATATTTTTTTTGTTTATTTATTTCTACTAGCCAACCACAGGTGGTAGTATAATTGCATTATGTAAATTTTCGATTTGCAAGTAAGTATTTATTTAATAATACAGAGCAATAGTAAGACATGCATATTTCTAGCATGCATTCATTTACATTTTTAGCAATCAATTTATTCAAATAAAATTTACCTTAATTAGCTAAGAATCCAAATTTCACTATTATTATTTTTGAAATTTTGCAAATTGAATGAACGTAGTTCGATGAACTATAAAGCTTAATCAACTTTATCTGATGGAGCAAACGGACTCTTAAATGTAACACTAATAATAAATTGTTTAGACCCCACCAAGCATTAGTTAAATAATCCCGTGCAGTCAGGTAGAGGGTCTAAAATGACTGAATGAACCGTTGAGTTGTTGTATACAATACGACGCTGCCTGGTCATCGTTGTAGGGCGAATAGCGAAATAGAAATCGAATTTTGACCGTTGGGACTCTTTTTTTTATGCAATAATAAGTTTGCGCTTGACCGCCAACTCGCCTGATGTTAAGCGACGTTAAGGTCTACGATGGAGCGCGCTTACCTAGAAAAAACCAATTCACTCGCGATTTAAAGATACCCCGATTATATCTATAGGGAAAGACCCACTCAGGAAGCGTATTCTACAATCTAGCACTCCTCATAAGATACATACCGGCTGTCAGCGACTCAAGGGACTTAACTTACATTAATGAACACTAGTACAAAAATTACGATACAATATACACTTACTACTACTTATAGCAATCATTCTTTAAATAGCAGTACTGGTTAGTGGTTCCCAATACCACATAACCAGGTGTTGGTATTTTTCAAAGATTGTGTATTTGCCAATCTGTATTTTCTCTTATAGACTAAACAACTTGACAGATTTTGAAGAGTCACAAGTTGTAATATTAGTATTTTGCTTTAGGTGGAGTGTCTTTAGTTAGACCTTGGAGTGAATTTTTTTTTTTCTCTTAATAATGGTACTAGTGTGTTTTATATATTTGCGTTTTTGGTCATACGTATCAGTCAATGTACGTCTATAGGTAAACGAGGTTTACGTAGAATATCTTCGTTTGTAATCGTAATCGATAAAGAATAGACAAAAGTTGAATTGGTATCAATGAAAGCACAGGCAAACTTTTTGAAAGTTAGTATAGGTATTAGGCCATTTCAAGAAGTATAGTCTGATAGTGGGAACGTATAAATATAATTCTTCTTTTTGATGAAGGGAAATCTTGAAAGCATAATATCTTCTAACATCTTCCGGCTGTATGTGGGTGTAGGTAGACGATGGAAACAACGTGGGATAAGGAAGGGCCCATTAAAAACTACATACTTAATGGACAGTTTCTACGGCTTGACGCAATACACCGATATCTCTATACTATAGTATACCTACAGTTATAGAGTATAGAAACAGTAAGGACTTATATAAGTATAACCTATAGAGTCTATCCTAAATAACGTGTAGGATGAAGTTATATTGTCGAAGTCATACTATACCTAGGTACTGCTCTTTTCTTCTATTACAATCTGTGCTATGAAAAAAAAACATGACATTATCATATATTATAATGAAATCACCAGGAAACCTATTACAGGTTTTACAAGATATGCTATACCACTAGTTATTAGTAGACGACTAACTTTAATGTACTCCGGAGCACGGGCGTAGCCAGGTTTTAGTTTCGGAGGGGTTTAAGAAATTAAAACAACAAAAATGCAGACGCGGATCCAATCCTCAAAAAAGGTTTTGGTCACCCGAAAATCGGCAAAGTGCGAGTCGCACGACTCTTCCCGGTTGTTACTGTTTATATATAAACATAATATTGATATTGTATTATTAATGCGCGAAGGTGTTGCGAGCATGAAACTATGCGCGAGCGTAGCAAGGGTGAACATTTTTAACACGCTTTTATTAGCTTCACCTGTTATGTTTGTTTGTAACCGACTCCTTTGGACTTGATTTAGACCCACTTCAAACGGTCAGATTTCATTCAAACTTTGTAGACTTATTGAGGACCGATGACAATACAATAATTCGAAGTCTTTTTTTTTTGTTTTTTAAACTATTTTAGGTATGTATAATTAACTGAGATTGTTCTTATATGAACTTACGTACATTGTAACAGCAATGCGCAAAGATCAAATTATGTTCGAGCGAAGGGAGCGAGAAAAAATCTAGTTATTTATAATAAAATTCAAACCCCACTTCTTCTTAAACCGTAAACTCAATTTTATTTTTTTATAAAATTTGTAATATACAGGTTACCCGCGACTTCATACATATCATCATTTAAATTCTACATACACCACAACTACAGTTAACTTGGAATATTATATCACAAAGTCTTACCATAATAGTAGTTCGGGTTTTGTGATTAAGTAGTCTGGCACTCGTGGCATATTAAAACAAAAACAAATTACCCGACTGCAGAAAAGTTTTCGCAGTCTAACTTACGACTTCGTTACGCTTAGTACGCTGTTGAGTATACGTTTTTTGTGAGAAAGTATGCGTTAAGTCGCTGTAACAGGTAATAAATACGTATTTTATAAAATAATTCCTGTAAAATTACTTATTGTTGGAGGTTACGAAAAAAACCCTTTTTTGCGAGAGTTGTATTATTATTATTTTATAAAATATAGCTTATGACACTCAGGGAGTAAAGGCAAATCTAACGACACCTTGCACATAAAATCGGTCAAGCCGTTTAGGCTGTAGGCTATCATATTATAGAAACATACATACATCCAAAAACATCACCTTCTTTACGCAGTCGGGTAAAAATTTGTAAAGAAAAACATTCTTTACTTATAAATGGGTCTTTCCGAATAGATATAATCTAGGTGTCTTCAAATCTTTCAAAATAACTGTCGCTTAAGGTGAGTTGACGGTCAAGTGCAAGCCTATTTACGAATAAAAAAATAAAAAAATCGTCCTCTTTTTAACCGTGAATATTACAGACAGAAAAGGCTTTCGCATCAAGTTTAATTTAATACATTTGAGTAAATAATAATTTTAAGACTGATGTTAAATATTAAAACAGCCATTGAAATTAACCTGCAGGTTAAATAGGTATACCACCATTTGTATATTACTTGACCAGACGAAATGAGTCGACGAAAGACCGCCTTTTGTACCAGTTTTCTTATGTGTTTATTGTCTTATTACTTTATGTGGTGTCAATAAAGTGTTATTGATTGATTGATTGAATGAGTCCTTAATCCATTGGGAAATATCGGGTTTAAAGTATATTTGATGATAACTTGTGAAAGATTGATATCAATCTTAGACAAGTTATCTTACAAATAATTTATTATTCACATCAGAAATCTGAACCTATCTTCAATTTTTAATTTTATATGCACAATTGCACATACACAATACACATGCTTTTGCTATCCCGTTTTAAATATATAGACTTGAGTGAAGATTATTTTTCACCCCATCGCACAATAAAGGAATCAGTGCCAGATTCTAATTCGACAAAGTTTTTTTAAATTAAAATAGCAAGTGCCTCTGTTTGCTACAGCAAAACAACAATTACAATTAACTAATCTACTACACAAAAAGGCTATCTATAGATATTTTAATTAATCAAACCCATTACCAGTTGCCAACGTACCCCTGCTTGGAAGCATTGTCTCGTAGAATGGCAATGTTTACGGCACCAGTATTATGGTAACGCCTCGATCAGGCACTCAATTTTATTTTACGTTTATTTAGTTTTAGAACGTACGACGATGACATTCAAGAACTGTTCAAAAGCTTCAAACTACGCGAAATCAACTTCTGAGATTACCGCTCGTTTCCATTTCACTCTAACTAGGTCTGCCATCGTCCAGATCAGTATACTCAGAATCTATATCTCCGTCTCTGTAATTTGTTATGGAAATGACAGAGACGGCGATATAGATTCCGAATCCGAAAGAGTTCTGATTACGGGGGCTGGGCTCAAATAATACGTCCCGCGATATATGTGCGGGACGCTAATTGTGCCGCTTTATAAATGGTAAGCCTAGTCAAGTCAGACAGAAATCCAGAACTACAAGTAAAAATATACTTTCAGTACAAATGCAATGATTTCTATGATAACGTTATGCATAATAAAAAAATGCTTAAATGTGTCAAATCACAAAATAAGTAACTACTTTTTCAAAATAAAAACTAATTTTTCATAATACGTAATGTTTTGTTATATCATTCGTTATAGTATAAAATTTCAAATTAAAATAAAATTGATTAAAATATCACATTTTTTTAAATTTCTTTTCTGTTCATTTAAAGGCAGGTGCTTTTTTTGGGCATTTTGATTTCTATTCTCCGCATATCCGTGATTAGAGTTGGCAAGCCAAATTCCAATCCTATCAAATCTCTGTTTGAAACTGTAATTGATATTCGTACTAATATACCATTATTGAAGTTCTAGTAATGTAAGATCAGAACGTTATACTTTGGAGTAAGTAAGTTCGTATAGACTGAGTGGCCAGCCCTATTGTCAGAGTTATTAAGACGCCGAAAGGCTTCTGACTTGGCTTGACAATTGCTGAACAACCGGGACCTACAATTTAACGTGTCATCCGACCCACGGTAGCGCTCAGAAAGAAATGCCACTCACGGTCTCCCATCCGAAGACTGACCGGTCCGTCCGTTGCTTAACTTTGGTGATCGTCCGGAATACCTAGTCAAGCTACGCCACGAGCGCTACTTGGAGTGAAATTTTACTAATAATTTGAGACTATTTATATATTAATATACTGTTTTTTTTATTTTGTATGCTTATTGCCTCTCAACGCATCTGATTTGCGCGGGTTGAAAAGGCGTTCGATTTGTATTTCGAATAGTCCACTACAATCATCCTTTATATGCGTGCCAGTTTACGGTCTTGAAGAATAAGAAGATATAATGTCGCCCAGTTAAAATACTGCGAAAATCAAATTTGCTTAGTTTCCAGGAGAGATAAAAACTTATTATCGTCTATTGATATTTGATACATGACTTTTACTTACAATGATACAGAAATCAATATTGCAGGACAGTCATACAAGACCGCGAGAAAGAATGGCGAACTGAGGAATTGTAGGGTTTTGTATGACAACAAATTACACAAAAGATACGTAGTCGCGCCAATTACAGGAAACGTTTTGCATAAAAATAGTAGGCGGTAGCAATTAATATTTTCATAGCAAAAAAGACAATAGGGAAGATGCAATTAGAATATTTATGAAAATTTTATGATTAAAACGTTAAAAATATATAAAAGAAAGGCCACTGCAACGTTTTTATTTTATATAATGTTGATTTTTAACAATAATTACGAATCAAAAATGACTTGAAACTAGACGTATTTCAAAATACCAATCAGCGTTTAGTGACGCCACTCCTGTTATGACCACTTATTTGAGGTTCCGGTTGTAAAAGTGAATATTATTTAAAGGGAATATTAATTGCGTTTTTTTTTTTTAAATAAAAATTGAAGTTGGTTTTATTTTAGTTTATATACAAAGCAGACTCCAGGAATTTACCAAGAGTTAGTGTTGACATGGTTGAAGGTAAAGAAAAAAATTTTAATTGAAGAAGCTGGACTTCTTCTTAATGCCGAGTATCCTATTTATAGTGCAAATTGGTGAAGCACCTGACGGGCTTACTGCAAATATCACACAAAAAAAAAAAGGTGAAATGAACCTTCAACAGAAGCTACCACACTTTCCTATGTGAAAGACAATAAAATAACACCAAAATGTTGGACACAAGTACGACTTCAAATGTTTTTTAGCGAAAGGAAAATGACACTTTTCTGTATAGCACACATAAACATTGAAAAATCAAAAGAAGTAGATATTTATAATGTGCCATATGATAACAGCATTGTGTCTGTTATGAATGCTGCAAAGAAATTCTGGATAGATGCTGTATTTCCAAAATTAAAAGATATATATAATATTTAAACATTTTTTTTTCTAAATCTTTTTTGTAAATTTATAAAATAAAATTCTATGCTTTGTAAATACTATTTTTTATTCAATTTTAATTAAAGGTGATTGTAAAGCGCACAACAAATGATTATGCTATAATCTACATGGGGAATTAGAAAATGATCAACACAGGCATGTGGCTGTGCAAGCAAATTCGCGCAGTCTTCTAATCACTCTTCCAGCGACGAACAAGTACGACCAGTGACAGACAGGAATGACGTCATCTGAACTATAGGTCCGTTTTCGCGCGTTAATTTAAACTGTCAATTTAAAACCGCATTTTTTCCGATAAATTACAATGTTTTAATTTTTTTATATATTTGAGGTCTATTCTACAAGAAATTCTTTAAAATGAAAACAAAAACGTAAAGTGAAAAAGTGTAAAAGCCAAATATTGTACCCAAAGCTATGGATGCCATATGAAATGTACTACAAAGAGAAAGTGTTCGTCCACTGTAGGTACAGTGTACAACTGTCGGTCACTTCGCGGGTAGATTGTACTTCACCGGAGATCACACTACACAGATGTTAATTCATTTGAACCGTAAAACACGCCCCTTTAAGACTAGGCCTTAAATCATGCTTTCTGAGCGTAATTTGAGCCCTGACGTTCTTCTAGACACAATACATACAAAAGGAGAAAACTGATTTCTATTGTTTCTTCTGAAGTTATCTCATTGGAATTAGAAATAGCTATACTTCTGTTTGACGCTCTGCCTATACCGAAAGGGAAAATAGGCGTGATTGTATGTACACTTCTGTTTTGTTTTTTTACCCAACTGCGTAAGAAGGAGGGTTATGTTCTTCCAGTGTATGTATGTTTGTTTCTATATGATCGCCTACAGCCTAAACGGCTTGACCAATTTTGATTTACGAGATGTCGTCAGATTCGTCTTTACTTCCTCGGTGTCAGCTATAATATATGTGTTTGTAATAACAAAATCTCTCGCGTAATTAAAAAAAAATGCGTTTTTTCGTGTAATTCAACGAACAAGTGATTATTCTAAAGAATGCGTATTTATAATCTTGTAGAGATTTTACGCATACTCTCTAAATAAACGTACTTACGTGGTTGAAAAATACGACCTGTACGCACGCGAGTACCAACAAATATCCGGATAGAAGAACAACCTTGCTAGTTGATGCAGAAATTTTCGTTCACTTCGCTCACTCTGTCAAAAATAATCATCAAAATCGGGTAATATTTAAGGGTAGGTACAGTTTTATCCAGTTGTATAGGGATAAAGTACTGATAAAATTACTTATGTCTGTCTCTTTTTTATCTTCTGGGATTTTGAATTGTGAAGGTCGTTTTGTTGGGTACATCTTTCAATGCAGCGCCAAAGACTAAATAGTAAGTCGAATTTACTTTTATTCGTTCAAAAAATTCTCGTTCAACTTTACTAAGAAAATCTATTAGCTAGTGTTTCTTTTGAATAAATATGTAAAATAAAACTGTTGTTTTCTATAACAAGCCCAATTCATTCTGTTTAAATTCATGAGAATTCAAAGAGGTATCTATCAATTTGACGTTTTGTTGTACCTGCGTTTTCACATGTGTTAGAATAATATAAATCCCAAGGCCGTAGTCAGGGGGGGGGGGGGGGAGGTTCAACCCCCTGAGATATTAGACCTGGGGGTTAGCTGTATACAGAAACAAACAAACTTACATACCCACAAATATACACAAGAAAAACATTACCATCCTACTTACGCAGTCGTTTTGAAAAAAAAATGCATTTCATTGTATATATATATATATATTTTTTTTTTAATTTAATTTTTATCTCCACAGACACCAGGGTCCGTGACCTTTGTCATAATTACAAACTATTGTTTACTAATTATTGTTACGGGAAAATAATTTTATTTTAATTTAAGTACTTATTACTATGTTGCGTGCATACCACGAGCAAACCAGCGACCCGCAAGCAGCACCCGATCACGAGTATGACGCATGTGCCAGCCATCGCCCTCCTCAACTATATGTTAGGGAATAGGGCGACCCGCCACACGACGTCGCCGCAAGAAGGAGCCTTCGATGGTGAGCATGAATGCTCAAGGTGTGCACACAACTCTTATTTCTAATAATGCACACAAAGACTTACAAGACTCCTAATGCGATACAAAATATTGTTCCAAAAACTTAACACCAAAATCAGGTGTTTGCTAATGACAGGTCACAAACGTCATTTAATCTTAAACGTCATCTCATCGCAATCACTTCTCAATCTTACGGTGCCAAGATGGTGAACTGTGTTAAACAATCTTGTAAAAATTACAAACTTCTTTAAAAAACTACGGAAAACATTATGACCTTCCATCTCTAAGTAGCAAAAATATATTTCTAACAGTATAAAAAGCGAAATGAAACAAATTTTTACGTATTTGTAGCGTATGTTCGTATCTCACCTATGACCACGGATGGTCCAGTGTTTCAAAAATCGGGTCTTAAATTATGTGAAATATACGCGATGAAATCGTTGAAATTTATTTCATTTCAATAAATAACAATCGCGAATATTAGTATGAAAAGCATTTAAGCATTTCATTTCATAAATTGATTTTATTATTAATACAAATTACTGCAAAGAATTAGAGATGGGTCGATGTAATATAAGTTATCGATAACAATTATTTTTACGGACTTCAAAAACGAGATTATGAGTTAGTTTATATTTTTCTTATGTGTTGCCCGCATGATATCGTCATTTAAATTGATTTAAAATTCCTTTCAAATCTCAAAATCAGTCCGTAGTTTGGTTTTTAAAACAAAATTGCGAATTTTGAAGTCGGTTATTCTAGTTTTGTAAACTATAATAATTATGATATGTGAATCATCATCATCATCTCAGTCATAAGAAGTCCACTACTGGATATAGGCCTCCCCCATGGATTTCTATAAAAGCCGATTGGAAGCGGCTTGCATCCAACATCTTCCTGCCACTTGTATAAGTTCATCTGTCCATCTCGTGGCTGGTCTTCCTACGCTACGCTTGCCGGGGCGTGGTGTCCACTCGAGAACTTTTCAACCCCATTGGCCATCATTTCTACGTTCACTGCCACTTCAACTTGCTAATCAGCTGTGCTATGTCGCTAACCTTTGTACGTGAAACATGGTATTTGATTTACGATAAATGTTTTTTTTATTTTTTATTCTCAAACTAACACAGCACCATGCTAACTATTCTGTATAGATTTTCCAGTTGATGCTTTACAAGCAGAACATTGGGCAGATATAGTAAGGCGAAGTCAAAATGATCCTTGGTGGAAACCGAATTCTCGCTTTGTTAAGCGAGAATTCGGCCTTTGTTCAGTGAATTTCCACAATAAATGTAAATATATAACAAAAACAGGGCGCCAGCGTTTACAACATTGAGCAATACCTTCAAAGGTTACTTTGAATTATAAAATCATGACATTAATAACATTTATTCAAATTTAAATGTATAGTCCCATAGAGAAGTTGGAATCACAGAATGTTCAAAATAATTTTCATTGAAAGTATTTAATATGGTCTACTATTATGGTTAATAATGAATTTTTTGGTCTTAGTTGAAATGTAGGGGGGGGACAACTTTTTAACTTTAGCGAGCTATAACTCGCACATATCACATCTGAGACACGATAGGGTAGGGGTTAAAAAAATAATCCAGTCTTTATTGTATATAAGAAAAACCCAATATCTATTTTTAATTTTTTTGAAAATTTTAGCTCACAAAACACAATTATGTATAAAAATTTGTTTTTATAGGGTTAATAGTCTCCGAGTAAAATGACTGTGACATACGGACTATTACGGACAGACAGACAGACGGACATGACGGAATTATAAGGGTTCCCCGGAGTTACTACGGAACCCTAATAAAACGATGTTTCTTGAAACATTACAAAAAAAATTCAAAAGAAAAAATTGGTACCTATAATTACTTATCGATATCGATACTTTAATACCTCTCGGTCTATCTCTGGTTGGTCTGTCATTAGGTTTTTTTTTTATTTATTTCTGTATTGCCAGTATATGTTTTCTCAATTTCCCTGTATCATCCCTTTATCATACTATATTGTTTGTAAATAGGTGTGAAAATTTATTTATTTAGTAGAATTTAAACAAATTAATTTGGTCCATTACTGGTGCTACGAATTAACCATTGACATACTTATCTAAGCATTGTGATAAATCCATTAGATTTCGAGAGGCAGTAATATGTTAATGAATATGGAGGACAAAAAATTGTGCTACGTTAACCACAATGTAGGAACTCTGCTATAATAAAATAAACATTTGCTGTTTTATCCTATTTTCAAAAATGAAGTTCCGAATGAAATAGCTGGGCGTGGACCGTTGCACTCCAACAAAAAAAACGTAATATATGTTTACCTGACTGTCAACTGATGCGAAAGCAAAAAGAACCTTCGATCTTAACCTACATTATGTACACATTTATCACACACAAACACACACACGTATGTTTCGCCGTAGCATAAAAATATAGTCTTTCCAGTCACAATTACTTTGACTCTTATTCTTCTCAACAGATCGTGCAACTCAAAGTCCGTGTTAAGGCCGGCTTAAAGTTTACTAAAATAAAATATGACATAACAGAGTCAAATTGAAATGAAATGAAGTTTATTGGAAAAAATAACTGCGAATGACTTCTACTGAGCTACTGAGTTATTTTTTTATGAATGAGGTATTAGTCGATTCATTGCCGTTGTGACATCAGTTATATGACGTCACAATTTGTAAATTGCATTTATAAACTTATTTAATAAATACTATCATCATGAACTGTATTTTTTATTTACAAAATAAAAATACATTAGATTCTTTTATAAAGTGATGAAAGTGGCGCCGCTGCCTGTTTCGCTCGCACGCGGCACCCATAGATATAAAATTATTAAAATTACTGATTTCAGATTTTCTTTCAGAGTCATAAGAACACTATTAAAATGTATTCACAGTAGCTGTTATTTTATATGTGATATTTTGACCGTGATAAACGTGTAACCGACAAAATTTTCACGTTTATATCTAAATTTCGGTCAAAATAACAAATATAATAATTTTATAGTTTAAAAAACTGAAACAACAGACTTCAAAGTTACTATTATTTCAGTTATATGATTGTATGAATCTCCCATGGACCATTCTGACTTTAATCATGATTACCCGATCAAATCGGGAGATATCCTTTTCAAAGGTAACTTTGTAGATAAATTTGGCAAATGGACGTGTATCTACGGTTAAAAATAAATTTATAAAAAAATGAAGTGTCAAATTGAAAAAATAAAATTGGCCCGAATTTAAAAGGCGGTTTGTATGGAGATTATCCTTCTGGGTCCTATGTAATAGGGCGAATTCTGTGCTCTCTACTCGTGAACCTTGGGAAACCTTAAAATTTTGCATGAATCAGAATCAGAAAATATTTATTGTATAAACTGTGTACAATGATGTTATAATAAATTAAGTGTCAACAGTTTTGTCCTTCACGAACATACAATAACAATTGTTAGTATATGTATATTTGTCAGTCATATATGAAATTGTTGTTTTGAAAAGAACTGGGTAAAATATAAATCTTGGAAAAAATAAAATAATATTATTCAAATTTTATTCATTTTACTTCGTACACCTAAATATGCTAAGAATTTCTTTTAAAAATTATTCCCAGGAACAATCAGTCATAAATGTTTTTTTTTTCTTTACGTCTGTGGACTTACTAGAAAAACGAAATATAGAAAATTCAAATTGATTTCTAGTTTCAGATATATTGCGCCAGTATTATTATCTGGCTCAATCGAGACAGAATATTTTTGTTTGTCCGAGAAGGACTGATTGGATGCGCAATGATTTGAAAAACATACGAAGATGTTTGAGAAAATCTTGCTTGGCTGAATCAAATGTTTCCTTAGAGATTATCCAATACACGATAACAACTTGTCGATAAAAAATAAATGCTTCCGAACTTTGCTGCCACATGCTGTGTTTTTTTGTTTCTCAATTAAGGATAAAATATTAATTATACGTATGAAAATATCCGGGACGACACGTTTACGATAATATTATGCGTACTGACAAAATTAATTTTGTTTGACATTTTTACCCGACTGCGTAGGAGGGTTATTTTTTCATTTCATTCCTGGGTTGATCAGCAGCAGCTATCCAAACTCGTTGAAAAAACTATTTTCAGCCAGCTCAATCAGGAAGAAATGAGTAAAAATATTTGTTTTTCTACGTGTTTGGGAGGCTGCTGCTTCTCAACCCATCTTCAGAGCGAGTGTACGAGTTAAGGTCCGGAAAGAATGGTCATAAAAATCTGTTGATGGTTTGCGGACCAAAACTGTGTAGTGTAGGTATTGTTTAGTAATGAACTAATGATTGTATTAACAGAGTGTGTGTTCTGTTATTTGCAGGTGGGGACGATGAGGGAACAGGAAGGCGACGGCCCGGAGAGCCGTTAGCCGGACTCGATGGATGAGTATGGCGGGCCGGCGGCGCCGCCCCGGCCGCCCAAGCCGGCGGCGCGCGTGCACCGGCCGGCGGGCGCGCGCCAGCCTACCGTGTCGCTGCTGCGGCCCCGGCCCGAGGCGGAGCGCGAGCGCAACGCGTACGTGGAGGCACCGCGGCGCGCGCTCGCGCCCGCCTCGCCGCCGCACGCGGCTGGCGCCGGCGGCGGCGCCCATCAGCCGCTCAAGCCGGTGACGAGGCAGCCGGCCGCCGCGGGCGACAAGCGGCGCGCCGGCGCCCTCGCGGCCGACTCAATAGTGTGCGATCAGTGTGGCCGGTGCCGGTGCGAGCAGTGCGCTCGACCGCGGCCGCTGCCGCAGCGCTGGCTGTGCGGCTCGTGCCTGTGCAGCGCCGAGGCGTGCGTCGACTACGCGTCGTGCATGTGCTGCGTGAAGGCGCTCTTCTACCACTGCGGGAGCGGCGAGGAGGAGGCGGGCGAGCCGTGCGCACGCGCACCGCGCGCCGCCTGTGTGGCAGCGCTGGCGGTGCCGCTGCCCTGCCTGTGGCTGTACTGGCCGCTGCGCGGGTGCGCGGCGGCGGGCGCGGCACTGTACGGCGCGCGCCGCCCCGGCTGCCGCTGCCCCGACCGCGACCGCGACACCGACACCGACCCGCCGCCGAGGCTCTCCAGTATTATCTAGTCCCGCCGCGCGCCGCCCGCGTCGACCGCACGGCCGAGTGGTGCGGCGCGACCGCCTTGTACAAATATTTATTGGGTGGCGGAGAGGTTGTGACGCGAGGCGGGGTGAACTCAGTGATCGCAGTGCCCGCTCGAGTGGAGTGCGCGAGTCGGGGCGCCGCCGGACGAGAGCCCCGCTCGCAGAGTGAATCGTCTACGTGTATCTTGTAAATATAGTTGTACGGTGTGAATGTACGTGAACGTGTCGCCCGAACGTCGAAAGTCTCAAATTTTCTTGAGACCATAACGTGTCATAAAGAAACGTTAACGTTAGTATTTTGGATTGCGAAAGAATCCAGAGAAGATTAAGAAATGAGATATAAAACATACTTATTAAGATGTAGATAATTTACCATTTATTTATTAACTGAATTTGTATTTATTTGTAAATAAAACGACGACATTATATTATAAATACGAATGTTTACTACATTATGCTGTTTTTCTGTTTCCTTCACATTACATGAGATTGAGGCGGGACAGTTGAATCTTCCCTGGAGATGCAGTACACATACATACATTATATAAACATTAGATAAACTGGGCCAAATGTAAAATGTGAAAATACTTCACTATACAAAGCAAAAAAACATTGTGTAGATAGGTAGATATATCTATTTATACATAAGCAATGAAACAATAATCACTACAGTAATATTACAATGTAACATTAAAGCGGGAACACCAAATAATTATTCAGTCAGGAATTCTAAACACTTACATTGTAGGCACATCAGCAAATTTGTAAGCAAAGAAGTATCTTGTGAATATGGTAGGAGCTGATTCTGAACCTTTCTAATAGGACCAACAATTACAGCAGGGTCGACAAATCATCTAGATATCCATTGGGTTTGCCAATGTCAATACAATTACATATTATTATTGATAGCTCTATGTATACTTCATCTTCACCACAATTTGGAAAGACAGTTTGTCTCCAATCCATGCTAAGTATGCAGGACTGAAGGTTACTTTTTTATCTGCTTTTGAGAATGGTTTCGGGATGGCAACTTAAATTGCAATCTATCAAAAATACTTTTCTGACATTTTCCCTAACCAAACTTTCTTGAAGACATTTAAGTAGGGCAATAATTATCACGTGTAAGTATTTTTATGAGAAAGACTTAAGCTAGTGCTAAATTCATTACAATGTGCAGAGAAATGCAGATTTTAGTCTCTTTGGTTGGAAATATAAGGAAACTTAGTATTATTAATATTAAATCACCTCTAATTAGTTACACAAAATATTATTAGAATTGTCAAGGACAATCTTAATTCTAAAGACAAACGTTTATTTATTTATTTTTTTAGTTAATAAATCTACATTTGACCATCAGTTTGGCTGAAATAAATATGTATGAGTAAATTATAGAACAAAGTAATTACAGGTAAAGGCATACTTATATCAAAATCAATAAAGTATAAGCCTAGCCATTTATTGTTTTATCTAATCTACACATTATCAAGTTGCGTATTTAACTATATTGCAATAACTAGGTAGTATTTGAATAGTTTTAAAATAAATAGGTTCCTACCTATTTATTTTCCAAGCCACGTAGAACACACTTTACATTGTACACTTTTCCGATAGGTTCAGAAGTTTTAGCAAATGTAACCTCAATAAGTAGGTATGTAATTACGGAAAGAACTTCTTCGATGAATGTGATGAAGTACTTAGTAAAAAACAAATATTGGGCCTATGTTTAGGGATGCTTACAATACATACTGTATGTAGCTACCTATTTATTTTTAAGATTCATCATCATCATCTCAGCCATAAGAAGTCCACTGCTGGACATAGGCCTCCCCCATGGACTTCCAAAAAGACCGATTGGAAGCGGCTTACATCCAGCGTCTTCCCGCCACTTGTATGAGGATTTTTAAGATTAATAATTATATAATAATAGTAGGTACTTACCCAATAGCTAGGGTATCAATCAAGCTCACTGTTCATGACAAAAACAAAACTTCAAAACATTAATAAATTTCAAGTAAAAATAAATTATTTAAATATACTTACACAAAATCATGGATTAAAACAAGTCTAGAAAAAGTTTTCGACATTAAGTAAAAATCAAACTTTTTTCCGTAGAAAAAGAATGACACAAGAAAAACTATTAATTGAAAAGTAGGCGAGAATAATAATCATACACCTAATATTTTCAGGTAACAGGGCCTGAAATTCTATGATGTTTAGTAAAGTATTCGCAAGACAACCCGTGAATTGATATGCATAATAAAATAATCAAATGTACAATTCACAAAGGAAAACTTAATCATTGAACTCATTGGAAAGAAATGGGCAGTGTTACGTCGATAGCAATGCACTCGACTCAGCCATTCCATTTCCTTTCGTCGTCATCATCCGGGATGCACGGTGCACGGCTTTTTATGTTCGACTTCCCCTTTCCTGCCCCTGGTAATTTCAAAGGGAACCACAGATAATAGGATAGTAAAGTACTTACTTTACTACATGTTATTATAATTACTTAATTATAATAACATGAAATATAAATTTATCGAAATAGATGAACTTAAACTGTGTAAATTAAAATTACCTTTAACTTGTGTAGGTACAGCTTGGCAAACACGTCTAGAAGCAGAACTATTTTTATTTGTCAAATGTCAAACAAAAATCTAAAAATAACTGGAATATATTTGGGAATTATATGAACATATAGGTAAATATGAACATTCCAATTTCAGCATAATATGAATAAGTTAAATAAGAACATTCTATGATTTCTATTTAAAAATGGCAGGGCTATTACCTATTTTTTGTTCTTTTTTTGTCAAGCTGTAAAAGAGTACGAAGCTGAAAGCAAGTTCATTAGCGTATACTAAAAGGTACTTACTATGTATGTAGGTGATATGCTATGAAATTATAAAAAAGAAACTAAAGTTCGATATCAATATTACACAGAGCAAAACATCACGCACTAGATCAGTAAGTAGGTACAATTTGGGACGACAGATGGTGACAAGCTGCCGGAGACGACGCGGCATTATTTGATCTGCGATGACGCCTGGAAATACAATTAAAATGGAAACGATTCTGTAGGTAGTAGGTACTATAAGAAATACTCAAATATTTTTAAAATCATTGTTCAAAGTTTCTATGTCATGTACGTACATAAAAAATAATATACTATAGTAAGAAAAAATACCTATTAACTCAGAAAATAGATTTGATTCGATTCAACCCGATACAAAAAAAAAAAAAAATGTAAGTGATGAAGTTGTTTGAAAATATTATACCTACTCAATGTTTTTTTTGTTAAAAGTCTCAAAACACTCAATAGAAAACAAAACCAATATTTTAAATGCAAACTGATACATTGCATTTTTCTCCCATCAATGCAATAGCTATACCGGCTTTATGAAAAATACCGTCTATTCACTCGCAGTGACCTATGCTACCAAGAAGATGAATCATTTGATGCCTTTTTGATGCATTGTCAGGTTGATTTGTGACCACCGCCGTCATTCGCGCTCTCCGGTAGAGAATAAACGAGCTCGAGCTATTTCACTGTCAAATCTGACCAGTTATCGTCCACATTCCGTGACCTGTGCCCTGAGATGCATCATGAAGTGGTAGCTAGTAGTAGGTAACTATTCTCTGCTTTTGGATAACATGACTGAATAACATGTTATCTATTGTAAAAGATGTGATGTAATTTGAGGAATGAAAAAGATCTAATTCTAAAGTCTGTAATTCCCAGTCTGGCGAACTGAAAACCAATGAGAGATTTTTTTCAGAAATTTTAAGCCTTCATTGATAGTCTTTATATTTTAGCTTATAATTTTTATATCATGTAGGTCCTAGACTGCTACAAAATATTTTTTACGGTCATATCGGTTCACGCACGTCTTTTCTTAAGCCATGAAGCCATTGAATAGCGAATCAGTTATTGAAGCGTCTTTCTTTATTGTTTCAACTTGACAGAATTTGACGAGTGGTCGCTAGCCACACATTCCGATCCAGTGACACACGCCATTGTATTTCTAACGATAAAATATTCGAGTATAAAAGACAGGTTTAGAAATTAACAATTGAAATTCTTGATGACCAATTGTGTGATTATCAAACAATGAAGAATAGTTGAAGCAGTATAGGTAGATGTACAATTGAATTCCTATATTTGGGTGTACAATATAATAATTATTATTATAGTCAAAAACACTGAAACAACCAACTTCAAAATAAGCAATTTCATATAGTACCCACTTGGATTTTTCCAATTATTTTGTTTTAAAAACTAAACTACTATGCCAATTTTGATTAAAACAAATGGGATCATTATGACATATATAAAAAGATATAGATATAATAATAAAATATATATACATATAAAAATGACATAATATTCTTTAAATAAAAATAAAAATCTAAATCAGTAATGAATAAATCGAGTCGGAGTTGTAAGAAAAAAAAAACATAACCTAATTGAGTTTTTTTGAAGTCGTTAGAAAAGATAAGAAGTTATGAAAAAATGTGGTAATAGATAGATAGATAACTCTTTATTAAAAGACCACACATACAGAAAAAGAAATACAGTAATAGTGATATCGAATGATTTGGTTAATATTGCCATATTTCGGAAAGGTTTACCGAACATATAAAAAATTGGTTGTATGTAAAGTCGGTTTACGGACGATAGTTTAACGTGACAACGTCATAACATAACATTGATGAAATGCAAACGTTACAATAAGCATAACGGGTCAATGAGTCATCCTTTTTCGTGCGTGCAACCGGCGTTCATCGAATTATTAGACGTTGTCACGTCAAAATGTATGTAGAACGACCCTTACGATAGAGCCCTTAACTTTTTTGACACAACCGCGCGCAGGAAATTTATTCTGCCAAATGTAGTCAGTATTTCTCTACATTCTGTTTGCATTTCTTTCGAAGTGTATTATTATTTCGTTGCATATAGATGATTCATTTGTGGTGAGTATTGAGTTTGAATGAGTTCACGTACATCGGTGCACCACTAGCCGATAACGCAGCGGGTCATCGTGCAGGAAGTGCGGCGCTTCAAACGGAGCGCAGTCACAGATAACAACAACATTGGGTAATCGACGGACGTCTCGATTGCTAACATAATATCTAGGAAGTAAACATGAATTATTGTTTCATAAATGTTACATCGGGACTTCCAAGGAGGTCACTATTATGTAAATAATAATGCCTTGCAAGGCTGTCGACGGTAATAATGAAAGATGAAGTAAGTAACAATAAAAATAGGTGTATGCACAATATTGTGTGTGTTTAATTAATACCACACTACAGAAAGTGAAAATTTCATCAAGACGACATTAACAATACGAAATAGGCAGTAACTACAGCAGTGACGCATTGAATTATATATATATTTATCTCTTTCAATCCCTTAGTCAACTCGAGCCGACTTAATCCGAACGAGCGTTACATAGCCGAGCGTAATGGCTCAGTCTCAATACCTATACTCACAAAATAAAGTGCTCAGTAGCCTAAAAAAGTTTTCACTTCAAATAACAAGCATAATTCTTGTCTATCTAGCTGGAAATAGCACGAATGAAACAATTTCTTCTTTTGTCAAAAATTTAAATTTTGGCATT
Source organism: Lycia hirtaria (assembly GCA_947563715.1). Classification (NCBI taxonomy): domain Eukaryota; kingdom Metazoa; phylum Arthropoda; class Insecta; order Lepidoptera; family Geometridae; genus Lycia; species Lycia hirtaria. Next base: position 27,670,963 of record OX387381.1, on the reverse strand, counting down.
CCTTGTTTTGTTTTTCTTACTGATAATTCTGATAAATCTCGATTAAATAATCCAACAACGCTCCAGATTGTTGTATTCAATTCAGATGACATATAATTAGGTATGTGTTAACTGCAGAACTAAAGTTTATAACTAAGTTTATAACTGTTTTGTTTTTCTTACTGATAATTCTGATAAATCTCGATTAAATAATCCAACAACGCTCCAGATTGCTGTATTCAATTCAGATGACATATAATTAGGTAAGTGTTAACTGCAGAACTAAAGTTTATAACTAGGTGCCTACCCATCATAAACCTAGTTCGCACTACCCGAGTGATTTAGTCATTGATAAAATTTAATACCGAAAAGTGACCAAGTGCATAATACATTATAGCACCAAGTTATAGCATTTTTCGCACGGACGTTTTTGAGAAGCGCTCTAAAAGGAATAGTACCTAAACGGTACCTTTTCACGCGACACCGTGTGACACGCTATTCGAAAAGAATACTAGTATAGTGTTAACTAGCTTTTACACAACACAACACATCTTGTCCATATGTCGTGACTTTATAGAAACTCAATCAACGCTTACAAACAGAACTGCCAACTGTCAACTGTCAGAGGCTTCAAGTTTACCTGTTCAAGACCTTTTCAAGAGTTTATTATTTTCTCATGCTTCTTGGATGTCCTGACGTCAATCATGCACATAATCAGCTTCCGTCCAACGCCATAAATCGATTCATTCCTAAACTTGTTGCAAATCACTATAGCGTGCGACTTTTGGTTGTTGAAGTGCGATGATGATGTGCACAGGCAATAGGGCAACGCTCGCTCTGAACACACTAACGCAATCATCATCATCATCATCATCATCTCAGCCATAAGAAGTCCACTGCTGGACATATGCCTCCCCCATGGATTTCCAAAACGACCGATTGGAAGCGGCTTGCATCCAGCGTCTTCCCGCCACTTGTATGAGGTCGTCTGTCCATCTCGTGGCTGGTCTTCCTATGCTGCGCTTGCCAGTACGTGGTCTCAGCGCCACCATGCTTCTATTCCATGCTTCTGACTTTGTACCTTCGAGCACTAAGGAATTGAAGAGCTTCTGAAGGACTTTCAGTACCGGTGTTCCACCCGCTTTCAGTAGCTCTGATGTGATTCAGAGCCTTGCCTTGTTGTTCTTGAGCTGTTTCAAGGCCATCCTAATCTCGTACAGGCTGATGTCCGGGATATCTTCGGTATAGTGTAGAGTCAGTTTGGCTCTTGGATCTTTACCCAAACTACTAACAGGTTTTACGACCGATGTGTATAACTGTCCATAGAACCTGTCGATCTCCTTAAGACTTCTGCTTTGTTTTGCTAGACGCTAGGCTATCTTCTGTCTTCAGCTTCGTCAACTGGCTCTGCCCAATAGAAATGTAATAGCCCAATAGACAGAAAAACTGTACCTCTTTTGGCTAAAAAACACAAAAGAGTTGAAATGTTTCCAGTTCCTATATCGAGAACGAGATTTGCGCAGAGAAGGTATAATACTGTTGCCGCCCGCCTGTACACAAAATTAAATAAGGAACATAACACAAAAAATACAGTAATAATGAAATATATATTGACTTCATAGATTGACTTGATTGATTATAGAAGCATTGAACTTTGAAGATATGTTAGATAATTTACAAATTTGACAAAACATGAAGTTGTAGACTGCACATTCACAGATACGTCTTTATCTTTATCTCTTTTTTTTTTGCAATAAGTTGGACATTGTATGGTTTTTTTTCTTGTTAAATTTCTATTGTCTTTATTTTATTTGTTTGTGTAATATTGTAAAATTCTAAATTCTGAATTGTATGAATTATTGGATTATTTTGGCATAATTATTGTTTAATAAGCCATTGGCCTCCGACGCACAGTCTGACTAGTTCAGGAGCCTTTGGGACAATATGTATTGTTACAAAAAATAGTTTTGTCGTTATAAATACTTTATTATTATTATTATGTCTTTTGCCAACACTTTGGAGCCTTTATTCCGCTCTATCGTCTCTTTAATACAATTAGTATTAAAGGTACGGATGTCGTGTCGCATAGACTTTGATATGAGTCTATTGAGCCGCCTATATGACTCAGCGTCACCGGAAGACTGCAGTTGCAATGAGCGTCGTTCAGCCATGAGGTAGAGGGTATGGCTCGAGAGCTTTTGCGGTCTATTTGTACGGTGGGGTTTATAAAATTTTGCGCCCACCGTACGGACAGTTTCCACAAATCTGTTATTGATCTCATCCTCCGATGCGCAGCTCTCCAGGCACTCGAAGCGATTTGATAGTTCGAGCTGAAAGCTCGCGTAGACTAAGTGTAGACTTCATCATACGGGACCTCTCAAGTTTAACATTAATATTCAAAGTGCCTCGTACCATTCGGTGATCAAAGAGATCATTCTGGAGAAAGAGACTCTCTTTCTCCAGAAAGTTTGCCAACCTCTTTCCCCTGGGGTTCCGTTGCCCATATCCAAACTGTCCCACTCTCAGCTCACCATCGCTTCTCTTAGCTTCGCATTAAAGTCCCCCATAATAACATTGAAATAGGTCTTAGAAGTGTGTATGGCCCTACTAATGTCCTCATACATCACCTCCACCTCATCATCCGAGTGTGCCGAGGTCGGTGCGTATACCTGGATGACCTTCAGCGAATACCTCTTGGATACTCTGAGTATCAGGTACGCAACCCTGCTCGATACATTGTCAATGGCAAGAATGTTATTAACAAGGGACTTGTGGACGAGAAACCCGACACCACCTTGGGACTGTTGGTCGCCCTCCTGGTAGTAGAGTAGGTTACCAGATTTTAGGGTTATCGTGTCCTCACCCTCTCGTCGGACTTCCGATAACCCCAGGATATCCCAATACTCATTTCTTCTTCCAGCTCAGATAACTTCTCGTCTGTCCTCATCGTGCGAATATTGTGTGTTACCAGGGCCAGTCGTCGTTTATGCAGGGGGTGGTAGCCGGATATCTTCCGGAGATTCTTAGCACCCCTTGCTCCGCCGTAACCGGGGCCGCTACCATAGCCCGGAATAGCGGAGCTGCCGGGGACTGGGGGGCCTGGTTTTTTCGTCGCTCGTCATTAGGGGGTTTTTAACAGTACTCACCACGCTTGGCAAGTGGGTTGGCGAGCGCATATACGCAGAATGTGCTGCTGCCCACTTCTGGTGATATTTCCCTTTCTTTGATATTTCTATTACAACATTTGAGTTTCGTGCGCGCTCGTGAACTGAACCAATATACGCTGCTTCAGTCCATCCATCAAAAGATATAAATAAATGATAGTTATCACTCAAGGAAACGATTCGCATTCTGACGTCAGATGGAGGTACCTACACAAATTTTTATTCAATTTTTACGTATTTTTACCCAAGTACAAGATTGTTTTGAATAATTCATTTACACGTAACATTATTGAAAGAAAAACAATATATCCGATTGCGAAATGTAGCTAGGTTATGATTCGTCTGGTAGTAATGTTTGGTAACCCTACAAGCTACAGTTACTGCCTACCTGCGTTCTGTTAAAAATGGTAATCAACCAGCGATCTATATGTACATGTTATATCCATGGAAATTTGTAATTGACCATCTTTTGTTTTTATTTAGTAACTAGCTGTACCCGCGACTGCGTACGCGTAAGAAAACATCCGCCGCGGTCAAACGTAGATGTATTTATTTAAAGAATAAACTGCCGTCCCCTTTTTTTCACCCGCTCCAGCCTTGCTCACGTTCAGCTCCTGTCTCGATCCCACTTGTAGCTTCTACTCCACTCCTGCCTCACATCTTTTCCACGTCCACGTTGCTCCCGTCGCACTCCCGTTTTGCTGCCACCTGCTCCCAGTTCAGCCCTGTCCAACTTCTGCCATATTCCCGCCCCGCCTCCCACTCTAATACCTCACTTTCACTTCACTTCCTCCTCGTACTTATAGCGTTTACGCCTTGCTCCTCTCCCTCTCCAACTTTGCTCCTACCGCACTTTTTCCTCGCTCCCATAACAACCCCTAATTTTACCCCTAATTCAACCCTTTCGCAAATTTCGTTCTTAGCTGGCCTATTTACTCTATAAGTAGCATACATGCTTAATTTCAGATTCGTAGCTTATGTAGTTTTTGAGATTTAAGTAGTGATGAGCAACGCAATATTCGTAATGTTGAATGTTGTAATTTAATGCTATATCCCAGAGCAACTATCAAATTTTTCGGGATAAAAAGTATGCAAGATCCTTCTACATAGTTTAGGAAATAATCCTGTCAAATTTCGCCCAAATCCGTCCAGTAGTTTCGGCGTCCATTGGACACACCGTACAGACAGACATACAGAAAAAAATAATTAAATTGCTGTTTTGGCTTCTGTATCGATAGCAAGGTATCCTCCAATCAAAATTTTGTAAAAATATTTAATGTACATAATTTGACCCGTTACCGTGGTGTCCGTGATACAGTCTTATTATACTCGTATGTATAGATTAAAATGTAAAACCTAGCAGTAAATTTCCCCAAAAGTAATAAAAAAAATAAAATAAAAATATTAATGACATAATGAAGTTTCTGTTTTTACTTACGTCCACGTGATGGAAAGTGTAAATAAAATCCACGAATATAGATTCCTGTGTTGATCGTTGCTTATTATAATATCAACTTAAAGATTTTAATATAAAAATTCAATGTCGCCACGCTAATGTGAAATGCGCCCAGTTATTTATTTATTAAAAAAATCTTAGTACCTATCATTATTAATGTTCTATGATACGGAGTAAAGTACGTGTAAGATTACCATTAGAGTTTTATAAATAATATTGTTTTATATTATTGATATATTCCAACATGATATACTATAATAGTACATTTTGATACAAGTGTGCTAAGTTGGTCATTACAGTCGAGGCGGAATTGCAGCCATAGCCGAAGGCGAGGGCGTAATAGAGCCGAGAGTGTAATGACCATAATCCACACGCGTTTCATACGACGTTTTTCAACACACTTGCGAGGAAATAAACACCCGTTTATAACTGAAATATTTAATTTAAGTAAAAACTCTTTGTTGAAATTAAAAAAAACTGTAAAGTAAAGACACTAGTGCGTAAAAAAGTCAAAAGCACGGTTTATAACTGAAATATTTAATTTAAGTAAAAACTCTTTGTTGAAATTAAAAAAAAACTGTAAAGTAAAGACATTAGTGCGTAATAGAAAAGTCAAAGGCACGCGTGTTTTAGATACTTTTCGGCAATAAAAAATAAGGGCCACTTTACGAGCAAGTGTGTTGAAAATGTAATTTTCTTACATTGTATCATACTATTGAAGTCTTCTGTTACTGTATGAAGGTTTCATACTGAGTAAGGATATGCTCCATTGCCCATGGGGTGCTGTCTTTCGGTCCATTTTCCAAGAAAATTACCATATAGCTTTTTCCAGTCTTCTTCGCATAAACAATATTACTTCATCATTAGGTATTATACTCGTAACTAGATTATTGAAATACAACAGCATTAATGTTATTTTAAAATAGCAATTAGCTTTTAATTATTAGGCTTAGAGTGAACAAGTATAAATTAAGAAAACTTAAAACCCCCGACAAAAAAACGGCTAAATCGATTTTGATGAAACATAGCTAAGAACACTCTCGAAAAAATCCTCTTTCAAACAAACATATAACTAGATCAAAATCAGACCATCCGTTAGAGAGCTACGATCACGTCAAACTTATAACACCCTTTTTGGATCGGGGATACAAAAATTTGCGAATCCATGCTGTTTTATCCTACATACATAGACTGATATATAAATTAGGTAGGTAGGCACCTTCCTTTGCTTCGGTTCAGGTGAAAAACTATAAGCAACACATATCAGTTTAGTTTAGAATATTCAATGGTAACTCCCCACGGAGCATTAGCAATAACTTCGTCGTATATTTGTCGTATTACGTCAATAGCCTAATCATAATCTGTCAATGAACAGTTTACACACGAGTCGTTCGAACGTATTCAGAAAAAAACTGAAAAACAAGTGATGACATCATGCGGAGATCATCCAGTTTTATTGATACGCGCGTCTCTGACTTTCGATATGAAAAGTGGTAATTATTCATTTCATTGGCGTCGAATTTAACGAGTGCATAGTAACATGAATAGAGCTAAATTGGGTTACCATTGTAGGAAAACTTCCCAAAATTTTGTAAGTTTAATTTACTTTCGTGGTAAATGATGTGGGTAGCGCTATAGGCCTATTACACTAACCGATTTATCACCCCGATTATATACGATTCACCACCCTGTCGGCAGCGACAGGGTGGTGTATTAAGAGTCCCGATAACCATACTTCCCAGACAGAGACCCGATAGACAGGACATAATACATTGGATAAGTAATGTAATAGAACTTATAGAACTTCAAAGTTGGGTTGCCATTCCAAGAAAACCAGGCATTTTTTGTAGTGTGATTTTAGGAGTTCGTTTTAGTTTTTTTTAGAATCTTATATTTATTCTGAAAGTAGAAAGCTTATGCTAGATAGATACTATACATACAAAACCATTTTCCATTCATTTAAATCCACGTTGTTGTGTCAGTTGTCAATGTCAGTACATATTACGTTATTTCCTCTGAAAGGTAGATAAAACGGTGGAAAGACTATTTGTCTGCGTTTCATGCTAGCAGGAAACATATACATTCACCTTTCAAAACACTGGTACTTCCCCCTGCCTCCCCCTCGTCCAGTCGGATTTAAAGGAGATTTAATGTATCATCATGGTAACCCAGTTAGTACGTTTATCTTGCGGCGGGTTGATATCGTACAAATTGGCGACGTTGCACGCCGCGGTCACCGGGTCACGCGCCGCACTCCCGCAGATAAAAAAGCGCCCTCGATGTCGCGCCGACCCACACGTCTGCGGCCGCGCAGACCGCTCACTGGCCAAGTGGCCACTTAGGGGAAAGATACAAAAGCGTTTGGACGGACATGTTTTTTTTTTCAACAAAAAATGTAAGAGAGTAAAGTTTTTCCTGTATGTACTCACATGGTTACTTTTAGTCAGGCTACTCTTAGGGCTTTCATAAATCTTCCGTCTCTCTCGCGCATACCAACATTTTTGAGGAATTAAAATGACTGAATGGACTCACAAGAAGTCTTACATCTACAACCTCTTACGCCTAGAACTAGAAAGCAACATTACAAATGTTCGATAAAAAAATTATATTTAGTCAAACATTTTTCTTTTGTGGAAAAACTTGCTTGTTCTACTCGTGCTACATATCATCATAGAACTGTAGGTAATAACTACTCAGCTTTATTTTTTTTACGTAAGATTGATCTACGATTGACCTTCAACTCGCCTGATGTTAAGCGACGGTGTGGCCGAGGATGGAGCTCGTCGATCTAGAAGATATCTATTCAAGTTGAAAGCCTTGAAAGTTGCTTTGCGAGCAAGATAAAAACGGGCACGAGCCAACTTCACATCGCTATAATAGTTGAGCGTAACCCTGCAGCCCTTTTTTTCTATTTGACAGAAAGAAGTAAAAAGCGATGTCGTTTATAGGATATTACAAAAAATCTAACGAAACGCATCACTTTCTTTGTGTACCGTCAAAATATCGAATTCGCTTCCAGACATTTCCGTGTAATTTGGGATCCATAGTAGACCACAACGCAGGCGGTCAAGCAAGCGCATGTCTATTATTATTTAATACTAGCTGCGCCCCGCGGTTCTACCCGCGTGGTGATCGATTATGTTGTTATTGTTTAATGTATCCCACAGGAACTGCCAAATTTTTCGGGATAAAGTATGCCAGATCCTTCTACCTACATAGTATAAGTAATAATCCTGCCAAATTTGGTCCAAATCCGTCCAGTAGTTTCGGCACCGTATCTCGGCACCTGACACCGTACAGACAGACAGACAAAAATTATAAAAATTGCTGTTTTGGCTTCTGTATCAATAGTAATATATCCTCCAATCAAAAAATTTCAAATATATTTAATGTACAGATTTTGACCCGTTACAGTCTTATTATATCTACGCTAATATTATATCTACACTAATATTATAAAGAGAATACTAGCACTCTAGAATACTACATTATTTTTGAGTAACATAGGCTATATTTAATACTGGAAAAAATTAGGGATTCTTACAATGTTTTTCTTACGCGTACGAAGTCGCGGCGGGCAGCTAGTGTATAAATATAAAAATGTTTCCTCGTGGCCACACAACGATATTATATCGACAAGGATTTCTCGCGTCAGCGCTTAACATCCGAACTCAATGAGGACTAAAGCGGCAACCTTCAGACCTTATTCACTATTAAATTATATTTGATTTTCAAAATAATTCGAAGCGGCAAAATAGATGTCACTAAACATTCCAACCTAAATTTGGCTTTAGCACGCTGACTTAGAAATAAAATGTGAATTTTTAGTTTGTCATTGTTGGTATATATACCAACACACATATTATGTGTATCGGTCTGCTCAGGACACTTTGTTCATGGATTGTGTATTAAAAAACTTTATATCCATGTGATAATAACATCATTGTGGCCACACCAGGATTTGATTTAATTCCATTGAATTAATTTTATTATTCTTTTCCCAAAAATATATTTTTCCTTGTTCCAGAAACAGTGGAATAGAAAATAGAATAGAATAGGAACCAGCTCAATCAAGCCCGATCTCCGAGAACTGGGCGGTTTTGTGGAATCTACGGCGATATCCAGTTTTTGTGTAGGTTGAATCGTGGGAGTCTTAGCTAGCCTATTGATTTTTACTTTGCCTAGATACTGCGTGCCTAACTAACTGCGCTTCTTGACTCGCTGTCGTCTTACCTGTTATTCTATTTGAAACGTTATTTTTGAGGGTTCTCTATTTCTGTTTTTGCTTAACCCAAATATCTACAATATTTGGGTTAAGCAAAAACAGAAATAGTGAATTCATGATCATGGTGAATTCTTAAAATTTAACCCTCCTATGACCTTAATTCGTCTGTGACTTAAAAAATATAATAGTACATTCACATATACTATTATATTTTTAAGTCACAGACGTACTTTACTCAAATTCTAAATTTCATGCCCCTAACATAAATGGATTTCATAATATTTTTTAGCACAAAAATATACTTAATTACAGTATTCGTTTATAAATTTATTTTGCTAACCCAAATACTAACTTTCATTGCTCCAATATATCAAAATCATGAAACTTTCATATAAACCTTCCTCTTTTTACCCTACTACGTAAGAAGGAGGTTTGTGATTTTCAAGTGTATGTATGTATGTATGTATTAATAATATATCTCTCGCAAAAAAAAATGCGTTTCTTTTGTGACCTCCATCGAACTTTTTCGTAATAAACAAGTGATTTTAGTAAAATTATTCTGAAGAATGAACATTTATAATTTTTACAGAGATTTTACGCACAGTTACTCACAAAAAACGTACACTCGATAGCATATCAAGTGTAACGAAACCGTAAGTAAGCGTAAGTTGCAAAAACCTCTTTTATGGAGTCGAATATTTAGACATAAATACAATCTTTATTTGTGACAAAAATAATTACAACAATAAATACAAAATAAACAACAACAGTCATTTTTGTCACAAACCGGTTCCAACTCAGCCCAGCGCTGGTCTTCCGTTGGGACCGTTGTTAGGATATTTTGTTTTTCTTATAATATTTTATTTTTATTCTTTTACCCCTTGTAGTTGTACCCCTTAATTCGACCCTTTCGCAAAATCCGTTCTTAGCTGTCTCGTGTACCTACCCCGGATCTTACTTGCCAAATTTTAGCTTCGTTGTTTACTTACTCAGGTTTCGAGATCTTGTGATGAGTGTATGATATGATATCGTATGATGGACTCGAAAATAAAAAACAATACCTAGAATATAATTATTTTCACAGTGAAAATTTGCTTGAACGAAATAATATTTTTAACACTTTATTTATTGAACTTAATACATGGAGTCAATTCAATAGAACAGACTTGACTTTGGAAGTTCGCGTTTTTGGAGTTATGCGTCAAAACGATTTTATTGCGCTAGTGAGATCGAAGAGTTACCTACCTACCAACCATGCCTTAAGCGCTCGTATTTTGACCTTCCCAATTGGGCAATCAATCGTGAACAGCATCACGACAGAGTGTAAATTCCGTCGTAATCGGATGTGGCTAGCAGCGGACGCGCGTCCGTCCGGGCGTGCGCAGGACGGACGGCCGCGGACGCAGATACCGCCCGCATCCGGCGGGGCTAGGGCCGGTAGACGCGCGCGACGAAGATATCGGGAAGCGGACGTTGCGGCCGCGCCTTATATACCTAATTCGACGGTTTTTGAATCCTGACAAAAGCTTTTGTAAATACGTCCCAAGCAGGAAGCCAGTGGCTGGGCTTAAAAGTTAGCATTGCCATCAACCTTGGCAATGCCGTCAATTTTCTGGCCACTTTTCCTATCACTAGCGGACTTTTAGAATAAGCTAATCATTTACACTAATTTTCTGTATCCTTAATTTCTTATGAGAAAGTCAAAGTTATAAGTTAAAGTCAAAGTTAAAGCTCAAAGTCACGCAACGAGCTATAGAGAGGGATATGCTCAGGATCTGTCTGCGAGATCGTATCAGGAACGAAGAGATCCGTAGACGTAGTCATCGACATAGCACAGTGGATTAGCAAGTTGAAGTGGCAGTGGGCAGAGCACATAGCACATAGAACTGACGGCCAATGGAGCTGAAAAGTTCTCGAGTGGAGACCACGAACCGGCAACAAGCACAGCGTATGAAGACCATCCACAAGGTGGACAGAAGATATCATAGAAGTGGCAGGAAGTCGCTGGATGCAAGCCGCTTCTAATCGGTCTTTTTGACAGCGCATGGTGGCCAGCCATACGGGTGAGATTGGCTGAGGAAAGATGCCCTGTGAAGAAAGATGCCCTGTAAGAACACGACCGCATTATGACAAATGCCCGCTATCCTTTGTCAAGAGGCAAATTCGTACCGATACCCTTGACGAATGGAACAGGAGATATGTCACAGGAGGAACCGCCGCCGTAACTAAAATGTTTCTGCCGGATGCTATTGCAGCATACAAAATTGTAAGAGTGTAGAAATGTCAGGAGAAATCACACAAGCTCTAACTGGGCATGGTGGCTTCTTGGCATACCTACACCGGTTCAAACTTAGAGAAGATCAATCATGTATCTGTGAACCTGGAGTTGAAGAAACAGACACACATGTACTCATCGATTGCCCAGTCTTTGGTATTAAAAGATTCGACCTGGAACAGTGCATAGAAACAAATATATGTAAAGAAAGGATTTTTGATATTATGAGAGACACTCAAAAACTAAAATTATTCTTAATAATCAATAATAATATATATATATATATATATATATCCTATATGACCTAATATATATGATCTATATATATGACCTAATTCCACCCTCCCCATTTCACTACAGGACTAGCAGAAAGTCGGCGAATTACCACCCATTTCTTGTTGAAATGCCAAAAATCCGTACTCAGCGATATCGATCCACATTCCTGTTGCGTACTGCACAAGAATGGAATTCGTTGCCGCCATCTCTGTTTCCTGAGACCTACAATGTTGGAATTTTCAAGGCTAGAGTGAATAGATATCTTCTAGATCGACGAGCTCCATCCTCGGCCACACCGTCGCTTAACATCAGGCGAGTTGGTGGTCAATCGTAGATCTATCTTCTATAAAAAAAAAAGTAATATAACAACCTTGACTATGTCAGGGATATCTAGATCGATTAATTAAAAAAAACGTTTTTTTTTTTAAATCCATGTGGAGGTAGGTCTATGTCCAGCAGTGGACTTCTTGTGGCTGAGATGATAATAATGATGATGAATTTTCTGTATATGTATATATATATATATATATATATATATATATTAAATTGTTTTTGTTTAGATTTAAGGTGTAAATAGTAGAAGTATTTATTGATTTTTGTCCTAGGTAAAAAGAGAAATTAAGTGAAAAAAATCGGGTATTTTATTTATTATTTAATATAGAAACTTGTTTGACAGTGGTTTGTTCGAGATTTTTGCACCGCGTACGGAGCCGCGCGGATAACAGCTAGTTTTACAAAGCTGGCAGCCCTGGAGTCCCAACAATGGGAACTCTGGTCGCAATCAGGCCGGCAAGGTAATGAGGGCGTGATAACCAACGAGAACCAAGCGCCCTCATCTGATGCAGATTTATTGGACTAATTCTCGGACAGCGGTTGCAAAACGAGCGATATCTTCTCAGTAATTTATTAATTGAGATCCGTGAATGAAGTTGGAATGGAATATTATCATATTTACGTACATGTGTAGGTACACTTGGTATTTTTACGCGACTGCATAAGAAGGAGGGTTATGTTTTTCGAGTGTATGTATGTACGTACCATACATATGTACATAGGTACAAACACTCGAAAAACATAACTCTCCTTACGCAGTCGCCAGTCGGGTAAAAATTCAAAGTTATATACAAATTCTACTAAAAAACTCCGTTATTCAGTCAATAAATGGTTCAATTTAACATAATAGCTGTGCTTTACTATGTAGGTATATGAGATGAAATACGAACAGGTTTTTAAAAATAACAATATTTTTTTTATGAAAAGAAAAAAACACCAACTCTAAGCGCATTATTTTTACCGTAACTACCAAAATCAAATTCAAACTGAATTCGGTTTTAAGCCTATGGCTTTATGATTGATATTTCGGTCCCCGTTTACGACCTACGCAGCCTTAAGGGCCAGTAGCAGACATGAGGCGGATAATTCAGATTTCATTTTTTTTGTCCTTGTAGCTAACTCGGGTAATTATTGTAAATAATATCCATACATACAGATCACAGAGTAATATTCCAAGAGTGCCTCTTAATTTGTACGGAAGTCTAAAAACTATTTGAAATTTGAAAATCCCGCCGCGTGATTGGGCGATGGGGCGCGCTTGCATAATAAAAAGCACCTTACTCGCAATTTGAAGACACCCAGGTGATATCTATCGGTGAAAATCCATGCAAAGTACCTATTCCACAGTTTAGCAGATTCGTACAATTAAAGCGGTGCCCAAGCGTTCAGATTTTTGGAATACATGAAACTACATCGCTTTGTCGGTGAATATCGTGGTTACAGGTGAAACACCAAATTGCGAAAGTACGAGTATGATATAGAATAAACAATTGCTTACATGAATACACCCGAAAAACATAACATTTGTTCTTGAGCAGTAGGGTAACAAGTATAAGTTTAGAAAACTCAAAAACTCCTGACAAAAAAGCGGCTGAACCGATATTGATTGAACATAGCGAAGAACATTCCTGACTAAATTACGTTTCTAAATAAAATACAAAATCTAAATCGGTTCATCCGTTCGGGAATTACGATGCCACAGACAGACACACACACAGTCAGACACGTCAAACTTATAACACCCCGTCGTTTTTGCGTCGGAGGTTAAAAACTAGTCGTTATGAATAAATAATGCAATCTAAACGTAATTCATGCTTTCGTCACTGTATACGCAAGCTATCATTTTGCAAACCGGACGAATGCAAAATCAAATTCTCCATTTCCGTTACGCTGACGCTTGTCACTAAAAATAGCTGAATTGCTTTCCAATTGCTTCCTCACTTTTTGCCGGCTATTTGTATAAAACTTACGAATATACTAGTTAGCTTCCGCGGTTTCACTTGCGTGATAACAAATATTGGTGATGATATGAAATCCTTTGTCCTGCTTCTAATACATAACCTATTTCAAATTAAAAGACCGTCAGTGGGATGTGTGTCACCGACCGAGTCATGTTTGCGCAATTCCTTTGGAAAATACCGCTGCATGCGGTTGAAACTATAGTCTTAGCTCGTTCGTAACTTTGAGCGTCCTTATAAGGCACATAGTAAGGCACCTGACAACTTTATACAAGTAGCAGGAAGATGCTTCTTGTAAACTCTACCATGTCTTTTTGGAAATCCATGGGGGGTTATGTCTAGCCCTGAATTGTTATGGCTGATGGCACATGATGATTAATGTATCCATACGTAGATAGATATAATCTAGGTGTCTTTCAATCGCGAGTGAATTGGTTTCTTCTAGGTAAGCGCCCTCCATCGTAGACCGCAACGTCGCTTAACATCAGGCGAGTTGGCGTCAAGCGCGAACTTATTTCTACATAAAAAAAACATAAAGAAGATCTTTCATTGACTTACATTGCATCACATTGATTTACTTATGTTTTCCATGAATATAGCTGGTGCAACGGCAGCATCTGAATGTCTGAAATAACTCTCAATGTGGAGACCTGGGAAACTGGGAATTTTGTCCTTTGCAAGGCGTGAATCTATTCTATTTTTCATAAGACATCAGAATTTATTGGATTCTATGAAACTGATGATTTGTGGGCTCCAGCTCCACCTGCTTTTCGCCCATTCTGTTTATAAGATAAACTTGGGTCCGCGAAGAAATGCGGATTTGCATGTTTTACATCTCGATTTCCAGGTAATATTCACGACAGTCAGGGAGGGAAGACGAATCTAAAAACAACTCCCACATCAAAATTGGTAAATCCGTTTTGGCTGTAGACGATCATATAGAAACATACCTATATACTCACGAAAAACATAATCCTCCTTCTTACACAGTCGGGTGAAAAATAAAGTACTTATACAAATTTTAAATGTAAGTACGTCAATTAGATTCAGCTCCGGCTATAGGTCAACCCGATATTTCTTGATTAGTCTTCTTTCATATTTTGCCAGCGAAATATTCAAAACTGTCAGTTTTGAATATTACCCAGGTCCTGGGTTCGAACCCGCGGCACGCACCTCTGTCTTTTCGAAGTTATGTGCGTATCGTTGATTGTCGCCAATTTCAAGCGGTGAAGGAAAACATTGTGAGGAAACCTACATGTCTGAGAGTTCTCAATGATCTTGAAGATATGTGAAGTTTGCCAACCCGCACTTGGTCAGCGTGGCAGACTATGGCCTAACCCTTCTCACAATGACAAGATGGCCCGCGCCCAGCAGTGGGACAGTTTGTACAAACACGCTGAAAAAAATAATCTAAACATTCATTTTCAAGCGACAGAAAACATGAATGTGGTTCGAGTTCACTCGCATACAGAAGTGATGGTATCCATTGAAAGTAACGAGCCAGTGGAGAGGAGAGGGGAGAATGGGGTGATTCGTAGTGGGGTGCGTGCGTAGGCCGCCCCACCCTAACTATGAATGAACTTGTGTTACGTCACTAGCGATTATCTAGGGTGATACTGATACAAACTTAATTATTATCACATCGCAACTAAGTAGTATTACTGAATACAGTGGTTTGATATACAATTACATACACGTGTAGGCATCTAAAATAATTCACCCTATTTTTAACAAGCTTAAAATTTGAGTTTCTCAAATCGATTGCATGTGTTTTGTTTTCGAAATTTTTTCGGCTTGCGCGTTAATTTCATTGGTACTTTTTAACCGACTTCAAAAAAGGAGGAGGTTATCAATCCATAGCATATATATATATTTGTATGTATGTACACGAATTTCTTTTTTTTACTATGTATCTCAGAGCTCTAGGCTGCAGGCCTAAAATGGATACGTAGAGCAATTCTTCTAAAACCAGATCAATTTAATTCATCATATGAGTTAAAATTGTAACTGTATCATGTATCTGTGTGTATCTATTTAACATGTATCTGTGTGTCTGTCTGTGGCATCGTAACTCTCAGACGGATATACTGATTTTGATCTAGTTTTTTTTTATTAAAAGAGGATTTTATCCAATGTGTTCTTAGCTATGTTTTATATAAATCTGTTCAGTCATTATTTTGTCGGGGGTTTTTGAGTTTTCCAAACGTATACTTGTATTGAAATCGGTTATTAAATGTATAACCAAATGGTTATAAATTAACCGATTTCAATATTTAACAATGTGTAATAATAGTTTTTGTATAACAACTACTTCTTAATTTATCAATTTGGAAAGTAAATAACGACTACTAAAAAGAAAACACTAAACACAAACACTATTACGAAAGGTGTAGTATGTGGTAAAATGGTAAAATATATATCGCGGTCTTATTGCTGCATTATTTATTTTATTTTTTAATTACTATAAAAAATTGGGTTGTAATAAAAACACTCGACTTATTAGCCGAGTATACCTCAATATATCCGTCCGTTGGTCGGTTTTCTTTCAGGAGCTGAGATTATGCAAACACTTTCCAGTCACGTCTCCTGATCGTGAATGGGGATGGAGGGGAACCCCCCCCCCCCCCTCCTGTCTCTCAAAGTCTCATATTGCATAGTTCAATGGGAGCCACTGGCGAATTTTCTGTACAAAACTGTCTTTGTCGAACTACGTAACTTCCGAGTCCACAAACAAGTTTACTTCTTTGCATTCACAGATTTTCAGTTTTATAATGCGAATGTGATTAGGTAAAGAATGGATCGACGTAAACGTAGAATATTAGGACCTAATTAAAGCAATTTTAAAGCAAGGCGAAGAAAGTTTCTATTTATCGGCAATCAAGGAACATGAAGTAGAGGTGTTTATGAAACTTGTTTCGCATCCTTATAGTATGGAACAAATAATAGTCTCTGCGTAAATCCCAGTGGAAACTAGGCGTGATGTATTTACTAAACTGTGAAAAATTTAGGTGAAATAGCGCAAGTGACGAGTGCATAGATTTTATATATTTTAGAACCCAGTCACACCAGATTATATTCTAAAGCCCATGCAGTCCTTCTTTAGAAATCCCGAGGCGGGTGAGTAAGACAAGAAGTAAGTACAAAAGAGCCGAAAGCTCGAATTGCGTCCGACAATCGAACTCCCTGATAAGATGAGGTATGATAGACCCAGATTAATAAAATAAACATTCCAAAATAACGAACTCTTCGTTTGACTGATTTATTTGTGTAACATGATTGGTATAAATTTATATACTAAAATTATAATGATTTTGATAGAACATACATATAGAAAACACAATAAATACTTATAAACATTAACACGTAAATACTTATACCCGAAAACTCTTCTTTAACCTTTTAATTTGAACAAACAAAAACAAACAAGTTTGCAAAATATGTCACAATGTTGTACTCCAGACTTCATTCATAGTAATCAACCTCCCGAATCATTTTAACTAGAGCTAGAGTAATGTAGTGTAATTGCTAATTATGAAATGGAACAGCTGTGCGATATGACTTGTCTGCAATCAGATTAATTCTCAACGTACAATGTTGCTACTGCTACAGAACTGGGTCTAGAACAAGAGCGCTCAAGCGGATTTGGGGGTGGCCCGTATCATAGATTCGGTGACAACTGTAAGCGCTGTAAAAAAAAAACCGGGCAAGTGAGACAGCAAGAGACTATGGATCTGCATTCTGCGTATATGGTTTTAATTTCAACTCGATACCTTCACGCGTTCCCGAGATGCAGGTCAAGACCTGCACTACAAACAGACGGACGGACGGACAACAAAGTGATCCTCTATGGGTTCCGTTTTTTCCTTTTGAGGTACGGAAACCTAAAAACAACTATGTCAAGCATAGTAATGGAAAAAAATGGTACTGATATTAATAAAATATGGGCTATGTTCTTTTTGGGTTGTCGCTTTTTCTATAGAAAACAATAATCTGTTCATTAATCGTGAAAAGGTAAGAAAGAAACAGAGTATTATAACAGAGCAGATAGATATTATTAATAAATAGGTTAATAAAGATGTATGATGATCCATTGATTAATAAGTAATAAGAGATTTAATAACATATTTACTTTTTTTTTTTATTTAAAATCTTGGGCTTTGGGATCAAACGGGCTTTGGCAGCCCCGGCTCGTCACTGCGACCTTTGCGGATCTATTGTGGCAATTGACAATCACACATTTACTTACATAATTATGTAAATAAATGTGACTAATAACGATAACTATTTCAATATTTTTATTTTGCATTGTGATGGTTTTAACCGACTTCCAAAAAGAAGGAGGTTCTCAATTCGACTGTATGTTTGTTCACCGATTATTCTGATAATTAATTGATAAACGATTGAATTGATTTTGATGATTCCGTTTTGTTTGGTAGGTGGTGGTCTCATACAAATTTTATCAAAATCAATTCAGTACTTTGGTTTTTACAACAGAATAACTCGAAAATTAATTATCATCCAAGTAAACAAATTGCGTATTTTGAAGTTCGTTTTTTCAGGTTTTTAAACTGATATTTGTTATTGGAAATAATATACATATATACATAGTATTTTATACATTTGAATTTGACCCATCGCCATATTATGTTTTCTATTCTTAGGTTTTTGCGATTGTTACTAAAAGTTATTAAAATTAAACAATTTTTAAAGGATTTATCCTGTGTACATAACTTTAATTAAGACCTTACCACTGTCACTGCAAAGTGTTTCAAATATCAGATCTTAAATATTATGGAAAATGTACGCGATAAAAACGTTAATAATTGATCAGCACCCCTATTCACAATCATACGGATTCGAAATCGGGTCTGAAACTATATCTCAATCTCTGTCCACAGGAAAGTCTGTCTCTGTCATTCTGTATTGAAATAACAGAGATGAAGATATAGTTTCCGAACCGATACCGATTCCGACAAGTGGTAGCCCTACAGTGTCAATGACTTTCGACGATTATGATTACCTACTCATCGAGTTTTGGCGGGAACGTCTTAGTAACATGTTGTTGCTTTGTTTTATTTTTCTAAACTTGTGGTATTTTGAACATTAATGCTATAAAAATGGTGGCATTTTGTTCATTAAGTATTCGATCAAGTTCGTGAGTGTGAGCAAGTGAAATAAAGCAGTGAAACGTGTGATTTTACGTTGTCGGCAAAACTCCAAAGAAGTTTCTAGTAAGTGATGGCGACATCACTTTACTGAGGCAAGACTTAAATTTGAAAATGAGTGTTTACGTGACTTAAACTGTGACTAGAACACTATATAAACTTGTATTATTCAAGAAACTTGAAAATATTTCAATACTTGACACTGGCAAATCGCTAATCGCGGTCCAACACAAAAAAGAAGAAGAAGATTACTCATCGAAATTAATACTTGTAATAGCCAAAATAGCCAAACGCTTGGTGGAAGTGACGGGTGACCAGAATGCTGCTCCTACTTTGCTCAAAAAGTAATCATTCAGCCATCCAACGTGGCAATGCTGCCAGCATTATGGCCACTCCTACTACCAGTGGACTTTTTGAATAAACTTTTATTTTATTTGTTTTTGTATATTAAAATTGTTATTTATATAGTCTTAAAGTATATATAGTATAGAGATAGTTATAGTTCTTGGTATAGTTTTTTTTCTTACATGTCGTTTCTGTAAATAAATTAATTATTATTATTATAAATAATTGTATTGGTATTTCTTCCTGTACCCCTACTAATTTAGAGTGGTACTAGTTCGAGTCATTCGCGGATCTCGAAGATGTACCGACTTGTACAAGACACTTATTATAGAATTCAGACACTTTGAATTTATAATAACTGAAATTGTATTGTACTAAATAATGTTATTAAGGCAAGTAGTTAAGCAGGATCACTATCAAGGGTGGCTAATCTATCAAGACACGGGTGATTAAATTCACCCAGTTTAATGATTAGTGCCGTAACTTTGCGATGTACTATTATTTGTAAATGAAATATAATGATTTGATTTGATAATAATTTGACTTTTTAGCCCACGGGCCGGGAGTGCAGTTCTTGAGCAGGCCTGCTATAACGAGTCGTGTTGCCGCAATTGAATCGACTGACGTCGCCCCTCGGTAACAACACAGGATCAAGCCAAGTCAAAGAACAAGGAGCGAGCAGTAGACGTAACAGAATCAGGCCGATTTTTTACCACGAGGAAAGGCCAAAGATATTAATGCGAAAAAAAATGTCTATGGGAAAGGCAGGGCGATACTCATTATTTTGTCTTGTAAGTACTTGAGACGTAAGGTTAGCGAAATCATGCCGAAAAAGATTGCAAAGTAGATAATGAAGTAGGTATTCTCTTTTAACCCGACTGGATAAGAAGGAGGGTAATGTTTTTCGAGTGTATGTATGTAAGTATGTATGTGGGTATGTATGTTTCTATATGACAGCCTACAGTCTAAACGACTTGACAGATTTTGATGTGCGAGGTGTGATTTGATTCATCTTCGCTTTCAGAGTACCATTTTTTGCAATAATAATAATATATCTCTTGCAACTAAAAATGCGTTTTTTCGTAACCTCTAACGAACTATTTCGTAACTAACAAGTGATTTTACTAGAATTATTCTAAATAATGCGCATTTATAATTCTTTTACAGCGATTTTACACATACTTTCTCACACAAAACCTACACTGAACAGCATATCAAGCATAACGAAATCGTATGTTACACTGCAAAAGCTGCTTTTCTGCAGTCAGGTATTTCTTTTTCTTTTAATATACATACTTGTAAAAGTAGGTAAGTATAAAGCTGCTTTCAAAATTTTTATCTAATTCTTTCAAATACTTGCCTGCTTGACTCTACGACTCAATTATGAAATAATGCTTACTATGTAGTTGAAAACATTATTTAAGTTTAAAGTTAAGTTATGATAATAAATAGCTTTATATTACTTGCCACACCACTGATATATTTATTTTCAAATCATGTGATGTTTGTTGGTTAGCTTACCAACCCGTTGTACTTTTATTATAAAATCATGTACGTCTTTATGACGTAATAACTAAACTATCTATTTGTTATTATAACAAATATATTGTGCAGTAAAAACAAATCAAATCAATCCAATAAAACTATGAGGAACAAATCCAGGATAAGCCTCCAAAAGTCCGCTTTTTCTACACAAACTTACGCCGCTTATAAAATGCTATGAAATTATAAATGTAAAAAACATTTCGATATAAACTTTGCAAATACAAATACAATTGGAAATTCCAAATAATGATTCGGAAGGTCGAATCTAGAAATGTTTTTTTTATTGCACGCCAGCCTGACCCGCGGCATTATATGTTTCACATCTAATACAACTGTGTATTGGTGTCAATTCTGCATTTATCACAGTTCTTAATCTATGTGGACGTGAGCCTACGCTACTACGTGCGACGTGGAATGAGGCGACGCGGGGCGGAGTGGGCGACGCGTGGGCGAAGCGTGGGCGAACGCGCCTACTGCGCAGAATACAGTCATAGTTGCTTCAATATCCACAGAAGAAATCACAGTTACTATGGAAGCCACACTGACTATTCATTAATATTCGCAAAGTTTGCCTCACTGGTTAACTAACTTTAGGCAAGTTGTCACTCAATGTACAAAGAGATAGCGAAATTGGAGAAAAATCGAAAGGTGCAAGCTAAAGGCCTATTCAGACCTGAGCGTTATTCGCTACCGCGAGCGGTAGAGAAATCCTAGTGGGTATGCGTTAATTTCACTGTTTACACTAAATACACTGATATCGCTATCGCGCGCGGTAACGAAACCCAAGCGATATTTGCGAGATATTGTCCTCTATTATTTGGATTTGAATTTACTGGACATTTTAAATTTCATCACAAAAAAAATGTGTCTTTATGCAAGGAATGAGGGCCCAAATTTTAAAGTGAATTAACCGTATCATGTGGGGTATCATATGAAAGAACTTCATTAGCATAAGCTAAATCAGGTTTTTAAATATTATTACGATGTATATTTTTCGGTTTATGAAGGAAAATATAAAAAAAATATGATTTCCCTCTTTTATCTACTAGTTTGTACGGAACCCTCGGTGGGCGAGTCTGACTCGCACTTTTCCGGTTTTTTTAAAGTTGATGTGATTGAAAAGTTTAAATATACTTATGGGAGATATCGCAAAAAAAAATTTAAACCAAATACTCACAATCTTTACGCATTATAGTACTTACATAGTAGCAGAAGCTTAGTACCATAAGCTACCATTACAGTCTATGCAAGTATCTATATTAAAAGGAAAACAAAATATCCGACTGCAAAAAAGCGGTTTTACAGTCTAACTCACGATTTCGTTACTTGATTTGATACGCTGTTGAGTGTACGTTTTTTATGTGAAAACCCCTTCAAAAGATAAAAAATGCTCCTTAGAATAATTCTAGTAAAATCACTTGTTTGTTACGAAAAATTTCGTTGGAGGTTACGAAAAAACTCTTTTTTTTTGCGAGAGACGTATTATTATTATTACAAAAGAAAATAGCCTGTGACACTCAGGGAGCGAAGACGAATCTAACGACACCTTGCACATCAAAATCGGTCAAGGCGTTTAGGCTGTAGGCGATCGTATAGATACATACCCACATATATAATCATACATACACTCGAAAACATAACCCTCCTTCTTACGCAGGTAAAAATATAGTACGGTAGAGAACCTCAATCTAAAACTGCACGCCCCTCCATATCTACAAAACTTTCTCTCTTGTTTCGTCTTTCAGAACTCTGAAAGCGCTATCTTTTTCTACTTTGTAGTAACGTGTATTTTTAGACTGAAAGATCTCTACGCACGTACGAGTATGTTGCATAGATTAAATAATTCTATAATAGCGTAGTCTAGATCCTCTGTCCTCCCCAATTTGCGTGACGTCATTGAATGCCTAACGGTACGTCATTGAATGCCTATCGTGACGTCAGTAAATATTTTCGACTGACGCGACAAAATTAACTTTTACGACCTCTATAAAGTCTTATGACGTACATTTTATGGAGTTCTAACCAAGATAATTAAATGAATGAATGAATGATTGAATGTATGTCTACTCCATATGTATATATAGGGGATTAATTATATATATGTATACATACATAATATACATATTCAGATTAACGTATTTAGATAATTTTCTCCCCTCTCTATTACTGCACGCCCGTCATATTACTTTCACTCCTCTCAGTCCTAAGGTTGCATGGAAGAGATCGCTATTAGCGATAAGGCCGCCAGTTGTTACACTAGTTTTTAAATATTTTTTCTTGATTGTAAGTTCTAATGTGTGTACAATAAAGAGTGTATCTATTTATATATTCCATTTAGGTATTATGTACTTATACACTTTTATAAAATGAGTTTTGTCTAACAGCTGTGAATCTTATATTCAATCTTTTATTGTAGATCCATATTTTGTATAATTATCCACTTTCCACATACAGGTAACTATTACATTATTTCTAAGTTTTAAGGAAGAGCCTGAAATCCACGACACAGGGGGGGTTAGCACAATCTTATTTCAATATTACTTTGACCACAGAATTCGTGGCGCTATTTACAACTTTCCCTTTGTCTTGTTCTCTCAACTGTAGAAAGCACAGACATAGTAGATGAAGCATGCGACTTCATTTATATGAAAACCTTGCGTGCCATACTTTTGGTATCGACTGTGACGTCACACAAACATCCGCGCGAAATCTATTCAACCCAATGCATCCGCGCGCTTGTACGCTAGTAACTAGTTGACAAAATAGGTATCGAATCTGAATGAAGTATATATTACCTGAAATTAAATAAATCTTAGGTCGATCTAGGTATATCTTAGGTATCTATAGAAGTCTATGGTAGAAAGAGTGAAACAAAAGGTAAAGTAATATTGAAATATGACTGTTTAAACACTTGTGGTACGACCTTTTGTCACCTAGCTAGTGTGGGTTTCAGTGCACACCGTTGAACTGTAGTATTATTTAGTTGTAATTCTAGTATTGTTTGTTCCTCGGTGTCTGTAATTAGCACTAGCAATTTTTCCAATAAATTTCATTTCATTTAGATTATAGAATCGACAGGCAGAGCCGCGTGTGTTCGCACACGTTCGGGCAAGCTCGGGCTCGCTCGGGTGCGTGCGCCGGCCCTGCAGGAAACAGGAAGTGGACTAACCGCTCGCTTCCGCTCCCATTCGAGCCGCGCGCTGCCGGACGCGCGCCGCCACATTCACTGGAAGAGTATTTTGTACCGTTCCACTAATATTATCTAGTCATCTAGTAACTTATACGTAAGTCCGGCAACTACTACGTTTGGAGTAGTAAGGATATAAACTAGCGTCTAATTCAAATCGGTATGACACAGGACAAACTGCAGTATTAATAAAAAATTGGACATAAGCTTGGTGCTGCCAATTTTAGAATTTTTTTTGGAACAAACATAGTATTCATAAGTTTTGAAAGCTCAAAAACCCCGACAAAAATAACACAAATACAGCGATACACACGTCAAACTTGTAACACCCCTCTTTTAGGATCGGGTGTTAAAAATCAGGAAAAACAACTGTTATTTATCTTCAAAAACGAACTTATTATATATATTAACTTCAAAATCGAAACATTAAAGTTAGGGTGTGTTTGCCTTCAACAACCCGTATTTCAACAATTTTTTTGTGTAATACAGGTTTCTACGTCGGTAATACTCCTGAAGTCCCGAAACACCAGCATTGTTGTAATGCTATGTATCGTTGTATCATGCTTGGAATGAGATTTTACCTATAGAGAGGTTATACTCATTGAATTTGAAGTAAAATCATTGCAAATCTCAGTTCTCAGCACTTTCGAGGATATGACCACATCTTTATTTATTTTATTTTATTTTCAAAGGAAAACTTACAGCTAACTACATACATTAGAAAACGTATATAAAAACGGAAGGCCAATTAAAAGTTTTCACAAATAATATAAAAGACTAGACAACTATGAAATAGACGGACAGGCATAAATACATGTATATATATATAAACTTAAAAAATATATACAGAATAATTGTACAAACAAAAAAAAAGATAGAATAGAAAGAGATACGTATAGAATAAACTTAAGTAAAATAGTTCATATTAAGAAGTTGTTTAAGCACAGGAGTGTTGAATAAGTCAACATCCGTGTTTTTTGCTTAAATGTTGTAACACCTGCATGCCCTTATAAGGAAACTGTTTTGCCTATAATTACATCTTACAACTGGGACATGGAGAAGATTTGGCTTTCTTAATGAAACGGAGTGCGCAGTCCCAGCTGCCCAAGCAACTCCGGACAGTCAATCGTACCATTTGCTATATTGAAGAGATAAGCTAAATTTGCTACTCGTCTTCTTTCGTGAAGCGGTAAAAAGTGTTTTTTTTTTTGCATCGGGAAGAATAATCTGGTGTAAGTAACGTAGAAAACGTTTCTGAATGCCTTCAATACGCGAATTGTAGATGCCATAGTTCGGGTTCCACACTTGAGAAGCATATTCCAGGTGGCTTCTCACGTACGCGCAATACATGCGCACAAAATTAAATGTTTTTCTGCAGACATTCGGAAAACAAATCCTAGAGCCTAAGAGGCTTTTTTTACTACATCGTCAACGTGCACATCGAACAGTAATTTGCAGTCAAAAGTTACTCCTAAATCCTTGATTGAATTTACTCTGGATATAGAAGAATTCTGAAGGCTGTACTTGATGTAGATAGGCTGTGGTTTATGGAAGGAACAAACAAAGCATTTAGAAACATTTAATTACAATTTATTTATTAATTTTGAAATCTATTTAAGTCTTCTTGAAGACGTAAACAGTCTTCAGAATTCCGTATGGGGCACAACACTTTCATATCATCGGCATAATGAAGGATTTTAGAAGAGTGAAAACAAGAGGAAATCTCAAACACAAAAATTATAAAAAGGAGAGGCGCTAAGTTAGTTTAAGTCCTTTTAGCCTTGGCCTTATATATTCTGAAACACACAGAACGGCATTGTTACTGTTCACAAGTCACGAAACGCATCTAACAGCGTTGCCCGATGTGACACGACTGAAGACCGAGTCGGGCAATTACCTTACCTGATACGGGTAATGTTTGCTATAATAATAAGGCCCTGTTTCCTAATTACTATCCTTATTCGTTTAGATTATGTTTGTTTATACATAAACTCAGCTATTTTCATAATATATCATATAATCAGTATCTATAGTAGTATTGTTCATTTTGTATTTTTTGCTGTATCTTGTATCGCAACGCACATCAGCCCCCGTATTCTGAACCCATTCGGTTTCGGAATCGATTCGATTTGAATATCTCCGTCTCTGTCATTTCCATAGAGAAAGACAGAGACAGAGATATACAAATCGAATAGATTCCGAAACCGAACAGGTTCAGAATACGGGGGCAGATTCCTCAGTTATACATGGTCTACCATAGATTTGGTGACAGACTCACGTATTTACTATAATTTAGTTTTAGAGGATGGTGCTGGCAGCTCCGTATGTAAAATAGCAGCTAGCCAAATGGCATTTTTCTTCTTTCTATCTACATTGTTCCGGCAGTAAAAAGTTACTTCTTAAACTTTGCATCTGATGGAAACAACGATGATGTTATCTTGTAATACTGCCATTGCAAAATCAATCTGACCTGAAGAAGCGTATCTGAATAATCGATTTGTTTATCCAATAAATGCGTAACCACTTTGTGGAGACAATTGCCCACCTGTCTGGATGCATTCTGTAGACGTGATCCCACTCCCTTATTATACATAATAATATAATATATCCGAAAAATCATGTTGTTCATAATTATGTAGCAGGAGTAAAATTTTATTTCACGTAATAAATTGCCTTTGACGTCACACTTCCTTCCCTTGAGGGTGTTCAGGGTGGGGTATAATTAACCTCACAGGAGGGAGGGGTGGGGTAAAGGGTTAATGGGGGACAATTGCGAGAACTCAATGAACGTCATAGAAAAACTAAAACGCGCCAGTTATTGTTTAAATTATAAATAGATTTCGCGTGGGTTACGCCTATTGTAAGTGGGATCTATTTATAGAATAGACTAGACTTTGGACTGCTTCTATCAAAACAACTTCTAATGAAATTCATGGAAACAATGATATAAGAAACTTGCATTTTTCGATAATACATCCTTTGGATGAATAACTAGCAGGGGAAACTTGTGTTGAATTTTATTCGATTTAAAAAAACGGAAATTTTTGGAATCTTTGAGATATTTCGTATTTTCACCGAAAACTTATGAACCAATTTTTGGTTGTTTGGATACCTATTTTTGTTTAGATGCCTCGGTTTTTCTGTTTTTCAATCAAAAATTGTATTTTTATGAGTTTGAATACTTAAAGGGTATGTTCGTGATACCTAATAATAAGCCTGCGCCATCAACTTAACTTAAAAGTAACAACTTTAACTTTTAAACTTTAACCCGTTTAACTTTAAAGTAATTTAATTAAAACAATTAATTAATTTAATTTGATCTGTTTTCTGTGAACTACAATCTAGATTTTTTAAGGATAGAGTTAATAGCGGTCAATCGCAGCATCAGACTGGCCATACAATCGGCATGGCGGGCCCCCAGGATACTAACACGCATTATTTTTTAAACGTAATATCATTCATTATACATATATAATATTCCAACTTCATATAAGAATAGTCTCAATTCATCTATATACCTGAAAAAAAAAACGCTCGCACATTTTATTCGCTCTGGTTTAATTCATAAGCAGCTTTTTTCCTGATTTTTTTAAGATTCTTTTGGGATACTCGCATTCACAATACCCTAAGGCTTGTTATAATCCAACTATTGTTTTATATATATAAATTCATACGAGGATAGTTACAGGTCACAAGTATATATGCTATATATTATAAGAAAATAAAATACTCGACTGCATAAGACCGATTTTCGTTCTGTAATTTACGCTTGCATTACTTGATATGCTGTTGAGTGTAGAAGACAACGAAAAATTTTTCACGATTGCACGTTTATTTTGGTCAAAATAACAGATATGAAAATAATAGCTATTGTTAATACACTGTAATAGTGTTCTTACGAAGTAAAAGAGAGAATATTTATCAAAAGTAATATTAATAATTACTTAATAAATGATTATAGTTTCAAAAATTGAAGCAACCGACTTCTCATGGATGCCGTTGTCAGAACTAGATTAAATTGAAATGGGACCACACGGGAAGCCCCAGTTTTCAAATAAAAAAATAATCATCAAAATTGGTTCGTCCAGTCGAAAGTTATGAGGTAACAAACTTTAAAAAACTGTCGAATTGAAGACCTCCTCCTTTTTTGAAGTCGGTTGAAAAAGGTGCCGCGTGCGAGCGAGACAGCGGCGCCACCCTACTCTGCCTTAAAATATGGTAAGATTTAGAACATCATGATGTTGAAATTGACGTAACAATGGGCATCGCTTTGTTTCTCTCACAGATTTGCATACAGTTCAAGGGCCAGAGATAATATTATTTAAAAATATTATGAATGCGCCTTATGGCAGTTGTCAATATGCTATCAAACCGATATTTATTAATAAAACGGATATTTTCAGTTTTCACCAACGAAATAATACTGACATATTGCAAGCAGTGTCCGTGTCAAACATTGTCCATAGCCGGATTCGAAGATCGATTTCTTCCATAAAAGATTAATGGTCAGAACGGCTACCAATTAATTCATTTAACTACTTATTAATATTTTGGGGGGAAAATCGAGAATCTTCGAATAAGATTATGTACAATGTTTGTCACAGAGTCCAAGTTGCCCACGTTGACAGTAGTGAAAAGATCGATACAGAACATAGCTGAACATAATTATACTTTGATAAACGGAAAAAACACTTCAAAATACCTATGCAACTCGTTTACTTGGATGCCATTTTTTCAGTTATCTTGCTATAAAAATCAAAGTACTGAACTGGGTGGGATTGTATAGGACCACCTCTAAGGTACTACCTACCAAACAAATAAAGAATCATCAGAAACAATTAAGTTTGCGGTGTAATCGCTGTACATACAAAAAAATAAAACCGGACAAGGCGAGTCAGACTCGCCCACCGAGGGTTCCGTATAAACTAGCAGATAAAAGGGTTTTTTTTTTTTAATTTATATTTTCCTTCATAATTCGAAAAATATACATCATATAAATATTTAAAATCCCGTTTTAGCTTGTGCTAATGAAGCTCTTTCATATGATACCCCACATGATACGGTTAAAGTACTTAAAAATTTGGACCCTCTTTCCTTGCTTAAAGACCCTATATTTTGTGATTAAATTAAAAATGTCCAGTTTTAGGATTTCTTCCTATATGTCACACTAACACAATGCTTCTTGCCAAATTTCAGAGTTCTAGGTCAACGGGAAGTACCCCATAGGTTTTGATTCCTCTGTGAGTGTCGAAATCTGCGTCTTTTACGACATATTCGGCTGTAACTTTTTTTTACAAAAACTGAGAAATTTTATTTTTCTTTCTGCAGCAAGATACTATGGATCTGCGTATACGGTTTTAATTTCAACTCGATACCTTCACGCGTTCCCGAGATAAAGGTCTTGACACCCGGACGGACGGACAGACGGACAGACGGACAGACAGACGGACAACAAAGTGATCCTATAAGGGTTCCGTTTTTTTCTTTTGAGGTACGTAACCATAAAAAAACATACAGTGCAATCGGGAACCTCCTTCTTTTTGGAAGACGGTTAAAAAAAGCTATAAAAAATTTAATGCCAGACTTAAAATGAAATAAACATCATCATTCCGTTTAATTAATTACATAGTTACTGTTAATAAAATTATTTTATATTGTGTTTTTATCTTCACACAGTGTGTTGTTATTTCCATTGATATCTGCAGAAATATTTTATCAATGAATGACTCTACAAACTACAATTCATTATTACAATAACCTTACGCTTTGTCCTTGTCTAACACTAGATTTGCTCCATGATAACACTAATAGATTTTACTCGCGTAGAGTGAGACGGGAACAGATTGCTAGTAGGGGGAAAGAAATGGAGATTTCATTGAAATAGCTATAAAAAAGGCCCAAGAAGGATGTTACGTTTTTTACCCGATTGCGCAAGAAGGAGGATTATGAATTTGATGTGCGCAGTGTCGTTAGATTCGCCAGTTCTTCCCGAGTGTCCGATACATTTGCCTTTAAAAATAAATAATTCATAATATCTCGTATAAAATAAAAATTGCAATATTTCTTAAACTGGAACGAACTTTTTTGTAGCGCCTAGCGATGACACTTGTACAGTGAGGTACCTCTACCCCACAGACCACACAGCACAGACCACACAGCCTTAGGCTGTGTGGTCTGTGCTCTACCCAGACTTAAAAGGCTTGCAAAAGATTACAAGCAATTCATATTCTATTAACTATTAAGGTTTCAAACATTGCTTGTTACCATAGAAGTAAAACAAGAATAGAAGCAAAATTATAATATTTGGTAAAGGGCAAAAAAATATATAAAAAAACATAGTCCGAATAACATTACGAAGGCACTACTAAACTAATTGAAATTATTAAATTAACCAAATAAAAAAAAACGAAATTCTCATACGATTTTTGTCCCTTTTTTGAATTGAAAATTTTGAAAAAGATTAGTAGTGTCTTCAAAATAGGCCTTATAAAGTTCCTAAAGTTCTAGAGTTTTATTTTATTTTTATACAAGATAGATCTACGATTGTCCACCAACTCGCCTGATGTTAAGCGACGGTGTGGCCGAGGATGGGGCACGTCGATCTACTAGATCAATCAACAATCTATTCACTCCAACTTTGAAAAATCCAAGATTGTAGATATCAGGAAACAGATATGGCGGCAAAGAATTTCATTCTTGTGCAGTATGCAACAAGAATGTGGACCGATATCGCTGAGTACGGAATTTTGGCATTTCAACGAGAAATGGGTGGTAATACGCCGACTTTCTGCTAGTCCTGTAGTGAAATGGGGAGGGTGGAATTAGGTCGTGAAGCTCTTCCGTATATTCCCCGAAATGAATCCTGTAGAAAATAGACAGACATGCTACTTTATGGCGGTGCTCAAGACTAAGATCGGAACTGTGCCTGATACAGTTGAAGCAGTATGTCCGTCGTTCACTGCTATCCTGCGTAATCCTAAAGTATTGTAATAAAAGCTCAGCGTAAGTATTTACTAGCATCTCTATACATGATAAAGAATGAAACCATATATTATAACTTCTGTGTTGTCTGCTGTCAAATTATGTTTAAACATACATATAAATCGTTGTTTGAACATGAAGAAGAAGAAATATTATTTAAAAAAAAACAACCATATCCAAAAGGAAACGTTAAGAAGGAAATAATAATTGATTCGAACAGGGAACATACATATCCGGTGACAGCACCGACCGGAAGTGATGCCATACGCCTCGCGCTGCACTCGCCGGCACCGGAAATGACGCGCCCCTTTCTTTCCCTCCTTTAATGCATGCGCTTGCGCTCATTGAGCGACCGTGGGAGAATCAGGACGGAACTGCATTACTATTACCTTCTAAACTACAGTCAAATGGTGGCGACACCATAGCATTTTCTTAGATTATTTTCAGTTTCACGTTTTGTCCAACTTTGAAGATAATTTTGTCGCTTCGTACAGTAACCGTGACGTTCTTGTGAATGAAGATAAACCATCTACTTTCGACGTGCTCGGCATTTCAACAGTGTTAATTAAAATAAAGACGACTTTGCAATCTGGCCGGGTAATATTGAATGAGCTGATGTGAATGAGTTTTGGGGTTATTTTTACGTGAGTATCTGTATCTTTTGGGGATTTATTTTGGTTACCCACTTAATTTTATACAGAGATAGTCTGGCAGTTGAAGGATATAATTTTTAACCAAGTTCAAAACGATATATTGAAATGTAATATTGATTGATAATTGATCTCCATACCACAGTTGCCTGGAAGAGATCGCTTTTAGCGATAAGGCTGCCTGTTTTGTAACACTAGTTTTGTAAGATGTTTGTAATATTGTATTTGTTCAATGGTGTACAATAAAGTTTATTTATCTATATTTTTGTAGGTTGTGATCTGATTTCAAAGATATTTTTTTTATTGGATAAATAGGTATTTATCTCAGAGGTGGTGTTAAATCACATTTCAGTAACTTTGATGAATATTTTGTTAATTATTTAATATCTTGTTCTTGCCTTGCTGCTTGAAGTTGGTTGTACATTTTTACGTTTCGGGTTTTGTTTCTATATTACTTAAGTATATTTACCTGATTTAATACAAGTAATATCTACTCGGTACTTGCCCTTAATAATATTTCATCGTACTCACTCTGTATAGCGGAAATTACTTGCCGTGTCATTGAAATTGAAAAATTTGAACGGACAAGTAATATATTTTAAAGATAATAGTACCTTGTAATGAATGAATTTGACTAATTTAGATTAGTGTTCGATCACCTATCACAAGAAAATCAGTAGTTAAGTATATATTATAAAAAGTATACATATTTAAAAGAAAAACAAAATACCCGACTGGCATATAAGAGCGATTTTCGTACCTACTGTAATTTACGCTTGATATGTTGTTAAGTAATTGTATAAGTTTTTATGATAAAGTACGCGACAAGCTACTACAGTCAACGTGGGTGTGGGTAACTTTGACTTTGCGCCAAACATTGTACGTGGCCTTTTGAGAAGGATCTCGATTATTTTCTCAAGAAATTAGTAGTCAAATTACTTGATTAATTAATTTACAGTCGTTTTGACTACTGATCTCTTGAGAAAATAATCGAGAACCTTCTCAAAAGGCCACGTACAATGTTTGACGCAGAGTCAAAGTTACCCACGTTAACAGTATAATATAGACACTTATTTTATTTAACTGTATTCATTTACAACTGAAGAATATTTTCTTCAGTTGTTTCATCACTTATTCGTAAAATATAGAACCTTACATAATACATTCGCAAAACATCTTTCTTCCGCAATCGGGTAAAAAATAAATAGCTATGTGTAGGAAGACTTAAAGTAGCAGCTGTTTCATTCAGTTCCATAAAAAGCACTTCCAAAACATCTCAAAATTATAAATCAACAAATTATAGACTTTATGTCAAGGTGATAAGTTAGAGTTTTGCGTAGCAAGTTTCTGACATAGCCTTTATTCGAAGTCAGGTTGTCTATAATTATGTAAGTTCCGGTAAAGGTATTGTGCTTCCCACCTTGAACGCTATTTTCATTGATAAAATAACTACTTTTGCAGCTGCTCATAAAACATTAAAATGGTGGACGCAACCTCTGCTTTCAGTGGTCAGCCCCCGTATTCTGAACCCATTCGGGTTCGAACTGATTCGGAATCTATATCTCCATCTCTGTCATTCTCTATGGAAATGACAGAGACTGATATATACATTCCGAATCGATTCCGAACTCGAATGGGTTTAGAATACGGGAGCAGTTCTGGAGTCAGACTGTGCCATAAAAGACTATAACCAGCGATTCTATTTGCTTGCCTGCCTAATGATATATTTAACAGCTGTATATATATTTAATTATGCATCGATTATTCATTTTCGATTATTCTCCCAGTGTCCCCCAGTGGGGAACATGGAACTGGGGGACAACGGGAATAATCGAAAAAGTTGTGCTGATGTCCCCCACTGGGGGACAACGCCACAACTTTTTACATTGTTCCCGTTGTCCCCCAATGGCGCACAATGCTACACAAGTCACAAGGTCTAGTAAGCCAAAAGGTCCAATGGAAAATCAGTACAGTAGTTCGGTTTTTAAAATTGCGCATTTTGAAGTGGGTTTTTCGGTTTTTAACACGCTTTTATTAGCTTCACCTGTATGCATATTTTTTTGTTTGTAACAGACTCTTTTGGACTTGATTTTGACCCACTTCAAACGGTCAGATTTCACTCAAACTTTGTAGACTTATCGAGGACCAATGACAATACAATAATTTGAAGCGTGTTTTTTAAAATTGTTATTATTTAAACTATACTTATTTTGATCAATTATTCCCATTTATGAATGAACTGATTTCTATTACTAAAATATAATCCTTACTATTTTCTAAGTTTTTTTTAGGCTTCTAAGTTTTTCTAAGAAAAAGCAAAACATACAAGCCTAGCCATTTATGATTTTAGAATTATAAAAATAGAACCAAAAAAAAAACTCACAACGAAAAATAATCATCGAAATCAGGTAAAATATTAAAGTGTTTACCTACTTAAAGTTTTTTCCGTTCAGTTTTCTCCAATTTCACAGTAAACGTTTCTCTTAAGTATAAACTGTAGGTACGAAACAAACGTGGCTATAAAAATAATATAAATATACTTAATTATACTAATGATTTAGGCTCGTGGAAGTTATTACGGTTTCTTCGTAAAAACATGGACGTAAGTTGCGCGAACAGCTGACTCATCATCCAAAAGGATTGCTTCTGCGAATCTTCAAACGTTTCAAAGTCCCTTTTTCCTTAGAAAAAAATATGACAAAACAAAGATGTTTAAACCTAGGGTTGAGTTCCCGTGTAACTGAGTATGAGATAGCAATGACATCACTGTATTGTATTTCCAGAGAATACTTAGGGGCGATGGTTACAGCCAAAGGATTATTTATTAGAAAAGTAACGGACAAGTGCGAGTCAGACTCGCCCACCGAGGCGAGGGTTCCGTACAAACTAGATAAAAAAACTACAGGGCGAAGCCAGTCATTGATAAAAGAGGAATCCAATATTTTGTGATTAAATTAAAAATGTACAGTTTTCGGATGTTTTCCTTTATGTGAACTATAAGATAATGCTTCTTCCGTCACCTAGTAAACAGTTTATATATCTATCTAGTTCAAGAAATGCGTTATCTTTCTATTTCACGCTTGCTATTAGACTGCTTTATTGGGGAGTAAAGAGAAGTTAAACTCTATTATGCTTTCTCTCTCTACGAAAAAGCAGCATAACGCAGCGAAAAAA
This sequence comes from Lycia hirtaria, assembly GCA_947563715.1. NCBI lineage: Eukaryota > Metazoa > Arthropoda > Insecta > Lepidoptera > Geometridae > Lycia > Lycia hirtaria. The sequence goes on along the minus strand of OX387381.1, from coordinate 27,636,250 downwards.
AATCTTTGTATATAGTCAGGCAAATGACAGTTCCCGTTTTCGATTAGTGGAGATCGAGATACGGCGACATAGAATGGAGTCATTTACCGACGCATTATTAGGAGTATTAAAAAATAATGAATGAGCACTCTGGCCACTTATAGCCGCTGATAAGTAGATAAGTTATGAATGAAAGTTTTGAATAGAATCAGATGATAACGTTGATGTATAAATTGTTTTTAAGAGTTCACATGCGATAAGCCACTTATGTGAACAGAGTTAATTTTGGATCGTATAGTACCTAAGCTAGCTGTGTTACTTTTCATCGACGAAGTTATGAAACAAGTACGTATCTATACTAAAAGATAAACAAAATACCCGACTGCAGAAAAGCAGTATTTGCAGTTGCACTTACGATTTTGTTACGCTTGATACGCTGTTGAGTCCGGTTTTTGTTAGAAGGTATGTGTAAAATCGCCGTAAAAGTTTAGAAATGTTCATTCTTTAGAATAATTCTAATAAAATCACTTGTTTCTTACGAAAAACTTCGTTGGAAGTTACGAAAAAACGCATTTCAACCGACTTCCAAAAAGGAGGAGGTTATCAATTCGACTGTATTTTTTTAATTGTTTTTTTTAATGTTTGTTACCTCATAACTTTCAACTGGGTGAACCGATTTTGATATTTTTTATTTTATTTGAAATCTGGTGCTTCCCGTGTGGTCCCATTTCAATTTGGTTCAGTTCTGACAATGGCATCCATGAGAAGTCGGTTGCTTTGTTTTTCAAACTATAATTATTTATGTCTGCGAGAGATGAATATATATTATTATTACAAAAATAATATAGCCTATGACACTCTGTAAGTGAAGACGAATCTAACGACATCAGAATTGGTCTAGCCGTTTAGGCTGTAGGCTGTATAAACATACATACTTACCCACATACATACATATATACAAACATTCACTCGAAAAACATAACCTTCTTTCTGACGCAGTCGGGTAAAAAGGGAGATGATGATGATGATCTAGCCTATGCTATGTCCGTATATCTTTGCTTAATTACAAAACAATCGTTTTAATCAGTTCAAATTGAGAACTTCCTCTTTTTTGAAAGTCGGCTAAAAATTAGATCTAATTGAAGACTTCATAAAAGTGACAGAGAGTGCGAGCCGCTTCCAATCGGTCTTTTTGGAAATCCGTGTTCCCGGGAGGTCTATCTCCAGCAAGGGACTTCTTCTGGCTGAAATGATGAAATCCTTATGAAGTTTGGTAAAAAAACAAGACCAAATTTCACCCAAAACAATTTATTACATCAAGTGTATGTAATCTCTATGTGAAGTGAGAAGACGTCTTCTAATTTTATAATTTTTATTGGTCTATAATTTTTTTTTACCAGTATAGTATTTTAGTACACATGCTAAATATGTAAATACAACTTTGCACGTGGCTATCCCAGAAAGCATTCCGATATTAATAATCTAACCTCAATAGTGCACATGTTCTCCGAAACAAAAAAAGGCGTCGTGAATGGGTCTAGAGTGGAAGCGTCCGATTGATAAAATTCAGGCTCTCAATGAAGCCATCTGGCGCACCAGGTGTGCTACACCGAACAAAGGACCACTTCTGCAATAAAAACGCCTGGCTCTGAATAGGTACTCTTACTTTCAGACTTAAGGGTCCATCCATGCAGGTAGATTGGACGGTTTGGGATGGTGCTGTATTTTGTGCAAAGAATTGATGTCATTATAAAACGTTGGAAGCAAATATAAGATTTCTTTCAATTAGATAGACGCTGCTTAGCGGCTGCTCCTGTACTTATATTTTTTTATATGTCATGTCCTGTTCATTAATAATCATTAATTAATCCATATCTATTTAACTAAATATTCCATAAACTTTGACTAACTGAAATATAACTAGCCTGAAAGTGAAGGTCACTTTTTACATTGTTCCTGTTGTCCACTAGTGGTGGACACGGAACTGGGGACAACGGGAATAATCGCTTTTAAACACCATTGTACGTCATATCGATATTAAGTCAATCTGATAACAGCATATGCATATATGATCGGACAGCTACATGTAGTCATATCGAGATTTAGTCATAGCCGCTATCTAGTCATGTCGGGATGTAGTCCTAAAGCTTCTAACCCCTAGATACATGAAATTTAAATAATTCCTTCCTTGTGAGGTGAGGTGTAGGTATCCGGCAGCAGAGGATATCGGAGTCTTGATCAAAGGTAAACCGTGGGATACGTTACAGCTAATTCTGTACATGAACCTTTTGGGTAATGAATAAGTTAAATAAAATTGATCTGGAACACTGCCACATTCTTGCAGCTAGGAAAGAAAATACAGACGTTGCAACCAAGCAAGACATTGATGTAAAGCATGTATAAGTAGTTCCCGTCACGTAAAAAGAACGCTGATTTGTTCGTAAGCGCGAACAAACCAGCGTTCTTATTACGTGACGGGAACTATAGGTACATAAGTACTTACAAATCATAATTACAGCGTAGGCGCACCTTCCCTGCAACTAGGCCGGATATCTATTTTTACTTGCCGCGAACTTAAATTAATTAGTAGCCGTCATTTAATCTGAGGAGTTGGTAGGTGGGTGCGCTCGTTCCCACGCTGCGGCCGCGCCGCCGGAAACCGTCCCCGCCCCCCGCGCGCGGTCTCCTCCCGCCCGCACGCTGCTAAGCCCCGAAACGAGCCATCGCTCACGCATTCTCCCTTCGAACCTAAAAAACTACCTAATCCTTCTCAGCTGCGAAACTGCGCGCAAGACACGCATAGCGAAACTTCTATTCATTGAGATCCCTTTTACAGCTCAATTGCTCTTCCTTCCGTTCCGTGTACCCGAGATTGTTATTCAGTTGCGTTTTAAATAGTACATGCGGTTATCGGGTTTATAAGTTGGCAACACCGCTTAAAATGGCGTGGACTATGCGGGTCCGTTTTTGGAGTCACTAAATACTGTTATTTTTATGCACAATGCGTTTGTTTGGCAAAGGACCGGAAGGAAGTGGGTAGGTAGCAGTGTCGAAAGCTATTAGTGGACTTTGTGTGATGTTGTCCTTGGAGCGCTAAAAGAACTTCCGTCCCTTAGCACGTCTGGGCCTCATTGTCTCTACACTTGGTGTGGTATACAATTGTAATTTACAGTGCAAAAACTGCCCGTTCTTAGTTTGGATAACAATAGGTGGAAATGGCGGTTCACAAGGCCGATCATTATCCCGCCGTTTAAAGAACCGCAGCTATGAAGTTGATTTTCTTTATCCTTGCTGGGTACTTCACTATAGTCTTGTCTTTCAAATATAAAAAAAAATATGGCTAAATAAAAAAAAATGCAAAAAAAATAAAGTGGCTTGTTTAGGGATAAGGGCGTCGCGCAGCGCAATGCGCGGTCAAATCGATCATGCAGAAGGTGTTCACGCGCATTTTGTAAGTATGCGTATTTTCTTTGTATAGTCTAGTAAAAATAAATCTATTTGTATGGAGCAGATCACAGTTATTGCAACTGGGGGGATTCTTTGAAATTATGATAGGAAAATTACTAAACATCATAGATCAATAATAATCGCCGATTTATAGACTAGCTCCGTTCCGCGGTTTCACTCGCGTAGTTATGAAAAACGGTGATGATTATGATGATGATAGCTTATGTCCGTCTCCAGGTCCAAAGCTATCTCTATACTAATTTTCATAACGATCGGTTCAGCCGTTTGAGCATATAAAACTAACAAAATTAGCTTTTAAAATATAATTTTGAAATTGTGTCAAATGTATTTCAAAACACCAGTACATTCATTTAAATACAAATTCAAATTCAAATAATTTTATTGCGAACATGGGTGTATAGAGTTGGAAAAAAATAACGAACAAGAACGCCATATTCCGCCTAACGGCATGCACAATTTAAGAAAACAATATACTTAGGGCTTCTTTCATCACCCCCGAGTAAAGATCAAAGTTGGCTACTTGCCACTTGAACCGCCAAGTAATTGTAGATTCTAATTTCACAATGTCTGAGTAGCCATAACCATCTCTTAAACTGGCCCGTAACTTGTGTGTGACTTCGTCTGCCGAATATCGGAGATAATCGACGAGTAAGGCCATTGTCAGTCATAAACAGATGTGCCATTCGTACAACCTCTATTGTAGATATCCCTGGCTGGATTTTATTATTTTATGACCTTTTGTTCAAATGTGGAGAAAGGACTCTATTTCCAGGTAAACTACGATATCTTACCTACTAAAAGATAAACATGAATTGATATATAAAATCGTAGTATTAAGAGTGTACTGAGAGCCAAAACCAAACACATATAAAAAAAATGTGTTTTAATTCTATTCTGTTTATTTCTAACAAATATAAAGAACAAATAACATCAAAAATTTAATAGTTCGAATTATAGAACTTAATACTAACCCCATAAAATTATCATATTTCGTACCTCAGTTGTCAGTTAATATTTTCATATTAAGTACCATGTAAAGTATGCGATTGTGGCGCTACGTGTGTTTGACTAACTAAACAGTTGTAACAAAGGAATTTGAACGAACAATTAATGTTTTCGTTCTTTCATTCGGCTAACCCCTGAGTTATTACTCGGAGCGAGGTTTTCGTTTATGAAACTGACAAAAGTTAATCGGGACTATTACTCGCTGAGTAACATTACTCGGCACGTAGCTAGTTCTCACTTTACTCAAAGATTATGAAAGAGGCACTTAGTGGAACAATATACTTAGTTGTCTTTTATCCTGTATCAAATATCCTGTACCTAGGTACAGATGCGCCATATCATGGAGGCACTATAACCATATTGCTCCCATAATTTACAACCTAATTAATTCACAGTTTCATATAAATAAACTAAATCGATATAAACTTAAAATAAAAATAAATGAATGGCTACAGCAATATGATTACGAGTCCTTTGAAAAGCTGTTTATAAAAAAATAAGGGCAAAAAGTCACAATTGGATATTAATATAATATATATATATATACATATATAGAACGGTTACATAGAACGGTTCTTTATATATATATATATATATATATATATATATATATATATATATATATATATATATATATATATATATATATATATATATATATATATATATATATATATATAGAGATCCCAACCCGTCAAATGTTGATCATGCGTGCTGTCACGTAAGCACATTGTTGATCCGAAAACGTATGTTGATCCGGGTGCTTTTTGTTGATCCAATATATATTTTCTTATACTAATGTGGCTCCGGTCGGATCAACATTTGACTCCGTCGAGGTGAAGGAAAATGTTGATCCAATATACAAATCCACTCCGATAATTGTTGATCCGATTCAAATGAACCAATCAGAAGGCAGTAAGTCCTCTCATTGGCCTGTCGAACCATGGCACACGGGTCGAACAGAATGGCATTGTTAAATGGCAATGGCGAAAATTTTAGTGGTGTTTTATAGTAATATGCTTTATTTCTCGTATTAGTGAATTCATAGTACTTCCATGTCGACATAATATGAATGCGCGAGCGAAGCGAGCGCGAATTTTTTTAGTGTAATATGCATAGTTTTCGTATTTGTGAACTCACAGTACTTCTATGTCAAAATAGTAATAAATGCGCAAGCGCGAAAATTTTTGTGGTGTTTTATAGTAATACGCTTTATTTCTCGTATAGTGAACTCATAATACTTCCATGTGAAAATAATATAATAATATTAAAGCGCGAGCGAAGCGAGCGCGAAAAAGTTTTAGTAGTGTTTTATAGTAATATGCTAAATTTCTCGTATTTGTAAACTCACAGTACTTCTATGTCAAAATAGTAATAGTGCGCGAGCGCGAAAATTTTAGTGGTGTTTTTATAGTCATATGATTTATTTCTCGTACTAATGAACCCACAGTACTTCCATGTCAAAATAAAAGATTTTTTTAAAGGTTTTTAATATTAAATCATGGAAGTGATTTGATTCATTGATCGTGTTAGCGAGTCCTAGATTTTCGTGGACCAGATGAATCAAACAAGTAACTGTGTTAAAAGGAAATACCCGACTGGTAAAGAGCGACTTAACGCTATCAAAAATTATAAATACAACCATTTGAATGCATTGATTGCCAATTTAATAATCCTAAATATAAATATATGACTTTATAGAAAATCACAAACATACCTACAAGAACGCGCAAAAATTTTTGGTTAGTGGCTATTTTTAGTGAATTATTTGCTCGTATTAGAAAGTTTACGGCACTTTAATGATCAATACAAATAAAGATCAATATGAAACAATCATGCGCGAGCGAAGCGAGCGCGAAACTTTTTGAAGCATTTTATAAAATTATTGAAGCCTGGAAGAATTTTTATAATGGCCAGGATTTCGGGGGGGGGGGGGGGGGGGGTTGGACCCCCCAAACACCCCCCCCTGCCTACGGCCATGGATCTGCGTATATGGTTTAATTTCAACAAGATACCTTTTTCCGAGATAAAGGTCTTGAAACCTGGACGGACGGACAAACGGACAAACAGACAGACAGACAGACGAACAGACGGACAACAAAGTTATCCTATAAGGGTATTTCCTTTTGAGGTACGGAACCCTAAAAACGGCAAAAATATCACGTTTGTTGTATTGAAACTAACCCTTAAATATTAATTTTATTTTAATTTAATTATTTATTTTTAAAGTGAATAATATAACTTAATATTCTGTGAATATTGCAAGCGTCTACCTGTTGCCGTTATTAATATCGAGCAAAAAAATCACTTTTGTTGTATGGGACGCCTTAAATATTTACTTTATTCTGTTTTTTAGTAAGACGTATTTGTTGTTATAGCGGCAACAGAAATACATAATTTGTGAAAATGTTAACTGTCTATTAGATCATGGTTCATGAGATAAAGCCTGGTGACAGACGGACGGACAGACAGACAGCGAAGTCTTAGTACTATGGTCCCGTTTTTGAATGCTACATTATCTTTGAGTAGCATAGGCTATATTTAATATTAGAAAAAAATTGGGATCCTTACTAAAACTTCAATAATGTAGCCTAAGGTGTAAGAAACTTAGCCATAAAATGTCCTTCATCTCATGCGCTGCGCAAACTATTCATGATAGGTAGGTACTCGTAGAACAATAAAAGTAATTTGATTTTTTTTTACCGTTTTCGTAATTTATTTTCTGTTTGAAGTCGGTTTATTATTTTATATTATTTTTATTTATACATTTTTAATAGTATTTATTATTTTGAAGTCGATAAAATACAGTCGTCTAAGCTTATCACAGCTCATGTCACTGTCTATCAAATAATTGAAATATAAGGTGTAGAGACTGCTCTGCAGTTGCGATGAACGAAGTGAGTGTTCAAAAGCCCATATATTGAAAACTACTGAACGGATATTGATGAAACTTACAGTGACTCCAAGTTGAAAGATACTTTATTCAATAAAATAGATTCTTTTAAATACGACTTGTCACTGTCTATCAAACTATTGAAATATAAGGTGTAGACACTGCTCCGCAGTTGCGATGAACGAAGTAAGTGTTCAAAAGCCCATATCTTGAAAACTACTGAACCGTAAGTTTGAAAGTTTGAAATACGACTCATAGTTTCTGCGTAATACGTGTACAAACATATACACTCATGAGGCACACATGTTTAGAAGCTGGTATAGACTAACATATCTAAAAACTGTGCAGTTCTGACAATATTACAAACATACAAGTCGAATTGATAACCTCCTTTATTTAGAAGTCGGTTAAAAAGGGAAAGGTAATTTTTTTATTAAAGTTTTGTGGTTTTAATGTTAGGTTAAATTAATCCATCAAGTGAGGCTCGAAAGGGGGGTGGGCGTTTGGCAAAAATCACGAAATATCACAAGGGGGAGGTGTGGTGTAGTAAGATATCACGTGTATTTATTTTTTCGTCAAATGCGCGATTTCTAAACAGAAAAGCAGCGTGTAGTGTGACTTTGACTCGCCGCGCGCCGTTGCCAGGCAACGAACGAAGTCCCAGCGCACCGCGACGACCACCTAGTTCGGCTTGCCAGTCACCAGTTACCTATTCTGATTATTTTGGGGCCGAATACATGCGTACACCGTTAACTCGTACGTTTTTCATTAAAACAATGTCTAAACTAGGTGATCTGTATAAATACCTATTTGCAGAATATAAGGAAAATAAATGGCCAAGTGCTAAAAAATATTCCTAATTCTTACTACTCATTAAATATAGTTAGGTACATTAATTAAGTAATATCTACTTTAAAATAAATCAGTCAAACATTAAGTAAATAAGAATAAATATTATTAATTGTATTTTTATTAACCATCCAATAGGCAGGCGCATACCTGTTATAATTAAGTTGGTAACATCTTCTTTCCAATCAATCCGTCACATATTAAAAGAGCTCTTTAAATTTATTGATGTCTATTGCCCAGAGGCGTTTTTCCCATACAAACGTATTCCAAACTACTGGGCGGATTTGAATGTTTCGTTGGCTTATTATTAACCTATAAACAGGTGTTACAAAATTAGTCAATTTAGTTTGATAATTAAATGAGCCCGCCCAAAGTAAAGTTTGGTGATTTTTTTAGTCTTATGCAACACTAGTAAATTCCATTAAAAATAAATAGATTTTTTTCTGTGTAGTTTTTTTTAAGTTATTTTATTTAAATTTATTTTACCTGTCTAGAAGTTAGTGGTAGTTTATGGCCTAGTATCGATTAAAAAAAATAGTTGGTGTATATACCTAATTTTGATTTAATGCCCATATTTGGTTTAATTACTTCTCCCTTTTTAGTTTGAACTGTTTTTTTTAAACATTATAGATCTACGATTGACCACCAACTCGTCTGATGTTAAGCGACGGTGTGGCCGAGGATGGAGGTCGTCGATCTAGAAGATATCAATTCACTCTAGCCTTTCAAAATTCCAAGATTGTAGGTCTCAGGAAACAGAGATGGCGGCAACAAATTCCATTCTAGTGCAGTACGCAACAGGAATGTGGATCGATATCGCTGAGTACGGATTTTTGGAATTTCAACGAGAAATGGGTGGTAATTCGCCGACTTACTGCTAGTCCTGTAGTGAAATGGTGAGGGTGGAATTAGGTCGTGAAGCTCTTGCGCACATTCCCCGAAATGAATCCTGTAGAAAATAGACAGACATGCTACTTTACGGCGGTGCTCGAGACTAAGAAGCTTCTTGGCAGCTAGTTTATCGTCACCGATTAACCTCACAGCTCGCCGGTCCACTGATTCTAAAGCTTCCAGCTGACTTAGCTGATCCATCAAAAAGGTGGCAGCAGTACTCCATACACGATCGGACCTGTGCTTGATACAGATGAAGCAGTCGTCCCGGTGAGAAGTATCGCTTAACCTTATTAATGATGCCAAGCTTTTTACTAGCCAGTTTAGCTTTAGATTCAAGGTAGCCCTTAAAGTTAATTGTTGGGGTTAACGTGAGTCCAAGCAGTTCAAGACGGTCTGTCAATGATAAAAATACATTTAGGAAAGTAGGAGACAAAATAAACTCACCCTTTTTGGCGGAGAAAAGGAAGGATTGAGTCTTGTTAGCGTTGAATTTAACGAGATTTTCGACACCCCAGTCGGACACAGCTTTTAGAGCTTTATTCATACGCACAACCATATCTTCTCTCAACGCCTCGATTTCCGCCTTTTTGGCTCTTGAACTAGAAGTGTATCTTTCCTATAAACTCGGCAAAGCCTGTATCTTGAGGTCCAATGCTGAATTACTAAGTAGAATTACTTATTAATATATATTAACATACATAAATCCCGAAAAACATCACCCTCCTTGTTGTGAACTCGGGTAAAAAGAACACTTATTATACCAAAAGATGCAAAATTTGACAAATTCATGTGGGCGAGTACCTATTACTAACACATACAAATATACATACGAGTGATATTTTTTTTATTTCCAAGTATAGGTCCATACTTAGATATTTTTTTCTAAATGTACTAGGAAGTGTAAAAATACTATAAAAAAAATCGTGGTTTATTTCCGTTCCCTAACTTGTATTTCTCGGTATAAGACCGTCGATTAATTTTGGTACCTACTTGTAAAAAAAATCGATTTTTGGCTCAATCTTTCCCAAAATTCATCATCTCTTTAGTTTTTTCGTAGGAGAAAACTTTCGGACTCTACAAAATTTAGTAACGCGCGGGCGAGTGCAAAGATTGCGAAGACTCGCCGCTGCCGCGAGCCGCGCGCCGCCGCCGGGCGGTGCGCGCACACAAACAATCTGTTTACGCACACATAGAAATCATCTTCATTCGGCTCTTTCGAGACAGCGATAGATTCGCGAAATACCTATTTTTCAAAAGTCTTGTCGCTGGGCTGCCCTCTCCGACCCAGCCGCTCCCCCGCCCACCGCGCGGTCGTCAAGGTCAAATGCCGTCGGATCAACGTTAGTTAGGAAGATTGTGCACGCGCATGAATATAAAACGGATACACATTTGACGCATCAGTATAATTTTTGCGACCGTTACGGATCAACAAAAATCTTTCAATTATGTATTTTTTGATGACGAGTATGTTGGCAAGAGACCGGTGCAGATCGCCGGACGACCCTTCTGTTTCAACTCCAGATCAAAGTATATCTGTTGTATTCGTAGGGAGCCAATTATATGCGTCGAAAAGGTGGATCAACATTTCTTCTAAAATAGTACTGGATCAACATATACATAGAACGGTTCTTTATATATATATATATATATATATCTTAATATAAACTTAACATGCTCATAAATAAACACACACACACCCCTCCCCCACTCACTCTCCCACATTCACACACACATACACACACACACACACACACACACACACAACTATCCTACACCCCTACACATAAATTCATATCTACATACCTACTCCATCTAAATTTTGTATAATTTTTAAATATATGTGAAATGTTCCTAATTTCAGGGGAAGGCACTGACTGTTACAACACAGCTCACGCTAAAGTAACAGTCAGGGTTTTCAAATTGTTTTTTGTTGTATATTTTTGGTCAATAAACTATTTTGTATTTTGTATTTGTATTTTTGTATTTGTATTTTATGTTGTCACAAATCTTATTTTTACTAGACTAGTAGTATCTAGCGGGGTAGATGTGCGATAGCTGCGGGGACCTTTGCTCGTGTAGGTCGCTCGTTCATAATATGCAATGAATGAGACCAAGTCATACGATACGACCAACATTTCTAAGCTAGTGTAGCGAAAAAACAAAATGACATCTTAACCTACCCACAAAGGTAGAGCATGTTGTAGTCTGAAATGGTCAGCAAATCTCTAACCATGTTGCATCGGCCACTAAGTATAATTAAAAGTAACTACGACATTGCGGCAATGCATTTTTCGCTCCAGTTTGTACCTATACCCTGTACTAGAAGTTCTATGAACTTAGTAGTGACCGCGAGGTCTACTTCTCATATTCCAAATTCTTGTTTACAATAATAGAGTATCAACTGTTTCTGTCAAATATCAAAAAGAAGCAACAAATTACCTCCGCCTCGTAAACTTCTCCTTTCTGACCACAGAAATAACAATTGGTGTCTCGATTTTGAGGAGAAACCTCCTAAACGGGTTTTTATTGAACCCAAAAGTTCAGATAAGTATTGGGTAATTGAAGCCCAGAGTGACGATTTTTGGTTCGATGACAATGAATTTCATTGGCAGTGATAAACAGTTAGCCGAGAAGGCGGCAGCTGAACTACTATTGCATCAAAAAGATGCTAACTATAATTGTTATTGTTTAGCTATGGAGAGGGCTATGCTCGGAGTCTCTCTACGAGATCGAGTCAGAAATGAAGAGATACGTAGACGTACAGGAGTCGCCGATATAGCACAGCGGATTAGCAAGTTGAAGTGGCAGTGGGCAGGGCACATAGCACGTAGAAATGATGGCCGATGGGGCCGAAAGGTTCTCGAGTGGAGACCACGTACCGGCAAGCGCAGCGTAGGAAGACCAGCCACGAGATGGCCAAATGACCTCATACAAGTGGCGGGAAGACGCTGGATGCAAGCCGCTTCCAATCGGTCTTTTTGTAAATCCATGGGGGAGGCCTATATCCAGCAGTGGACTTCTTGTGGCTGAGATGATGATGATGATTGTTATTTACAATCAAACTTATGCTTGGCCTAGTGTAACTCTGCAAAACTATATATATACTTACCTAAGTAACTGTCATTTGAAATGCAATACACATATAAAAAAATAATTTAAGTTTTAAAACAATTCACCCAGCATAATTCAAGTACACAAGCATAATTCCAACAACAATGAATCGACGGACTGCGTATCAATAATCAAAACATGGTCCAGAACAATACTCGGCGCGGCTATTCAAAACATTTGTGCGTTCCTTGGGTTACAGCAAGCCGTGCAATCCGGCTGAGGCCGCCCCGGCTCGACCTTAAAGGTTGCTTCGGCCGTCGAACCTCCTTGTTATATAACAAACGCAAACTTATGCGTTCTGTCGGCTGGGTGGCTGCGGTGCTGAAACTTTTAGGGTTTTGTGACAATAGATAGTTTTTTCGCTGCGATATAATTATACTACTTGAAACTTACTTTTTAACTACGACGCATGATATGAATTTTGACGGGAACACGTTTCTAAAGCTTCCATAATGAGAGGAAATTCAGAAAACGGATGATTACCAAATCGGGAGACACAGTTAGTGTTGCAGGTATAATCTATTATCGACATCCTAAATTTTATTACTCGAAATAATATTATAGTTAAAGATAGATGATATAATTAAGGTAGATCAAAAGTTCATTACGTTGAGTGAGGGCTATAACGCATTGCACACAGCGGAGGGGGATGCGCCACCATTTTGAGATCGTTTTAGATAAACGATAAGTATATTCTTTTTACTTGCCATTGGCTTTAGAGAATGAAGCTACTGATTTTTTTATGTGAGAAAGTGTGCGCAAAGTATTCTTTTCAATAATCGTAATTTGTTAAGAAAAAGTTCGTTGAAGGTTACGGTAAAAATGGCAATTATAAAATTTTACGAGAATCTTCAATTTTAATACAATCTCGGGTCAAGCCCGGTCTTTTGGTGGGCATCAGTGGGGCCAAAGATAACACTGAGAGGCCTTTTTTACATAAAATATAAAAAATACAGGTATAGTATGGATTATTTCCGAAGTTTCCGGCAGCCTAGTCGGAAGACCGTCCGACTTGCGATCCGCAGGTCCTGGGTTCGAATCCCGCGGCACGCACCTCTGTCTTTTCGAAGTTATGTGCGTATTGTTGATTGCCGCCAACTTCAAACGGTGAAGGAAAACATCGTGAGGAAACCTACATGTTTGACAGCTCCCAATGATCTTGAAAGATGTGTGAAGTCTGCCAACCCGCACTCGGCCAGCGTGGTAGACTATGACCTTATCCTTCCCACAATGAGAAGATGGCCCGCGCCCAGCAATGGGACAGTTTGTATAAACAGGGCTGATAAAAAAAACCAAAAAAATATGGATTATTATAATTATTAAGTATAAAATGTAAAGTAAAGACGAACTATCGATACCTCGCACATCAAAATCAGTTAAGTTGTTTAAGTTGTAAGAGGTAACACAAATACATATACGTACAAACGTACATTCACTCGAAAAACATAATCCTCCTTCTTGTGCAGTCGGGTAAAAATAAATGATAACTAATAAATATTTTGAGTTCCTGAAAATTATCTCAAAACTAAATTGCATAAAGATTGAGGATCGTATGAGCAGGACTACTCAGTTTTATAGTCTCGGATCACCTTGGAGAGCGCGTGCTCGCAAACAAAGCCTCCGTTTACGAACTAACTAGTATTTATTCTGTGCAAGTCCTGAGTCCATGGCTCGGTGCAGTTAGCCTTCCCTCCCGCACCCCACTCTATAGGGACGGGACAGTGTTGCGATTGAATATATTCGTATCGATTGATCCTATGGTACCTATCACATTTTTCTTAAAATCTAGAGCTTCAGTTAATCCCTAATAATTAGGAAGTTATAGGTAGGTATGGCAGGTCACCAAAAATGACGAAATGTTATTATTAGGTAAAACGAATGTATTTTATTATGATATTTTTATCACTATTTTTATTTTGGACGTAATTACTAGTATTTTAAGTATAGCTAGGTACTTACGTAGTATGTAACTATATTATCTATTTTTAGCGGGAATGATGTGGAAGATGTCAAATCGACCATTTGTTCCTTTATTGAAAGATCTTAATAAAAGTGTGGGAAACTAAAATAATTAAAATAAAATATAATATGTATGTTTCTTCAAATTACATAAAACATATTGATTAATTTTGCGATTTAAATGGAATTTGTAGAAAATTTGCTGCTCCAATCACATTTTATTAGTTTTTAATTGTCTATTACTTCATAACTTGTAAAGCCTACTTACCCCGTGATAGTTTTCCTTTTAATTTTATCATATATGGTACTAGCGTGATTTTTTTTCATATCTCTAAGGTCAACCGTTTCGCCGGTAGAGGCCCTATTCAACGATACCCCACACGATGGGATAGATGAGAAAAAATATTCATCCCCCACGTTACGTGTAAAGAACCTCAAAAAAAATATTTTTTTCAAGATTTGATTCTACCATTTTGTTTGCATAATAAATATGTATAATAAACGAAATTACAATTTTCTAGTGCTTGCAGTCTTTGAGATAAACCGCGCACGGACGGACGGACATGGCGGAACTATAAGGGTTCGACTACGGAACCCCAAAAAAGTAGGTGTTTTCTGTAGATCTACAGTTTACGATTAAAGAATCGAACACGAAAGAGCTGTTGTCACATCACTATTACAAATAGTAAGCAAACAACACACTCGGTTCCCTCCACGAGCACGACCAACACAGGAGTGACAGAAATACGAAACCGATTTGTGTTAAGTGTTCTTTTTTTATTCCACAAAAATATTTGTAGAGGAGCCCGCTTGCTTGGCTTGCTCACTAGGTATTTAAATATGTACATGGGCTCAAATTGAACAAAGCTAGTTCTAGTACATACTGTTTTAGATTTGTTAGATTATTTTTGACTAAGTGAGCGAGCAAGTGATTAAAATCGATAAATGAGTACGTACATTTACTATTCGTGTATGAATTCCGAGAATGTAATTACCTATTTTATCTAAAATATTAGTGAACATTTTTACACAGCACCATCTAGTCCTAAAATAAGCCAAGCAAATATAGATTTTAAACGTGCATTTTTATGTAAATACATAGCTATAATCTACAAAAACACCCAGACACAGATAAAAACATCCATGCTCATCACACATTGTATGATTTGGGCGGGGATTGAACCCACAACCTAAGGTTAGAAAGCAGACTTACTTAACAGAGTTGCATAACGTATGCCTGTTTTATTATGGAAACTAACGTGGTTGTTACACATCTTTATAATATATTACGGGTTACTCACGTATATTTTTGAGTCGATATAGTTCCACCCGGATACGGTGGTCTTTTACAAAAGGAGCAGGTGATTTTGACGTCTCAAACTTTTTTCTGTTACAACCTTTTAATTGAAAATCTCTCGCAAAGCACCTCGACGCGGACTGACTGCCTTATTTGAAACCCAGATCCCATTCCAGGCTAGTGCACTTATCATCTCAGACCACACCGACACCTACGTCACTTAACTAAGCTGTGATCATATTCGTAGTTTTTCGAATAAATAAAACCAGCCAAGTGCGTGTCGAGTCAATCGCTGTGTACTGTGTAGTGTTCCGTAGTTTTTGTTTTTATTTTAAATACATTTACGATTGATCACCAACTAGTCTGATGTTAAGCGACGGTGTCGTCGAAGATGGAGCTCGTCGATCTAGAATCTTCTAGTTCCATAGTACAAGCTTTGCTTGGTTTAGGCTAGATGGTGTTGTGTAAATTTCGACACTCACAAGGGAATCAAAACCTATGGGGTACTTCCCGTTGACATAGCCTAGAACAAAGAAATTTGGCAAGAAGCATTGTGTTAGAGTACACATCCTACAATCTTGGAATTTTCAAGGCTAGAGTGAATAGATATCTTCTAGATCGACGAGCTCCATCCTCGGCCACCCCGTCTCTTAACATCAGGCGTGTTGGTGGTCAATCGTAGGTAGATCTATTTTGTATGTATATAAAAAAAAAAAAACATATATAGGAAAAAATCCGAAAACTGGACATTTTTAATTTAATCACAAAAACATAGTGTCTTTATGCAAGGAAGGAGGGTCCAAATTTTAAAGTGCTTTAACCGTATCATGTGGGGTATTATATGAAAGAGCTTCAGTAGCATAAGCTAAAACAGATTTTTAAATATTTTTACGATTTATATTTTTATGAAGGAAAATATAAAAAAATATATGATTTCCCCCTTTTATCTACTAGTTTGTACGGAACCCTCGGTGGGCGAGTGTGACTCGCACTTGTATGGTTTTTTTTAAATACTTTCCTTCATAAATCGAAAAATATACATCGTAAAATATTAAAAAAACCGGTTTTAGCTTGTGCTAATAAAGCTCTTTCATATAATACCCCACATGATACCGTTAAAGCACTTTAAAATTTGGACCCTCCTTCCTTGCATAAAGACCCTATTTTATGTGAAATTAAAAATTTAGTTTTCGGAATTTTTCCTGTATGTGTACTAAGACAATGCTTCTTGCCAAATTTCAAAGTAAGTAGTAGTAATAGTAATTTCAAATTAGGTCAACGGGAAGTACCTACCCCATAGGTTTTGATTCCTTTGCGTCTTGACAGACAACAAAGTAATCTTATAAGGGTTCCGTTTTTCCTTTTGAGGTACGGAACCCTAAAAAAGTTATGGTGTAAAGAAATTGTTACAATAAATTTAAAAAAATCTAGTTGCCATGTGGGCTGGCAGTGGGTGCAGCCTGGAGCGCATTCAACACTTGGTGAATTAAATCGATTCTATAAGGCTGTGGTCAGGTCGACTGGTAACTAGTAGTTATTCTGTGCCTGGAGGCTGCTAAATTTGGTAACCCGTAGCGAGTGATACGTAAGCTGTGGCAGGGACCGAAGCCCTGTGGAGGACGGAATGCGCCGGCAGGTGTGTCTCGCCAGTCTCAGGCATGCTGTGGATAATCTTCGATCAATCAAGTTGTGAGACATACTTACTGGGATTTTTTAGCATTTTATTAAAATATAATTTTTAAACGTTCGATTTTTGAAAGCGTTGAAATCAATCATCATTTTGATGTGTCAAAAATACATGGTTATCACACATAAAAAGTTCTAGTGAGTTCTATAAGTGTCAACTGAGGCCGTCGGTTACCACAAGGTTTCAATTAGTCTTATTTCAATACTAGCATACTCGCCGCGACATCGTACGCGGTACAGCAAAATTTCTCGCGACTTCAATCCAAAAATAATAATAGGATCTTATACTATTGTCCTTATAACTCGGCTCGACATCCCTCGAGATTTCTGCTCCACCAAAGAGAAGCCATGAGCAATTTATTTTAGTATGCTTTCATAAAAGAGTAACTACTAAAATTAAATTCAATTTTTAGGGTGCCATACCTCAAAAGGAAAAAACGGAACCCTTATAGGATCTCATTGTTGTCCGTCCGTCTGGGTGTCAAGTCTTGTATCTGAACGCGTAAAGTTATCGTGGTGAAATTAAAACCATATACGCAGGTCCATAGTCTCTTGCTGCAGAAAGAAAAATCAAATTTCTCAGTTTTCGTAAAAAACTTTGTTAGTTGGATAGAAATTGAATGAAAGAATTATCCTCACATTTCTTTCGTGAACAGATTTCGTGAACCACATGTCATTTCCTCTCGGCCCCCATGCGGGACGACGACGATTCAAAAAAAAAAAATCGTCTCATTGTGAGACCGGGACCCGAGACAATGGGGTAGTTTGCGAAACGAATCCATAGAGAAAGATTGTTTTTAGGGTTGCGTACTCAACTACGAATCCTTATAGTTTCGCCATATTATTCCGTATTCGCCATATTATTCAGTATTCGCCATGGGCGTAGCTATAACTTTCTCATAGGGGGGGTCCACGGGTACAAAAATTTTACTACTATTTGCCTCTTTATTTGCGCAGACTACGCAGACGAGTACTGGTTTCTAAATGTCAATCTTAGTTTAAAAACATTAAAATACACGAAAATTAAGCTACGGACAAACGTATAACTGTAAATAAAGTGTATAAGTAACGTCGGAACATTATTAATTCATATTATACTAGATATGATTACGAGTGAAATTTAATTCGATTTAAAGAGCGCTCAACATTTGCATGACTCAAGTAAACAAATCATAGGTAATAAGTATGCGCGAGCGAAGCGAGCGCGAAAATAGTTGTAGTGTTTTTATAGTAACATGATTTATTTCTCGTATTAGTGAGCCCACAGTACTTCTATGGTAAAATAGTAATAATGCGCGAGCGAAGCGAGCGCGAATTTTTTTAAGGTTTTTAAAATGAAATCTTGGAAGTGATTTGATTCATTGATCGTGTTAGCGAGCCTAGGTGTTTGTGGCCCAGATGAACCAAACAAGTATATTAATGTGTTAAAAGAAAAATGGAATACCCGACTGAATAAGAGTGACTTTTACGCTATCAAAAATTATATATACAACCATTTGAATGCATTGATTGCCAGTTTATTATTCCTAAATTTAAACTTAAGACTTTATAGAAAATTACAAACATACCTACGCGGTACTCCCTTGCAGGTGGAAAATAAATTTTGGTTAGTGATTATTTTTTGGTCAAGTATTTGATTGTATTAGCACAGCATATTAAAAGTTGTTCGATTTTATTTACGTAAAAAATATTTTTTATATAAAATTGGCTTGGATCGAATTGAAATTTTTGTGGAATATTTATGTTTTTGTTTACATAAGATATATCTACGACTGATTTTTAACGATGTTATTTTCTAGTTTTACGAAGGACGTTTTTTTTTAGGAGTTTATTCAGACATTTCATATCTTCAAAATGTGGCCATGCGCGAGCGAAGCGAGCGCGAAAATTTTTTAAGCATATTAATGCTTCAAAAACATACTTAATTTGCTTCTTTGTAAGAATAAAAATGCGTAAAATCACTGTAAAAGATTACAAATGCGCATTCTGTAAAATAATTAAAAAAAAACACTTGTTTATTACGAAATAATTCGTTAGAGGTTACGATAAAAAAAAAAAAATTTTTGCAAGAGATGTATTATTATTATTATTACAAAAATTATAGCCTGTGACATTCTGGAAGCGAAGACAAATCTAATGACACCTCGCACATCAAAATCGGACAAGCCGTTCAGGCTGTAGGCTGTCATATAGAATCATACAAACATACTCGTACATACACTCGAAAAACATTACCCTCCTTCTTATGCAGTCGAGTAAAATATATAGTTTCGATTTGTTTGCGCGTTTGTAGTCATCTCAGCCATAAGAAGTCCACTGTTGGACATAGGCCTCCCCCATGGATTTCCAAAAAGACCGATTGGAAGCGGCTTGCATCCAGCGTCTTCCCGCCACTTGTATGAGGTCGTCTGTCCATCTCGTGGCTGGTCTTCCTACGCTGCGCTTGCCGGTACGTGGTCTCCACTCGAGAACCTTTCGGCCCCATCGGCCATCAGTTCTGCGTGCTATGTGCCCTGCCCACTGCCACTTCAACTTGCTAATCCGCTGTGCTATATCGGTGACTTTTGTACGTCTACGTATCTCTTCATTTCTGATTCGATCTCGTAGAGAGACTCCGAGCATAGCCCTCTCCATAGCTCGTTGCGTGACCTTGAGCTTCCTTATAAGGCCCATAGTTAGGGACCACGTTTCAGTGCCGTATGTCATCACTGGTAACACACACTGGTTGTAAACTTTCGACTTGAGGGACTGGGGAATATTGGACGAGAAGACGCTTTTAAGTTTCCCGAACGCTGCCCAGCCGAGTTGGATACGACGATTGACCTCCCTCGTAAAGTTGGACACGCCTAATCGGACCGTCTGTCCTAAGTAGACGTATTCGTCAACAACTTCAAGAGTGAAGTTCCCCACAGATATTGGGGTGGGCACTACATGGGCGTTCGACATAACCTTCGTTTTGTCCATGTTCATTTTGAGGCCCACCCGTTGGGAAACTCTATTGAGGTCTTCGAGCATCGTACTGAGCTCTTCCATTGACTTTGCCATGACTACTATATCGTCAGCAAACCGAAGGTGAGTGATGTACTCGCCGTTAATATTAATGCCGAGCCCTTTCCATTCCAGAAGCTTATAGGCATCTTCCAAACCGGCGGTAAACAGTTTCGGAGAGACAACGTCTCCCTGCCTCACGCCTCTTTTCAATGAAATTGCCTCTGAGTTCTGGTCTTGTACTCGGACTGACATGGTGGCGTTGTTGTACAAGCACTTCAGCACTTCGACATACCGATAGTCAATACGGCATCTCTGGAGAGCCTCAAGCACCGCCCAGGTCTCGATCGAATCAAAGGCTTTCTCATAGTCCACAAACGCTAAGCAAAGGGGCAAGTTATATTCTTCGGTCTTCTGTATCACTTGCCGCAGCGTATGGATGTGGTCTATGGTACTATAGCCTTTTCGGAAACCGGCTTGTTCGGGAGGCTGGAAGTCATCAAACCTGCGTTCAAGACGATTCGTAATGACCCTTGAAAACAGCTTATAGACATGGCTCAGAAGCGAGATGGGTCTGTAGTTCTTCAGCAAAGTGTTGTCTCCTTTTTTGAAGAACAGCGCCACCACGCTTCTGTTCCATGCTTCTGGCGTTGTACCTTCAAGCACGACGGAATTGAAGAGCCTCTGAAGGACTTTCAGTACCGGTGTTCCACCCGCTTTCAGTAGCTCTGATGTAATTCCGTCGTCGCCCGGTGCCTTGTTGTTCTTGAGCTGTTTCAAGGCCATCCTAATCTCGTACAGGCTGATGTCCGGGATATCTTCGGTATAATGTCGAGTCAGTTTGGCTCTTGGATCTTTGCCCAAACTGCTAACAGGTTTTGCGACCGATGTGTATAACTGTCCATAGAACCTCTCGATTTCCCTCAAGACTTCTGCTTTGGTCGACGCTATACTGCCATCTTCCATCTTCAGCTTCGTCAACTGGCTCTGCCCAATAGACATGTCTCTTGCGAACACTTTGGAGCCTTTATTCCGCTCTATCGTCTCTTTAATACGATTAGTATTAAAGGTACGGATGTCGTGTCGCATAGACTTTGATATGAGTCTATTGAGCCGCCTATATGACTCGGCGTCACCGGAAGACTGCAGTTGCAATGAGCGTCGTTCAGCCATGAGGTCGAGGGTATGGCTCGAGAGCTTTTGCGGTCTATTTGTACGGTGGGGTTTATAAAACTTCGCGCCAACCGTACGGACAGTTTCCACAAACCTGTTATTGATCTCATCCACCGATGCGCAGCTCTCCAGGCACTCGAAGCGATTTGATAGTTCGAGCTGAAAGCTCTCGGGGTTTTGGATATGGGCGCGAGTGGGTCGGAGTGTAGACTTCATCATACGGGACCTCTCCAGTTTAACATTAATATTCAAAGTGCCTCGTACCATTCGGTGATCACTTCCGGTTTTAACCATGTTGATCACAGAGACATCATTGAATATTTGTTTCTTGGTGGTCAGGATGAAGTCTATCTCATTTCTCGTAGAACCATCGGGACTCAACCAGGTCCATTTCCTATGAGGTGGCTTCTGGAAGAAAGAGTTCATCATGAAGAGTCCCTCTTTCTCCAGAAAGTCGGCCAACCTCTGTCCCCTGGGGTTCCGTTGTCCATATCCAAATTGCCCCACTCTCAACTCACTTTCGCATTTCCTGCCCAGCTTCGCATTGAAGTCCCCCATAACAACATTAAAATAGGTCTCAGAAGTGTGTATGGCCCTACTAATGTCCTCATACATCACCTCCACCTCATCATCCGAGTGTGCCGAGGTCGGTGCGTAAACCTGGATGACCTTCAACGAATATCTCTTGGATACTCTGAGTATCAGGTACGCAACCCTGCTCGATACACTGTCGATGGCAAGAATGTTGTTAACAAGGGACTTGTGGACGAGAAACCCGACACCACCTTGGGACTGTTGGTCGCCCTCCCGGTAGTATAGTAGGTTACCGGATTTCAGGGTTATCGTGTCCTCACCCTCTCGTCGGACTTCCGATAACCCCAGGATATCCCAATGTAACCTACTCATTTCTTCTTCCAGCTCAGCTAGCTTCTCGTCTGTCCTCATCGTGCGAATATTGTGTGTTACCAGGGCCAGTCGTCGTTTATGCAGGGGGTGGTAGCCGGATCTCTTCCGGAGATTCTTAGCACCCCTTGCTCCGCCGTGACCGGGACCGCTACCGTAGTCCGGAATAGCGGAGCTGCCGGGGACTGGGGGCCTGGTATTTTTGTCGTCTGTCATAGGGGGGGTTTTGCCATTACTCGCCACGCTTGGCATGCGGGTTGGCGAGCGCAGTGGGTAGCGTTTTTCCGCAGAGGATGCTGCTGCCCATCTCTGGTAGTATTTCCCTTAGCCGGTTCTTACGGCACCCACGGGAAGAGAGGGGGAGGTACTATTCTAAGCCGGTACCCCACGGCGTTTGTAGTATGCGCGGGCTAAGGATGGACTAGTGTCACACTGCATCTCTAGCAAAACTGTCGTTATGACAACCGCGCATCAGGTACTTATGTATATTTTGTAACATCCGTGCCATCCGCGATAATCCGGCATTATTTTTTATTTCTTTTTTATTTATTATTTTTTATTTATTATATCGGCACTTAATTTTTTTTTCGGCCAATGCCATGGGGGGGGGTCCGGACCCCCTGGACCCCCCCCTTATATACGCCCATGGTATTCGCCATATTATTATTCCGTCCGTATGTCCGCGGCTAAGCAAAGACTCTTAGGTACTAAAAAGTTGTAATTTAATATGGGTATACATTTTTATTTGATGTTGATTATGACATTTTTATCACGAACAACAGCAAAATGGCTGAAAAAAATCTTGAAAATATATTTTTTGGATGGGATATGGAGAATATCCCCACTTAACGTGTAGGGGATACTTCCCCTACACGTAAAGTGGGGATCCCCTACACGTTAAGTGGGGATATTCTTTTTACTGTCCATCGTTGGATAGGTAATCAAAAAACATTGGTGGTGTACAAAAATCATTTTCCAATTTAGGAATTCATTTGCGAAATATTAAGCTTTGTAGTGATAATATTTGTTAGACTTTATAAGTTAACGTAACGTAAATTTAACTCTTTAGGTACTTGGGCAATCGGAATAATTACTATTATGAATTTGGAAATCCATCGAGGAGGTCATGTCCAGCAGTGGACTTCTTATGGCTGAGACGATGATGATAGGCTGTTTATAAATGGCGTAGGAGGAATACAGAATGTTCCAGTACATATGAAAGACTGAAATTGTTGTAGGAACTCATCGTACATCATGGTAAACAACTTTTAAAATGAAACCAATGGCAATAATAGCAAAATGTTTTATCATTTAAGTATAATTGGATTTATCATTTTATTTATTTTGTATGGAACAACTAATTTTTATGGATGTCAGAATTGGTTCTAATGCAAAGTAAGTCGTTCATAATTATTAGTACAATGTCCCATAAAGTAGTTATGCCGTCGTCGTTGCGTTTATGGATTCAGGTATCCACGATCTTAACTCTTTCGAATTAAACAAATTTTAATAGATTTATTACGTGTATCATATTTAAGATTTTCGAACACGATGACAGATGACTTTGTGTATCTTATGAAAAAAACAATATCTACTGATATTAATTTGATTATTAATTTGATGACCATAATTGACCATATCCCATGCAGGTGGACCTGCCAACTGGCTTCTGTAGTTCTGTACCGCGTGTTTTTTTAATTTCAATAACTTCGCATAGTATTCCTAGCGCATAAAAAATATTTAATCTGTTTTTAGTTCCGTTTATGTCCGCCGTTCGCCGTTCAACATCCTGTATGCTCACAATTATATCTCGTATGTCAAGTTTGAATAGTAAGTAAAATGCAAACGCGATATGGACAATTGAATCGAACAAACATTACGTTCGCGTTTATTCCGTGAAAGTGATGCGGCATGCGCATTGCGCGTGCGGCATCACTGAGAGGTATTATTAACGTTACCATGTTTTTATGTCAAAGCGGGACGTTTGCGACATTTATAAAAAATACGATGTTTAATTGTTTATCAACAAGTATCTATATTAAAAGAAAAACAAAACACCAGATTGAGAAAAGCGATTAACTTACGTTTAACTTTCGTTACGCTTGATACCTACGCTATCGAATGCACGTTTTTTTGTGAGAAAGTATGCATAAAACGTTGTAAAAAATTAAATGCGCATTCTTTAAAAGAATTCAAGTAAAATTATTTATTATCAAAAAGTTCGTTGGAGGTTATGAAATAGCGCCTTTTTATTTTTGAGGGACGACTCTCGACTATTATTATTATTTAAAAAAACCGGACAAGTGTGAGTCAGACTCGCCCACTGAGGGTTCCGTACAAACTAGTAGATAAAAGGGGTAAATTATATATTTTTTTATATTTTCCTTCATAAATCGAAAAATATGCATAGTAAAAATATTTAAAATCCAGTTTTAGCTTGTGCTAATTAATCTCTTTCATATGATACGGTTCATCATCATCATCATCTCAGCCATAAAAAGTCCACTGCTGGACATAGGCCTCCCCTATGGACTTCCAAAAAGACCGATTGGAAGCGGCTTGCATCCAGCGTCTTCCTGCCACTTGTATGAGGTCATCTGCCCATCTCGTGGCTGGTCTTCCTACGCTGCGCTTGCCGGTGCGTGGTCTCCACTCGAGAACCTTTCGGCCCCATCGGCCATCAGTTCTACGTGCTATGTGGCCTGCCCACTGCCACTTCAACTTGCTAATCCTCTGTGCTATATCGGTGACTTTCGTACGTCTACGTATCTCTTTATTCCTTATTCAATCTCGTAGAGTGACTCCGAGCATAGCCCTCTCCATAGCTCGTTGCGTGACCTTGAGCTTCCTTATAAGGCCCATAGTTAGGGACCACTTCTCAGTGCCGTAAGATGATACGGTTGAAGCACTTTAAAATTTGGACCCTCCATCCTTGCTTAAAGACCCTATTTTTTGTGATTGAATAAAAATGTCCAGTTTTCGGATTTTTTCCTATATGTGTACTATAACGCAATGCTTCATGACAAATTTCATAGTTCTAGGCCAACGGGAAGTACCCCATAGGTTTTGATTCCCTTGTGAGTGTCGAAATGTGCGTATTTTACGACATATTCGGCTGTAACTTTTTTTACAAAAACTGAGAAATTTGATTTTTCTTTTTGCAGCAAGAGACTATGGATCTGCGTATATGGTTTTAATTTCAACACGATACCTTCACGCGTTCCCGAAATAAAGGTCTTGACACCCGGACAGACGGACAGACAGACAGACAGACAGACGGACAACAAAGTGATCCTATAAGGGATCCGTTTTTTTTCCTTTTGAGGTACGGAACCCTAAAAAAATATAACCTATGACACTCAGTGAGTAAAGATGAATATAACGACACTTCGCACATCAAACTCGGTTAAGCCGTTGGTAATATTATAGAAACATACATACATACCCACATAATATACAAATATTATACATACACTCGAAAAACATAATTCTCCTCCTTACGCATTCGAGTAAAAACAAAATAAGAATAATATACAAATAACATAAGACTGATTTGTTTTTTATTGTTTTGCGGAGTAAATCATTTAAGTAATAAGTTTTCAAAATGTCGGGTCTAGTTTTTTAGTAGGATTGAAATTCATCGCGATAAGGGGGGACATTCATTTATTACGTAAGACAATTTTTACCAGCTTTTGTAAGTCAAGGTTCGTCTAACTCCAATAAACTTGTTTGGTCTATTTGCTAAAGCGGATAATTTTGTCGCGCTCTTGGGACAGTGGGACAGACTGCGTAAAAGCGGGACTGTCTCGCCGAAAGCGGGAAGTATGGTCACTGTGTATTATCTGAGTGAGTTATGAGGTTATGCGCTGCGCCGGGCTGTCTCAGGCAGGCCAGACCACAGCGCGTGACTAAAATACCTACTAACACTATCATTCACCACATACAAAAACTATCTTGCGGCCAGTTTTTAGACTTCTGTACCTAAACTTGCAGGAGCCTTTTACTAAGACGACGCTGCCTGTCCGTCTAGCGTCTGGTTGGCTGTTCTACCCTAAAGCAGCTGAATTTTTTTTACCGTAATAGACAGGTTGTTAATTTTTTCACAGATGAGACATTACGGCGGATTTTTCATCAAATAGTAATATGTTGTTTCGAGAACGACTGTTGTACGAGATGTGCGTGTTCGCTCTATCTTTTCCTTAAATGTATGTCGTACTAACTCTGGTCTTCGTTCACCGATTCGTGGCATGGTTGAGTTATTTAACAAAACTTTTGGAGATATTGATATATTTCAATTAACATATTATAAATTCAAAAACAATAGAATTCAATTACTTCTCCAGGAAAATACCAATTCAGGCACTAACTAAATCTAAATTTAAATATAGTGATAGAAATAACATTATCTTTTGTATTGCTTTATCATTAAATATTGTTTAATTTCCCGTCTAGCTTAAGCGTATGAACATCTATAAACTTAATCTGTGGATAACGTTGTTGACAACATTTTTATTAGGTTCTGCAACCAATGAACCTAGCGAGCACACCAATACTAAAAGTTAGTTATATTGCTAGTAACTAGTCTCTACAAATACTGTCTGATTGTTACAATTTTAATTCTAATAATTCTATACAGAAGCAAAACGCACCGTCACTTTTTAGGGTTCCGTAGTCATCTACGAACCCTTAAACTTAGAATGATAATTTAAATAAATATATATTAGCTTTGTATATACACTCAACATCTTTCAAACTGCAAACCACAGACATAATTATTCTTCGTTACGCTATTTTTGCTTCAAACTCTGGGCCACGCCAAATATCTTCTGTCAGTACTATCCCTATTGAAGGAAAGGCAGGCAAATCTCCAAATTTTCCCTTCAGTCAAAAAGGGTAGAGTAGGCGGTAAATACTCTACATCTGTCATAGTACAATCGATTATAGTAATTGGGAGGTAGACATTTGCATGCTTCGCAAGGATCGCCTTTGATAGAATAGAACAAAGTGGAACGCCTGCGCAGTGAACAGGACACAACACTGCGCACGCGCGAACATTAGCATGCCGCGACACGCGCGCGCCGGAAGCCACTCTCGAACATGGCCGCCTCAACCAACATGGCGGCGCACTTACGATGAATCGATAATTAACGACGATAACCGATTTCATATTTCAAATCCATCCTTATTAATCCAAGATGTGATGTAACCTGGACCATAGCAGGAAGAAAGAATCATCAGAATGCACGCCGCGGCAGATCCTTGAATTGATCTAACGTAATTGGTCACTTGAATCGATAAACATGTCTTGGTTTATGGGAGGACGTATGAAGTACGAACTATAATAGATATATTTAGATTCCCTTGTGTGTGTCGAAATGTGCGTTTTATACGACATATTCGGCTGTAACTTTTTTTTACGAATACTGAGAAATTTGATTTTTCTTTCTGCAAGATACTATAGATCTGCGTATATGGTTTTAATTTCAACACGATACCTTCACGCGTTCCCGAGATAAAGGTCTTGACACCCGGACGGACGGACAGACAGACAGACGGACAACAAAGTGATCCTATAAGGGTTCCGTTTTTTTTCTTTTGAGGTACGGTACCCTAAAAATAGCGAATTGAGAACCTCCTCCTTTTTGAAGTCGGTTCAAATGTAGTTACTCTCAACATCTTAAGGGGTATGACACCTTTTTTAGGGGTCGCCGGGCGTGGACCTTATGTAACTACCACAACAGACATTGATCGAATTCTCAAATGACGTTTAGGCTCGGCGAGCCAAAGAACCCTCATAGATACCTACACTCAATAATAAAACTGAAAAAACCGAGTTCAAAATACGCAATTCGTTTACTTGGACGACATTTTTTCAGTTATTTTCTTCAAAGTTCTAAACCGATTTTGATAAAATTTATAATTGGGTAACATCTCTGAGGTATTACCTAGCAAACAGTAAAATAATCATCAAAAACAATTCATAATAATTGGCTGAGTAATCGCTGAACAAACACAAAAACAACATACAGGCACATTGAGAATTTGAGACACAGACAATTATTATAGGAAGTTCCCATATGGTATCCAAAATTGACTGGTCTCGGCTACCCCAATTTATTTTTGATGGAATCCCTATTCCTTTCAGTAAAACTGTTAAAAAGTTATGCATCTACATAGATAGTAAATTTTCTTGGAATTCTCAACTAGCCCAAGTCAGTCGCAAAATTTATGGATCTGCTGCTTCGCTCAGAAGGTTGCGTAATTTCCTACCAATTACTACCAAAACTGCGCTTGTAAAATCTCTATTGTTCCCTATACTGGACTATGCCGACGCCTGTTATCTGGATTTAACAGAAGAGCAATTAGACAACTTGAACGTTTACAAAATTTCTGCATTAGGTTCATATTTGGCTTACCCAAATTTGACCACATTTCTGAATTTCGTCGAAAGCTCAAATGGTCACCCATCCGCCTTCGCCGTAACTCTCATATGCTCTACTTCCTTTATAAAATCCTATTTAATCCTTGCACCCCTTCCTACTTGAAAGAACGTTTTGAGTTTCTTCAAGGTCACTCCATTCCTTTACGCTCGTCCCGTGCCTCCAAGCTGGCGATCAAAACACCTTCCCATTCCAACCTTTCCTATAGCAAATCTTTTACCGTGCAGGCTGTCTTGCTCTGGAACGCGCTGCCAGTCTCCATCAGACAGGCAAAATCCCTTCATATATTCAAGAACCTCGTCCATGAACATTATCTCTCCTCTTGCTAAAACTGTATCTATATATGTATATATATATAATATTATATTTATGTTACATACATATATATCTGTATATATTTTATATTGTTAAGTATTTCTGTATTTATATATATCATGTTTTGTATAAGTATCTATGACACAATTATGTTATTTAATATGTACTGTACACCACAACCTCCTTTTCTAATTGCCTGTTTCCTATACACCCTAAGGTTGCCTGGAAGAAATCGTTCTATGCGATAATGTCGCCGTTCCATTTTCAACTCCGATTATTATCTATATTTAAGTTACTCTGTATGGATGTACAATAAAATTATTCTCTTCTATTGAGAACCTCCTTTTTGGAAGTCGGTTCAAAACCATTACCCTCTTTTTTACGCAGTCGGGTAAAAATAACGTCATAAGAAACTCCAGGAAGCCCAAACTTTCTTCTCGTTTATCCGATGCAGTGGTAAGGCGCGTTTTTTCATCTACCCTCCGAAACGGTTGAGTGAGCCACGCACAGAGCGTCACGACAACCGCAAGATGCATCCAGACGTGTCCTAAACAAGAAGTTAGATGGTTTTTATGACGAGTTTGATTTATTTTGTATCTAGTGTAATTTCTGATTTATTTGTTTCTGAAGTGAAAACTTCTTGAGCGGCGTTGGGCATTTTTGGGATGGTTAAAAAATTTTAAACTCGCGTCAGATCGTAAGACGGACAGTTAGAAACCTATTCTAACGTTCTGCATTTAAAGTTCATTATTGTATGTACAAGTTTGTCTTTTCCCGAAGATATTGAGTTTTACAAACAACCACTACTCATCGTCGTACACGAAGCGTTAGCGTGTTTTAAGACTATACAGCGCCATCTATTACGTTGTTCTAGAACTAACTTTATTATATAAAGTGAAGTGAAGTGTTTTAGTTCTTTAGGGTTCCTCCAGAGGGGAAAATAGCGCTTTAATGGTTTTGAAAATGGCGCTTTAAAAATATTGCACTTGAAGATGATGATATCCCAGACGACTAGTTTCGGTTTGCCTATAAAATACACTCGGTTTCATTTTGAGAAAATGATTTATTTCTATAAACATCAAAATGTACAGTGTAATGTTTTATGTGCTCTGTAGGCTTCACTGTTTCACAACTGTCTAACAGTTTCCTGACGAGGCAAGCCTGCATCGCGGAAACCGTACTGCTGCAAGTCCGGACTTTTTTAACGCTCATGTTATGAATGGTACGTTGATTCATACATACAGTAGGGATACTGGCAATAGATGTATGAGTCGCTGTCAGGTCGAGTTCCATCCATAGCGGTTATCTATCTCTATGGTCCCATCCAAATTGAATAACGTTTTTTTTTTAATACTTATTTATGGTTCCGTAGATAACTACATACATCATCTAACTACATACAACTGCATGTAGTTGTATGTAGTTAGAGTACTCATACTCATACAAGTGGCGGGAAGACGCTGGATGCAAGCCGCTTCCAATCGGTCTTTTTGGAAATCCATGGGGGAGGCCTATGTCCAGCAGTGGACTTCTTATGGCTAAGATGATGATGATGATGATGAGACAACTACAAATCCTTATTATAGCTTCGCCATGTCCGTCCGTCTGTCCGCGGCTTAGCTCATGTCTATAAATACAAAAAAGTTGTAATTTAGTCAGGCTGACTGTTTGAACACTAGCAATATTCAAGGACATGTTAAATTAGTTGTCATATGAAACAAATGAAGAAATAAAACCGAAACACATTCAAAAAGAAAACTAAGAAAATCTGTTTTTCCCAAGATTCCAGAATTTATGGGTGCCGCGCACGCTCTGAGCGAGCATAAGTCACATACTTAACTATGTAAGTACGTTGCGCAGTGATCGGGCGACTTGCATGTACTCTCAGCGCGTGTGGTTTGACTGTCCATATTTTTGTGTTTGCTAAGATAATTAGGTCAAATATTAACCACCTATTTTGTTTGATTATTTGGAACGAGAATCGAGTACTGAACACCCTGTATAAATATTGTGTTCAAACAGTCACCCCGTATGTTCATTCCGTAGGTTCATACTTTACGTTACCTATTTACACGCAGATCGGATATTACCTACCTTGGTGACAAAGCTTATGTAACCACTTCGTAACACATTGCAAGTGAAGTGGCCACGTGCATGCGTCCAGTCACACCTCTCGATTGTCCCAACAATCGGATAAACCTTCGATAAATGACGTCGCAGTGACGTAGGAGGGAGGGGGAGGTCAGTGACCGGCCGCCACAGAATAAAATATAGTCAGTATAGCTGCTCCGCTCCCGAGGCACGAGTCGAGTCCTGGCGAAGTACTTACCTACACTACTAACCTGAAATGATGGAGCTATCATGTTCAAGGAACAAGTTGATAACCATTTCGTAAAAATATGTCTGTTTTTAGTAGACTTTGAAAGTATGTATATGTTTGCGTGTAAGTATGATCATCTTTTCCCTCAGTTTACCTAAACCACTGGTGCGATTTCCGCCTTGACCGCCTTCATACAACCTGTCTTATGTTGGATTATGTTGTATGTTGGATTATCCATATCGACATTAGGAACGTCATAGTCTAGACTCTAGACAATCCAACATGGCGGTATTTGAATTACGAGCTGCACCCTGCTGTTTCACCTGCATAGTAATGAAAGACAGTGATGATGATGACCATGAAAAGTAGCCTATGTTCGTCCGCAGGTTTACAGCTATCCTTATAATAAATTTCATAGCAATCGGTTCAACCGTAAGATCATGAAAAGGTAACAAACACAGAGACACAGACAGAGTTACATTCGCTTTTTTATTCTATTTCGAGATTTTCGAGACATCATAATCCGCTCGTCTATAGATAGTTTAGTATGTATTTTCGAATACCAATATAAACAATTT
The DNA here is from genome assembly GCA_947563715.1 of Lycia hirtaria. Taxonomy (NCBI): domain Eukaryota; kingdom Metazoa; phylum Arthropoda; class Insecta; order Lepidoptera; family Geometridae; genus Lycia; species Lycia hirtaria. The sequence goes on along the minus strand of OX387381.1, from coordinate 27,604,392 downwards.
TTTTTAATCTGTTGTATGAAAAATAACAGTTTGTAATACATTTAAAAACAAATAGGTATCTAATGACAGCTGTCTATCATCCAAACTTGTTCAAAAACGGCTATTGCGGAAATTGTAAGCTCAAAATCTATTTAAAGTTCCTAAAAAATACGGTAACTCCCATTAGTTCTATAGAACTGTGACGTCATAGAACTGTTGATTTTTTTTATCCCTTTAGTTCTATGGTAGAACTATTAAAACGGAATTTCTTTCATTTGTTCTATAGAACTTAAAATGCATGGTAATTTTCTTTAGTTCCATAGAACTGTTGCCACATAGAACTGTAGGGTTTAATATTAGCGATCAGCTAGCGGACGTGATATTTCAGAAGACGTGGAATTTGCCTCTCTGGTCCAGCGTCTTGAGTTATGAAGAGGGCTCCGGACTAAACAGGAATAGTGTCAGGGGAAGTTGTACAATATCCTCGTCCGCTGGAGACCAGGCATGGATTTAGGGAGCCAGGCCCCGACGCAGTTGACAATAGTAAATGTTATTAATTTTACACGACGAACCAGGGTAAGGTTTTTAATGTATATGTAAGTATGTATGTTACTGTTTAGGCCACATGAGATAATAACAACTCATGTGGTCAAAAATTAAAAAAAAAATGTTTTCGTATGATTAGAATGTTACAGTACTACATACCTAACACAGCTGTACCCTGTACCCCTATCAATGGTTTTGGTAGTTTTTACTGTCTTGAGTTTTCTCTCTATTCAAACTTAAATTCTACACAAATTACAAAATATGCATTTATATTAAAGAAAAAAAAAACTAAATTTTGGTTTTGTAGGTACACGCAGTACAGAACGAAATTATAAGCCTTTTTTTTTGGTCTGAGATTAATAACTATAATTTATAATAATGCTTGTGGACCTACATAATTTTAATTTTATAAATGTAAACTATTTATATAACTAGAATAAGTCATATAATTGTAAAAAAAACTTGTTATTTCCTTTATTTTCGAATATTAAAACTTTATTATTATTATTATATAACACATAAATGTAACGCGTCTAACAGATACATCCTACCTAAAATTAGTAATAAAAGCGAGAGTAACAGTCCCTCTGTCAGTTAACTTTTCACGATTCAGGGCAATTCAGTTATTCAAAACCGATCCGTAGCTGAACCTTTTGCGAAGCATTTCCTGTCGGCTGCTATCATTTTTGATTTAGTAACAAGCGAAGGACGTGTTACGTTTCATCAAATGTGTCAATTGTATGATATAAATGTGACTGAATCAAAAAAAACTATGGCGGCCGACGGGAAACGCTCCACATATGGTCCGGCTATGGAGCGGTCTTGAATAACTGAATTGGGCCCCAGGGTCTGAACTAAACGTCATAAAAGATACGAAGATTGCTAAGAACCTGAAAACGGGAATAATAGGTTACATTTCATCATCATAATCTTCACCGCTTCACATTACATTATATTATGTAAAGCCGCTAGGCACAGCTAGGTCATACATAATTACATAGACATTAGGTACACATACCCATATAACTTTATGTTCGTCTTTGGCAGCCGGCAAAAAAGTTGTTAGCAGCCGAGACACTAGAATAGAAAAGGAAATATTATGGAACTAACATAAACTAACGAAATGTTACTCGACGGACTCAGAGTTTTTAGGGTTCCGTAGTAAACAAGGAACCCTAATAGTTTCGCCATGTCCGTCCGATTGTCCGAGGCTTAGCGCAAAAACTGTAAGTACTAGACAGCTGTAATTTCGTAAGATTATACATAATTATAACGCCACCAAAAGGGTGGAATAAAATCTAGAAAAAATACTTTTTTGAGGTACGTCCCTTACATACACCTAAAGCTAAGACCTAAAGTGGTGATGTTTTTTTTTTTCATCTCGATATCCCACGTATAAAGTTGAATAGGTAATCAAAAAACATTGGGCATGTGCAAAAACCGTTCCCCCCCCCCCCCCCCCCTCTACCGGCTAAACGGTTGACCTAGGAGATATAAAAAAATTCAGGGTAGTAGAATATATGATGAAATTAAAAGGAAAACTATCACGGATAAGTAGGCTCTACAAGTTATCGAGTTTTAGGCAATCAACTTAAAATAATTACTTACGACACGTTAAAAACGAATATTTCATTTCAATTAACGTTCGTAGTATCAAACAAGAGACCCTGTACTAAGCTCACATAAATTATAATATGTAACTACGGAACCCTACATTGCGCGTGGCACGACACGCACTTGGCCATTTATTTAAAAATAGAAACGCTTCGAAACTTTTGCCACTTGCCTTTCCCTTCTGGGGCCCTAAGCGGATGCCTTGTTATGCGAAGTCCATCCCTGGCGGTGATGTCACCTCGTCGGCACTCGTCGGAGGGTCAAACGCGACCGTTTACGTACACATCCTGCAACAGAACTACTGAAATGGTCTACGAATTAACCGCCACTGTTGAAATGCTCTAGGAATGTCTGTTTCGATGCGGAAATCAAGATCTAACCACTTACAGCAGATTTTCACTAGTTATGATGCCGTTTTGAGATTAGTAACGGAAACCTATCTATTAGTACCAACGTATATATAGTTATTTGTTATACAAGAGTGCAAAGTTGGTTTTTAACCGCGTGCTCAATTTTGATGACCGATCAAGCGAAGGAGTCTAAAATTGAATCACGAGCGCAGCGAGTCATTAAAAAATTAGAATCCTGAGCTAACGCGAGGGAATTAAAAGAGCACGAGGTGAAAAATCTTTGCACTCAAGTGCAACACGTAACTTTTCATCCCACCTAAGCGAGGAAATGACTAAATGTAAAAAAAACATTTACAATCACAAGATACTTTTATTTCAGTTTAGGTATTAACTACTACATTATTATAGGTAGGTAAGTATTACAGAAAAATCTTTAAATTATAACAAATAACACTTAGGTATAATGGTTGATGACCAGATGAGGCTCTTTTTAAAAATGCCACTAATTTAGGATAGGACGTCGATATGTATGTCTTTTTTCATCTTTATTGTTGCTTTTAGCATTGAATACTCCATAGAGTGCTTGATTTCTTGGTCTCGGATAATTCAATAAAATATGCCAGCAAAACGTTTTCGGAGAAAGTTTTGGCTCCTTTAGCTATTCGCCACTTGTTAAACATATCGTACCTACTGTTTCAATTACTTCTCGCGTGATTGTTGAGGGAGAAAGCGTCAAATAAACTTTTTCGTCGCTAGAATCACTCATTATAGGTTTTTCACTTGTTTTCCAATTTCTTGTTTTTAACGACATTTCAAGCCGTCATTCAGTGTCAAGAAAATCAAAGCTTCTCCTTTTGATACAGGAATGTCATTGGCTTCCCCAAAAAAAAAACGTACAGCACCGACCCACTTTACAAGCACTAAAAACTGATATCGAACGATTTGCGTGTCAACAAGTAAGCAATTAATTATTCATCACTAATTAGCAGCTTGGTAGCGGCAGATCAAGCGCGGGCGGCGGCGATGCCGGAAACAGGAAGAGGGCAATCAACATTCCTAAAAATATCACACATTTGGTGCTCATCCGGTGAACGAAGTCTGTGCCCCACGCCTCCGGTCTTACCGCGCAGTAAGACGTTTCTATGCGATCATGTTGTTTGAATATATTTTTTTGTTTTTTCTCCAACCGTAATAATCGTTTTCTCGTTCTCGAGACCGATTTTTATCGAGTTTATTTTGTTTGAAAGGAGATTTTATCGAGTGTTCTTAGCAGGTAGGACTCTCTCGCGCATCACAGCATTTTTAAACATAAAAAATCAATGAATAAAATAGAACAATAGAATCAAAATGGGTATATTGTAAATATGCGAAATAGTTTTGTTATATAGGTATATAGGATAAATATTTAAATTATTTGTTTTATGTTTGTTACCGCATAACTCCTTCAGTTATAAGCCGATATCAATTTTTTTTTTATTAAAATTTATATTTAAAGGATATAATGTACTTTCAGATTGGTCACGTAGATTGCGCATTTCGTTTTTTTTTTTTTTTTTAATTATAATAATTTTAAATATATCTCCTCTCTAAATAAACAAAATCATGTTCTAGTTTACATTAAATTCTTTGTCTCTCACTTTTTTATTATTCTTACTCATTTACTTTTCGGCCTTACCGAATAACGTAACTTAACTTATTGGCATACATATTAACATATTTTGTCAACTTTTCGCTGATACGTAAATGAAATTTACGGAAAGAAGACAGAGAAGTTAAAACGATGGTTAAAGTTAAGTAATGTTTTTCGGTAAGGCCGTTTATGTTTAAATATGTCATGATTTGACTCATGAAAATGCGGGAGTTTTATCTCTTTCACTTTGATCCGTCCTTAATTCCTATTTAGTGGTTTGTGGAACGATTGAATGAATTCTCTAAATATTCTGTGATATCACTTTTCTCGGGACAGAACTGCGAGTAAACTGATGTCAGTATTCCGAGAAACCGTCTGATTCTGTCAATATTGTTTGAGCAATGTAAATATCTAAAAATGGATTATAGATCTTAGCTATTGATAAGATACGCCGGTAGCGCGCACTTTATGTAAATACTTACTAGCAGCTACCTCTATTGAATCAATAAATATTGTTGTGCTCTCTGCAAGGCATAGAGGCAGGCTACTGATGGAGTTTTTTATGGGTGAAATCTTAGGTACCTACATCCATATTCCAATCATTATCACTACATACCTCAGCAGTAAGTTGTGTCAGTCTATACACAAGGTGGCGCCAAAAAACCGCATTTTTAGAAATTATTAACGCAAAACGATTTTTATGTATGAAAATTAACTTGGATCAATTTGAAATTATTGTCGAATGTTTGTGACATTGTTTTCTACTTTTACAAGCGAAGATTTTTTCATAAATTCAGTCATTTTATATCTTTAAAGATGTATACGCGAGCGAAATGGACGATGGCCGAACTAAGGACTCTTAAATCCGTAACCGAAACTAATGAATAATTCAAAATAATTTTAGATCTGCAACCGTATCCGAAACCTGTATAATATAATTTCTATATCCGTATCGTTATCCAGTTTGGTATCCATAACATCCCTAGTCTCGTCAGGACTCCCTCTTTGCCAAATATGTTTTCAATCAGCTACCATTCTAGAAATATTTCTAGCCCTACCTACATACACTACAGCAGCTAACATATTAATGTTAACTTCATGGCTTATAACTTTTTAGTAAGTGTCCGGTCCGACCACCACGGCCCCTTGATCAAACACGGACCTAAATCAAATGTACACACTTAGGTAACTTATCAGACCATTACAATGTGTAATAGCCCTAACCGATAACATCGACCTTCCTATCGAAAAAACCGTTCGATATTTTATCGTAATTATTACAACTGTTTAGTAGCTCCTGCGCGCGACTTCACTTGATATCTCTCACAGATAACAAAGTTTTATTCAGTTTCGTTCAGCCAGAAACAACAAACTAACAAACTTTCGCATGTCCAACGTGTGATAACTTAATGTAAAAAGTGTGATTGTGTGGATACGTAGCAGTCTAGTAAAAATAAGATTTGTGACAACTAAGTATATTGTTATTTATATGAATGTACTGGTATTTTGAAATACATTTGACACAATTTCATAATGATATTATAAAGGCTAATTTTGTTACCTTTACACGCTCAAACGGCTGAACCGATTGTTATGAAAATTAGTATAGAGATAGCTTTGGACCTGGAGACGAACATAAGCTACTTATCATCATCATAATCATCACCGTTTTTCATAACTACGCGAGTCAAACCGCGGAACGCAGCTAGTCTATAAATCGGGGATTATTGTTGATCTATGATTTTCAGTTATTTTTCTATCATAATTTCAAAGAATACCCCCAGTTGCAAATACTGTGATCAGGTCCATACAAACGGATTTATTTTTACTAGACTAAGTATAGGTATTACGGAAGTTTTTGGCAGCCTAGTCGGGAGACCGTCTGACTTGCGATCCGCAGGTCCTGGGTTCGAATCCCACAGCACGCACCTCTGTCTTTTCGAAGTTATGTGCGTATTGTTGATTGCCGCCAACTTCAAACGGTGAAGGAAAACATCGTGAGGAAACCTACATGTCTGAGAGTTCTCAATGATCTTGAAGATGTGTGAAGTCTGCCAACCCGCACTTGGCCAGCGTGGCAAAATATGGCCTAACCCTTCTCACAATGAGAAGATGGCCCGTTTCCAGCAGTGGGACAATTTGTACAAACAGGGCTGATAAAAAAATAAAAAAAATAAAATTGGTATTACGATTCCTGGCAAGCGCGGGGCTAGTACTCGCCGGCATAATTAGATAATTTCTATTATTTATATACGGCGGCGCGCGTGAGCAGAGTGGAAACGACGCGCTTCCTTCGCGTGTACGCACACCAGCTTGTTAGAAAACTTAGGACATATCGTTAAATTTTTGATTCGCTCGCAAGCAATTCACATGTGAATTTGTCTGACTTATGAACAATATCAACAAACAGATTTATCACGTCCTAAAGCCACTTAAAAGTTGTTTAATTTCAATGAGTTACAATCGCGTAAATCTAAAAAAATCAATAACAACATTTTGATAGACTTTTTGTTTATAATAACTAAATAAATGACTATATCAAAATCGGTTCATCCGTTTCGAAGTTACGTTGCCACAGATACACACATTCAACTTATACCACCTGGAATTTTATGCCACCTTTCTGTTTCACAAGAACTACCTATACAATCTTGGAATTTTGAAGGCTAGATTGAATAGATACCTTGTAGATCAACGAGCTCCATCCTCGGCCACACCATGTCAGGCGATTTGGTTATTCGAAGATCTATCTAATGTTTTCACCAAACCTCCTTTTTGCGTCAATACTTAAAAAAAAGATTTTACTATAGTCGAGAGAATTTGGCTCAAAAATAGATGTGAGTAATCCGTTTGCTCAAAAAAAAAAAAGATGTCCGTAAAAATGTGAACAGCTGGTATCCCTAGCCACAGCGGGCGTGCTACGCCGAACCGCGTCCACCTTCCAGCTAAAAAGGATGTGCCACCGACACGCAGCGTTTAATTCACAAAAAGTTCCTGTGTCGTGACGAGCTTTTCCTCCGCGACACGTAATCCGCTTTTCATTTCCTCCGGCTAAACGTGTCAGCGTACTAATGAGATACTGACACTACGACGTCTCTACACACTACCATAGACAAACTTCAGACACAGAATACAGAATAATGTCACATACTGCAGGTTATATATAAAACTGAAATCCTGAAATGGTATTCTTTGCCACTATCTCTGTTTCCTGAGACGTACAATTTTGGAATTTTTGAATAGATATCTTCTAGATCGGCGAGCTCCATCTTCGGCCACACTGTCGCTTAACATCAGGCGAGTTGCTGGTCAACCGTAGATCTATCATACATAAAGAATAAAAACAGGTCAAGTGCGAGTCAGACTCGCCCACCGAGGGTTCCGTCCGTACAAACTAAATAAAAGGGGGAAATCATATATTTATTTTTATATTTTCCTTCATAAACCGAAAAATATACATCGTAAAAATATTTAACACATTTCTTGCTCACCACTCGGATCCGAGTAGGGGCTATAGTAGCGGCGCGTCCCACTCGGATCCGAGTGAGCGAACGTTTGAGGCAGCCCTCATTCCTTCCATAGAGACACTATTTTTTTGTGATTAAATAAAAAAAATCGGCCAAGTGCGAGTCGGACTCGCGCACGAAGGGTTCCGTACTATCTATAATAGAAAATCGTATAAAATAACGAGAAATCAACGAAATTCCAAGTATTAAATTGCAAACTTATAGGTAGGTTTTCGATACACATCCGGGCAGCATGACAACGCTCGCGCGAATACGCGCGGCTATGGCTCGCTCCCTGATGTTACCTCCCCCGCTACCCGCGCGGCCGTTGCTTAGCAACCGCCTCGCGCTCGCGCCACCACCACACCGCGGCGCGGCGCTGGCACTGCGTTTAGATGCACGGATTATTTTCATTTTGTGAGTTTTTATGTATTAGATTAGGTATTTATTTTTATAGTTAATATATTTCTAAATATTTATTTACAAATATTCAAGTTTCTAACTGTTAATTAAGATCGAGCAAAAATTACGTTTGTTGTATGGGAGCCCCCCTTTAATATTTACTTTATTGTTATTTAATTATTTATTTTGAAAGATAATATACAAGTAAATATTCTGTGAAAATTTGAAGCGTCTACCTGTTACCGTTTTTAATATTGAGCAAAAAAATACGAAAAAAACACGTTTATTGTATGGGGACCCCCTTAATATTTAATTTTTAGTATTTGTTGTTATAGCGGCAACGGAAATACATCATTTGTGAAAATTTCAGCTTTCTAGCTATCACGGTTTATGAGATACAGCCTGGAGACAGACAGACAGACAGACAGACAGACAGACAGACAGACAGCGAAGTCTTAGTAATAGGGTCCCGTTTTTACCCTTTGGGTACGGAACCCTAAAAATTACCAGTTTTCGGATTTTTTCCTATATGTGTACTCTAACACAATGCTTCTTGCCAAATTTCAGAGTTCTAGGTCAACGGGAAGTACCCCATAGGTTTTGATTCCTCTGTGAGTGTCGAAATGTGCGTTTTTTACGACATATTCGGCTGTAACTTTTTTTTTTACGAAAACTGAGATATTTTATTTTTCTTTCTGCAGCAAGATACTATGGATCTGCGTATATGGTTTTAATTTCAAGTCGATACCTTCACGCGTTCCCGAGATAAAGGTCTTGACACCCGGACGGACGGACAGACGGACAACAAAGTGATCCTATATTTTTGTTTCCGTTTCCTCCTATTGAGGTACGGAACCCTAAAAATGTTAAAAAACCAACTGACATGTTTTAATTTTTCAACAAATGGCTCAAGTTCTATGTCTTATATTACAATAGTAGATTGTTAGACAAGGGTTGAAAGTAACCTACGAGTATTCAGGCACGAGATAGTCATCGTCATTTACTAAAGACTGGTCATCATAGATCGTGGAAACAAGTGTCGGAAAAACAAAATACCCGACTGCAGAAAAGCAGTTTTTGCAGTCTAGTCTAACATACGATTTTTTTACGCTTGATAGGTCAACAGCGCGCTGTTGAGAGAACTTTTTCAATCAATAACACTTTATTGACACCACATAAAGTAATAAGACAATAAACACATAAGAAAATGACACAAAAGGCGGTCTTATCGCTAAAAGCGATCTCTTCCAGACAACCTTGGGATGTGACAGAAAAATATATGTAAAGGTGGGCGGTGGTACTAATTCAGGAGTAAATACTCGTAGACTAATTAAGTTAATAAAGAAAAAAGAAAACTATTTTTAATATAAACTACTTAGAAATAATACATACACAGATACATACATACATACATAACTATAGAGTTTATAAATAAACTTACACAAATACAATATATAAAAATAGTAATTATAATGAATGCATACACATTTACTAAATCTTGGATAGATAATGGCCCCTGACCTGAGCCTTGAATGATTCTTTTTCGTGAGAAAGTAAGCTTAAAAAGGTTATAAATGCGCATTTATTAGAATAATTCTAATAAAAACCACTTATTTATTACGAAAAAGTTCGTTGGAAGTTACGAAAAAGCGCACTTGTTAAGGTTACTTAATACACAAGGAACCCTTATAGTTTCGCCATGTAGGTACGTCCGTCTGTCTATCTGTCCGCGGCTTCGCTCAAAGACTATTAGTACTAGAAAGCTGTAATTTGGTATGGATATGCCGAGAAAGCCATAAAATAATAACTATGAAAAAAAAAAATGTGTTGAGGGTGTGCGAAAACCATTTTTCAATTTAAGGATCCGTTTGAAGTGATAATTTAATTTTTGTTAGAGTTATGTCCCCCCTCCCCCCCCCCCCCCTACCGGTTAAGCGGTTGACTTTAGAAATATTAAAAAATTCAAGCTAGTAGCATATATAATATAAAATTAAAAGGAAATTATCACGGCTACGTAGGTTTTATAAGTTAACAAGTAATAGTAAAATGTACTTTGAGAAGTACTCGTAAAACAACTAAAATTTCGTGTACATTCCAACTAACATAAGTAAACTAGATGTTCATAGTATCCTCATTTTAAGTTCACATAAATTATGATTGCACACTACGGAACCCTAACGACACCTCGGACATCAAAATCGATCATGCCGTTAAAGCTGTATCAGGTAATAAAAACTTACATACATTCACACACACACACACATACATATTCACATACACACAAATATAAAACACCCGACTGCAGAAAAGCTGTTTTTGCAGTCTAACTTACGATTTCGTTACGCTTGATGCGCTGTTGAATATAAGTTTCTTGTGAGAAAGTATGCGTAAAACATATAAGTTATATACATATATTCGTAATCACCGTTAAAAATTCTTTATTTTGATACCACACTCGATGTATTCTGAAAAAAAAATATTTGAGATTACTTTTTGCCGCCAAAAATCCTTAATTTTATTTTGATGTACCCAGTGTCTCTCTCACGACTAAGACGAAACTATTGACACCACTCACATAAAAATACGACAAGCCGTTTAGGCTCTACGGCGTGCCAAATAAATATACATACATACACTCGAAAAACATAACCCTCCTTCTATCGCAGTCGGGTAAAAATAGTTTGTAGCGCAGTCTAAACAGACATTCACGTGTTGACGCCACATCACAATACGGCTATTTACTCACTATATAATATATATGTACTCATACCTAAAGATACGTATCTACAATGCGGAATATCAATTAATTTATTATATGCAAGTATTTGTCCAGCCATTCATTCATTATTGAGTCTAGATAAACATGCCGTGTAAATATTTTTACCTACGTAAGGCATCTACTTATACCATTAATATCCATTACATAAAATATGAGTCACTATTGAGAATGTGCCCATGGTTTTATTAATTCATAAGGGCCAATGCCAGATATTCGGCGGGAAGCTCAAATTTAAAATCTTTCTTTGTTCTTACTTTAGGTGACTTTTGTAAGTGTAATTTAAGTAATCTGTAATTATTAAGTAATATACCTCTTTGTCTCATGTAACAGAAATAGCTTCAATTTGTAAAATCAGATTTATAGGTTAATACATAAGTAGTATTATTTGTGAATTAATTGACGAGATAAGGGGCAATCCATAAATTACGTCACACGTTAAGGGGAGGGGAGGGGTCAACGAAGTGTGACATTGTGAGACAAGGTGTGGGAGGGGTTCTAAGCCAGCTGTGACAAGAGGGAGGGAGGGGTCAAAACACCAAGAACGTATCGAGACAGTCGCACGTTTGCGATTGTATCACTGCAATTAGCCTGTGACTGTAACGCAAATTGTAGCGCTGCATAACGTATCGTGTGCTCAGAATACAGAAAAAATATTTATTTTTTCTGTATTCTGAGATCGTCTGTTTAAAACTCCGTAGACATAATATTAGTAATATCATAGAATAATGAACAGCCTCGCCATCGCACGTACACACAAAACACAGGAAAGCGTTGAAATATAACAAAAGGGAGTTCTGCGGGGTTACTCTCGCCTCTTATAGCGATCTTATTTTTTTCTGTAATTAAAAGTGTAAGACAAAAGTTCAAATGAGCCTACTTTGAATTGTGATATTTTTAATAATCGCTTCAACTTTTGTTTCACTCTCTTAATTGCAAAAAAAGCAATATAAAAACGAGTTAAGAGTACGGCTGTTTATGTGGCACCATGTTAACCAGTGCTGGATTTACACTTTTGCCGCCAGTAGGCTATTATATTTTTGCCGCCCCTACTGATCCTGAAAATCGATCCCCTAGTAACTAGTAGTTTAAAATCATATATTATTAATTACGTATAGTACGGCGCAAGGCCGTAGCCAGAACTAGCCTAGTCTTTTGTGTGTTTGTCTTTTAGTATTTATTAATTATATAGTTATTATAATAATCATGATTTTAATTTTAAATAAAAACTACGGGCCACTCACGTCTGTTTTGAGCCGAAATATCCAAGGCAAGGCGCGTCACCAACCGAGAGTGACGTGTGTGCTGCTCCTTTGAAAAAGACCGCCGAATGCGGTTGAAACTATAGTCGGATATTTCGGCTCAAAACAGACGTGAGTGGCCCGTAGTTTTTATTTAAAATTAAAATCATGATTATTATAATAACTATATAATTAATAAATACTAAAAGACAAACACACAAAAGACTAGCCATGATCATGAGTCTAATAAAAAACAAAACGAAATCCGATAATATTCAGTTGTAGAATAGATTCCTCCTGTATTAATACATACACTGGCGGCAATCTAACAAAATTATATAGGTACGCTTTTATTTGGCTGACTGGCATACTATTACTACTACGAGTACCACAATCAATTACTTAATTATTTTCAATTCATTCATAAAACTGTTATAAGCGATACAACTAACGCCATCTATTGAATGTTGATTAAACTACATAAGCGAAATCAATACAGAATTACAGACGCATTTGCTTTTCTACTATGTTTCGACTCACTCATGCGCTTAAGACAAAGGACAATACTACTCTTAACAGAGCTCATGCATTTTCAGATTTTTACAAACGCCCAGAACATCATCATCATCACCTCGACCACAAGATATCTACTGCTGGATAAAGACTGCTCATGGATTTATCAAAAATACCGTGGGTTAACAGTCGGGAAAATTAGTCGGACCTGTGGAGATTCGATTCGAATACAGAATTGGAGGATTCAGAACTCATTCGGATTTGGAATAAATACTAAAAGGTAATTCTGTCATTCTCTAATGACAGAGACGGAGATATAGATTCCGAAAGAGTTCTGAATACCAGGGCATTTCTGCTTTAGGCTGAGCATTTCCTCCCCTGCTACTTATATGAGATCATCTACCTTGTGGCTGGTTGCCTTACGCTGCGCTTGCTGGTGCGTATTATTCACTCGAGAAATTTTAGGCTACATCGTCATTCGTCTATCATTTCTACGTGCTACGTGCCCTGGTCATTGCCACTTCAATTTGCTAATCCGATGTGCTATATCGGTGACTTTCGTCCGTTTACGGATCTCTTCCTGAACTTACGAGAAATTTTTATAGGGAATTTTGACAATAATATTCTTCAATTTAATGTTTTTTTTCTCCGTGAAACCTCCGTGAAGGAGGTTTTCAATTCGACTATTTTTGTATGTTTGTTATGCTCCTACTTCGCCAATTATGAATACTACTACTACAAACAAGAATCATAAAAATCATTTGATGTTTTTTTTTGTTTGGTAGGTAAAATACTTCAGTGGTATAAATATAATAAAACCGGACAAGTGCGAGTCAGACTCGCCCACCGAGGGTTCCGTATAAACTAGTAGATAAAAGGGGGACATCGTATTTTTTTCATATTTTCCTTCTTATACCGAAAAATATACATCGTAAAAATATTTAAAAAACTGTTTTAACTTATGCTAATAAAGCTCTTTCATATGATACCCCACAAGATACGGTTAAAGAACTTTAAAATTTGGACTCTCATTCCTTGCGTAGAGACTACACTATTTTTTTGTGATTAAATTAAAAATGTCCAGTTTTCGGATTTTTTCCTATATGTGTACTCTAACACAATGCTTCTTGCCAAATTTCATAGTTCTAGGTCAACGGGAAGTACCCCATAGGTTTTGATTCCCTTGTGTGTCGAAATGTGCATTTTTTACGAGATATTCGGCTGTAACTTTTTTTATGAAAACTGAGAAATTTTATTTTTCTTTCTGCAGCAAGATACTATGGATTTGCGTTTATGGTTTGCGGTATATATATGCGGTATAATTTCAACGCGATACCTTCACGCGTTCCCGAGGTAAAGGTCTTCGACACCCGGACAGACGGACAACAAAGTGATCCTATAAGGGTTCCGTTTTTTTCTTTTCAGGTACGGAACCCTAAAAATCAGTTCAGTACTTTGGTTTTTAAACCAAAATAATCGAAAAAAATTAGTAATCCAAGTAAACAAAATTGCGTATTTGGAGTCCGTTTTTTAATATATTTTTTAAATTAGGTATAATTATTTGAAATTAAATTAAATTTTGTGTGAAACATGTTTATAACATTATTATCGAAATTCCTTACGTATAGGGAACGAGGAAATGCGTGAACAAGATCGCGAACTTCGTTCGTATAGGCACTTAGAATAATAATAATTAGGGAATGTTATGTATATTATTAAATACATGTTTCAGGTTTAATTTATTTTATTTCTAATTACTAACTAAATTGGAACGACAAAATTTGCTAAAGCATACAAGCTCTAAATGTCCATACGTGCATTATACAATTTAATATTTATCTGTATTTTTTTCAATGTTCATCTATTTTATTATATACATACAATTTAGGCTATATGACGAATTCTAATACGAGCAAATCTTTTGGAGGTGTCAAGATTTTACTTATAGGTTTAACAGAATACGCTCGGCAAAGATTTCTATGCATACGAGTGAAGATTAAAGATATATTAAATATCATACTATTAGGAAATAAGAAACAATTATTTGAATAGTAATGGTCTAAGATCCCGCTATAGGACGACCTTCACCGAGCTGGTTAATGGATGAAAAGTATTTTATATTCAATTAAATATGTCAATGAATATATTGCAAATGGGTTGTCTAAAAAATTTCAGTCCAGAATGTTTTTTTTTTTTTTTTACTTTTCACTGGTTTTTGTTAATAGACAAATTCCATACCAATCGAAAGTATGAAGCCCATAGAATATGCAAACGTTAGGTTGACTATTTTTTTCCCGTCACAACTCTTGGGTAGGCAGGTATAAACAGGTAAATCGATACTAGTAACTTGCACCAGCCTGGTTAATGAATTAAAGGTAATTAAAATACAGATTATTTACACATAAATATATTAATTTGTCTATTAACCAAACCAGTGAAATGTTTTAAAAGTTTTTTTTTATTAATTAATCAATCATATTCTGGACTGAAATTTTTTAGACAACCCATTTGCAATATATTTATTGACATATTTCATTGAATATAAAATACTTTTCATTCATCTACCAGCTCGGTGAAGGTCGTCCTATAGCGGAATCTTAGACTATAAACATAATGTAATTAAAAAGTTGAAAAATTAGGCGAAATAAAAATATAGTGACTTTAGATTGGGCGGTAGGCCGCAATCTATATTTTGTCCTTCATATACCTAATATACGCATATACTGTACCACTTAATCTAAACTCTGACACATCAAGAAGATTTATGCGCAGTATACAACTAATACTGTACCAACCAGGGTTATTTATGATTGCCTAGGATACTTTTAGTATAAGTAGGGCTTTTGTAAATTACTACTAAGACTTTTTCACGAAAAATAATTCCATACATTTTGTTACAGGTCAACATTTACCTCTTTATTTTAACATCGATTTGAGAGTTGTTTTCTCTTTGAAAACAATGTTCTACAGCAAAACAAATCTAGTTCATTATTTTATGAATGATGTATAGGAAGCTTTCCTTTTAGGAACATTTTTTGATAAGTATTGAAAGGTAACCCTCCCAAGTAGCAAAAGGTTATCTAAACTGGTCATACAAGATATCTTGAAGACAAAACGGGCATTGTCTCAACTTCTCTTGCTCAAGCCCTTAAGATATCTACTAGATATGCCTCAAGACATAGTTTAGTAAAAGTGGGCACAGGTTTTCAGACAAAGTTAAGGGGGACTTAAGAATACTTTGGAAGATAAAGTTAAGCTATAGTTAAGAATAGAGGTATTAAAATGTTCTACAAGTTTTCTTTAAGATATCTTGTAGATTAAATTAAAACTGAATTTAAGCTTTAAAGAAGTTTTTAAGTTATCTTTAATTCAAGCTTAGGGTACCAAAATAGATTTAAAAAATCTCACATAAGAAATAATTTAGTCTTAGTTTACTTTATGAAGTAAATTTTCACACAAATAATGGAGTATTAGTGAAATAGATTATGAAAATAATGGCGACGAATTTGATAACTATTTATGTACATCTAGAAATGCGTATTCATCTTTTTGTATACCCAGAAACATAAAACGCATGTTAGTTTCTCGTTGGAAACGACAAGATAATTGTCTAAAAATAACGGGCCTCATAAATAACTAAGAAAAAAATAAAAAAACGCCATAATTAATATTGAAAATATGAAATTTTATGTAGTATGACACACAATGATTGAATTTTGTTTATATTGTTGCTTACTATTACAATTAAAAACTGTTTAAAATGAATTCTAGGTGAATATAAGGAAATTAGAGGTATTAAGATATCATAGCTGATGATGATAATGATATTTCCATTTTCATAATAGGATACAAAATGGCGTTAAATGTAATTTGTCTAGCTGAAGTACAAGTTTAATCAACATTGCCTTAAATAGAAATAGTTAAGGTAAAGTAAAATCAATTCTGTGTTATTGTACCTATAGTTAAGGAAAACTATCCTTAACTTAGTCTAAAATAGATCTAATGAAATACGAGCTAATTCTTTTTGTATTTATGATTCCTTAAGTTACATTTAACCAATACTATCTTGTCTATCTTATCATCAATAAATCATTACTTAAGTATACTGTTACGGGCATAAGAACGGATGAGCTTAAACAATAAAAAAGAACATTTTTTTGGAAATAACTGAGCTCCACATGGAAATAAAATTTTACGTTTTGAGTGAAATAGTACCTATGCCTAACATGCCGTTTATCATTATAAAAGTGAAAAAACTGTCAGTCATAAAAAATGATATTTTCGTAACTTCTAACAAACGTAATATATGTGTAAGATATAATATAACGTACATAAAACTTCGGTAGGTATAGATTTCTCGAACAGTAATAATCAATTACATTTGAAACAAAATACAATAAATTTTCTCGCTATATTGATAAATGTTGTTTGCATTGATAATCCGCAATGGCGCTAGTTTCTGAGGGTTGCAAATTTTTATGTGAGAGAGTTACTGTCAGCGTGGGTAACTTTACACACACTTTTTCATATTTTTTACGATATTAGAGTATAAATGTATGAGTCTAATAATAGTTTACTTATTTAAACGCATTCTTTCGTGGTCAATTTTAAAGTAAAGAAGTAACAAGTCCAATAGTATAGAAAATATTTAAGAAAATCGCGTTTAAATGGCTTGTCAAAGTTAAACCCGAATGTGGGTAAAATTGACTTCCGTTCATTTCGATAGCGGAAAATCTTCATAAACGGTCATTTACGTAATTTAGATTGGATTTATTTTACTCATGTTAATTTTCTGGGAAATGCCATTTAAAAACTTTGAGCTACAAGCGAACGGAAAAAATAAAATAGTTTAATTGCATTTTTTTACTAATAAAATAATTTCTTAAAAATCAAATAAAGCCAAAAAATTCTACATTCATTTGAGTGTTGAATGACCTCATTATCAAATATAAGTTCTAAGATAAATAGTGAGTAATATCAAATTTAAAATAGATTCACCCCATTCTATGAACTGCATATATACTTACCTATTGTTTTCTTTATGTTTCTTGAGTTCTCTTTTGTTTGGTTTTTAGAAGACTAGTTTTCGGGTATGTACTAACTAAAATCAATTTTAAAAATCGGTCAAGTGCATGTCGGGCCTAGCGCAATGTACGGTTTCGTAGTTCCATATCACAATTTATGTCTATGTCAATATTATGCGAACTTAAAATAGGGTTATTTGATACTTACTAAGAATATTCTAGTTAAGCTAAGTTGATAGACTCGTTATTACTCTATACTCGTTAACTTGTAAAACCTACTTACTTTGTATATTTTCCTTACAATTTCGTTAGGGAAATTAATTGCTGGATTTTTTCAGCATACCTATTCGACAAAAACCATTTAGCTGGTAGAGGGGGAGAGACACTTGACCCTAACAAAAATTATCATTTTAAAACCTAATATTTTGCAAAAGAGACGAAGACAAATATGGAATACTAAATTGAATTTTAATAAATTTTATTTTATTTTACAAGGGTACCTCCCTTGTAATTACTCTATTCCCATAGAAAGTGTTTTCAAGATACATTTTAATTACGCCGATAAAGTAAAATTTATTTTAGCACTTGATAACGAGGCCATAGAAATGTAGAAAGTGCTAAAGTGAAGTAAAAAAAAAAAAAGACGTGTGGCACTCGGAGACTGCCGCGGTAAAGCTATTGCATAATAGCTTTACGCGCGGTGTGTTAGTTTATTTTCGTTACGGAATTTCTGGATTCGGTCTCCACGCTCAAGGCCCGCGATAGAAGCTATGCAATAGCTTAAAAGTATATCGCCCTATTTTACGACTTCTATTCATTATTTGTAAATTGTGGAACACCTTATGTTTTTTATTTGATTGTTCTTTTGCGAATATATCGTCCTTCTAACCTTTTCTTACTTAAAATTTATTTAGCGTAGAAATAATTGAATTAAGTATTCGTAATTTTACATTGACCGAGACAATTTGGTTGTTGTGACTAAATTCAATCTGAAGTTGGCATCTACAAAAGCATGTTTACTTAATAAAGACTCAGGCTATTCTTTATTAATCAATAAAGTGTTAAGTCGATCTTAAAATAATCAAAGTAGAGTAAAATATGTATTTTCGTATCTATTATAAGAAACACTTCAGACAAAATGGTTTTGTAAATACTTAACTTTGTATTAAAATATTCAAAATTTACTAAAATAGCCCTACAAAAAAAGTATTTTACTTTGAAGATAAAAAAGATTCAGTGAAATAATATTTAAGTAAGTGTTAAGTCGATCTTAAAATAATCAAAGTAGAGTAAAATATGTATTTTCGTATCTATTATAAGATACACTTCAGACAAAATGGTTTTATAATTACTTAACGTTGTATTAAAATATTCAATATTTACTAAAATAGCCCTACAAAAAAAGTGTTTTACCTTGAAGATAAAATAGATTCAGTGAAATAATATTTAATTCATTTTTATTTTTGTAAACTCAACTTATAGACATAGTTTAGACCAATTAGATTTGACTACTATCCTTGATTGCTACTTGGGCTGTATATTGTATAACTATAAAAACTAATATTTTTTACGTTTCTACGTTAATACTTACTTAATTTATAATAATGGAAAGGAAATAAATAGAAAATTGGATCCATATACAAAAAAACCGGACAAGGGCGAGTCAGACTCCGTAGGTTCCGTACAAATATAATATAAAATATATGATTGTGCTATAATAACAATAATGCTAAAAGCAAATACAAAATGTTACTACTTTCTACATATAAAGCTACTTCTACGAAATTTACCTAAGCATGATTGATGGTTGAGGTTATTGTGATTATTTTTTATGAACACAAACATCTACTGAAAGATAAATCACAATTTTATCTCTAAATTTTAGTAAATTTGGACGAGGTAAGATAGTATCTGAGACAAATCTAAAATAGACAAATAGAACGAACTAAAACATAGATATATAAGTATAAAATAAAATTAAAAGTTTACGGCCTTACCGAAAAACGTTACTTAACTTTAAGCATTGCTTAACATTTTTTGTCAACTTCTCGCTGACACGTAATGACACTTGCGGAAAGAAGACAGATAATATAAGACGATGGTTGAAGTTAAGTAACGTTTTTCGGTAAGGCCCTAAGTCTATGGCTCACATTTAATGTAATACATTACTCTTATGTTAATTAAAAAACAATATTAGAAAATAATTTTAGATTGAGAATGGGGTATTTAATATTATATACCAAATTTTCTTATCCAAGATTTTTATAGGAATTTCCTTTGTAGTGATTATTTAAAAAAACGCACAAGACCTCGATTCTGTAATATCATCTCTTTTTATCATCTCTTTCAATATTTAAATAAAAACTCGGCCAAGTGCGAGTCGGACACGCGCACGAAGTGTTCCGTACCCTTATCTAAATGGTCATGATCATAATCTAATAAAAACGTACTGTTGTATTAAATATAAATTTTATTTTAATTTAATTATTTGTTTTTAAAGTGAATAATATAACTCAATATTCTATGAAAATTTCAAGCGTATACCTGTTGCCGTTATCAATATCGAGCGTTTGTTGTATGGGAGCCCCCTTAAATATTTATTTTATTCTGTTTTTTAGTATTTGTTGTTATAGCGGCAACAGAAATACATCATCTGTGAAAATTTCAACTCTCTAACTATCACGAATCATGGGATACAGCCTGGTGACGGACGGACGGACAGACAGCGGAGTCTAGTAATAGGGTCCCGATTTTACCCTTTGAGTACGAAACCCTAAAAAAGGATAGGAACAATGTCAGGCCTATGTGTTTTTTAGATAATGATACTCCAGAATCGAAGGTTTTACAGTTTTACTGACTAGTAAACGCTTACAATTTAATTGGGGCAAGTGTGTTAGATGTAGAACAGCCTCACTCGAGATGTTGCGATTAGGAGATCTCCATCGAAGAATTTCGTCTCGATAACTACGTTACCACTGGAAGAAGAGAAATTACATTGAATTCTAAGTTATTGTATTTAATAATAATAATGGATACTTTACCTTATCTTACTCACTGTGTGGGAGCATCAGCCAATAAACTAGTCTTATAAGTCATAACCATTTCATCTCAATAGCCCCGATTTGTCTAATTCCATATTGTACAATAGTTCCACCTTCTATCCACATACAAAAAAACTGTATTTTTTAAATTATTTTATGTAAAGGGCCTCTCAGTGTTGGCTTCGTTAAATTGAATAAATGGATACTTTTATTTATTTAGATTCTTAATTATTTTTTTTTACAATATATACATATATAAACAATATATAAAAATAACATAAATATTGTATAAAACTTAAAACTAGTGTGCCGCCGCCGACAGAGGGGCAAGGCTCAAGCTGTCGACAGTAAGGGCTACAAACTGAGGAATCTTATGAAAGGAATCTTATAAGGAATTTTAGGAATGGATACCGAATATATATACACAGTTTAATTTGAACAGGTTATTCACATTTCGAGTCGAAATCTCCACCAAAAATCTTCCCTTTGAGTATCAGATGAGAAGTCCTTCGGGATTGACATTTGCGATGGCATTTTTGAAAAAGACCACTGTATACTGTTGAAATTATTGTCAGATATTTCGACTCAGCAGAAGTATACTTAAGTATAAAAAAATCAAAAACCCTCTCCAAAAAACGAACGATTTAACGATTTTGATAAAACATAGTGTAGATCTTGATGAAATTCTCTCTCTTGATGAAATTCTCTTTCAAACAAAAAAAACTAGATCAAAATTGGTCCAACCGTTTGAGAGCTATTCAATTTAATTCATTTATTTCGGGCCTTGGGTATATATAATATACGCTTGGCGACGTCATTTACATCATAATCACAATATTATCATTATAAATATTAAACATTGATTTTATATAAAAACAATAATTGTTTGCAGCTGTAAGAAGGCATTGTCAGTCAAAACCAGCTGTAAAGGGGCTTTGTCATAGATAGCTAGCTAAATAATTGTAAACGCTAATAACGCGACAGACAGACACCCAGATATACAGATACACAGGTCAATTTTATAACACCCCTCTTTATGGTATAAAAATAGAAATGAGTAACCCGTGAATTATTTCAATAAATAAGGACTCGGTAAGAGCAATTCTAAAGGCACCACTAATTGAAATTCATAATGAAGACAAAGATGTTTTTGCAAGTAATGTATTATGTGCCGACTTTCTGCTAGTCATGTAGTGGAATGGGGAAGATGGAATAAGACTGAATAAGTACTTACTTGAGAACATTAGCGGGCATCATTTGAGATTCAGGGGCGGATTCAATGACCGACTGCCAAGTGTTGGTGGAGTTAGCAATAACATAGCCAAATTCAAAGAACCACTCCTCCAGGCAACGCCCTTTGAATAACACTTTCTGGAATGGCGAGAGTATTTTGTCAAAATCATCATTTTTGTATACATATATTTATGTTAACAGAATTAGCAAGTGTGCGTCAAATTCCTACGGTCTACAGTATTTAGAATTAGTAATGTAATATTTTTTATTTATTTATAAAAATATATATTACATACTTATGTAATATATTATTTATGTATTTACATACTTATGTAATATTTTATTTATTTATAAATATTTATGGATATTTCACACAACACTATCTAACTCAAACTAAGCAAAGCTTCTACTATAGAAACTAATAAGCTGATGATAGAATACATAATATACTTATTTTTGCAAAGATACATATTTATGATAGACAGAAATACCCAAACACAGAACAAACATCCCCGCTCATCAGACAAATGGTTGTTCTGGATGGGGACAGAACCAAAAACCTACAGTTTAGAAGGTAGACATAAATTATGAACTGAACTGCGAGGCCAGTCAATGTAAAGGTAGGAAGTTTAATAGTAATACTGTTCTTCTATTTACAAATAAACCACCGTAAACAACCTTACTATAATATAAATAAAACATCTTACCTGTTCTAGCCTGAATCTTTCCATAGACTCTATAGAGCTGAAATTCATCTCTCTAGAAACAACACGACACTTCAGAATGCGTTTTGGAACCCTGGCCTCATGCTCCACTTCTGGGCTGGACAGATCTTCATTATGCTGCCACAGGATTTTCCCTGTAAAACAAATATATTTCTGTTATGACGAATTATCAAATAGGCATTCTATGGAAGCTAGACATTCATACAGGAATGAACATGTACAACATAGAGGGTGAACTTTTAGTATTAGAGGTCAACAATGTTGGACTTATAGGATCCTAGAACCATAAAAATAAGATACAGTAAACAAAAAGTAAGTAATGCTTAAGTGTAGCTCACCTGAGTCCGCATCCCGTAAATTCATCCAATTTCTGTACAGAACCTAGTTAAGGGCGTTATAAACTGTAGATAAAAGAACCAAAAATGTGGTATTGATACAACTTATGTGTCACTGATGGGTTCCAATAAACTGACCATGGCCTATGGAAGATTTAATTCATAGTGGGTACAACCCAACAAGCAACATAGTTGTAATATGGGTAATAAACCTAATTAAGATAAATATAAACAGCTGGTAAGTATTTTAAAGGTTGTATTACGTATGCATAAACTGCGTGAAAAGGATACACTTGAAAACCTTTCAGAATAGTTTCAACGCGATCTTGTTTTGCTTCTTCCGCTGGTAGTACTTCCGTCATATTTGTTGTATTTTATGTGTTCTTTTGAAAATTGAAATAATTTGATAAAACCGAAAAATAAAAATAATAAATTGTAAATTACAACAGACCAACCAAACGAAACGAATTGAAAACTCACAACAAATCTACGAAAAGATGGTGACAGAAATGGTAAGACAGTGAAAGTGACAGTCAGTACAGAACAACAGTGACAACTTAATTTCTTCTTTCTCTATGGACCTACGCGATTAGTGATTTGCAAATGTCAAGTATTGGGATAATCGATTTGCTTTTTGTGTAGTAGTTTAGTTGAAATTGTGTAGTTTGTATATTGTTTTGTTATGTGTGTGGAGATATATTCAAGTTTCTTACATAATACGTGTTCTAGTCTCAACTAAACAGTCATTTTTTACTTTGAGCCCTACCTCAGTAAAGTGATGGCGACACCCAGTGGCGACAGTATTTATTTATTTGTTGACAACGTAAAATGACATGATTCGAACGTGTTAATGCCATCGATGTTTTTAAAATATCGATTATTAATCATCTCTCATCATCATCATCTCAGCCATAAGAAGTCCACTGCTGGACATAGGCCTCCCCATGGATTTCCAAAAAGACCGATTGGAAGCGGCTTGCATCCAGCATCTTCCCGCCACTTGTATGAGGTCATCTGTCCATCTCGTGGCTGGTCTTCCTACGCTGCGCTTGCCGGTACGTGGTCTCCACTCGAGAACCTTTCGGCCCCATCGGCCATCAGTTCTACGTGTTATGTGCCCTGCCCACTGCCACTTCAACTTGCTAATCCGTTGTCCTATATCGGTGATTTTGTACGTGTACGTATCTCTTCATTTCTGATTCGAACTCGTAGAGAGACTCCGGGCATAGCCCTCTCCATAGCTAGTTGCGTGACCTTGAGTTTCCTTATAAGGCCCATAGTTAAGGACCACGTTTCAGTGCCGTATGTCATCACTGGTAACACACACTGGTTGTAAACTTTCGACTTGAGGGACTGGGGAATATTGGACGAGAAGACGCTTTTAAGTTTCCCGAACGCTGCCCAGCCAAATTGGATACGACGATTGACCTCCCTCGTAAAGTTCGACCTGCCTAATCGGACCGTTTCTGGCAGCAGAGAGAATGTGTATACCGTTAGCGCTGAACCTCTGCTGCCAGGACCAAACCTCTCCCACCACCCCTTCAAAACTTTTATCTCAAAAAAAAAAAAAAACGGACCGTTTATCCTAGGTAGACGTATTCGTCAACAACTTCAAGAGTGAAGTTCCCAACAGATATTGGGGTGGGCACTACATGGGCGTTCGACATAACCTCGTTTTGTCCATGTTCATTTTGAGGCCCACCCGTTGGGAAACTCTATTGAGGTCTTCGAGCATCGTACTGAGTCACTGAGCTCTTCCATCGACTTTGCCATGAGTACTATATCGTCGGCAAACCGAAGGTGAGTGATGTGGTGATCATCTCTAGTTAAAAAAAAAAACATTACAAAAATAAAAATGGATGACTGATGAAATTGACAGTTTGCAAAAGAACAATTGATGGTATTTTTGTACGTTTTCAGTTTTTCAATGAATTGGACAATATAATAGTAAAACAAATAAATGTGCATATTTATTCCGTAGCATTTATTGGACTGCATTAGAAACGATCTCAGAGCTGGAGAGCAATTTCTATGAACTCTAAAAGCGATTCTGACGAAGCTTCAAGGTAATTCTATTTTACGTTGTATTTAATCGATAAAAAGAAGTTTCTTGTTAAATAAAACTAAGATATAATTCTGGAGATGTTATCAGTAGTCTTACAAACTTCAAAAGTAGTATCAAAACTTGACGAAAATAAAAGTAAGGTTATGCATTACTTGCTATTTTTGTTCTTTGTTTTGGTCTGGATCAAGTGCGTATAACTTTAAAGTCACGTGAAAGCTTTTGTTTTAGGGGGAGTGAAGCGTCATCGTCAAAAACTACCACCCCTAGCAATCCTGATCCTGAAGAGGAGTCATCAAATATATGCTCTACAACAGTCCCCAATCGTACTGAAGATACAATGAAACGGGCTGCTGCGAAACAATTACTCGAGAGATATTTCTACCAACTAGTAGACGGCTGTGGAAACCCCAACTGCGACAATCAATATTGTGCCTCTAGTGGAGAAGTAATACATTATAAACTTGTATAAATATAATGATAAAAACATAGATAACATATCAGTCTCGGCTATTGCTAAAATGCATAATTTTATCAAATATTTATTTTAATTTGGTCAATGAATGCTGTAGATTAAGTTATTGTGTTAATATGAGTAATGTGATAATAATTAAAATTTTCTTCAAAACCAAGACTTCAATTGTAGCTGTTGTATTTAAAAAAAATACTCATTACTTTGGCCCCAAAGCACTAACACCATCTTCATTGCTCTTATTGCAATCTATTGCATCTTATTATCATAGATACCTGCAATAAGATATATATGACAATTTAATATCTTTACATAAGAGCATTTACATTTTTATGAGTTAAATACAGAAAGATAAATAAGTAATTTTATCTGTTCTGTGATAAAGACCTGCTGGGTTACATGGCGGAGGCACGGCCGTGCCCCAGATTTTGTGGATTATTATTTTTTCACTGGGGGTTTGTTGCCATAGCACTTACATTCAATATATTTTATTTGTTACTGTTGTTTTTCTTTGTTGAATTTGTAATATCTAATAATATATAAATTGGTTATTAAAGTAAATTAATGATTGAGAATCTTTCTACTCTTTCAGGCAAGAAATTTATCGCCCAATGAAGCAGCAGCTGAAGCCATTATATTGTTCTCTAAAGAGGCCCGCCTATGTGAAACCCTGCCTAACAAAGTACCAAGAACTGAAACTAATGCATGTGATTCTAGTGCCAGGTGAATATTTCCTATTATAAGAGTTTAAAGAGTGATTATGAAGTGAAATATTACACACCCAGATCACCACTGCAATAAGTCAAAATATCTTCATTATAGGAGATAACTATTTTTGTTTATTCTGATAGAATAGAATAGAATAGCCGTAAAATAAAGTCGATTCAGGAAAAAAAATATTTTTATTTAATGCAGTGTTGAGCTGGTTGTGCAATATTACTGTACACTTGTCTATACATATATCTATTTATACATCTAAACGAAAAACAAACTGATTTCGAATTTTAAACATTATCGGATTACAATGTAAGAAACATTGTAATCCGTCATTGTGAAACGTTGTTTGTCTGATTGAAATCATAAATGGTTTGTATGTTTTGTGTTTTCAAATGTCATTGTAACTAATGTGCATCATCATCGTCTCAGTCACAAAAAGTGGCTTAACTAGGCTTAGTAGGCTAGTTTATATCATCTTTTCTTTTATTCCTGTCCCATAACAAGTAAAACTGCTACAGGTTGTCTTTGTATAAGCACAGAAGACTTGGTATAACTTTAAAATAAATAAATACATACGCTAACACCTTCTAGAGAGAGATTGGACAACTACTAACTTCACAAATACAAATTTGTCAATTTATTTGTTATGTAAAATAAGATTGTTCCTCAATTTCTATTTCCACATTTCTACATTTGTAATGTAGAAATGTGGAATTAGAAATTGACTGTCCAATGTTTGCCAATACCCAATTTTCCTTTTCAAGTACTATACAAATATGAAATATAGCAAAAATATGTATATGAATATGTAATTGTGTGCTAGGCGCGTCACCGACCGAGAGTGACGTGTGTGCTGCTCCTGTGTCCTGTGTGTGTGTGCTCGTGTGTGTGTGTGTGTGCTCGTGTGTGTGTGTGTGTGTGTGTGCGCCGAATGCGGTTGAAACTATAGTCGGATATTTCGGCTCAAAACAGACGTGAGTGACCTGTAGTTTTTATTTAAAAATATGAAATAGTATACCTACATAACACTTATATATGTTGTACTAAACATCTATTAGTTGTGTATATAAAATGTAATGAAACAAATTAATATTAGTCTTATGCTACAATAATAATGCTTAATTTAGCTTGAATACATAGTTGATCTCTTAGAAGTTACATAAGGAAAATTCAAATTATTTAAGTTGTAAGCTTAAAACTCTGACTAAAAATAGGTCAAGATAACATAAATTTTACATGAAACATTGGCATATATAATACATACAATTAAAAACTATGATTTGTTATGAGTTTATACTCACTGGCACAAGTTTTAATTTATTTTGATAATTTGTATATGTCACATTCATTATAACTAAAATGCCTTGGAGGTGTTTTGCTTGGTAAGTTGTTATTTTAGAAAGGTTTCAAAAGATACAGTTGTGTCTGAAAACAGTTGTTGTCAAGTAACACTTGTGCCTATATGATTGTCATAATTTTGTCACTATAGGCATAGGCAGATGTGAGTGTACAATGAACGCAAAAAAGTGTCTATCTATGTATACTCATGGATGTGTTTCAAATTGGAATGTCCTATAATTACCTACAGTCACACCATCGAGCAAATCTGTGGTTTACCATCAGTCATTATGGATAAACATAATATATGATAAAAACTGTCTGGAATGAGAAGAGGACATTTGGCTAGAAATGAGACAGCAAAATCATAATGCAATAATAAAATGCAAAGATTTACAAATTGTAAATGTAGAATGTTTAAATATAGTTTGATACCTTCTGTCTATGATTTACGATAAAAATTCTAATGAAATGGCTCGGGTGTGCTGCTTTCTTTTAGTGTCTGATTGTCAAAGCGGCGGGCGGCATAATTCAGGTGCCTTGAGCGTGGTTTGTGATTGCGAAATTTCATGAGAATGTAAATTATTCATTTGCTAACGCTGCTTAAATTAATCAATGGTTTGACTGGAATTTTATAGAACCATCTTGATGCACAGGTTACATTATATTATGACAGAATTAATTTTATTATTCCTAATAAGATAATCAATAGAATTCAGGGCACATCAGATAAATATAATCTTAATAAAAATAATCCTATGAGAAATGTCATTTAAGGATATTTTTTTTTGTGAGGAGGCCTAAAGCCTACCTACCAAAAATGAGAATTAATTACAACAATATTTTTTCTTTGTTTTAACAATATTTTTATAGCACAACATGTACCACATCCAGAGCAAAAGATAACACAGACACAAACAATGAGGAGTCACCGGAGTGCAGTAAATCCGGCAAGGAGAGCAAATCGAAAGAGGAACCTGAAGCTAGTCAAAACATATCTCGAAAGGAGGAGTCCAAAACTCATAATCATAGCAGTGAGTATATCCCAAAATAATCTATATATACCTATTAGCTTCGCCCTGTTGTATCATCTACTTAGTGAAATAAAAAAAAACCGGACAAGTGCGAGACAGACTCGCCCTCCGCAGGGTTCATGACAAACTAGTCGATACCTTCACGCGTTCCCGAGATACAGGTCTTGATACTTAGACGGACGGACAGACGGACAACAAAGTGATCCTATAAGGGTTCCGTTTTTTTCTTTTGTGGTATGGAACCCTAAAAATGGTGAAATCGTATTGGTTTCTGATTTGTCTGACAAAGGGGATTAAGTACATTCTAATTGATTTTCTCCATACCAAGAAGGAAGTCATTAATGGTAGTTTATTAAAATGTAATTAGAATTATTAGCGATGCATAATTAGTAAAGTATTATTCACACTCATAATAAATTCAGTACAGTTTCATCAGCACTCATACTCTTTGAACAGTTCATATAGTCAGCATGGATGTTAAAAAAGAGTTGGACATAATACACAAATTCAATGTTCTTCTACAGACACTGGATAATTTACTCTTTGCTTTATGTAAGTCCATCTTTCTCATCTCTCAGATATTAAGTCACCTGAACGCCTTCTTTGTGATTTCGACTAAAGCACTCAATATTTTTTCTATTTTTTGAGACTTTTACTTTCTCTGTTCTAAATTTATTTGATTTTTGTCGCGATTATTTAAAACCTTGTTTTTTTATGCTATGGCAGTCTAGTCTTAGATCTACAATCAAACCATATCTCCAACACCAATATTAGTATTTTGTGATGTCTTAAGATGTGTACATACTGTTTATTGTCTCTAGCTTCAATCGGTAAAGGAAAACTTAATATTCACGAAGATTTGTGAAGTGAAATGTCTTTAACCTTCTTAAAATAAGAAGAGGCCCGTTGCCAGCAATAGAAAAGTGTATAAAAACCAGAGTGATCCGGATTTCGGAAACACTCATGCTTTGAAGGAACTTGATTCCGCATTTATTAATATTAAAAGTTTCAATTATAATATCGGATCGTTATTGAAAATTACACTGGGACGTCTTTTCGTGTTTTGTTTGACGATTGTTTAAATAATTATATTCTTTAATTCAACAGATGGCTACCCCCTGACAGAGGAGCGTATCTGCCAGCTTTGCGACGAGTGTCTCGAGACGCAGCTGAAGAGGCCTCTGATCAGAGCGCTGGGAGAGGCGTTCACGCAGCCTGCCATACTCGCCCGGTGCTTCGCTAGGAAAGTCGGCGAGGAAAGCAATAATGATGATGAAAGTAAAAGTATCGGTGAGATATTTGAAAATTTTTGTTGCTTAATCAATGTGGAAGTTAGATCTGCATAGATGTCTTGCTCCTGTTGTTATATTGCAGATATTATTTTTACTCATACTGCCTAAGGAGGTTAAAGTTAACATCGGGGGGTTAGACAAGTAACATTCTAATTTTGTGAACGCCAGTAGAATAGAAAAGTAAATATATGAGATTGACATTAGCTAACGAAATGACACGTAAAAACACGTCACCGTTTCTTAGCATTTCGAAGTGTATGCGTATGCGGCAAACGTTTCTATTTCTACAAATAGAAACGTTTGCCACTTGTCTATGCTTGCAGACTGGCTAGCTGGCAGTCTAACGCAAGCCTGTCAATGAATAGTAAGTTTCTTAAATAAAGTAAAGTTTCTTGTTAGTAGTTAAAGTTTCTTGGATCTATGTGTGGTTATGAGTATGAATATATTATATATATATTTCAAGAAGCTAGGAATCCTGACATTACCTACCATATTGATTTATCAAGTGGCAGTGTTCGCCAGGATAAACCTGGAGAACTACCCAGTAATGTGTTTTTACAATATATATTGACTTGTAAAATAATATTTTACCAATAAATATGAATATGTACATATTTATAATTTTCTTTATTGTTTTCTAAATGGCTTGATCCATTTTGACTTGGCGTTGATTTCGTCCTTAGTTCCTGGGCGTCATAGCTCACGTTTTGCTGTTGAGTGTTTTGGTTTCCTTTAATAATATTAATTATTTCAGATAAAGAGTCAAAAGAAATGTGTACATCGAGTGATCCAGACAAAGACGTAGATAGCATCACTGGACCAGAGCTTGATGTAGCTTCCTGCAAGAGAGCATTTAAATATCTATCTAAGGTATGTTTACATTTACATTATCAGTTAGCTTAACTAATAACTGAAGCTTTTTGACAATAAAAAAAAAAAATAGATACAATATATACTTTTGTCTAATGAGTTGAAAGCTTTGCTGTTTATTATCAGTTCTGATATACAGATATTCTGTATTCTGCATAAGGCCATTGATTTAAAATGTTTTTATTGTTAAATTATTGGACACATTCCAAAAAAAAGCGGCAGTGGCTGAAATAAGAACAAAAAGCCCTCATTAGCAACAAATAAGACGAGTTCATTCATTTAAACGTATTTGATATGTGTGTTTATTATCCATGTTTGAGATATTTTAAAACCTGCATATGGTCATAGGCTACACTTCCTCATCACCTTTTTTCTTCACTATGTGGGACATCAGACTTAATTGTAAGACAGATACATAGTTGTTTATAAAGTATCGATTCCTATTAAACAATTTGTCAAATTTTATAACAATTATTTCGACCATTTTGTCACTAAACGGTAACAAATGAACCATTCAAGAGTTAAATTTTCATTTGTATCATTACAGTTGCCACCGGACTACTACAGCCCCGCGTTAGTGTCATCTCTCAAGACGCTAGCAGACACCATGGTGATAGATTTGCGGATAAGCAAGAAGATGAGCGTGGAAGAGATCGTCAACTGCTTCGTTATCGCATTTGAAGTTCCTGAC
Organism: Lycia hirtaria; assembly: GCA_947563715.1. Taxonomy (NCBI): domain Eukaryota; kingdom Metazoa; phylum Arthropoda; class Insecta; order Lepidoptera; family Geometridae; genus Lycia; species Lycia hirtaria. Next base: position 27,573,001 of record OX387381.1, on the reverse strand, counting down.
CTGGGAAGCAGTGATTATCTCGAGATAGCCCTACCTGCCTTGTGTAACGCAGCGGAACATTTGCCGTTAAAAGGTATGATTTTAAAAGGGGATCATATTACAACAATATGGTTCAATTATCCTAATCATTGGAATCCTCATTAGACCCTTTTCTAAATAAGGAGGAAGTTCTCAATTTGGTTGTTTTTTTTTTTTTGAAATGTTGGCTACCTCAGAAATCCATTATAGAATATTTTTTTTAATTTGAAAAAAATATTTCTGATTTGTCCCAAATTTCATGAGAATCGGTTTAGTAGTTTGGTTTTTAATCAAATGGAAAATACATGTCATCCAAGTAAACGAAATTGCGTATTTTGTTTTCCTGCGTTTTGTTTGAGAATAAGCTGACTGTTGGTTCTGTTTTTTAAACTATAACATTGAAGAGTCGACGTCACTATCAATTTTTTATTTTTTTGTGCAAGCTGTTTTTTTATACAGACAAGTAAGTTTTTATTCCAAGCTTACAAGCTAAGCTTAAAAAAGTGCAGGAGTAATCATCAGTTTATACTGGATGATTACTCCTATACTTTTTTAAGCTTCATTAAGCTAAAACCTCATTCCTAATCTTCTAGCCCAAGCAAAACTAGCCCGCACCTGGGCGCAGCACTGCAAGGACAGTCTCCGGCATATTCTGGAGACGCTGCAGCAGCTGATCACCCTCCGAGTCATATCCACCAACTACACGAGGCAGTTCCAGCTGCAAGATGACAAGACTGTCACCTGCGCGACCAAGCTTATGAAGGTCAACTCATTATTTATCAAGCTATACTGTCTCACTGCTGAGAAAAAGTCTCCCTCACTAACTTAACAAAAGTAACGGCCTGCATCATGGTCTGGTCAGACGCGTAATGCATGCCGTAAATTAGTGGCTAAGAGCGTGTCGAGACACGCTCGATAGGGGGTAGGGAGAGGTGACACACATTTTTTCACCTTTGGCGAGCTATGTATTGCACATATCACATTTTAAAATAATCCCTTTACATGTATGGAATGTCACCCCAATTTTTAATTTAGTAAAAAAATAACTACAGTAATTTGAAGTGGTTCGCTAATCATATCTACCTTCTAAATTCCATTTCATCATCATCATCATCTCAGCCATAAGAAGTCCACTGCTGGACATAGGGCTCCCCATGGATTTCCAAAAAGACCGATTGGAAGCGGCTGATGGCGAAATTCCATTTATGTAGTCCTAATAGTCTCGTGAGCAAAATCACTGTGAGATGTACGAACTGACAGTCAGACGGACATGGCGAATTTATAATGGTTCTTTGTAATTACTACGGAATCCTAAAACAAGGGTTCTTATGTTCTTGTCATGCCTGGATCATCTATAGTAACAATAATGATTATATGCATTGTCAAGAGGTTCCTAAGTCTGTAGCCGATTTTTGATATTATTTCTATGGGACCACCTGGGAAGTATAAAATACCCTTTCAAACAAAAATCTAATTATTCAAATCGGTCCAGGTGTCTTTGAGTGAGTATATAAAATTTCATCACATAACAATATATGTTATTTGCACATTACAGATAGTGTACTATGCGAACATGCTAGCCGGAGTAATGGAGTCGAACAGTTGCCGCGAAGAGCCCATAGTGATCCAGAACCAGCAGGACCCGCTGGATGATGTGCTGGGGCACCTCTACCCGCCAACCTCCATGAAGGGATCGAAGGATTCGCAGCCTGAGGATCCATTAGGTATTATAACTTTCATTTATTAAAAAAATTGAATTCGTCTTAGTTCTGCAAATCTTCAAAGTAATCTGCATTGTTTAGTATATTTCCGTTTTACAAGATAGTACTCTTGTCTGCTTCTATATTTTAAATTCAATATTTGAAATAGAATAATATAATGTAGATTAAGATTTATATTATACGGATGAATTAATAACTATCAACATATATTTTCTCATATAATTCCTCAAGGAACACCAGCTGTATTAATACCATTCCTTAGAATACAAACAAATATTTGTGTGATGAAGATGGACTCATTTATTTGTATTCTGTCTTTAAGCTGGTACTTTTGTCTGCTTCTATATTTTTAAGCTGGTATTCTTATCTGATTCTATCTGAGCCTTACCGAAACACGTTATATTTATCAACGTCTCAATTTATGTCTTCTTTCCGCAAGTGCCAACGAGAAGTTGACAAAATATGGTGAGCATTGTTCAAATTTGAGTACCTAACGTTTTTAATAAGTTGGTACTCATGTCTACTTTGATATTTTTATCTGCTTCTATTATTATTATTAAAGCAAAATAGATTGACCACCAACTCGCCTGATGTTAAGCAACGGTGTGACCGAGGATGAAGCTCGTCCTTCGTCGTATTCCGACGAAATTTCTTATGGCTGAAATGATGATGAATACAAAGCAATGTCGTCTTTAAAGCAAATAAAAACGACTGATATTAGAGTACATACCAAAATGGCGACTCTATACTATGAAGCCGTGATGAGGTCTCGAGAGGTTATGCCAACAAATGTATATACTAAAATGTATGTTTTGTTTTTGCTTGTTTCAGCTATTGAATTAGATATTAACGTGTTAGATGCTAGGAAACCATACCTGCCATTTGAGGAATTCTACAACGAACCTCTTAGTGATACTATTGAAATGGATATAGACTTCGGTAATTATAAGACAGAGATAAGTAGAGGTAAGGACACTTTTATATTTATGTTTTTACTGTATTTTTAATATTGCTCCTATTTGTTTAGACTGGGGAGATATTTTTATGGATGAAAAGCCATACTCGTTTTTATCTGAGTGCGCAAGAGAGTAATGTTTTTAATAATAAAAAATTGTAATGTTTTTTGGATAAATGTAAATTTCTATGGTTTCAGTCATGTAGTGATGAAACTAAATATAGCCTATATTTTTCTAGGTTATCAGTTAAACCTGCACTAAATTTCATAACGATCGGTTGAGCAGTTTGATTGTGAGAAGGTAACAGACATACTAAAATTACTTGCTAGAATTATTAATTGTTACTGTGCATCGTTCTTTGTTCAAAATTATAATCAATAATTTTTACAACTACCAATATGTTTTCTTAGTTTGTTTTTATTTGATACATTAAAGATTCATGTCTTTTTCTCAATGATGCTCAGATACTCGTCCATTTAACTCGTATTTGCCTCAGTGAATATTATCTTTAGTTGTAATATATATGCTTATTCAAACGAAATAAGATCTATATTCCAATAATTGGAGCGGTCGCCTCGGCGAATACCGCGCACGCATCCCTAGCATTGAAATATAAACTTTATTTCGATATTAACTTTGCTGCACTGCTGTACGCCGGTGCGCGCTGACCAAGGCCGTAGCCCTACTAAACAACGCATATTACTATAAAAGCACTACTAAAATTTTCGCATTGCTTAAAAATATATTACTACCTAAAAATAATAGAACGTTTTGTTATAACAAACTTGGTGTTCAACCCCTCCATTTGCACAGAATTGATTCTGATCTAGTCTTTTTAAAGAGTATTTAATCGAATGTTCTTATCTATGTTTCAACAGAACATGTACAGCAGTTATTTTATGTCTAGATGTTTTAAATTCTTTAAACAGATTTTGTCTTTATAGGTAAAAAGTTCGCGTTCCTAAAGTATCCGTTCATCCTGACGCCGGCGACGAAGTCCCTCGGTCTCTACTACGAGAACCGGATCCGTATGTATTCGGAGCGGCGCGTGTCGCTACTTCACGCAGTGGTGGGAGCGACGCCGCCTATGCCTTTCCTCAGACTGAAAGTACGCCGCACGCATATCATCGATGATGCGCTCGTCGAGGTGGGTATATAGTTTACTGGGGGTTACTATTAAGCCAACACTAAAATAATAAAAATTCTTACGATAACTGAATTAAAAAAGAATTTTTGGGATACGACTTGTAGTTTCTGCGTAATACGTGGACAAACATACAAATATACAGACATACTGACATATAAACATACATACACTTATGAAATTTGGTACACATGTTTAGAAGCTTGTATAGACTAACATATCCAAAAACTGTGCAGTTCTGACAATATTATATACATACAGGTCGAATTGATAGTTGACCTTTATTTGAAGTCGGTTAAAAAAAAGAACGAAAATTCTTAGAGAATTTCGTTCTTTATTATACAAACTACATAATAATAATAATAAATCCGTTCTTGAAAATAGCCGTGCATTGCTCTACTGGGATCGTTCTATAATCACGGACAGGACTATTGTTGCCAATAAGCCTGATATCGTGATCGTAGATCGGTCTCAGCGTCGGGCAGTGCTCGTCGACATCACCATCCCACATGATGAGTATCTCGTGAAGGCCGAGAAGGACAAGCTCAGCAAGTACCTTGACTTGGCTCACGAGATAACCGCCATGTGGGATGTTGACTCGACGATCATTGTCCCGATAGTCGTTTCGGTGAACGGTTTAATTGCGAAGATCCTCGATTAACATCTCAAGAGGCTCTCGCTCGATGGTTGGGTCAAGGGTCAGATACAGAAGGCAGTCATCCTGGACACGGCACGTATTGTCAGGAGGTTCCTCTCTCTGTACCACCGGCAGCTTGAGCCCCGCCCCGCTGCCGGCGGCACCCTAGTTTTAAGTTTTTTACAATATTTATGTTTATTTTTTATAAGTTTATATTTGTGTTGTAAAAAATTTAAAATTAAGAATGTAAATAAATAAATGAGATAATAAATCCAAAAAGTACATAAACTTAAAAGCATCCCTACCAAAAATGTGCGTTTGTTTGTATTTTTAATCCCGGAAATAATAATTGTGTTTGTAATACCCCTACGGTATAAGTATAAGAATTAGAATAATCACAATTTTGTTCTCACCAAATATACACTATTCTACAGTCATATTCCATTTTTTGAGAAACGAAGGTAGTACATATTCTAATCCAGGATGTAAATTGTTTTTTAAATATCATCACATCAGTCTGTATCTCTTTAAGCAATTTCTTCCAGGCATCTTTTGAATATAAACAATTAAAAGTTCAAAAAACAAAAAAACCGATAACAAAATACGCAAGTCGTTTACTTGGATGACATATTTTTCCAGTTATTTTGTCATAAAAACCAAAGTAACGAACCGATTTTGATAAAATTTCTGTTTCTTCTGTTTAAAAATTCCTGGGAAGTATACCCTTTCAAACATAAAAAATATTTTTTCAAATCGGTTCAGGTGTTTTCCAGTTATCGGGGAAAGATTCTGACTAATTGTGGACCTCGTCCTTTTTGGAAGTCTGTTAGTAAAAATAATACTGACATCATATTAATACAAGTAAAAAAAATGTGTATTTTTCAGTTGGAAATGGTAGCAATGGAGCGCGCCCTAGATTTGAAGAAACAACTAGTGGTAGAGTTCGAGGGGGAGCAGGGTGTAGACGAGGGTGGTGTCAGCAAGGAGTTCTTCCAACTCATCGTCGAGGAGATATTCAACGCGGACTACGGCATGTTCACGCACCACCAGGACTCGCTCACTGTATGGTACGTAGTTACAAGGAATCAAGTTTGTATTACAAGGAGTTTGGTAGGTTGATGCAAGGAGTTAAATTTGCGGGTACAAGGAGCTTGGTAACGTATGAAATTCTTTGTACAACGAGTTTGTCAAAACAAATATTACAATAATTTACGATTATAAATATATATATCGTAAACTAAACGACTAAAGGCGCTGACCAAATATAACTTACTACGTGTGTCGTACTGTAGGCAAAGTAGATAGAAATTAAATGAAAATGAAAAAAAATATTGTTTGCAGTATTGAAGATGCATTATGATATTTTTTTTTATCCACAGGTTCAACCCCACGTCGTTTGAGACTGAAGCCCAGTTCACACTGATCGGAATAGTGCTGGGTCTAGCAATATACAATAATATTATACTGGCGGTCAATTTCCCCATGGTTGTGTATACAAAGCTTATGGGAAAGAAAGGGTCCTTTGAAGATTTAGCTGATTGGAACCCGGTGAGTAAATCTTGGAGATTCTATATTGCTTATAATACCATTTTGATATAAGGTTTTGAATTTTCATACATATAAATCATTTTTGCGTTAATAATTTTTAAAAAGGTTTTTTTTTTGTATGAAAATTAACTTTGATCAAATCGAAATGTTGTTTTTTAATTTTACAAACAACGTGTTTTTTATAAGTTCATTCAGTCATTTTAAATCTTCAAAAATGGATATGCGCGAGCGAGACGGACGATGATCGGATTACGGGCTATTACAAATATTTCTCCTATCTAAATAAACAAATTCATTTCTTACTTTCGTAATATCCCTAAATGAATTTATATGTTTAAAAAGGTTCAAATTCAAATCAAGTTCAAGTTTGACTAAGTATCAAACATTGTACATAGCCTGATTCAATGTTTTTTTCGTTCTGGACGAAGCTTCGAATCAAGCAATTTTCCAATCAATATTTGACACGGAAACAAAGTTCTTCTTCTTCTTTTTTGTATTGGACCCGCATTAAAGCATTTGCCAGTGTCAAGTATTAGCATTTTTTCAAGTTTCTTGAATAAAAACAAGTTGTAAATGTTCTAGTCACAATCTAAGTCACGTATACAGTCAATTTATAAGTCGAGTCCTGCTTCAGTAAAGTGGTGGCGACTTTACTATAAACTTCTATGGAGTTTTGCCGACAACGTAAAATCACACGTTTTACTGCTTTATTTCACTTGCCTACACTCACGCAGTTTATAGAACACTTAATGAATAAAACACAACCATTTTTATAGCATTAATGTTCAAATAACACAAGTTCAGGAAAATAAAACAAAACAACAACACGTTACTAAGACGTCCCCGCCAAAACCCCGGAAACAAAGTTACCCACGTTGACAGTATCATAATGTTTTCATAAATGATGTTGCAGACTCTGTACAACAGTTTAAAAGACATGCTAGAATACAACGAGCCGGACCTAGAGGAGGTGTACTATCAGACGTTCCGGATAGGCTACCAGGACGTGTTCGGGAACACTCTCTTCCACGATCTGAAGGAGAACGGCGACAGTATATTTGTCACGCTCGACAATAAAAAGGTAAGGTTTTTTATATTCACTCTTCGTTTGAAGACACCCAGATTATAAGATGCAGGAAACAAATCTGTAGACAGAGAGTTCCAAGGCTTAGCGGTACGGATGATGTACGAGTTTCTGAAACGCTTCGTGCGAATACACGAACGCACGAGGTAGGCAAAGCATCAAAGACTATGAGGTCGGTTGGCGGCACATTTGATACTTATTAGAAGATAGAAATATCGGCTTGCAGTGACAGGGGAGGTCAGCCCATCGCTTACATAAACACTAATTCCCTCAAGTCCCTTACTTACTGGCTTACTGTTGTTACTTAAAAATCTGTTGATTAGTTGATTTTTACAGCAAGCCCGGGAAAAGTAGAAAAGCAGCTGATATATTGTCTTTCTTTTTCTCCCAGTCCAGTATGAAATAATTATAAAGAAAAAAACAATAGCTCATCATTTTCCAATATTGCATGTGTGTCAATGTAATATATACTTTATTTCAGGAGTTCATAGAGCTGTATTCTGACTTCCTGCTGAACCAGTCAGTAGAGACGCAGTTCCGCGCGTTCAGACGAGGCTTCCTCATGGTGACTGATGAGAGCCCTCTAGCGGCGCTCTTCAGGCCTGAAGAGGTGGAGATGCTGGTTTGCGGCAGTAAAGTAAGTTTTACAAGTCATTTATGGCTAACAACTTTTTAAAATCTAAAAATGAACTACTTTTCTTTGTTCTTTGTGTTTTCTATGTTCTATATCTAAGCGAGAAATATCGTAAAATTACTATTCTAACGAATTTTTTAAACGGCTCGCTATATTAACCCGACGAACGTTCGATGATCCAATTCAACATGTTTCATATTCAAACAAACCTCTTCCTTTTCCAGAACTTCGATTTCAACGAATTGGAAAAGTCAACGGAATACGACGGCGGCTACACCGCGGACTCGCAAACCGTGAAAGACTTCTGGAGCGTCGTCCACGGCCTCACGCTGGACGACAAGCGGAAACTGCTGCAGTTCACCACCGGCTCCGACCGCGTCCCTGTCGGGGGACTCAGCCATTTGAAGCTAGTTATCGCGAGGAACGGACCGGACTGCGACAGGCTACCCACCGCCCACACTTGCTTCAACGTGCTACTGCTCCCGGAATACGAGAGCAAAGACAAGCTACAAGACAGGCTCATGAAGGCGATCAGCTATTCTAAAGGCTTCGGTATGCTTTAACGTGCTATATAACTGATTAAGAACAAAGTTAAGATGTTTTGAGGGTCGCGGTTGGTGCGTGAGGAACGCGACTGCCGCGACTCGAGACGACACCTTAAGGCCTCGTCTAGAGTGAGCGCGTGCTCTAAGGCGCGTACGGATGCGGTAAATGGCGTTTTAACGAATAGGATATACCGTACGGGGCGGTAGATGGCGTTTTAACGAATAGGATATACCGTACGGGTGCGGTAGATGGAGTTTTAACGAATAAGATATACCGTACGGGTGCGGTAGATGGAGTTTTAACGAATAGGATATACCGTACGGGTGCGGTAGATGGCGTTTTAACGAATAGGATATACCGTACGGATGCGGTAGATGGCGTTTTAACGAATAGGATATACCGTGCGTATGTCGTTCATCAACTGTACCTGTCGGTGAGGCCGCAACAAGTGGACAGCGAAGTATATAATTTACGGAACGTTTACGTTTTGTTTAGCCTTTGTAAAGCTGGGTACTCACTTAGCAGTGTAGCATGTAATGTATCAGATACGGTATCAAGTGAGTACGTAGGCACGAGCCCGCTGCGAGTCGCTCGCGCGTGGAGCGCTGTAAGCTCGCAGTGACCCGCCGAGTGGCGGTATCACTGCGAACACAAAGGCGGCTCGCAGGATCCGGCAGCTCGTGGTAGCTAGATACGCGGTGGACCGTGGACGAGCCGTACCCACTTGCAGGTTGATACAGTATATGATACGTTACATGCAACACTGCTAAGTGAGTACCCAGCTTAATATGGCACGTCATATCTTTATATACGTAAACAAATGTTTTTGTTAGATATTTCATCCGCATTATTATATTCTATTGTATATTTAACTATTCAATCGAAATAAGGTTTAAATTTCAACGCTCAGTACTCGTTCCCCGGTGTGCGTTAATGTAACCCGGGCACTCTGAGCACTGAAATAGATACTATATCATTTGGATAAGTGTATGATTTACATTGACAAATTTAAAAATACTCGCTACCGTCCGCCGGTGTGCGCATACCCTAACTCTGGACGAGACCTAAGATATTACGCAGTCTACATCATGCGGCTTTGTAGTGTACATTAATGTGACATAACACAAAAGTTTGCTAAGTCTAATGGTATTGAAATTCAAGTTGTATGTTAGAAGTTAAGTAGAATAGTGAGTAATTTTGTACGAGCGGTTGTTCAAAGTGCGCTAGGCAAGCGTTGAAATAGAGCAGTATCTTTTCACATAGCACAGTGTTAACTAGGGATTCGCTACTATTATTAGTATAATGTGAATCGGGCTTAAGTGTCATGAAATTTACTCTATTTTATTTTTAATATCAATCAAAATAGCAATCATACTCTCATTTATAATGCTTTTTCCGCACCTGCGCCTATCGTCTCACGGTCCATGTATATGTATATAAAACAGCTATTGCCGCGATAGCCGTTCGTGTTGCGTCTACATCATTCTCGTACGCTAAATGCAATGACCTTCTTACTCTATAAAGTTTGGTTACCAATCAGAATATTTTTTTTTAAAGTAGAAATAGGTTTGCGCTTGACCGCCATCACGCCTGATGTTAAACGACGTTGTTGCGGTCTACGATGGAGCGCGCTTACCTAGAAGAAACCAATTCACTCGCGATTTAAAGACGCTCAGATTATATATGTTATCTAAATAATGAGGCGAAATATAAAAAAGTATGAAATTGCTCACTCAATTGGGCAGTCGGGTAAAATTATAAGCCTATTTCAATGTTATTTTATAGTTATACGTCCAATTACTAATGTATATTCTACAATACCGCATGATGTCGCCTAAGTGTAGTACCAGCTTTAAAGAGTATTGTTGTAAATGATCCCTGATGTATTTGTATCGTTTAATGAATTAAAGTTTGTTTATTTATACAAATTGGAGTTTCAATAAAACAACTGTTTGAGCAGAACATTTTATTAATCGTTAAAAATAATTACAAACTATTTCAATAAGGCTACAAATGTAAAAGTAAAACAAAAATATTTAGGAACTCTTTACCGCTAACAATAAGTTAGTTTTTAGAAATTCTTGAAGTGTTAGAACGTTTTTTTTTTAACAACGATTATTTATCGACACCGTTTTTCGAACTCGAAAACGTAAAGTACCTTTGTTTTTTTCTATTACTAATTCACACTATACGTAATGTACTTTAATGTTTTCATTTGATTTATTTCAAAATGCAGCCTTGCTTTACGAATGCATTTGCATGCATTTAAAATGTATAAGTTATGTACGGATAAAAAGTTAACTGTAGTGATTGCGAGTGACCACTCGCATGCGGCGCTTCGAATTCATTTGTCTAATTAAATGATGTCATTTGTATTGGAAGTCTTCAATCCTAACAAAAATGAGGTCAATGGCAAGAAAACTCTTAAGACGTAAAACTGAACAGGTACTTTACTAAGTAACAAAACGTATTTGTGTTTTACCTATTTAATAAATATACGTTCGGCAACAAAACACCGCACTAAAACCGATTTGGAATTTTACTACGTTTCATATTTATATAATTTGTAAATCTGCTATGTTACCAATTCATTTGCCTATCTAATTACTATAAACGTCTTACTCTATTATTTATTGAATTTTAGTTGCAGTGCAGTTTTTTTAAAAATAAATTACAGATAGTATTTTTATTGGTGTTTTATGTACCTACATAGTGGTCAATACAAAGGGCTTCTGATGCGATAGGATGGTCTTGAGGCGCAGGTCGTGTACGGCGAGGGGGAAGGGGCGGCGGCAAGGCGTCTCGGGGGCCTTCAGCGGGGCCCCGCCGGATGTCGTGTCCGTTGACGCACGACGGTTGTACGAAGCCCTAGGGGCAAGATTTGTAAGTATTCATGTCATTGTTTATATAGGTTGGGAAGCAAGTCATTCAGCTAAGATTTTGGTCAGAATGGCTTACAAACCCCCTGTGCACTAGACTACAATACTTTAGAATGAATTTATTATGCTGATTTTTTTAAAGATAGTCTCTTTGATAGATCTTTGATAGATAGAGAACTATCGTGGCTAAAATAGGAACTAACGTCTCGATTGAACAAAACAATGAAAAGAAAATAGCAGCGCCCTCAATGTCACATTAGTTCTTCATCCCAACAGACTAATTTCATTTTATCCAAAAAGTTTGTTACATTATTTAGCTTCCAAGCTATCCATTTGTTTTTGATAAATATTATAAATTATTTGTTTAGGATGATGATCAAAATTATGTTGATAGATTTGGATTCAGTGACAATAATAGTACTTATTCACTCCAACATGCGAAACGAAGGTATAGAATTAATGTTTATTATTTACTTTATAATTATATAGATCGATTTAAGATTGACCACCGACTCGTCTGTACGGTAAGGCCGGGGATAAACCTCGTCGATCCAGAAGATATCTATTTACTCTAGCCTTAAAAATTTCAAGATAGTAGTTCTCAGGAAAATGAGAAGGCGGCAAAGAACTCCATCCTGTGTGGTACGCATTAAGAACGTGAACCACTGGACCGAGATTATTGAGTACGGATTTTTACATTTGAATGAGAAATGGGTGGTAATGTGCGGACTATCTAGTATATAGTCATGTATTTTATGATTATTTTATTTTATTTTATATTTTACATAGATGAAAGAGTGCTGACCTACCTTTAGATTTATTATGTTATTTTCTTCGTCTCTTATGGTTTTAAGGCAGCTTTAAGCAGCACTTGCAAAGACAGGCGGGGACGCCAGTTCCTCGCGTCTGCATCGGAAAACACAATTATATATTTCCTACGACTCTGATATTGTTTATCTCTGTATTGTGACAACATTATTCATATACGCGCGTTTTAATATTATTTATATTGTGGCGTCTGCTACACACACTACTACACGCGTATATGAAATACAATTTAGATTTTACAATCAAATTTTAAAATACTTTTTCTGAAAGCTACATTGATTGCAGTGAGCAACTCGAGTCGCAAGAAGTATAGTAGAGTGCGTAGGCTGCCTTAAAACTATACGAGGCTACAAGTGAGTTGTTACCAAATTCATAAATCTTAAGAGTAACGCTTTAAGTTCGAGCACTAATGAGCTCGAACCGCACATTATGTCGGGCCGCAGCAGATCGGGTCGCATCCCAAAAATCCACATAGATCGCTTTCATACATTTTACCGCACACACATATCTATAGTGTGCAGTATCGGCGCGCAGCGGAGAAGCAAAGACAAGCGGATAAATGCGCGTGGGATTTGGTCCGCCAATGCACGATGCACCCAGTGTGCTATGCTATGGCAAGCGGAATTGTGCGCACGCGCTCACATGTCTCTCCGTATTTTTAGTCATAAAACTACGCTAAAACGAAGGAGGGTGGATGGATGATGATTGATAATTTTATTCAAGGATACAAGGAGCTAATACCTAAATATGCAAATAAATGATAGGCAAATAAAAAAAGCTCTACGACAGAACTTGATGACGTGTTGAATGACTGTTAAATATTGAACTAGGTATCGTGGCAAAACACTGGAACTACCTAACGTCTGTAATTATGTAGGTACTACTATGGTATTCTGTGGTTTTGACTGAACAAAATAATGAAATAAGGACAACAGCGCCCTCAATGCCATGTTAATTCTCTAGCTGATCAGACTAGTAACAATGCCCGGCAGCATACTGTACTCAATGCGCGGCTTGTCAATTGTTTAACATTTTCGAATTATTTTGGTGACAGATGTCGTCTGTCATACAATTACACATGCCTTCTACATGTAATGTGTTTTGTTTCACCTGTGCCGTGCGTCACAGGTGCAAGCCTGCGCGGAGTACGCGGCTGCAGCGGCATGACGACGCGCGTGTCGCTCGCAGCACACGCGGTGTGACGACGTCTGCATGGGCTCGGAGCCGCGGCGCGCCGACCGCGACAGCGATGCGTATGTCGGCGCTGATACGCGTTCCACCTGCGACATCCAGGTGAAATAATAAGGTCACAGTCACATATTTTACAACTAACATACATTGAACTTATTATAGGTATAGGTAAGATACCGTAAGGGACTTATGCAATGCATAGGTAGATATGTAAGGAGCGAGGGTAGAAAACGATATTTTCATTGCATAAACTAAGATACTTATCAATCTATCATCTAATCTTATCTGTGAATACTAACACTATAAAATGTTCGAAACGATGTAAAATATACGTGACGAATCGTTAAAAGTTGTTGCATGCTGTACTAACGGTATAACTCAACTTTTATAATGGTAGTTCTGGAGTTATCAAATCTCACGTTGATCTTTGCGGAGAAGAGAAATATCTTTCAGAGCTGTTAAAATGTTATCGCACTATGTACCTATATATGTACTTAAATGTTGCAATGTGAATACCTCACCCCCAGGTCTGTTAGAAGACCGGCTAAATTATCTCTGATTAGTAAATCAGTTCAACTTAATAGGGCCCCAGGGCATTCCCCATCAGGGTTGCCAGTGTTATTCGATTCTCCCACCCAGGCGACGACGGCCCAAGTCGAGGTCCGAACCTCCCTCGACCTAGTCCCTCGTAACTTAGTTTGTAAGCGGCTCTGCGCCTTCTATGCTCGCCGTGCGGTAAGCTGTAGAGGCTGGTAGAGGCCAACAGCTATTAGTCATCTCAAAAATAAATGAATACCTCAAAGCTGTTCTTGCGTTTGCGGCGCCTGGACTCGCTAGGCACGTGCTCTGGCTTCTTCCGTCTCTGAGGCGGCGGCGCAGGCGCGGCGGCTCCAAACAACCCTCGATCCTCCGCCACCTGGATCATGTACTTCGCGTCTAGCCGGGTGATCTCCTGCCGGAAGCCTAGCGGTCAGTTACTTGCCTCACGTAACCCACGCGTTGGGACACCAATAAATTTCGTAAAAAAAATAATATATTTTTTACGTTTGACGTGTACAGAAAAACGTGACGTGTGCAAAATTTGAAAGTCGTAAAAATGCAAATAGTTCAAATTTGGATTGCAAAGTTACATACAAGTTGAGGGCAGAGTGAAATTTGGAGGTTGGCCCCCCCGGCCCCTCGTCTCTGTTACCAATGATACCTTCGCACGTTGCTCAGGTTGCACTCAGTGCTCAACTTACAGAACCACAAGTAATTGTTTAAATATAATAATGGGTTACATATTTTTTTAGTAATTTTATTATAGGAACTAAAATACTGAATCGATTTTGATAAAATTTCTATGGGACCACCTGGGAAAATTTCTATGGGACCCTTTCAAACAGTAAGAGAATTTTTCAAATCGGTCCAGGCGTCTTCGAGTAATCCTACACACATAAAAAAGATTCCGACGAATTAATAACCTCCTCCTTTTTGGAAGTCGGTTAAAAATTAAACTATAAAATCATTTCAAATCTAACAACTACAATATAAAACATAAACACAAACGCTGCCTTCTCTAGATTATCTATAACACAAAAAAATCAGTGAGTTTATTTCTAGTAAAAAAATATCGAACTAATAGTAGAATTATTATTGAAAAGAGAAGAAAATTGATGATTTATATAGGTACATATTGCACATATACTTAATAAAAAAATGCGTGATCAGACATACAGCATCCAATGTTGTCGTAAGTATTTTGTAGAGTAATTGTTTAAAAAAACATAAAAAAAACTGATTTCAAAATACGTAATTCGTTTACTTGGGTGAAATTTTTTCCGTTTTTTTTTTTTTTATAATAACCCAAAAACTGAACCGATTTTGATGAAATTTCTATGAAACCATTTGGGAAGTATATATTTTCAAACAAAATGTTAATTTTTCAAATCGGTCAGGTGTATTCGAGTAATCGGGGAATATACATAAAAAGAAGATTCCGACGAATTGAGAACCTCCTCCTTTTTGGAAGGCGATTAAAAATACGATTCAACTCAGAATAAATGTACCAAATATCTGGCATTTTCGCGCTGCTTACGCTTCATTTAACTACGCTATCGGTCTAGAAATTCCCCACCTTACTTCGAAAGTAGGTTTTAATCGGGTTTAGGCATTTCACCTTTGCGACTTCTGCCCTGATATCTGTGTTG
Organism: Lycia hirtaria; assembly: GCA_947563715.1. NCBI lineage: Eukaryota > Metazoa > Arthropoda > Insecta > Lepidoptera > Geometridae > Lycia > Lycia hirtaria. Next base: position 27,557,626 of record OX387381.1, on the reverse strand, counting down.
ACGCTCTCTTGTTACTAGTAACAAGGCGTTACTCTCTATTTAACTAAATTACTAACATATTACTCTTTACGCAGCCGCCTCGTTTCAATACCGGCGTCGTCATTCTAAAAAGAGTAGGTACTAACAGGACACCGTGACTGACATGCCCGATAATATGTATTAAAAACACAACCTTTTTCCTTTGTCTCTTGTTCATTGACGCATTTAAAATGCTAGCTACTGGAGTTTCCTACAAAACAAAAGGTGTTATTGAAAACCAAGCAAATCGTGCAACTTTTTTAAAGCCTGAAGACGTGAGCTTACCTTTCGTTGAATCAGTCCTAGGTAGCAGCCATCTCTGTCTAGAATGTAGTTTATATCAAGCCCATTCCCAAGATTTGGTAGGTTTCCTATTTCAAAGAGGTCGCAGTTTGGCACCTGAAACATAATAGAAGAAACGTGATTGCAGTTATTTTTGCCCTTCAAAAAGATATAATAATAATAAATGGATAATACCAGTACGCACCAGCGCCGGTTCTTGAAAATGGCCGTGCTTTGCTCTATTGGGACCGTTTTATTATCACGGATAGAACTATTGTTGCCAATAAGCCATAAATCGTGATCGTAGATCGTTCCCAACGCCGCGTGCCGGGCAGTGCTCGTCGATATTACCATCCCACATGATGAGAATCTCGTGAAGGCTGAGAAGGACAAGATCAGCAAGTACCTCGACTTGTCTCACGAGATAACCGCCATGTGGGATGTTGATTCGACGATCATTGTTCCGACAGTCGTATCGGTGAACGGTTTAATTGAGAAGATCCTCGATTAACATCTCAAGAGGCTCTTGGATCAAGGGTCGGATACAAAAGGCAATGGTTCTGGACATGGCACGCATTGTCAGAAGATTTTGCAGTCCGGCGGCTTCCTAGTTTTACGTTTATTATTTATATTTATATTGTAAAAAACTTAGACCTGAGAAATTAAATTAATAAAGAGATAATAATAATGGATAATACAACTCTCGCAAAAATAAAAATTCCCTATATTTTTAACCTGTGACAAATAATAGATTTTGCAAGAAATATTAAAAAAATCTTAGGCTTAGCATCAGGCGAATTGGCAGTCAAAAGAAACCCTATATTCACATACGTACAATCACGCCGTTTCCCATTGGAGTAGGTAGAGAGTACATATATACATACACACACACACATATATATATATATATATATATATATATATATATATATATATATATATATATATATATGTATTTTTCGACTTGCTACGACCCCAACACACGTATTGCGCTTCTTTCACTTTCATCAGTATGTTTTCATACACTCTTTTCGGTTGCAGGTACTTTTGACCTGACCATTCTCCAAAATGTCTACGATTTCCTCTGGATATGTTTGCGTACGTCGGCACTTAACGACCCCTACCCCTAATAATGTACAAAAAACACGGTATGAGCATACATCCATGCTTAATTTGACTGCTCGTACCTGTACCCTCGTTTAGCCCGTTATGCTAGCAACGTTCAAATTTTCTTAGATGCATGAACATAAATATAAGGCAAAGTACGAGTTTTTATATTATTTTTAACCGACTTTCAAAAAGAATTCACCTATGTTTTTTTCGTATGTTTGTTCAGCGATAATTCCGCCAATTATGAATTGTTTTTAATGATTATTTTTGCTTGGTAGATCCTTAGAGTTGTTCCCATATAAATTTTATCATAAAGCGGTTCAGTACATTGGTTTTTATAACAAAATAACAGAAAAAATTACCGAGTAAACGAATTGCGTATTATAATTAACTATAATTATACATTCTCGATGGTTTCACGCAAACTGTAAACCCGTAAAATGTATCAATTAATCTGAACCTTGCCATCTGATGGTATTCACGCCGCTCGATTTTAATTCCATAAAAATCGTAGTTTACATTAACGCGATCGAATAAGTAAAAATTTAAAAAACTCGCACCAGGTACCCTCTGATCATAACCACTTACGAATATATTCGGGTTATCTTGATCCGGATCCTTAGGAACAGCATCGACTTCCGGTTGGGGCAATTCCGGGATAGGTCTCGCCCTGTGCGTCCCCGGCCTGGACCCCTCCACGCTCTCAGCTCGCCTCTTCAGCGATATATCCTCGCTCTGAGGTCTACTCCTGTTTGTGCTGAGAGGAGAGCTGGACAGGACTCGCTTCGGTGAAGGGTTGCTGACTGAGTCGTCCATTTCGTCGTTGATTTCGAGGTCCGCGGTGGATAAGTCTGCGTCCAGGCTCATTCCAGATTCAACAACAGCCGCGTGGTGTTTTTGTGGGCTCTAAAAATTAACAAACATTTATATATTTAATTAGCAGGTTACCCTTTTGTCATCTATATAAAAGAAGTTTATTTTATAGCTCAAGGACTGCTCGCTCACATGCGTTCGATGTTTCCTCTTCAGTAGTGCATGCCTCTCTCTCGCCAGTCTATTCGCTTCAGCCACCGCTCTTGTCACTTGTGCCTGGTTTTCTGCCTCCAAAGCAGAGTGGGTTTCGTATAAAATCAATTGAATCTAAAAAGCCCACCTTTGTATTATTGTACTAGATACACATGTCGAGGAATTCTAAATCTTTCAGTTTCCAAACGATAATGCTTATAGCTTAAGAAATAATATTATAGAATGCGGACATACTCACTTGTGGCTTAGACATTAGCGTTCGTAAAGTTTTCTTCTGTTCCTCCAGTATGGATTGAACTCTTTGTTTCCCGCTCGAATCAATTTCAGATTCTGTCAGAATCTTTAAAAATAAACAAATTATAAATCATCTCCATCACATCGTGGAATATTGTTATTATTATTTTAATTATACCATAATTATTATACCATTTGACATGTAAATTGGCTTTACGAAATATATGAATATGAATATTGTAAATTTTGATGAATTCACTATGAAACAGTTATCGACAGATCAAGCATGAAGAACTAAAGCAGACTTTGGTTAATTCTAAGAAGACTGCAATGAAGGCTTTACAAAATTCCATAAACATATCGAAATATTGTGGGATTACCTCAAGCATTGCCAAATCGCCACCACGTCCGCAAACCAAGTCGATCGGGTCCGTGACAGCGGAGTAAGAGTTAGGTGGTGTGGCCAGAGCGGCCACAACTCCGTCTAAAGCGTTAATGACGGCCGGAGTGTCGCAGTAGACATGTTCACTCAGCACGCACACGGGGGCGTTAGACTGCGGAGCCTCGGATGCCTCAATACCTAACTCACGGAGAGCTAGTACGTAGCTTGATACCCTGGAAGTTGGAGTTATGGTATCTGATTATTACAGAATAGTGAGTAGTTGTAATTATTCTCCATTATCTGATTCGTCTCTTGCATCTCACTTGAGCCTTTGACGTTTAGGTATATCATGTTCGTAAGGCTAGACTAGACTGGCGAAGCATCTAGATTTTAGATGCTCCGTTTTTCTAACGGCTTGACTAATGGCCTGTGTAACTATTAGCTTCCTTTACTTCAGAGTCGATGTTGTACATACTAGAGTCAAAATGTTAGTGGTAGAACTTCAGATGTAACATTCAAATAATATAATTTCTCTAAAGTAATCCTTACCAAGCGCTGACAGGGTTTGGTATTAGGTGTGTAGTATAGGATAACGTACTTATCTCCAGCACCAAAAACGACTAATCTTCCAAGTTCAGGGGTGGCGGGTGCCGGTGGCGCCTGGGCTTTGAGTACTGCAGCCAACTCCCTCAGTTGCGCAGCAAGATATGCAGAACACCTTGGTGAAGACGCGTGGGTTTGGGCCACAACTCCACGCAAGGCATGTGCTCGAAGGGCTCTGCATAGTGTAGACGCGCCTTCACAAAATTCTCGCTCCTACCAAAATTCGTATTGATACTGTTAGACACCACATCTTTTACATAATTCTGAGGATATCGCTTAACCCCCAACTACGCCAACAATTCTAGATATTGAGTGACGCTGCAGTCTACGATGGGCGCGTATGCCTAAAGTAACCTATACATTAAATATTGTAACTCATCTTTATAGGAAAAGTCACTCGGGTGGTGTAATCCACAATTTAGAAGTTCTTGCGAGAAGTCAGAAATATCCGGTTTATACAAATCTGATGCACACTCGCCGAAATGTATATATTCGATTAAAAAACCGATAGACTCTGCGTCAATACCGTTCCGAATTAACTTTACAGTTAATTCGGAACGGTATCTTTGCTGTTAGCATATTATTAGTAATATAAACATAATTATTGACACGCTAAAACTCACCTGTAACACTATGACACCATCCTTCACGAGTTCCAACTGCCCGATGCCTACGTTTGGTGGCGGTCTTAGTGTTATGAACCTGATAATATTAGGACATTATTAATTTAAATTAGTTATTTCAGTTAAAAAATTAAGAATTACTTATTAATTAGTGATATTTAAAAATATAGATATAAAATGATGACTTACATATTGATCAGTAGGTATTATTATTAGCATGGATTAGTTATTTACCTTGGACAAACTCTATCAAATCTGTATTCTCCAGCACAAAGCTGACGCGAATTACTATAGGAATATCCTAATGCATGCAGCTGTTTCACCAGCAATGCCACTTTTCTGTAAACAATAACGATAATCAAAAAGAGAAAAAACTTTAAAAGTTTCTGAAATCCATTGCTGGGAGTAGACCTCTCGCTTTAATGTTCAAAAATAGCAGCCAGAAGCGGCCTATAACCAGCTTCCCTCTGTACGTATGTGGTCATCTGTACACTAAATGGCTTGTCGTCCTGTACCTTGTGTACCGATTTTCGAATACCGGCCGGTTTTCACTTACGTTTTTTATTCAGATATATAAATAGAATAATATTATCTTTGTTTATAACTTAATAACGCTTGATTGATTCCAAATATTTAGAAGTATCTACTAATATTAACGTAAATCAGTTCCATTAAAAAAAAAAACTGAAAGTTATCAGAATTGCATCAATTGAGACATAACTTTAAGAGTTCATTATCCTTTAATAATCAAACTCTCGAGAATATAAACTAACATGCGATATTACAATAAGTATGTAATAGTAACTTACTTCGCTTTGAATGTGTTGACCCAACCAGTAACCGTGTTTTTATTAACACATGCCGATATTCGTTCTTCCTTTAAGTGTGCTGGCAACAAGTCTGATAAACTGAAAAAAAAACAGAAGTGAAGAAGGCGACAAAAGAGATTTGACTACAAGAATAAAGATGAAGTGAATTTACGAGAAGGCCTTATTCTTGATGCGAATCCTTGCGATGGCGGCCGCGAAGTGAACTCTTTGTTGCCACATTTCGTTTTCGATCTCCTTGAAAGGATATCCTTCTTTGTTGAGTAGAGTCGTGGCGCGTTCCATCTCCGCTCTAGGCCTGGCGCCCCACCGTCGTCGCGCCAGTTCCATGAGAAAGAGCCATGCTGCGTGATGGTGTCCAGCATACTAGAGAAGGAGATATTTAAATAATTATAGTTAAAAAAAAACGACTTCATAATACGCAATTCGCTTACTTGGATGACATAATTTTCCAGTTATTTTGTTATTATAAAAATTTAATTGCTGAACCGATTTCTATAAAATTTATATTGGACTACATCCGAAGTATAACCTAGCAAACAAAAATAATCATCCAAATGAATTCATAATAGATAGGTTTATTACGAGTGCTTTGTACTAACTAAGCGAAAAGGTAATTTTTCTATTACGCGATTTTTTTAAATAAAAGTTGTTCTGACCGTTGAGTACAATCATACAATGTAAAAAAGATCTTCATTCGGCTTCGAAAGGTTACTATAATAATCCTGTATAATTTACACACAATAATCATACCAGAATTAAACCTAACGTGATTCGTTTTCTTTAAAGCTCATTACAAAGTTATTTTTACGTAAAGCAACAATATTCACTCAACAATGCCGAGTGGTAAACGGTATTTGAAGAAATTGGGGTCGTAATGAGCTGTTAACACGACTATCTTTGTCATTCCAACCTGCCTACAAATGGGGCTATTAACACCCTTCCCGCCAGACGCCTAGTTTAAACATTTCGACACGAGCCGTTCCGTGCCATGCAAACCTTCCAGTTTATCAGCATTCGCTGATCTACCAATGCCGATTCTTTCGCTTCTTTCGCTACACAAATAACTGCTCATAAATATAGAGCTTATTTTCGTGCTCGTCGCCAACATTTGAAAAATAAATAGCTTTGGTCACGATAATCGCGTAATGCGTTTTGAATTGTAACATACTTTTTATAGCGGCATCTTGTCAGACCTTCCCTAACTGGAGTTATTACGTTTCAATAATGACTCTCAAATATTCGACCTTGATTTTTATCAGGGAATGTTTCACCTTCGAAGTAAAGTTCAAGAACGAATTTGAATTGGCATAAAAGGTAAAAAATGCTACTTGAGACTTTTAAATCTTATAGATTTGTTGCTTTGTGGAAACCTTGAGAAACTCAATACCTTCGAAATTTGTTATGTCTACACAAGAGTTTAGGGAGCTGTAGTGTCGATACAAATAATGGGCCAACTTTTAAAAGTCATCAGATTTCATGACAGCCCTATTACTTGAAAGTACAAGTCCTAAATTCTACAACCTCCACATTTTAACAATTTCACAGTCCCCATTCAAAGTTCAAATTGTACCCATATGGTGTAGGTACTTGGACTTTTGTCGCATGTCTACTGGAACCAAATATGGACCTGGACTGGACCCCTTGGACTGAGCATTGTTAATAAAAAAGTTATGATTTGCGTGTTTTATGGGATTATTATATAACACAACATTAAAGACCAATGATTTGATTTCATATCATAAAGTTCATAAATTTCAAAGATACTATTAGTCTGTGTGATAACTGTGAAACTGTCAAGCTATATTTTTACCTAGATGTACAGAACCCTTCGCTTCGATCGGCGTCATCAAGATTAATGTACATTTTAGCGTTTTATCGAATTAGATGACAAAGCAAGATTACCTTGTCATCTAATTCAAGTGTAACATGCATTTGCTTCCGCCACATATCGGAAATTAGTTTTAAGCCGTCAATAAATTTACCCAGGTATGTATCTACATTATGGAAAAAATTAAAGATAAACTATGTGTATGCTTTCTTTTCATGCTATTCTAATATACGCTAAAAACGCATCTGCTCCCGCTGATCGGTTAACTTGTATAACACTGGACGTGGTCTTCATGACCATCGCCGGATATCAGGCAATGAGCACTAATGAACTACATCAAATCCACCAATCAGAATGGTTATCTAAACGATTGACGTATGATCATGGCCATAAAGGCCTTGTCCAGTATCATATAAGTTAAACGATCAGGCAGCCGGTGTGATATTTACAATTTGCGCTAAAATAAAATGCAGTTTATTGTTTGTATTTTTGGAGCGCCTATATATCCAACTACGCTTCAGCAGCCAATGTGTTAAGCTTACTTCTGGAAAATCTGTGAAGAACTCGACATCCTCGATCGCTTGGTCCAATATAGTCTTATCTGGAAAAAAGCGCGACGTCTGCATGAGATTTCAATTTGCTCACACCTCAGACAAATTGTCTGAGACTCACACGTACGAAGTAGTGATATCAACCGCAAAATCAATACATCGCGTGACAAAAGAAGTTCAATGTGAATAGATTCACAAGTGCTGAATAATAAAAAGGCAAAAATCGTATCGGTAGCTCGGAATTTGTATTGACATTATCATATTGTTTACTTATCTGCAATCTGTTCCGAGGAATACATTTCGCGAAAGTTTTGTTTAGTTCCTTTTAGGATACGTTGGAATCGAAGACAGATGACAAATGGGCTAGTTGGCTACATGCTCATTTGCAAAAATAAAATACGACAACTTTAATATACCGCGATTTCAAATACAGAAATTATTAATTCGATTCGAATTCGAGATTGAATCGATGTTCAGCAATTATAGAAATCGACACTCCACTAGCGAAGATTCGCAAGTGGAGGGTCGACTTCTATTGGAAGTAAAGAAAAAACGGCACCGTTTCATGGTGGATATTCTAAAAACCCTAACGAACCCATAAATTCCACTTTCATTGTGCGGGCTGCTAGATTGTGGAATACTCTTTTTGATTGGGTATTTCCCAATAGATATAATCTGGGTGTCTTTAAATCGCGAGTGAATTGGTTTCTTCTAGGTAAGAGCGCTCCATCGTAGACCGCAACGTCGCTTAACATCAGGCGTAAACCTATTTCTAAATTTAAAAAAAAATTGCTTCAGAATGCATTTTATGCATTTAATGCTTAGACTGGCCTTGTGGCTCAGTTGGTAGTGTGTCTACGTCTACCTGCTGAACTGAAAGGTCGTGGTTTCGATCCCCACCCAGGGCAAACATTTGTGTGATGAGCATGGATGTTTGTTCTGTGTCTGGGTGTTTCTATGTATCATAAGTATATATTTACAAAAAAAAGTATATATGTATTCTATCAACCATCTAGTTCCATAGTACAAGCTTTGCTTAGTTTGGGCTAGATGGTGTTGTGTGAAATGTCCACAAATATTTATTTATTTTACGAAAAAGGGTGTCCTAAAAAACACTTTGATACAGCAAACAAAATAGTAGCATTGTTACAAGATTTAGAGTATGCAATGAAGTATAAATAAGAAGTTCTCTAAAAATAGCTTAAAAGTCACAAATCTACGTAAATACGTGTATTTGTGACGTATACGTAAAAGCATTGTAAAATAGACACTATGTCACACGTAGGTATAGCAGTCTCGGCTGTACCTAAATGAGTGGTCCTATAAAATAATCCGTAATCGGAACTTTACTTATTTTATTTGTGTTTTTTTATTTGAAGTAGGTTTATCAGTTTTTTTAAACTATGGGTGCCTACCTAAGCAGGTCTTTATAGCACAGGCTAAATCATGTTCTAAATCTCAACCTCTTTTAGTAACTAAACCATTATTACTGTTCAAAACTAGATCAAAAGTAGTTATATGGTGATAGCAGTCAATTGAGGGTAGCACGCGAGAAGGCATCCGTTTATCGCGACACAATCATGACTTGTGATAAAGTTAAATAAGCCGGCACATCGCTAAGCCAAGAGCGAAGTGGCGTGAGCTAATCTACCACTACAGTCTACATTTATACTTCGGAATTCACAAAGTTCGTGAAAATTATTTCACGACGAAACGACTAGCTTTTGTGGGAACACCCCTTCATACATTTATTAATACTTTACGACTTTTTAGATGCCATTAAGTTGGAGTTTTTATATGTTCCAAAACTTGTTTGGTTCGACCTGATGTTGCGTTCCAAAAGAAAAGTTGGAGTAGGTATTTCTTGTAACCCATTTCCTTTAGCATTTTATTGTTGTTAACATTTTCTTCCGATTTAATTACCCGAGTGCGCAAGAAGGAGGGCTATGTTCGATATACATATGTATGTTTGACATATGTATGAATGTAAATTGTATGTATGTGGATGTGTATGTATGTTTCTATATTACCGTCTACAGCATGAACGGCTTGACCATTTTTTTTTATTCTAAGGAATGTTCATTTAAGTAATATGGTACATTTGAACATACTTTCTTAACACTCATGTACACTCAACAGCATATCAAGGGTAACGTCATAATTGGCGGAGTAATTGCGTAACAAACATACAAAAAAACATAGTCGAATTGAGAATTGCCGACTTGCAAAAAGAAGGAGTTCTTTTTGCAAGTCGTGACTCAGTTTCTTTATCTGTTTGTTAACTTTCCACTACCAGACGGCTGAACAGATTGTTATGAAATTTGGTATAGATATAGATGAGAACCTAAATACTGGCTAGGCTATATTTTATTTACTTCATCGTTTTTCATTCCAACGCGGGTGCAACCGCGGGGCTCAGCTAGTACATCATACAATTATAGCGGGTCTTACATCTAAATACGTCGTAGATAATGGAGTAAACACATCGCATTTCCTGCTCATCTGAGAAATCCACAGGCAAAGGCGGCTTGCTGAGAAGACGTGCCGCTTTCAGGACCTGAGTGAATATGAAACAAAAAATCAATAATAATTTTATGACGTATTATTTATTTTTTACATTATTCAAAAATAAATAATACAAAGTCACATCCTAAAGCCAAAAAAATATGCCTATTAGGCTGACGGCATTACCAGGCTCTGTATGGTCAACGATATTATATTTTAAGCCAGATAGTGGCTAGACCGCGGATCAATCAATCAATAACACTTTATTGACACCACACAAGGTAATAAAATAAACGATAAAGGTACACATAATATAATGGCACAAATGGCGGTCTTATCTCTAAAAGCGATCTCTTCCATACAACCTTAGGATGAATGTAATTCAGGATCAGGTCTTCTCTATAAAACGCAGGCCCAGTTCCGCAACAAACTTTGTTGCCTTACGCCCCATTGCCTCGCCGTTTCCACCGCGACTGGGACGAACTCAGGTAACTCAGATACCTAGGACCTAGGAAGTATGTATGTTAAACATGTTAAATTATTTATAATTGCTCCTACTCCAGAATGTTTACGGAACTCACCTGTCCTATGTCCCATACAGGTCCGGGGGCTGTTTTGACCGAGACAGGAGGTGGTGCGTGAGGGTTTTTTGTGGGCACGACCAGGGCCCATGGTGCCCACTCCTCAGGCGGGTCTTCTTGCTTAACAGAGGGCGCGCTGCCATCTTCGTCTCTGTAAGAAAATCTTTCTTTAGTTGTTTTTTATACGGAATTTTATTTAAGTATAAAAGAATCAGTTGTCTACTTTTGTATGGACAAGTTAGTGGCAACGTGTCTCTTAATAAACAATAATCGGCAAGTGGTCTTATTTTTTTACCTAACTGCGCGAGGAGGGTTATATTTTTCGAGTGTATGTTTGAAGGCTTTCAGCCTTATTCTAAAATAAAACAACCACTGATTAAACTACTATAACAGGATTTGGTTTTAATACTGAAGTTACTTATAAAACATGATAATCATCCTAAGGATGGCAACGAAATCGAGCTAGGCTTTTATACAATTTCTTTTTATAACGTAGGTTACATTTCGTGTGTGACGTTGACAACCCGATGTCGCTTGACTGCACTTTGTTCATAATCTATCAATGTTTGTATGTATGTATGATTTTATATTACCTGCTACACTGTACGAGGTAATAAAAGGAGGACAAGCTATGTTAGTCACCTATGATTAATTGCAAACGAAGCCTTGAAGTCAATAAAAAAAACATTTTTTTTATTCATGCTCAATTGCTCATACGTATGTATATGTTTTCCTCATAACTACCGTCAACATACTTTGCAATTATATTTTTCTCAAATATGATTAAATTATTATCTTATGTATCTTAAATGTAAATTTTATAATTTATATATAGGTAAAGTTTATCTATCAGAAATAAGAAATAAAAATATTACGATTCGTTGTACTTGCTCATGTATTGTTTGTATGTAGTAGTGCTGTTTTGTGTGGTAGGTAAAGCATTAGTCTACTACGTGGCCTGTAATTCTGGCTCGCTACAATATTTAATAATAACTATCACTTGACACTTATCAGACGTAGCTCTCTACGTTAGACGTAGGCTACTACGAAGTTTGTAGCTATCTATGTAGCAGCGTAGCACCTTTAGAAAAAGACAAAAGACGTAGTTGTCTTATCTACGAATTTTTTTGTTCTCTACGTTGATAGTACGACTACCCCATTTCGTAGGCCCGTAGCTCTTGGCATGAGATGAAGTTGTCTACGAATGTCGTAGCATTCTATGTTGATTGTAGTAATACTCCACTTTGTAGGCCATAGGTTGACTGTAATATGCTGTAGTACCTGTAATACATCACTTCTTAGGCCGTAGCACTTGCAATGAGATGAAGTTGTCCACAAATGTTGTAGCTTTATATGTTGACCGTAGCAATACCACACTTCGTAAGTACCACCTTCGTAGGCCACTACGAAGTGTGGTAAAGATTTACGATAACTATCAAATCATAATGTGGAAATGTGGAATGTCCTTCCTCGGAAGGTTTTCCCGCCTAGCTTCAACAAAAATTGTTTTAAAAAGGGTGTCTACAAGCACCTTTCCGGGCTAGCAAATCAACAGTAATATCACTGATGTTGCAGTTATCCATAGGCGACGGTTATCGCTTACCATCAGGCGAGCCGACTGTTTTTTTTGCAGCACCCTTAAAAAAACAGTTTTAAGCCAGTACATAGGCTAAAAATTTGCCCAAACTCATCAAGAACCCCATACTTGATACATACATTATTATTGTTAGATATTTTCGAAGTATACTTACGAGTATAAGTAGTTACATATAGTATACAAAACTTGCGAAACTCACGGTTCGAGAGACTTATGTTCTTCGTCCATATAAACGATTGAGTCTTTTTTAATTTATTTACTATTAGCCATCTCGCCTAATCGGGTCGCGGATTTACGAATCTGAAATTATTATTCAGTTTCAACAATTTTTATGTACAGTCGCAGTTTCGTTTGGAACAAATAGAAAAAGAAATTCTGTTGTATAGATTTAAAAAATATTATCGCACTATAAATCGAAAATAATATTTATTATAGGTTTTCTTTGGCTCTTTATTAAGTAATGTTTATAAAAACCTTACGATGCATTTGTGGAATATTTATTAACTAATTTTATAAGCCGCAATATTTTTTTACTTTTATAAACTTGACAAATGTCAATCGGTTCAGGTAAGATGTCAAAGTTAAGTGTTAAAATTAAGTTTTTATATAATTTTTTGTTTTAAAAAATGCTTAATAAGGTTGGGACTAATCAAAATTTTGTGTTTGGGGTTGTAAAATATACGTTGACTAATTTAAAGAGCAGATACTTCGGAAACTATGGCGATAAACGTATTTTAATAAATTATATAGATCTCGTGAAAACGTGTAATCAACAGCGTAACAAGCGTAACCATTCCATATATTAAAAACGCTCTTGTTTCATACGAGATAAACGTTTATAAAGTAACATAACAGTAACAGATTAAGTTAACACGTCCAACTGAATGCATACTTAATACAGGAAAAACTATCTACAAACATATTTGATTAAATAGCAGCTATTGCTGTGACGCAGTAAAGTACAAGTACTTATATATTGACCTACAGATACTTATAGAGTGCATCTTTTTACCCGACTGCGCAAGAAGGAGAGTTATGTTTTCGGTTCTATGTATGGATGGACGTACGAGTACATATGTGGGTATCTACGTATGTTTATATTTATACGTAGTTTACACGTGAAAATGCGAGACGCCGAAGAGTCAGACGTCGTCCCTGTAGAGCAAGAAATAGCTAAGTAAAGTTTATTTTTTATTTCATAATAATATTATGATTCAGCGTTTCAAGCTCTTTATTTCTATCAAACTCTCATTTTTGTAACTGCCATGCATAGTTTTTGAGATATGAAATGTAAAATTTCACTAAATTGTGATTAAGCATTAATTAAATTAAATTAAAATTACGTAATTTACTAAATTAATCTTAGCTTTTTGATAAAGATGTAATTTACAAACACCTTCCTCTCATGAATCACTAAGCCGAGTAGTTCGATTATTACCTGTTACTTATATCTCTTCTTCTGATTTTTTTTAACGTAAATATTGCCGCGCTCAGCAAGGACTAAAAAATAATTTCATATAAAAACTGTAAAAAATGTGTATTTGGTTGTTTGTTCTTGTGGATGTACTAGTGAAGCAAAGAGGTTACAAATACAGAAGGACACATATTTTATCGAAACGTCCAGTTTCGTACAAAGAATAATTATGTTTACTACGTAATCAGTTACGTAACAAACGCCGTGATTACGTATAAGGAAAAAACTTCTTCGATCGACACTAGTATCGTACGAAGAATAAATTTATGTTTCGTACGAAACTAGTTACGGAACAATAGTTACGTACGCGGCCGAAGCGTAATTATCGCTTCGTCTGATATCAACTAAACTAAATGCTCAAAATGGAAATGTTAAACTCTAAAATGTTACAGTAAAGGCGAATGCTTGTCAGCATTGTAACATAATGCTCAAAATGAAATGAAAGGCGAATACTCCTGGTGGGAGGACCTTTATTCGTTGATACATCGATAGGTTAGTCGGCCGCAGTAATGTCGCTTGTTTTGATTTTCAGTATGTAATAGATAATATTTTGCAGTCGGGTTTTTGTCATTCTTTCATAATATACTTGTTATTGTCTGCCTCACGTGAAATAATAAATACCTTTCTAGGTTAGAGTAAGTCTTTATTGTAGTTTCACATGCAAAACTACTAACGATGTATGCCCCAGTTCTAGCTCGGTCTTGTACCTAAACAACCTAAAGGAATACATTATTACATACTATTAAATCAAAACGTAAGTACCTATAGTTAGTGAAATATTAGGTAACCTATAGTTTAAAGTAAAATATTTAATACTTTTTTACCTATCGGTCTATTAAGTAAGTATAATTTAAAACTTCTCTAAAGACTTCTAAACTACAGTATGGTAAAGTCAGAAAGAAATAATGGATAAAAACAGGTATATTTTTTGCCTATGTAAATAGGGCCTCGGATTGTGTGATTTTTTTATTGTTGACAAACATATTGTTGACAACCTAGCATGGAATCCGGAATGGTTCTAAATTGAGGATGCCGGCTGGAACGTCCAAATTTTATGAAATGGACTACAAAGCGATTACAGTAAATAATTATGTATGGACAAAAAAAAACCCTGCGCTCAATAGAAGAAGAAAGAAGATTCGCGAAAGTGAATGAACTATGAGTAAGCAATCTTTTTGATCACATCTCGGTTTTGCTTTTGCTTATCGTTGCCTGAGTGCTTGTTTGCCTATCTACCATTGGTAACATTTCACAAGAGAAGAGTTTAATGCTCTATTATTTTCAAGAAGCTATATTTGTAAGGCTTGCAAGTCTTTTTTTATACATGAGGGTATATTATATTTATAAAAAAGGGCTTTCAAGCCTTACAATTATAGCTTTTTGAAAAAAATACAGCATTGAACTCTTCTCCTGTGAAATATT
Source organism: Lycia hirtaria (assembly GCA_947563715.1). NCBI lineage: Eukaryota > Metazoa > Arthropoda > Insecta > Lepidoptera > Geometridae > Lycia > Lycia hirtaria. The sequence continues at coordinate 27,542,560 of OX387381.1, read as the reverse complement.
ACAAATGGTGGGCACACGAGCACTCAGGCAACATTGTGTCAAGAGCACAGACATAAAAAAACGCTACGGTCAACAACCACTCCACTTGTGACACCATTGTCTTGTCTTTGTGTTACACTTTGATTCTCATATATTACGTATGTAGTTAATTCTGTTTTCTCATAGATTTTTGGGATCATGCGTCCCTATTCGAATCAATTTCAAATCGAAGTTGAATTAATGTAGCCTACCATACCTTACCATAGTCTTCTACTATATTGTAGATTACCCATCTAATCTACTAAGTTATAATGAGAAAAGCTAATTCCACCTTCTGCCCTCTACATATTGTATCCAGGTCACGGCCGCATCACATAGGTACCATCAGTGTGTCAGACAATTCCATTTGCTATGTATATTTTCGTTTACCTTTGCCATTAACCTTATCTTTTTACGTAAAATTTCACAAAATGTAATTACTTATTTTAGTGAAGAAGACGCATTGTCATTTTGCCAATACAGTAGGTTCTATAATAGTACACGAGTACTTAAGTCCCTATACTACGCTGCGTTTTTTTCATCAAAATCATTTTTAATATTATTCGTATCTTGAACATAACTATGTTTACGTTTACAACTGCACATTTTCAGTGAATGTCAAAGAATAGTATTTATTGTTGTTTTGGTTGTACCTATACTATTGTGTACAAGAGTTTGTGTATGTTAGACTTGTAACTTTATGTTTATCAATAAATTACTTTGACTTTGCCTATTTTGGAAGCGCCCATCCTTTACTTAAGATTTCATAGACGTTATCTAAAACAAGTATTACAATTTATAAACTGAACAACCTATTTCAATCATAAGCACAGAATACTTGAATAGTACTCACTAGGTACATCATCATCATCTCAGACACAAGAAGTCCACTGCTGGACATAAGCCTCCCCCATGGATTTCCAAAAAGACCTGTTGGAAGCGGCCTGCATCCAGCGTCTTCCTTCCACTTGTATGATATCATATGGAACCCAAACGGGAAAAATATGATAGGCACCTCTTAAAGTTTAAATGCAAATCTATTATTGATACAAAATAAAAATACTTACTCTACAACTTTCTGTAGTTCTACTAAGTAGAAGTACTGCTTAAGCCGGTACTCCTTATCGCTGGGCAGCACTAGTTTCTCAGCCTCGCTGGTGTCTCCATCCTGCCTGGCTGCTTCTTCCTGCAGCAGTAAGTCCGCCAGCAACTTTGGGTATACGCTGAATAAGTCGCCGTCACTTTGTTCACTAAGCGCGACCCATAGCGCACTCGGGTCATATTTCGCTGCCATTTTTCGCACATCTCAGGTTTTGATAAAAAAAATTAACGAAATATTTCCAGTTGCATTTTTTTGAAGTAGGTTTACGAATTACAGAAGCTTATTTTCTTAAGATTTAGATTTTCAGATTACAAAGCAGATTTTTTTTTACTGGAAAATCTCAACTGTTAGCTGAAATTTTCCGATTAATTGTGTGTTTTATTTATCTCATAAATTTTGAGACCTAATATGTAAACTTATCTTCGCACTTCAGTAATGTTACTTTTTTATTCCGTAATTTTAACTAATTTAGTCATGTCACGTGCGATAACTTATTTAGCTGAGAGCTGCCCGCCTACTGACTTGAGCCAACCTCGAAACCACCAATTTCATACCAACTTGTTGCTTTTCATGTTAGCTTTAGCGAAAAAGTACTCCAATGGCTTTCGATTGCGGTTGCAAAGTATAAGTATTATGGCTTGAGTTCTTAGCTACTTCTACCTACCTTTATGGATATAAAGATATTGTAAAGCTTTTCCTTAGTTTTATCTTACAAGACATTGCACAATGGCTTACTTGAAATTACTTGGTAAAGTAAAGGAAAAATTCTGTAATATGTAATGAATTTTTGCTAATGTGTTTTTTTTGTGGTTAAGTATAAACTTGCAAGAGCGGACTCGTCCTTTTCTCCTTATTGATTCACTGACAAAAGGTCTCCATACAGTAAAGCTTTACAATTCAATAGCGGAACAGTTCTCATTATCAAATTTTTCTGAAAAGCTAGAGTGAATAGATATCTTCCAGGTCTACGAACCCATACCCGGCCGCACCGTCGCGATCAGACAAGTGTGGTGGTCAATCGTAGATTTATTTAAAGTAAATAAAAACCTTTATTTCACGCAAGCGAAATAATATATAATAAGTAAATACATGTATTTAATAACCCATCGTCATTACTCCCAACAGTACTCTTCATACGAAAATATTATACCTAGACCCATGAAGCCCATGATAAGTTTGTATACTTACCTATTTGCACATGTATACTTCATAAATTCAACAATCTATTTTAAAATGAAAACATACTAAACTTCAATGTGACAATTTTTGACAAACATTTTTTTTATATTCTCCATAATGTAACGAATGTATCGCGCAAAAATGTAAATAAAAATGTAAATGTCCGATACAATCTAAACTATCGCACCCAAACACAAATATGCAGACCTTTTAATCTCACCCAAGTCTTTATTTACAAGCTCTGGTGTCAAGAATGCAAACTGATGCTAAGATTCAGTATATGACTAATGAAGAGAGCTACACACAGCGAAGAATGCTCTTCAAGGATATCTGGGAAACTGCTATGAGTATAGATGATAAAGACGACATTATGAATAAACCTAAAGTTATCAAGTAAGTAGACATCTTCTTCGTGTAGCGAACGATCTTCTTTGCGTAGCGATCTATTTTCTTAGTGTAGCGATCGATCTTACTCCTGTAACAATAAATCGTCTTTCGTAACGATCTATTTTCTTAGTGTAGCGATCGATCTTACTCTTACTCCTGTAGCTATCAATCGTCTTTCGTAATGTTTCAATAATTTTTCCTTCATGTAATTTTTCCTTCCTTCATGTTGCAATACATTTTTCTTGCGTAGCGATGGATATTCTTCATGTAGCAGACAATCTTCCTTGCGTAGCGATCGATTTTCTTCGAGTAGTGATTGACCTTCTTCTATAAATAATAAAATATAAATCTAATTTTATTTTTACTTAAATGATTTTTAGGGTTCCGTAACTCAAAAGGAAAAAACTAAACCTTTATAGGATCACTTTCTTGTCCGTCTGTCCGTCCGTTTGTCTGTCAGGACTTGTATCTCGGGAACTTGTGAAGGTATCAAGCTTAAATTAAAACCATATACGCAGATACATAGTCTTTTGCTGCAGAAAGAAAAATCAAACTTCTCAGTTTTCATTTAAAAAAGTTACAGCAATTTAAAAAGTTGTATATAGTTGTATATGTCGCAAAAACGCATATTTCGACACTCGCATGGGAATTAATACCTAAGGGGTACTTACCGTTGACCTATAACTGTGAAATTTGGCAAAAAGCATTATCATATAGTACCTACACATAAAGGAAAAAATCCGAAAACTGTTCATTTTTTATTTAATCACAAAAAATAAGGTCTAAATTATGCAAGGAAGGAGGGTCCAAATTTTAAAGTGCTTTAACCGTATCATGTATCATATATCATATAAAAGAACTTATGTAGCAAAAGCTAAAACAGGTTTTTAAATATTTTTACGATGTATATTTTCCGATTTATGAAAAATTTTAAATTTATGATTATGAAAATATAAAAAATTATATAATTTCCCCCTTTTATCTACTAGCTTGTACGGAACCCTCGGTAGGCGAGTCTGACTCGCACTTGTCCGGTTTTTTATGTATGAAAATTTATATGAATAGAATAAAAAAATAAACATGTGTAATATTTATTGGGGAACTATTTTTTTGAGCTGTTATTTAAATATTCGAGATGTTATTATGATCAGTTCAAAAACATATTGAGCAGTTATTTAATTTAATGGCGGTTGATTAATTATTGTGACAGTAAAACATGGACAGCAATAAAAAATCAATTAGTCGGTTATTTTATCATACAATGTCAATTCTAAAAATAATTGAGCAGTCCAATAACTGAATGAGCGGTAAAAATGATGGAAAGTTATATAGGTATAAGCAATAATTTCTTCAGAGATTAGGATATGTTTTTTTTTTTATACAAATTTATAGATAATAATGTTTACCGCCCGTTTAATTATTTTCCTGCTCAATTATATATTCACTGATCCATTTCATTATTTTTTATTACTCACTTTTGTTTACTTTACTGCTTAGTTTTAACTGCTGAACTAGTTATTAAACGTGCCATTTATAATTTTTAACTTACCCTAACTGCTATTTACAACTGCCCCTTTAAATCAGTGCCATATTTAGTATTGTCAAACTTCATTACAGATTTGCCGTAATTTTTTATAAATGTTGTGGGCTGTTTTTTTAGCAGTTCGAATTAAGATTTTTTGTGGCACGATTCTCTGTCGCTATGTAACTTGATTTAACATAATAGTTTCCGGTGCCAACATGTCTGTTTGTTTTGTTGTTTCCAATCCTCAAACTCCTATGTTAGCCCCCTATACTTACTTACCTTTTGTATTTTCCTCAGGACACTGCGCTTGGATGAAGTGGACAAGTGTGTCGTGGGAAAAACGAAGAAACAGCGAATAAAGAATTTGAGACATGTCTGCAATAGGATACTAGACTTCTGCGATAGACAAGATGCTGATGAAGTGTTTTATGAACAGGTACATAAAACTCAAAATAAATAATTTATCTTTCTCAGGGCAACGAAAGCAGTTCTGCCGCCCTAGACTAGTGGTGTATATTATCGTTAGCTCCAGTAGAATAGAGCGCCTGTGCACCACAAGCGTTCAAGCCAGTGGCGTAACTATAGGGTGGCAGGGCTGCCAAAATGCCGCGGGCCCCCGGACCGCAACCCCCCCCCCCCCCCTGGGGCCTCCTTGTCCAATGAATTCTTGGCTACAGCCTTGGGGAAGGCCCCATCTAAAGAATTTGCCACGGGCTGATAGTATAGTTACGCCACTGGATCAAGCAGTCTTATTTCAATATTACTTTGACTTTTGTCCCAGTCTTTCTACAGATAAGAGGGCAAGACATAGGTCCAAGTAATATTAATATGAGATTGATATTACGATTGTGGTAAGCTGTAACTATATATGTATGCTGAAACTACGGATACTTTCAAACGATAGTCCAAGGTCCCGATGTAGGCTACAATCAAAGGTTATATAAAAATATTCTGGGCCGTATGTAGAGTATTTTTTTGTGTTTTGTTATCTCAATTAGTAATATTGTTTTATTAATGCTTATGCTTATTATGTCTCTCTCTTTCTGTAGTTCAGAGAATAAGAAAAGTACTTATTACTAACGCAAGACTTGTTTTATAACAAAATTTATTCGCTGTGTCTTTCATCATATATTATTTTCCACAGTTCGCAGCAGATGGACATGAGCATGTTAGAACCATACACAAATTAGACCCAAAAAATACGAAGAAGAAAACGCACAGAGGTAAAAAGAAGATAAAAAAGGCAAAGAGTTTGTTTGTATCCAAAAAAGTCGTGAAACATATTGAGATGGCCGTTTCAGAACGAAAAGCAGCGGGGAACGGCAACGCTGTAAGTATCCCTTCACCTGTGCCTGAGAAAAAAGCTTTAAAGTCTAAAGGGAAGCCAGTTAAGGCGAAGTCCAGTCCCGTGAAGGATGTCTATGCTCTATCACCGGCGCAAGCAGCCAGTGTCCTCAACGATTCCGATGACAGTCAGGGCCCGTTTAACAACCGTACGAAGAAACCCGCCAAAAAGAAAACTAGTACGAGTAAGAGAAAAAAACCGTCGGAATCTGGGATGCGAGCAATCGGTGGGTATTCTTTTCTAACTTAATTTTTAACTTATTTCACTGTTAATGCTGGTGAATATGTTTCTTCTAGGCAAGCGCGCTCCATTGTGAAGACCACAATGTGAACCACAGTGGTCGTCGTTCAAGTACATGCCTATTTTTGTAGATAGATAGAGAGAGCGCAAGAGTGCGTCACATTTCTTTCTCTTTTACTCCCCAGTGAAACGAGGTAATGTGATTACGGCGAGCGTGATAAAAAAAGATTGTACGTATTTTTCGGCGTAATCGGTTGTCCCATAACTGTGACCAAGAGTAGTACTACAGATTGGTGAAAGTTTGTGAACAATATAGATACTAAATTTTCATCTTTTTTTTTTTAATAATATAGTTTATATGTAATCAACGCGTCAACGCGGAAATATAAAATGGTACATACCATACGGCGGTGTGGCCGAGGATAGTTAGAAGATATGATTTTGTACATGTTGTCAGTATGACATAAAAACTTTAGAAGCAATACAAGAATTTAGAACTAAATTATAATTAGATTTAGGTACGTATTGTGTAACGTTTCTATAATTTTTTGCAAATACATACCTTTTCAGATATGATGAAAACTAAGACTCCAGGATACAGACCACGTGCTACGTCGAGAGTTACGACTCTAGCGAAACCGATTCCTGAACTGACAACACTTATATTATAATTAATTAAAATGGGTCCGTTATCCACCATTATGGAAATAAAATATCCACCAGACTACAGTATTTCAATCTTTTCTGTTTTTAGGGTTCTGTAGTAAACAAGGAACCCATAAAGTTTCGCCATGTCTGTTCGCGGCTTTGCTCAAAAACTATAGGTACTAGAAAACTGTAATTTGATATAGTTAAGATATTAATTATATTACAGTCTACGTGGGTAACTTTGACTCCGCGTCAAACATTGACCGTGGCCTTTTAAGAAGGTTCTCGATAATTTTTTCAAGATATTAGTAGTCAAAACGACTGTAAATTAATTAATCAAGTAATTTGACTACTAATCTGTTGGAAAAAAAATTACAACCTTCTAAAAAGGCTATGGTCAATGTTTGACGCAGAGTCAAAGCTACCCACGTAGACTGTATTATAATTAATAATAAAATTTACGTATTTAAATTTAAATACGTAAAGTTAGGATGGATTCTTTTTTCATGGGAAATTTGGGAATACAAAATTTTAATATGTTAACTGATAGAACAATTAATAAGTTTCTTTCTGTTCTGTGAGTTAATCGATTTATTAAACATACTTTTAGGTTTATTAAACTAGTCTATGGGCTAATGTTCATGTCTCAGTAGGAAAGAAACGGTACTTCTGTGTAGGATCACCAGAATGAGAAAACTTATTTACTTGACTCTGTCCATGAATTTCTGTCAATGAAACCTTTGAATGAAACGAAGAAATCTCAATACTTGATATTGGAAATTATTACCCTCCCTTTTGGTTTGTCGTAGTGGGTTAAAAAAGCGCTAATAGCGTGGATCTAATGATAAAGAAAAAAGCATAGAGAGAGAAAGTAGTAGAGTACGTCAAATGCCTTTCTCATTCTGTCCCCCAGTGAAACAGCGTAATGTGATTATAACATGCGTGAAAGATACAGATGTAAAATTTTATTGTCTTTAGCGATTTAACCGAGGAAGGACAACCTTTAACTCACCAATATTTTGTACTACAGCTTTACAAGCTACGACGTATGACGTACTTATTACTTTCTCTCTCTCTAACTATGACCTTACCTTTTTCCATGGACACAGGAAACAAAATAGACGCCAGTTACCGTGTAACGTATGCGGTATGAGCTTGGTATGAGGCAACGATATTGATGTTACTTTATTATATTCCCGTAGAAAGCAGGCAAAATAAGTTGTAGTGAATAATTATGTTTCATTAAACGCGATGATTGGGGCCAAAGGTAATTAAATAATAAACTTTCAAAAAACATGAAAAAATAAACACTTCTTGTCACCAAGACTTATATTGTTTTTTTTTTTTTTTTGACGGGAACGTCTTAGTAACGTGTTGTTGCTTTGTTTTTTTTTCCTAAACTTGTATTATTTTGAACATTAATGCTATGAAAATGGTGGTGTTTTATTCATTAAGTGTTCGATAAAGTGCGTGAGTGTAGGCAAGTGAAATAAAGCAGTGAAACGTGTGATTTTACGTTGTCGGCAAAACTCCATAGAAGCTTCTAGTAAAGTCGCCACCACTTAATGAAGCAGGACTCGACTTATAAATTGACTGTATACGTGTCTTAGATTGTGACTAGAACATTTACAACTTGTTTTATTCAAGAAACTTGAAAAAATCCTAATACTTGACACTGGCAAATGCTATAATGCGGGTCCAATACAAAAAAGAAGAAGAAGACTTCTATTGACCTTACTGGATAAACTTTTATAACGATAAAGACAGAAAATGCATAGGTACACCCTTCTATTTCACGTTAATTTGCTATAATGATTATAGCATAATCAATATAATCATAATACCCTGTCACTAGGGAGTGAAGGGAGTGAAAAAGAAAGAAATGTGATGTACTCCTTTTGCTCCTTTCCATTCTCTTCATTCAAAAGGTAATTTGTCATTGACCATTGTCAGTTGTCACTGTCAGTTGTGTTTTTGATTTTATATTGGGGCTTTTGTTTATTTGTGTAATGGCAATAGTGGTTTTAAATTAAATCGGATTGATTGATTTTAAACGGAATCCAGCCAGAGCCGTTATTGAATTAAATAATTAATAGAATGTTATTAATTTCGCTTCTATACATCAGTTTTCTTGTAGTAAATAGTGAACCTAACATTCCCATAGTCATAACAACATGGTCCTTTGTAGATTCTACTGAAAAAGGTTAATTAAATATTCAGCTATATATCACGAGTTTAATTTTATTAGTGTACTATTTGTTATTTACATATTTACTTTATTAGAGATCATGATTGATTTTAGCGTGGCAAGTTCTGGAACGCGGTGGTACAGCGTTGGATGCTATCGAACAAGGTGCGTCGGTATGTGAGGACCAGCAATGTGACGGAACAGTTGGTTTTGGTGGGAGCCCTGATGAGGACAGTGAGACCACACTTGATGCCCTTATTATGGACGGGTAAGTACCGTCTCTCAGTCATCGTCACGCTGATAACAAAATTAACTGCATCCTTCTGGTTGGAACTAAGTCCATAATATCAGTAGTGAAATTATAATTTCACAGCTTTGAAACCCTTGGTTAATGATTGACACACTTTGCAATTAATAATTTTACATTAATTCCCAAACTATATAAATTAATAGTTTGGTTTTGGTATTTATTTGATATTCATAAAGAATGTACATACCTACAACTGTAAAATTATATTTATTTTAAATGACATTTTATAGTTACTATCCTCATTCATTCTTCAAACTTACTATCCTCATCATAATTACCAAACTTAAGTTTACATACTTGGTAAAACAGTATCATAGTCTTTTTGGGAATCCATGGCGGCCAATGTCCTGCAGTGGACTTCTTATGGCTGAAATGATGATGATGAAGACAGTATAACTGTAAGAGAAGAAACATTGGCCAATCTGAGTTCAAAACCAGAGTAGTTTTGCACTACATACATGTGTATGTTTCTCCCTTAAACTTACTAAATTACTAATACACATATTATTAAAAAAATATTGTAGTATTACTTTTAACTAACTAAATAACTTCTATTCTATAGTCTTGTCTTTACATATTTACTGAAAATGTTAAAGTGAACTTTATTTATTTTATTACAAACTAGGCCTTGGTTTTTTCCAGGAAAACAATGAATGTGGGTGCTGTAGGTGCTCTTAGACGCATCAAACATGCAATATCAGTAGCTAGACATGTGCTAGAGCACTCTAAACATTCCTTCCTTGTCGGGGAGTTGGCAACACAGTTTGCTGTTCAGATGGGCTTCACTGAAGAAAATCTTACTACACAAGACTCTAAGAAACTGTGGATGAAATGGCGTAATGAAGATCAATGTCAGCCAAATTTTTGGATGGTATGTTATTTTATTTTACTCTGCTAGTGTTATGACCTAAAGGTAAACACTGGGAGACTTTTGCCCGGCAGTGGGACAGTACAGCTTAATTAAAAAAAAGTTAAGACTACTGTAGTTGTTGGTAAAAAAAAAAAAAACACACTGGAAATACTAAAGTGTTAATAAATAATTACCACAAGTATACACAAAAAATCTCATCAAAAACTATATGAATTTTAAAAATGAACAGAATAAAAACTGTTCAGTTTTTGTTCTGTTCATTTTTATAATATATTTAGTTTATCATGAGAATTTTGAGAACTGAACTAAACCAAGTCCTTGAAATTCTTGTTGTAAATATTGGACTTTTTTCTCTTGTGAAGAATGCCATAAAACAAAAAGTTCAGCCTTCGAGTAGGTATTGAATTATTGATTATAAAGGTTATTTTATTACATACATGATATATACATATATCTAAAAGAGATAAAACCTCTTGAAATTCAAATTATCTTATCACAGAATGTGTACCCAGATCCATCTCAACACTGTGGCCCATACAAGCCTCTCAAGAGATATCTCTCTGAGGACCGTACTCGAGTCAAGATAGATCGGTTCAACCATGACACTATTGGGATGATTACTATTGATGATAAGCAAGATATTGCTGCAGGCACTTCTACGAATGGAGCCAAGTTCAAAATACCAGGGTAAATTGATAATTTTTTACAGAGGGCTAAAGCCAGTAGCAAACATCAGCACCATCCTAACTAATATGTATGTATATTAAAAGTGAGAGTAGTAGAGTAACTGTGTCTTTGCTTGTTGCCTTTTAGCCATCAAACGGCTGAACTGATTGTTATGAAACTTTTTTATTTTTTAAATCGAACCTTTCAATGACCCTATTCAATTACTGGGCGGATTTGAACGAAATTTGTTAGGTTTATCACTCACTATGTAAAAGAATCATCTACACTTTTACACTATTTATTTACGGCTTGTACTTTATAACGCAATTTGGCGTTACAATAGTAGTGAAGTGTGTTTTTAAATTAAACAAACTTACTCAGTGAAGTTTTGTGAATACAAATTTTAGTTTCAAACAAAACGAGTAAATACAATTAAAAATTAATAAATAATAGTAATTTGAAAAAAAAAAATACTGACTTCAAAACAATCTTATTAACTGAAACAGAAAAAACTAAAAAAAAACAAAACTAGGCGTATACCTAAGGTATGTACACGTGACTATTTTTTGAGGTTGGTGTCTGTATAGGACTTAATTGGTGATACTTTAAGGCCTGACACTGACTTCAAAAAATTGTTGGTGTAAGTACTCACTTAGACGCCCATTTTTGATTATTTTTGTGTTAATTCTCACTTTTCAGTTACATTAGATTGTTTTGAAGTCAGTTTAATTTTTTTAAATTACATTATTATGGTACAATGTTTTTTTTATACAAGATAGGTCTACGATTGACCAACTCGCCTGATATTAAGGATGGAGTTCGTCGATCTAGAAGATATCTATTCACTCTGGCCTTGATTGGCCTTGAATTCCAAGATTGTAAGATATAAAATCCAGCAGTTATTACAGTAGCCTTGATGCGAGAACATTTTACTCTCGCAGTAAGTTCTGCGCCTGTATTATCCATCGGATTTAAATTCCATTCGAAATCTACACCTTCCTCTCTGTCAGAAAGAAAGAGATAGATTGTGACGATCATTTATAACCAATTTTCAAAAAGGAGTAGGTTCTCAATTCGTTTGAGGCCAGGCCCCTTACAAATTTTATCAAAATCGGTCCATCATTGGTATTTAAGTTTTTATAACAAAATAACCGTGAAAATATGTCATCCAAGTAAACGAATTGCGTAATTAGGAGTCTGTTTTTTTTGTTTGTTGTATTTTAAACAATTACTTGTATCAATTTATTTTTCAGGAGGATTGGTGACTCGCCCATTCCTGGGTCTGGTGCTTATGCTGATAATAGTGTTGGAGGTGCTGTGGGCACTGGAGATGGAGACATCATGCTCAGATTTCTGCCGAGGTAAATATAGCTTGATTAGCTTATCTATGAACCAAAATATGAAACATTGAATATTTCATGCCTCTGAAAATGTTTTCAAAAGATTGATAGTGTCTTTTGAAAATCCCGAATGCTCATTTCACAAATTGTCTGTTGACTGACCATTTGTGAATTTGGTTTCAGAGTTCAGTAGGGATATTCACAACTTGTCGGATTCGGGATCGGATTGGAAACTGTCCTGACCTGTCCTGTCCTGTCTTCTCCTTACAGAATGATAGAGATGGAGATATGGTTTCCAACCCGATTCTGAAACCGATTGATTGTGAATAAGGGTACAGGAAATAAAGATTTCATTTTTGTACCCTTTTTCAGATTCATTAATTACAAAGCTAACCTTATAGACCTTATAGTTGATTAGACAGATTAAATTTATGGATAATAATGTTATCTGAAATATGCTCTGTAAACTTTTGTCAGAAAAATTATCACGTAATAGTCGCAATTCACAAGTACACTCGAGCCTTTACATGTAGTATTTGTGTGGCACTAGTAGTGCGTATGTGAGGATCGAAGTGAGACGGCGCTCCCTCATAACGAATGGTTCAGCCGTTTATCCGTGAAAAAGTAACAAATCGACAGAGGTAACAGATACACAAAGTTACTTTCGCTTTTATACTATTACTAGCTGTACCCATGGTTCCATCCTCGTGATGAAAAAAGTAATCATGATAAAATGTAGCCTATGACCATCTCTAGGTTCTGAGCTATCTCTGTACCAAATTTCAGAACAATCAGTTCAATGTTTAGCCATGAAAAGATAAAAACAGATAGAATTACTTTTTCTTTTATAGTATTAGTAAGAATTTAAGATGATATTGCACTACTGTACCTTCATTATGTTTATGCGCCGTAACTTTAGTAAAATTAACTTATATTTATTTCCAGTTTTCTAGCTGTAGAAGAAATGCGCCGAGGCTCTTCTCCTTCGGATGCGGCAGCAATAGCGGTTCGAAGAATCGCCGCTTACTATCCCAGCTTCATGGGCGCTGTAGTTGCATTATCGAAGGATGGCCGCCACGGCGCGGCGTGTCACGGCATTAACACCTTCCCTTACGTTGTACACGATATAAGTCAAGATAGTCATACAATTGTTAAAGTTGATTGTAGTTAGGAATTATACAAATAAAACTACTAACATAATGAAGTACATAAGTAAGTAATTTTTAGGTATTTTATACAATATACGTTGTACTTGATAGAAGTCAAGATATAATACAAGTTTTAAAGTTGTATCTTTTATATTGAAACTTTTTTTAAGAAAACGCTCTTTTGTGTATAGTTTGTATGCAATGTATATTATAATTTAAAAAACTAGGCTTTAGCAGAGCTATTGTTTTAATAGGGTCGTTCGTGAATGAAATCTAAAGCGCGAAATGTTAAAAAAATAAGATAAAGTCGCCATATTCTGCTAGACATTTAAATAGTTTAGATTTAAATTGTCAATGTTGATGTTTAATAAATGATATATATTCTGAATATTTTTAAACTTTAATTTTATCAATACAATCTTATGGCTATGGAGCTATATCTTCTAGTCTAGATCAACGAAAAAATTAAACTAAAATTCATTTAGATAATATTTAATTTGACCAATTTAACGATACTCTACCATCTGAATATACATCACTTCTATTATACTTTCGACTTAAATATAACGAATTTCGTTTTAGTCGAAGTACAAATCTACCTACTCGACACCTAATAACAAGGAACCAAAGAACACTACTACCGGCAAAAAACATTAATAGGTACTAACGTGGAGTCTAAAAGTTTATGAGTAAAACAGCTGTGACATACAGACAGACAGAGACATGATGAATTTAAGAGGGTTCCTAGTAGTACTACGAAACCTTAAAATGTGTGCTAATAAATGGCTGTGGATGATGATAGTGCCTTGTTAGTTTATTTCAAAACTTCTAACTGGACGTTTTAATAATAATGAGCAGTTGGTCCTCTCCTCTGCATTTTAATTGTGGCCTCTTTGGCTAGTCCTATTAGCGCTCTATAGACCACTAACCCCGGCTCTACACTTGTGCCGTGAACGTCCGCGAACAGGCGTGAACATAAGTGTGGAGGGTTTTCACGGCGTTCGCGGCCGTTCACGCCTATTCCCCGATCGAAGTCGGTATTTTGTCCCGCGGCAGTTCGCGCCTCGTTCACGCGCGCACATCCACATTCACGGCACCGTGCCAGTTTGCTCCTGACTATAGATGCGCATTGCGCACGGATGTGTAATGCGAGCTAAATGGCAGCGCATCGGATTAATATAAGTTGAGATAGTGAATTACAAAAATTCGCTTTTTGAAATATTATCACGCTGAACGTATACTGTGGGACTCGAAGCATCCCATCATCATAATAATAAAAGTAAAATTATGACGCCTGGAGAAGGATTAGTTTTCAAATGAATATCGATTGGTTACGATATATTTCAGTCATCCATCATGTCCTTTTTCTCCAATGCTTTCGAACGATTTTCTTATTTTGTAGGTGTAAATAGTTACATGTTGCCACATCAAACAAAGTTAACGCAGCAGCAGTTTCGACGTCAGTTTCACGGCACTAATGAGTGACCTCCGTGAATATGGAGGGTGCGCCTCTGCCGCGAATTCGCGCCGTGAATTCACGGCACAAGTGTAGAGCCGCGGTGACGGCAAGCATGCGACGGTACGGAACGGGAAATTCCGTTTTTTTTTTTAATTAGACAACGCATGAGCGTACCGAACCCGGGCAAGAAGCGTGGCTAGGGGGTTTTGAGGTTCAGTCCAAGTATTAAATTCGTCTATTTTCGGGTGGCTAAAACCTGGATATACCTACCTATGAATCTGAGAGCGTCTTCCGACTGTTGTTTCAAAATCTTTAAAATATAACTTGATTTTCGCGGTTGACTATCGACATACATATTATAATATATGATTGAATTCTACGATTGGAGGACAGTTACAGCCGAAAATAAAAATTGAGAAAAAAAAAATAGCAGGTGATGGCTGCATGGGCTCCGTTCCCTTTGCCTTCCCGTATAAGCACAGACTAGTCCGTTTACAATGCGTCACCATCACAGACTAGTAGGAGAATGTCACCATCAGTCCTATGAAACTTTGGTAAGAAGTAGAAGTACTCTAGTCCTACGGCGAAATTTCAAAACTAAATTTGACAGGCCCGAATTTACCCGTCGGAACACAGAATACCATAATAGTATGTTGATTATAATGCGATTGAAACGCCGCTCTTATCGAACAGTAGAGCTGGGTCGTTTTGAGTTTTACGAAAAACGAAACGAAACGTTTTTTTTATAGAAAAAAGCGTTTTTAGAAACGGTTGTAAAAAAAACGGGTTTTTTTTAAATATTACAAAATGTATATAATTAAACTCAAGACACGTATAAACTCGACAAATGGCAAATGTGGAAGCATGATGCCAACATCAAGGGAAAAAAACTCTAGACAATCAGCCGTATGACGCGATGAGACTTTTTTGCTTGATGTTGGCATCATGCTTGCACATTTTATAATTGTTAGTTTAATTATTAAACCAAAATTACCAAAATTATTAAAAAAAGAAGAAGGATGCATCCTTCTTCTTTTTTTGTATTGGACCCGCATTAAAGCATTTGCCAGTGTCAAGTATTAGGATTTTTTGTTTCTTGAATAAAACAAGTTGTAAATGTTCTAGTCACAATCTAAGTCACGTATACAGTCAATTTATAAGTCGAGTCCTGCTTCAGTAAAGTGGTGGCGACTTTACTAGAAGCTTCTATGGAGTTTTGCAGACAACGTAAAATCACATGTTTTACTGCTTTATTTCACATGCCCACGCACTTTATCGAACACTTAATGAATAAAACACCACCATTTTTATAGCATTAATGTTCAAAATAACACAAGTTTAGGAAAATAAAACATAGCAACAACACGTTACTAAGACGTTCCCGCCAAAAACAGGCCATTGTCTAGTACCAAATAGCTGGATTACTATTCAATCAAAAGTAGACCGTATTCAATAGAAATAGCACAAATACTATTATATTATTCGATCATGAAATCGGTACGTTTCGTTGTTTCTATATCACTTGCATTTTTTTAGTTTTACGTGAAACGAAACGGATTTTCCTGTAAAAAGCGTTTCTTGGTTGCTTGAAACGGTAACACAAAACGGCCAAACGGTTGTAAATAAAACGTTTTTTTTCTTATTTCAGACAATATTAGTCTTTAAGTTGTTATGTTAAAGAATATTTTGCCTTGTAACGGTAACACAAAACGGCCAAACGGTTGTAAATAAAACGTTTTTTCTTATTTCAGACAATATTAGTCTTTAAGTTGTTATGTTAAAGAATATTTTGCCTTGTATCATTATGTGGTTAGAAAATAACTGGTTTCTAATTTCAATCAATAATAGACTTTATTGAGTTGAGATAGAGAACTTTCTAACTTGGGCCAAAATGTAGTTACAAAAAACGAGTTTACTATTCAATCAAAAATAGACCTTAAGCAATAGAGATAGAACATTATGGCTCATAAAGTGGATACGTTTTCGTTTTTCTCGTTTCGTTATTTTTGCTGCACTCAGCAGTCGCGCGACGCGAGTTCGTTCGTTCGTTTTTTTTGTAACTGGTTGTGTCATATCGGCATAAGCGTTTGTTCGTTTTTCGTAGAGTAACTAGTTTTTAAAACCGTTATAGGAAAAAACGCCCAGCACTATCGAACAGTAGTGGCACGAACAAATGTAGGAAAGAAAGAGACACCGGTAGTTATATGTTATAGGGTTATCTCTTTTGCATGCTCTAAATGTACTTGGACATTAATTCGGAACAATTTTTTTTTCTTTTCTAAAATTATTTCTGAAAATCGGCCATTTTGTGTTTGATTGTCTTACGGCGCTCACTGTTCAACGTAAGTTTTTGAGTATATTTTAATTATTTTTAAATTTAATGAATCTATCATTGAAATACTGAAAATAGTACTCTTAATTACAATTATGTTCTTTGAATTATTGATAATTGTAAAATTTGAGATACTTGTTGTTTGTAACTTGAGAATGCGTCACCACGTGGTGATTTTTCATGATGAAAACCAAAATTCATTTCATTCGTGGTATCCGCCATAGTGTTTACACAGTGATGGCCTTAAAATGTCTGATTCGTCCTTGTAACCTATTTAATAAATGATTTATTAGACCATGTGCTCAAAAGAAACTATGTGTTCTACAGAATGGCGGACGCTGCTCCTGCCGGTGGACGTGGCGGTTTTCGCGGAGGGTTTGGTTCTCGTGGTGGTGACAGGGGCCGCGGCGGCCCACGCGGGCGCGGACGTGGACGCGGTCGTGGCCGTGGACGCGGCAAGGAGGACCAGAAAGAGTGGGTGCCAGTAACCAAGCTCGGCCGCCTTGTCCGCGAGGGAAAGATCGACAAGCTTGAGAGCATCTATTTGTTCTCCCTGCCCATCAAAGAGTTTGAGATCATCGATTTCTTCCTGGGCCCGTCCCTCAACGATGAAGTGCTAAAGATCATGCCTGTGCAGAAACAGACGCGTGCCGGTCAACGTACGCGATTCAAGGCGTTCGTAGCTATCGGTGACAACAACGGCCACATCGGTCTGGGCGTCAAGTGCAGCAAGGAAGTGGCGACTGCTATCCGTGGAGCCATCATCCTCGCCAAGCTCTCTGTCTTGCCTGTACGCAGAGGTTACTGGGGTAACAAGATCGGCAAGCCCCACACCGTACCATGCAAGGTAATTTTTACCTATTATGTATTCAATGATCTTTTATCTATAATCTGAATGATGAAACTGATTAATCATTTCATTCGTGGTATCCCCTGAGGTTTCCTATGAAGCTTTTAACATGTCTGATTCTATCTATTCATAACTCATCTTTACAGAGTACCTAGTTTGACACTAACAGTGTTGTATTTATTGTTCCAGGTGACTGGTAAATGTGGGTCAGTCACTGTGAGGCTAATCCCTGCTCCCCGTGGTACCGGCATTGTGTCTGCACCTGTTCCCAAGAAGCTGCTCCAGATGGCTGGTGTCCAGGATTGCTACACCTCTGCTCGTGGTTCCACTGGCACTCTGGGCAACTTCGCCAAGGCCACTTATGCTGCGATCGCTAAGACCTATGCTTACCTCACTCCTGACTTGTGGAGGGACATCCCGCTGACCAAGTCTCCTTATTCTGAATTCAAGGCTTAGACAATTTTCATTGCAATGGAATAAAAAGTTTAATTTATTGTCGTATTTTATTCAGTTATTCTAAAAGTACACTTCCAATAGGATATACCTATTTTATCATAATTAACAGACTCCAGAAATTGGAGGTTATCAATTCAACTTGTATGTATGTAATATTGTCAGAATTGCAGTTTTTGTATGTTTATCTACCAGCTTCTAAACATGTGCTAAATTTCATGAGTGTATGTTTGTCCATGTATTACGCAGAAATTAGATATTGCAAAAAAATAATGGGAGTCCATGTAAGTTTCATCAAAATTGTTTCAACGGCGCTATACAAACTACGTGCAGATTTGAGCGAAGTTCGGTAGTTATATCACTCGTGCTATGTAAAAGGATCTGGCATACTTTAAAACGCAAAAATTAGGCGTTACAATAGTAGTGAAGTGTAATTGAAAATTAAACTAACTTACCCACTGAAGTTATGTAAATTCAATTTTTAGTTTCAAACAATACAAGTAAATACTATTAAAAATTAATAAACAAAAATAATATAAAAAAAATAAACTGACTTCAAAACAATCTAATTATGTAATAACTGAAAAGAGAAATAACACAGAAAAAATTCAAAACTGGGCGTCTACCTAAGTAGGTACTACGTACCCCAACTATTTTTGAGGTTGGTGTCTGCATAGAACTTAATTGGTGATACTTTAGGGCCTGACTTAGTTAGATTCTGTAGTTGCTAAGTGTAATTTTTGCTAAATACCAATAACACCAATATAAATGACAAAAATACAATTGATTAATTTCCATTTCATAATCAGCACATTAGTCAAAATATACATTTATGTACCTGCCTATATAAAAGAGCAGATGAAAATTGATTTAGTACTAGGTGTACACTCTTAAGAAAATCTTTATCAGGGAGTGTAGAAGAATTACAGGACTTTTCTATTAAAAATTAAGCACTTGCAACTGCAATACAAAAAAAAGCTTAGAATATAAACATTACTTTATTATTTACATTGATCTTAACTTAAAAAAAAACGACTTCTAACAGTATGTATCTGAAGAGAATAATAGAATCAGGTCAAGAGGATTTTTATGGGAGCACGCTTATGAAATACCTCTTTCTAATGAAACAGGATCAAAACCAGTGTTTATGAATCATATTACTTGAAATATATTCATTATGTTTTGCAAAACTCCTGCACTTCCAGTTCAAAAAGGTTTATTGTGTGATCGCATACTTTTTGCAAATCTTTGAGGCCTCGTTTCAAAACTTCCAAAGCAGGTGTCTCTCTAGTTTGTATCCTGAAGTGCATCTTTGATTCTGCTGGGTGAGGTACTGTGTATCCACAGAAATCTACATCTTCACTGAAAATTTAAGAGATTAATAGTCAATTTTTTAATGTCGTCTAAAATTTAAACTAAACTGCATCTAGCTTAAGCTGTAATTAAACCAAGCTCTCTGATACATACATGTGTAGTATATTCTGATTGTTTTTAAAATAAAATATGTACATAGGGAAAATGTTGCTTAAGATTTTGTTCTGACTGTATTACTTTTTTCTCATTTAAATTTTAAGTTTATATTTATAAAAATGAAATACAAGAGAGTGGTCAGTACCTGATATGGGGATAATGTAACTAACATTAATTGGCTTGGTTAAGCTCGAAGGTAATGATCATTTTAGTTTCTATTTAAACAAGAATCTGGATTGGTATGCAAATAATTATGGCCTACTTGTGAATAATATCTGTTCAAGCTTACTATCTGTTTATAATACATTTCAAGGCATTTCCTAATGTGTGGCTTTCATTTTGAAAAACATAGGTCCTGCATGTTGGCCCTGAGTCTTCATCTCCGGGAAGCTGAAAGTAGAAAGATACCGATGAATTAAAATGGATGAAAGCTGTATTGTACGAAATAATTTTGTTTATGGTTGAATATTTAGTTTTTTTTTTATTTAGATGTTGATGTTTCATAGAAATAATGAGTGCATTATAATATTATTAGACTGCTTTTTAAAACTTTATTGACTGAAGTTTACCTCTGATATCTTCATTGTGTTTTATCTGGTGTGTAAGGTTAAATAAAAATTAGAGTATTGGGTACTTTCAACGAAGTTGTAGCAAAATTTTGTCAGCAATGTTTTAGTTACATTTATCGTATTTTATTTCCAAGACAAATGATTTCAAAAGTATTGTAATAATAATAATCACAAATGGTATTATTAAACATAACCTCTAAATCAGATGTAAACACAGGTTATGGTTTCGATCCGATTCACGCTAACAGCACTGATGTGCACCTGTTATGCCCAGACACGAGATTTAAGTCTTCTAGTTGGCAAGATTGTTTTTTTGTATTAAAATTGGTTAAACCCTTCTTCGATTCTATTCTCTTAAAATAGTAATCGGAAATGTGTAGGGGGCTTTAACTTATCCTTGACGCAATTTTTAGGAACGATTTTGTTTTGCTTTTGTTGACAGCTGTGACGGCTGACTCTGAGGTGACATTGACTTGACACTGAGTTAGCCTCGGCTGTGACAAAACATAACAAACTCCTCTTTTTCTTTTCTTTGTATTAAGCCCATCTGATTATGCATTTGCCCGCGTTAGGTTTATTATTTTCATGAATGATACAAGTATATAATACTTGTCGTTGTTTGAGTGAAGCCTATTTATTTAAGTTTATTTATTTAATAACACAAAATATAAATAATAAATTGTAATTTTGCTTAGAAGATAAGTACCTAAAAACTATTTTAACCGACTTCGAAAAAGGAGGAGGTTATCAATTCGTACCGTATATTTTTTTAGTATGTACTACTAGTAGGTACCTTCGTTCGCAGCACGGTGTTACTAATACTACATAATAATATGACTTCTATTTAATCATCATCATTTATTATCACCACACGAATAAAACCGTGTTACACAATTATATAATAACACATTATTTTCTCATTATAGGGGTCTGGAGATGGATAGACTAAGTATATTTTCATCATGATCATAATTTATTTGATCGAGTTTAGTATATCTAACCTCATTATTTCTAACGTGAAACCAAGTTATATCAATAAGTTGTTTACTCTCTCTCAAGTTACGGAATGAACACTAAGGAGGTGCCTTCAACCAACGGCAGTTTACGGATGGCGCGTGTCGGTTTTAGTCTTAATGAAGAGCTTATAGCCCACGTAGTAATTTTCCTTTACGGCTTTTGTCACCTGGCTGGGAATTTATCTCATCATTGCGCTCGAATGTTGTATGCTCTTTCTACGTTTATATTAAACTTTGCGATTAGTTGGATAATATTACAACAGCGGTGTCTATCTACTTGGTGCCTGAGAAGGCAGGCACAGTTTTACGTCATACTTACTGAGAAACCTGATCGCGTATTTTTCCATACAAAAGGAGGCATACTATTGTTTTATGGAAAAATGTGCAATAAATATACTGGTGAAAATGTGATGTCAACTATATTTAATTATATATAAAGAATAAATAATATTATAGCAGACTTCTGTAAACAGGTCCACGAATTCTGTGTATTTTATGTACTAGACACCCATCAAACTATTTCTCCTAAAGGTACTTACGTAAGTACCTAATAATATTTCAATTAAGTTTTATGCACAAAGCAGATATACGATTGACCCAAAGACTTGAAAATAGGGCCACGAATTCTGTGGATTGACTACCAACTCGCCTGATGTTCAGCGACGGCTTGGCCGACGATGGAGCTCGTTGATCTAGAAGATATTATCTATTCACTATAGCCTTGAAAAATTCAAAATCTCTCTCAGGAAACAGAGAATACGGCAAAGAATTCAATTCCTGTGCAATACGCATCAGGAACGTGAACCGAAATCTTTACATAAACTGTAAGGATTTTTCAATTTTTAAAACCTTTGAATATGTAGAAAACCTGTAGGGTTGCAGAGATGATTCAACGTAACTTTATTGTATTTAGTCTTTATTTTTTAGGGTAGCAAACAAGGAACCCTTATAGTTTTGTCATGTCCGTCTGTATGTCTGTCCGGGGCTTTGCTCAAAAACTACAAGTACTAGAAAGCTGTAATTTGGTAAAGATAGGTACATATTAATAATGACGAGAAAGTTTTACAGTAAAATTAAAAAAAAATAAAAAAAAATGGGGGTGCCTCCCCTACGTTTAAAGTGGGGATGAATTATTTTTTCTCATCTACCCCATCGTGAGGGATATCGTTGGATAGGTAATCAAAAACAAAACCAGGAGGTGTGGGAAAACCATTTTTCAATAAAGGAATCCGTTTGCGAAATATTTGGCATTGAAGTGATTATCTTTGTTATAGTCACTCCTACCTAGCCCGCTCCATAGCCCGCTGAGTGACTATCAATCGATGGACTAGCTTACTTAGTGTCCACGTTTCTGCTCAGGACGCACTGATCGAAGACGTTAGCCTTATATATATCTCTACCAAGTAAACGGTTGACTTTGGAGATATGAAAAAAAATATGCAGAATATATTATGATGAAATTAAAAGGAAAACTATCATGGCTAAGTAGGCTTTACAAGTTATCGAGTTATAGTCAATCAACTTAAAATAATTAGACAAGTCAAAATGAATATTTCATTTAAATTAACAATAATATATTAACTCGTATGCTCGTAGGATCATACAAGAGACCCCGTTTTAAGGTCACATAAATTATGATATGTAACTACGGAACCCTACATTGCGCGTGGCACGACACGCACTTGGCCATTTATTGTCATCTTCAATTGTAGGTAACTTTAGTTTTGTTTTATTATTTTCATTATATTTATAATGATCATCAGCATTAACAGTCCGGCGGAGGGTATAATTGTTATGCCATACCACAGGATTATTACTAGCTTGGGTAACAATATGCTTCGTCAACCTTGAATGTCATATAAGGATATATTTCATGTATATTAATGAATGTAAACTATAAATATATTTTCTAATTTTCATTTTTTCAATGAGAAATGAATGATAGTGTGTTGTCTTTCTTCTAGTTCTGTAGTGGAATGGAGATTGTAGAATATAATAATCGTTACTCGTGAAGCTCTTGCGCAGACTCGTCGAAATGAATCCTATAAAATATATAGACATTCAACTTTACAGCGATGCTCGAGACTAAGTAGCTTCTTGGCAACTAGGTTATCATCACTGATTAACCTTATAGCTCGCCGTTCAGCCGACTCTGAATCTGCTAATACGTATCTGTTTTATGGGAAGATTTTCCATACTTTCGCTATCCATTCAAAGAAGTATATCTATTCAGTGAGAGTAAGAAAGTAACATCTGACTGAGAAAGCGACATCTGACGTTATAGCAGCGGCACCGTTAGGAGCCATAACGTAGGGTGATATATAGAGGGCGCTATTTTCACAGCTAGAAGGCTGCTAGGGATTTAATAAAGGGAGCTGCAAGCTGTTTGCAAGTTTCATTTGTAACACCGCATCTACTCGTATAAAGGTAAGTTTATTTGGTAGGTATTAATTTTCCTTTCATTAGGCACGTGCCTAACATTATTCTCGGGGTGTTTGATCCACTAAGTAACATTATATACTTGCCTAATATTAGCTTTGCCCCGCGGTTGCACCCGTGTAGTTTTGAAAAACGATGGCTATGGTGAACAGAAATTTGGTACAGAGTTAACGTCATCCTACGATGACAGAATGTTGTCTGTCCCCTTCTTCAGGTTCTCCGGTATTTCTTCATCAAGTTCATAACAATTCGGTCTTAGACGGAGATCGTCTAAGCAATACGGTGCAGCCGTTTGGTCGTGAAAAAGTAATTGTTACTAAAAAGTAATTGTTACTTTTTCACGACTAAACGGCTGACAGACAAAAAAACAGACAGAGTTAGCCTTGCTTTTATTAGTTAGTATACTAGTACCTAATGTTTGCCCTTCTCACAATGAGAAGATGGCTCGCGCCCAGCAGTGGGACAGTTTGTACAAACAGGGCTGATAAAAAAAATTGTTTGCGTATTATGTTTTAAGTACCTGAGTAAGACCGCTCCACTCGATTTTTTTATGACTGAAATTACGAGGAAACCCGGGTTCACTAAAAATGGAACCTAGCAAGATCGATTCATCGTCCCCTAATCTACCTACAAATCAAATTTCATTAAAATAGTTAGAGCCGTTTCCGAGATTCAGATTATAAATATACATATATATATAAGAATTGCTCGTTTAAAGGTTAAGATTAGTTTTTTTAAAGTTTTACTTTACACTTTCACAGCGAGGATTGCAGTGACGTCACAAACTATCAAAAATATCTACGCTAATTTGCATATAGGGTAAACCAGATAGCTATTGCCCACTTAAGGATTTGTAACACACTGACATAAAAAAAAGAAAAAAGTATTATAGCTAGCAACTTTTTAATACCATATTCTTATAACCTAATAAACTCTTCTGTAGAGTGTTAACAGTTTTTAGTTATATCTTACATGGCATAGAAAATATTGCAATTAAATAAAAATAGTCTTAAAAGTACAGTAATTGCCCACAGCTTATAGTAATTGCCAATATCACAGCACAGTAATTGCCCAGTCTCTTGAAATTTTAAATTAAACTTTAAGGCCAAATAAATATTCAAAACAAAACAATTCAACTCAAATCTAATAGGATAGGTCTTAACATATCAAAATAAATTGCGTTTAGCTATATTAACAGCATCAAATAAGTCTTTTGTTGATGTTGAAGAGTCAGAATCACCAGAGACAGATTTATCAATTTTAAAACAACAATGGCACAAAAATAAATGTAAATTGAAGCTGTTAGGTATATGTTCCTTATGTTTTCATTTTTTATCACATTAAAATGACAAACTGCACAAGTAGGCTTTATTACACTAAGTTCTATTATAATATTGCTACAGTTATCTTTTTGGATGCTGGTAATTCTTTCTTCTTAATTGTACCTATTTCATTATAATCCACAGTCCCACTATTAGTATTTATTCAGTAAGGAACTATCATTTTTTTTTTATTATTTGCATTTATTTCTTTAGGCTTCTTGTTTGCATTTTCAGCCTTTTTTAACTTCTTCTCTTCTTGTACTTTTACCAAATTTTCTTTTTCTATTTGTTTTATAGGTAATGCTACTCGTACTTTAAAATTATGAGAGCTTATAGCATATGGATTTCGCTCAGATTGTCTCTTGCCTTTTCGTATAGGTGTTTCTGGGTAGGCTAAAATGTATTATCCCAGAGAACATGTCTTTTTTACGATTTTAGGACTTGGTAGCTGTGATGAAACTTTATAACTGAAACATTGTTGACCATAACAAACATTGCCCGGGCAATAACTATAGACACTGACATATGGCAATCACTAAAATAATGGTGGGCAATTGCTAAAAGTATACAGATTTCGGTTCAGTTATTGCCCACACCCAAAATAACCGTTAAAAACTATTTTTGAACATAGATTTCCATTTAAAACTAAGAAAATACTATTAATTTCATCATAGCTAGGTAATTACACTTGAATAAGAAACAAACACGTATAAAAATAAACGTTAAAATAAGTATATCCTTAAGAAAATTGTTTATATAATTACCTGTTTGTGAAATACTTCCACCCGTCTTGACAAAATCCGCCATTAATGTTTTTTTTTCTTCAATGTTGCCAGTTGTAAATTTTAAATTAACTATAAATTAATAATAGCACCATCTGGTACACTTTAATCGAACTAGGATGATACAAAATCAACACCAGACAAGGTTTTGCTTAATGCGGGCAATCATTATCGGTGGGCAATCACACTCTGGTTTACCCTAATGTTTCTTAAAATAGTTTTAAGTTTAGCAAAACACCTAAAAACTCACACATAAATACCTACTTACCAACTAATACTAACACAATCACAAAGATACTATAAGGTAGGTAAGTAAGTAATGTAATGGTAGAATCTGCTAAGACGCTCATATCTTAACTTATTCGCAATGAACAAAATACATTGATAGGTCTGCTGTAATCGGATTTCTGTGAATGGTTACCCGGGTAACGTCTCCTCTTAGAATATAGAAAAATATTATTCTATATTCTAAATATTTTTCTATATTCTAAGCGTCTCCTATAAGATTGCTGATGTTTTTGTTTGTGGAGGCTCAGGTCTGGTTTTTTCGATCTGCTTGATATGTTTGCTTTCATTGTACTAAACCGTGATTATCCATTTGCAATTTATTTAACTAAGCGGATAAACTCACGATATTATTCGGAGAAAGGTGCGAAAGGTTTTCGACCGGCTTTAAGACTGCCTGTGTGCCATTTTCAGGGTACATAGAGGCGCTTGTATTGTGCATGTCCTTTTCCCAGTTAATTAAATATATTATACACTTATTTGATATATTGTTTGTAGGTACATTATAGACACTTTCAGCCTTACCGAAAAACGTTACTTAACTTTAACCATCGTCTTAAATTCTCTGTCTTCTTACCGCAAGTGTTAAGCCAAAGACTTACAAGACTCCTAATGCGATACAAAATATTGTTCCAAAAACTTAACACCAAATCAGGTGTTTGCTAATGACAGGTCACAAACGTCATTTAATCTTAAACGTCATCTCATCGCAATCACTTCTCAATTCTTACGGTGCCAAGATGGTGAACTGTGTTAAACAATCTTGTAAAAATTACAAACTTCTTTAAACAACTATGGAAAACATTATCACCTTCCATCTCTAAGTAGCAAAAATATATTTCTAACAGTATAAAAAGCGTAATGAAACAAAATTTTTACGTATTTGTATCGTATGTTCGTGTCTCACCTATGACCACGGATGCTCCAGTGTTTGAAAAATCGGGTCTTAAATTATGTGAAATATACGCGATGAAATTGTTGAAATTTATTTCATTTCAATAAATAACAATCGCGAATATTAGTATAAAAAGCATATATGCATTTCATTTCATAAATATATTTTATTATTTATACAAATTACTGCAATTACTGCAAAGAATTAGAGATGGGTCGATATAATATAAGTTATCGATGACAATTATTATTTTTACGGACTTCAAAAACGAGATTATCAGTTAGCTTATATTTTTCTTATATGTTACCCGCATGATTTCGTCATTTAAATTGATTTAAAATTCCTTTCAAATCTCAAAATCGGTCAGTAGTTTGGTTTTTAAAATAAAATTGCGAATTTTGAAGTCGGTTATTCTAGTTTTGTAAACTATAATAATTATGATATGTGAATCATCATCATCATCTCAGTCATAAGAAGTCCACTGCTGGACATAGGCCTCCCCCATGGGTTTCTATAAAAGCCGATTGGAAGCGGCTTGCATCCAGCATCTTCCTGCCACTTGTATAAGTTCATCTGTCCATTTCATGGCTGGTCTTCCTACGCTACGCTTGCCGGGGCGTGGTGTCCACTCGAGAACTTTTCAGCCCCATTAGCCATCAGTTCTACGTTCACTGCCACTTCAACTTGCTAATCAGCTGTGCTATGTCGGTGACCTTTGTACGTGAAACATGGTATTTGATTTTACGATAAATGTTTTTTTTTTTTTATTCTTAAACTAACACAGCACCATGCTAAGTATTCTGTTTAGATTTTCTAGTTGATGCTGTACAAGCAGAACATTGGGCAGATATAGTAAGGCGAAGTCAAAATGATCCTTGGTGGAAACCGAATTCTCGCTTAACAATTTGTTCAGTGAATTTCCACAATAAATGTAAATACATAACAAATACAGGGCGCCAGCGTTTACAACATTGAGCAATACCTTCAAAGGTTACTTTGAATTATAAAATCATGACATTAATAACATTTATTCAAATTTAAATTTATAGTCCCATAGAGAAGTTGGAATCACAGAATGTTCAAAATAATTTTCATTGAAAGTATTTAATATGGTCTACTATTATGGTTAATAATGAATTTTTAGGTCTTAGTTGAGAAATGTAGGGGGGGGGGGACACAACTTTTTAACTTTAGCGATATCTCGCAAATATCACATCAGAGACACGATAGGGTGGGGGCTAAAAAAATTATCCAGTCTTAATTGTATAGATGAAAAACCCAATCTCTATTTTTAATTTTTTTGAAAATTTTACTACGGCATTTTGTAGCGGCTCACAAAACACAATTATGTATAAAAATTTGTTTTTATAGGGTTAATAGGCTCCGAGTAAAATGACTGTGACATACGGACAGACAGACAGACGGACATGACGGAATTATAAGGGTTCCCCGTAGTTACTACGGAACCCTAATAAAACGATGTTTCTTGAAACATTACAAAAAAATTCAAAAGAAAAAATTGGTACCTATAATTACTTATCGATATCGATACTTTAATACCTCTTGGTCTATCTCTGGCTTAATGTCATTAGGTTTTTTTTTATTTATTTCAGTATTGCCAATATATGTTTTCTCAATTTCCCTGTATCATTTGTATTTACCTATACTATATTGTTTGTAAATAGGTGTGAAAAATTATTTATTCAGTAGAATTTAATCAAATTAATTGGGTCCATTACTGGTGCTACGAATTAACCATTGACATACTTATCTAAGTATTGTGATAAATCCATTAGATTTCGAGAGGCAGTGATGTGTTAATGAATACGGAGGACAAAAAATAGTGCTACGTTAATCACAATGTAGGAACTCTGCTATAGTAAAATAAATATTTGCTGTTTTATCCTATTTTCAAAAATGAAGTTCCGAATGAAATAGCTGGGCGTGGACCGTTGCACTCCAACAAAAAAAAACGTAATATATGTTTACCTGACTGTCAACTGATGCGAAAGCAAAAAGAACCTTCGTGATCTTAACCTACATTATGTACACATTTATCACGCACACACACACACACACACACGTATGTTTCGCCGTAGCATAAAAATATAGTCTTTCCAGTCACAATTACTTTGACTCTTATTCTTCTCAACAGATCGTGGAACTCAAAGTCCGTGTTAAGGCCGGCTTAAAGTTTACTAAAATAAAATATGACATATCATAGTCAAATTGAAATGAAATGAAGTTTATTGGAAAAAATAACTGCGAATGACTTCTACTGAGCTACTGAGTAATTTTTTTATGAATGAGGTATTAGTCGATTCATTGCCGTTGTGAGATCAGTTATATGACGTCACAATTTGTAAATTGCATGTATAAACTTATTTAATAAATACTATCATCATGAACTGTATTTTTTATTTACAAAATAAAAATACATTAGATTATTTTATAAAGTGATGAAAGTGGCGCCGCTGCCTGTTTCGCTCGCACGCGGCACCCATAGATATAAAATTATTTAAATTACTGATTTCATTTTTGATTTCAGATTTTCTTTCAGAGTCATAAGAACACTATTACAATGTATTAACAGTAGCTGTTATTTTATATGTGATATTTTGACCGTGATAAACGTGTAACCGACAAAATTTTCACATTTATACCTAAATTTCGGTCAAAATAACAAATATAATAATTTTATAGTTTAAAAAACTGAAACAACAGACTTCAAAGTTACTATTATTTCAGTTATATGATTGTATGAATCTCTCATGGACCATTCTGACTTTAATCATGATTACCCGATCAAATCGGGAGATATCCTTTTCAAAGGCAACTTTGTAGATAAATTTGGCAAATGGACGTGTATCTATGGTTAAAAATAAATTTATAAAAAAATGAAGTGTCAAATTGAAAAAATAAAATTGGCCCGAATTTAAAAGGCGGTTTGTATGGAGATTATCCTTCTGGGTCCTATGTAATAGGGCGAATTCTGTGTGTTAAGCATTACGTGTCAGCGAGAAGTTGACAAAATACGTTAATCACTGCTTAAAGTTAAGCAACGTTTTTCCTGAAAGCCGTTTATATTCAAAGCTATATTAAAAAATTTAATTAGCGGTCGACATGACTGCCTTCTCTTATCCGTGTAATCCACCCGTTTGAAATCCATCCACTCTTTAGTCGTCTGTGAATATGGTGCATGCACCTAACTGCGCTAAAATATCGGGACCTCAATGTTAACTTGAACCAAGGTAAATATTCTATTATCAATAATATAAATGTCAAAATCCTATTATCAATAATATAAATAACCGTGACAGTTTAAAAGAACTTTACATTTGTTATATTAGTCCGATTTTTAGGGTTCCATATCCAAAGGGTAAAACGGCACCGTATTACTAAGACTTCGCTGTCTGTCCGTCTGTCACCAGGCTGTATCTCATGAATCGTCATAGTTAGACAGTTGAAATTTTCACAGATGATGTATTTCTGTTGCCGCTATAACAACAAATAGGTACTAAAATACAGAATAAAATAAATATTTAAGGGGGCTCCTATACAACAAACGTGATTGTTTTGGTCGATATTGATAACGGCAACAGGTAGACGCTTGAAATATTCACAGAATATTGAGGTACAATATTCACATTAAAAATAAATAATTAAATTATAATAAAATTAATATTTAAGGGGGCTCCCATACAAAAAACGTGATTTATTGTCGTTTTTTATAGATAATGGTACGGAACCCTTCGTGCGCGAGTCCGACTCGCACTCGGCCTGTTTTTCTGATTTATCTTTATATTTCACAGTTACTAGTAAGCGCGCAAGCAGAACGTCATGAAAGCTCCCAAGAGCGGGCTAATTACTCGTGCATGCCATGTGAGCCTGCAATGCATGATTTCACTCGCTTTGCGTTCCAACGTTTCATGTTCATCCTCACTCAGCGAGCTTTTAAAAGGAGGCATTATGCTAAATACGTCTACACGAACGTAGGAGAAAATTAGTATTTCCATACCTCATTAGTATTAGTATTTTTTAGGTACCTACATTATAATCGACTTAAACCGATTTCTATTGAAAGAATTTCGCAGTAGATTTCTTGAGCATTAAATACTTTAAAAAGATAATGAGGTATATTTCGGGTCTTAAACGCGATAAATCAATTTATTTACATTGATGTGTCGGTTGATATTTTATTAACAGAGGTCACGGTCTGACTGCTGGAGGAACGTGGATTATCACGTCTATTTTACGTAATATTAGTAATATAAACAATAAATATACAAAATATATACGATATAAATCCGTTAAAATTGGCTCTAGCCGCGTGGTCCGAGTGCTTTATCTGAACGATCGGATCCTGTTTTTTCCTCTGTGTGATTATGCAGACTATATAAATAAAGATAAAAACTATCATTTTTGTATATAGTGGTACTGAAACCTAACTTTTCACGAAAGAAAAGCCATTGCTTATCAGTATCAATGCTGAAAATACCTATAATCTAAGCTACCTTACCTGTCTTGCAACTCCATGGTTTTATTCGTAATCGAGATATCCGATATCGAGTATATTTTACACTTTGCAAGGGGCTGCCTTTCTTGTGAAGTTCAAAGTCCAAATTTTGGTTTAAGCTGTACGTTGTCAGTCAGTCACTCACTCAGGACAAATCCTTATAACATAGGCATCTATTGTTGAACGACGACGTACGCGCAAATGGTGACAAGTGAGAAATTATCACACTAGTGTAATGTCATACTAGAGTAGATACAGCAAGACCTACTTGCATGCTTATATGCATTATAGTGATATAAGAGTTTTAATCTTAGCAAATAATGTCTTCCCCAACAATTTATATGTACTAAGTCTTCCCTCGGGAGGTTTTATACCTCCCCAATTCTAACATATTTGCAAATAAATGACACTGATCAAGACGGGCACATTAGTGGAAAACAGTTCGCAACTTCTTTCCCTCTCATACATACATGTTTGCTAAACATCAATTTACACACGCCTTTCATAACTTTAAAACAGTATATTTTGCACCTAAATCCACGAAGTTGTAGTCTGTTTAGTGTAAGGTAGGTCATAAAAGTTAACGCGAGAACGTAAACTTGGTAATGGGGGTTGGTATACAGGTTTATTAAGAGGTGAGACACAGCATGGGATTCACTTAGCCGTTTGGGAGAATAGCGGGGATTCTGCGGTTGCTCGAAATGTATAATAAACGCTACATATTTATGTACTTAACACAAGAGAACGCACTTATGAAGGGTGAGTATTTTTATAAAATGAGCGTACGCTTTGTTGTTTATAAATATATACAAGAAGAGAAATAAAATAGTTGATTGCGTAAGTAGACATAGAGATAGTTTATTCCTGGAAGACACAACAGCAAAAATACATAAAACATGACAAAAATAATTTAAAAAAAACTATGTCCGCCACAAACCAGTTCTAGCTCAGTATACTGCTGGCTGGGAACAGCTGGCGCTGGAACCGCTGGTGACGTCACCCACGGTTAGCGCACAAAATATAATAATTAAAAATAAATACTATAAACTGTTAATACAAGTAAGAAGACTATACTGAAATACAAATATATACTGAAAGGCAAATTAATACAAATATTGAACGTAACAAAACACTAATTTAGTAATTAAGTTAGGCTACAGTAGATATAATACAAAAAAATATAAATTATTCGATAAATGTAAATAATTCATTTATATTGCGCAGGTGTCCACAACTAAAAGCTCCTCGTTTATTTGGTGGTCAAAGATAAACCTTTTTAATTTGTATCTAAAACTATACCTAAGGTTTGCTTAGTGGTAACACTAGATAATAGTTAACATGTTGAGTTTATGATCTTAAAAAAACAAGGGCGCGGTTATAGAAGCTCGCACAGGGCGCTTAAAAGGCTATTTACGGCACTGGTCTCCACTCGAGAACTTTTTGATCCTATCGGCCATCAGTTCTACGTTATATGTTATACCTATTACCACTTCAACTTGGTAAATTTAAAGGGATTATAAAAAAAAAAATTGAGGTCAAATTAAAGCTCTAATCTAGACAGTTAAAACAGTAGAAATAGAATGTAGCCTCTATAAAATAGTGTAATTACTATGATTCTCTTCTTAAGAAATTTTGTAAGTGATTGCTTAGGTTGCTGGGTCTGTTTATGACAAGTCCGTTAATTATTTATATTCTATT
Organism: Lycia hirtaria; assembly: GCA_947563715.1. Lineage (NCBI taxonomy): Eukaryota > Metazoa > Arthropoda > Insecta > Lepidoptera > Geometridae > Lycia > Lycia hirtaria. The sequence continues at coordinate 27,509,507 of OX387381.1, read as the reverse complement.
GCAGGTCAAAGGTTCGCAATACTGGAGATGAAGGTAGCTCTCTCGCAGATATTGAGACGGTTCAGGGTGCTGCCAGTGGAACATGAACTAGACCTGGCGGCTGATCTCACTCTCAAGTCACAAAGTGGAATAAAAGTTAAATTTCTTAAGAGATACATTTTAGTGCGAGCCCTTTTTTAAGCGATTTCAAGAAGTGGATTAAGATTTTCAATAAATATGTTGTGTAATTAATAATTACACAACATTTACAATTAGTAACCAATTCGCTAATATTTAAGCTTAAAATTAACACTAGCTCAATTGATTTGATTTTTGTTTAGCAGTGTTTTTTAATCATAGATGTACTGCAGTTTATCTTTTTGCTGAATGGTGTTCAGCTAATAAGGTAACTTAGAGTATAAAATTATGTAAAATTGACGTGATAAATCCGTAAAATTTTGTGTTATTTCAATAATTTATTATATTATTAACATTATAGCCACAGAAATGTTTTTTTTTCCTGAAAATCATCATAACTTTGACGAAGTTTATTCTTCATTATTGTACTAGCTATATACTATACTTTGATGCGAGCGTAGCGAACCAGATTCCATAAAATAGTGTAGGAAAAATAGTGAATGTGGGTTTGTAGACGTCTGAACGCCATGTTCAGGTGCCGCATAGCGAGCATACATTGAACTAGTTTACGTATGCCTATTGTACCTTTATGTGTGCTTACAACATCTACTCCCTAGTAACTATAGGTAGGTAAAATTATTTGTAATGTGTAAATTTTATTGATGTTTAACCAATATCTTTCTAAATTCTCTATTAGGGAATGGCGGCAAATCTTTATCAAACTTCATATCTAGTATTTCCTGGTTTATAGTATCATAGGGATCATGCATGTCAAAACCTTCGGCGCACGCCATTTGCAGCCTGGGCAAGCCATATTTTACAAACAAACCTGGTGTATCCTTTCTACTCTCTAAAAGTTTGAAATTCCTGTAATTCACCATCTTTATCAATTTTGCCAGATATTTTCTTAACATTTTTGTTTTTGTCAAGATTGCGACCTGATATTCAGGAATCGGTGTTCTAGGACTGATTGATACTAAATACAGATTTTCTTGTTCTGTTGTATCTTCTATGGGCGTTATGACATATCTTAGACTTCTCAATTTGTGGATCTTTGGACTCCAGCACATCGGCGAATTGATCGCAGCGTCCCAGTCTACTTCGTTCCTTAGTTCTTTGTTTATACTTTCGTCTCGTTATATTTGATCATGTACTGATGAATTGGGCCTTCGCTGTATATATCAGTTTCATTATCTTCGTTTATTCCAACAATACGGATGACTTTAGCTTTATGGACCGTATGATTATGCGCGACTAGAATACAACCGTTTTCTGTGCCATCATCGGTGAATGTTACACTGATACATGATTTGTTCGGTGGTGTAATACCATTGCTGCCGACTGCGGCAAGGATCCAGTTGCCACCGTTTTTGCAGAGTTCGTGAACGAGATCGAGGTGTTTTGTTGTGGGAAGTTTCATTTGATCGGTTGCTGTTGTTAGAATTGCTACTATTAATATGTGCAGCATCCCTTTAAGGCTTCAATTAGATCTGCCTTAAAATAAATATATATTGTAAATTTAACACTATTCTACATACATTATTAATCTCACGATGATGTCCATACAGCACATGTTCGTGAAATGTAGAAATAATGGGAAAAATTCACGAGTTATTAAAATCTGAAACTTTTTGTTCTTCCGTAAGTGATTTGTTACGGATATATGTATATCCTTGGAAAAAGTGTAACATTTTGTAATTGTAGGGTATCTTTTTGTGACTAAAGGAATTTAGTTACACATGATACGACGTTGTTGAGCGTACATTTTGGCGAGAAAGTATGTTTAAATCGCTTTAAAATATATGTTCAACAAATGAGCATTACTTAAAATATTTTTTATAAAAGGCTTGTTTGTTAAGAAAAAGTTGTTACCTAAAAATGCAATTTTAAATATTTTAAACAGTTATTTTATTAATACTACAAAAATAATAGCTTATGACACTTTGGTCAATTGAATACGAATCTAACGACAACTTGCATATCAAAATCGGTTAAGCAGTTTAAGCTGTAGGAGGTAATATATGTAGAAACTTACATATATATAAACCCACATATAGAAATACGCAGTTCGCTAATCATAGGATAGTCAAAAATGAATCCAAATAATTATAGTTCTAAAAACTGAAAGAACCGACTTCAAAATACGCAACTTCAAACACATACGTACGCGACTTCAAATACATACGTACGGGACTTGCTGTACACTTGTCTACAGGCACTTGAATGATATTTTACCAATTATTTTGTTATAAAAACCAAGGTACTACATCAATTTTGATAACATTTATATGGGACCACCTCTGAAGTATGACCTACCAAATACAAAAATAGTCATGGCTTCAAAAATTGGCTGAGTAATCGGTGAACAAACATACAACAAAAAATATACAGACCGAATTGATTCATAAATATAAAAAAATAGACGTATAGATATGTAACTTTTTAACATTAACATTCTTTAGTTATATATTTTGTGTGTATGATTTTATAGTATCTGTTGATTTTTTTTATTATAATAAATTTATGTCAATGTCTATTATAGCCTTTAATATTGCCTCACAAAATTATAGAGATAGAAGAACTTACTTGACTGCTTCACAACCTTTGTTAGTTTTAAATTAAGAAAGTATATACTAACCAAGTCATGCTTACATAGTATTGCTTCACATAGTATTTTAAAACGTATTTTACTATTGCCTTGGTATATAATTTTATAGCTTATGGAAACACGTAAGTATGTAAATTTAACGGTAGAAAAATATGATTCAGAGGTGTAACTATGTAGGTATGTATGTTATAATGAGTACATTCAGAAGAACATACACACTCAATAAATCTTTTGGAGAGGTGGGTCTGTATTTATATTTATTGATCGAGTGAGCGAAGCGAACATAGGTCTCTGCATCTATTCTATTCACACGGTTTTTTTCTACTCATGTTTTTATCGAAATTATTTTAATTGCATTATTAAAAAAAAAACGTTCGTATATCTAATATATAAAGTGTTATTTATATATAATATATTCGATTTTATTGCTATATATGCTGAGATGCTGCCCAGCTAGTATCATCGCGCTGGCGAGTTCCTTCTGCTTCGCTAAAAAAGAGGCGATTAGTCACATTTTTGCTAACTATACAAACCGCACCAGATTTAGCAAAGGCAACCTTGTACATTTAGAGATACTATACTAATACTAATGTATATAAGTAGAATTGATGGCCAATGAGGTCGAAAAGTCCTCGAGTGGATATCACGCATCGGCAAGCGCATCGTAAGAAGACCAGCTACAAGGAGGACAGAAGACTTCATACAAGTAACAGATAGACGCGGGATGCAAGGCGTTTCTAACCGAACTTTTTGGAAATACACGGGGAGGCCTATGTTTAGCAGTGTATTCCTTGTGACTGAGATGGTTATGTTGATTATGTAAAAATAAGCAAATCGTCTCACAAACCAACAAATAGCATTTTTTTTTATTCATATAAATTAGACCCGATAATTATAATCCCTTGCACACTTGAGTTTTAGCGGAGGGAATTGATTTCCAAACATTTGTTGGACCTTCTTTATCATATTGAGTACTTCCCATTCAGTAGATTTGTCCTTTACTAAAAGCGCCGTATGCAATTCTGAACGCCGCATTCTACAGCTTACCCCTACCAAGTAAATATAGTAGATTTCTTTATCCCATATTATGGACTCTTGAGGAATAGCTGTGGCTGCAAATGAATACGACTTGAATTTGAAAGTATCAGCATTCCAGCAAATCGAAGATTTAGCTATTGAATTGAAGCTCATCGCGATAGCATCTTTAGATAATGTTCTGGCAGACCACAGGTGAAACGCCCCAATGGTATATATTTCTACATTGTTTTCTTCGTCTTTTCCAACCATTTTAAGTAGTTTAACATTACGCACAGTGTGGTTGAATGTGTTGAATATGCAATCAGCTGTGTTGTGCGTATCAGTAAAGGTAATTTGGAGGCAAGTCTTGGAAGGCGGTGGTGCGTCAGGAGCATTTCCACCTCCTGCAGCCAGATACCATTTGCCGTCGTTTTTACTCAGTTCTTCAATCACATCTATGTCGCGAGGTGTGTCGTTAATTTGTTTGAGGCTTGTAATTGTTGTTAAAGCTATCATATTTGCAAAGAAGCCCATAATGATTCTTTCTTCTTGTGGTATCTGCTGGAATATCAATATTGAAATTATAAGGCGCCATTCACACTGAAGTAACGGATGGCTCCTGATCTGTGTAACTATGTATTTGTGTACTATAATGTAAGTTAAAGTAGTTTTAATGTTACTTTGGGTTATATCTTGCTCTATCAATTGTAGTAAGAGCAAGTGAGAAGCTAAAGTATTATAGAAATAAGATGGCTATTGATATTGCGGTAAGTGTGGTAAGATCCTACTTCTCGTCGTGAGCGGGAATGGATAGTTACAACGATTTAAGTCCATATTTTGGTGCATATTGCCCAAGAGCGGAACTCCCTGTCACCTTCTCTGTTTCCTTAGAACATAGTAGAATCTAAGAGTTTTCGAAGCTAGAGTGAATAGATACATTCTAGATTTATTCTTTCTAGATATATTTTTTGTGCCATCAGAGATCCCGGACGTCAAAGACGAATGACGAGTTTTTTGCCTTTGACGAGTTTTTTGCCTTTGTTCAGCACAGTTTTCAGAAAAGGTGATTAATAAAATATATAGGTACTTAATACAAATAGGCAAGTCTCACATAATAGTAATAAAATGTGTTAAAAAAAATCTTACCAAGTAAATTTTGTAAATTAATTGAGCTATATATGCGAAAAATAATTATTTATCAGGCACAACATACGTAGTATGCAGACTTAAAATAATATATACGCAATAAAATATTTATGGGTGTTACATTTACGACTATTTCCTACCTATCAAATATATTCAAACGATGAATTAAAGCAAACAACGGACAACGGTTAGTTGTTTGTGCATACATTTTTAAGTATTAAATTATTGAGTTCATAATTTAATTGTAAAATTAAGCAACCTTTGGATTAGTATCAAAATGATGATTGTGGTAACCCGCTTAGTATGTATACAAGCGCTTGCGCAAGTTCGGCCAGTGAGATGATAATAATTATCATTATTATGATCTCAGGCATAACAAGTCCGCTACGCTCTTGCTTCATGGGATATGGGAGACCATGAATTTCCAATAAGACCGATTGGAAACAGCTGGCATCAAACGTCTTCCTTCCACTTGTCTCCACTTCACCTCCACTTCAATGAGGTCATCTATCCATATTGTGGCCTTTCTACGTTTGACTTACTGGTGTGTAGTTTCCACTCGAGAACTCTTTTCGGCCTCATCGGCCTACATCATTACTCCGCCAGTGAAATAATTGTAACAAGTATCAATGTTAAAAGAAAAACATAATACCCGACTGCAGAAAAGAGGTTATTGCAGCCTAACTTAGGATTTTTTTAAATTTTGATGTACCCAGTGTCACTCTCACAACTAAGACGAATCTATTGACACCACTCACATCAAAATCGGTCTAGCCGTTTAGGCTCTAGGGCGTGTCAAAGAAATATACATACATACATACACTCGAAAAACATAAACCCTCCTTCTTACGCAGTCGGGTAAAATCACTGTCATTAAAAAATAACAAAATAAAAAACTAAATCATAACACCTACTTTTCTTGTCACTGTCATCAAACACTTCATGAAATACTTTATTAAACAGTCTAGTAAAAATAAGATTTGTGACAACATAAAAGACAACTAATTATATTGTTAATTAAATGAATGTGCTGGTGTCTTGAAATACATTTGACACAATTTCATAATGATATTATAAAAGCTAATTTTGTTACCTTTACACGCTCAAACGGCTGAACCGATCGTTATGAAAATTAGTATAGAGATAGCTTTGGACCTGAAAACGGACATAAGCTACTTATCATCATCATAATCATCACCGTTTTTCATAACTACGCGAGTGAAACAGCGGAACGCAGCTAGTCTATAAATCGGGGATTATTGTTGATCTATGATTTTTAGTTATTTTACTATCATAATTTCAAAGAATCCCCCCAGTTGCAAATACTGTGATCTGCTCCATACAAACGGATTTATTTTTACTAGACTAAAATAAGAGTTCCTCGTAGCACTACCGAATCCTAAAATATAAGCTCTTTTATGTCTTCCCTCTCTTCTCTATTAACATAAAACAGAACTATAATTGGAATCCTACGATACTTCTCTGCACTTATTTGACAGATTAAAAATTTTTGTTGTTACCTCTCTTGACCTTAATTTTTGTCGTTACCTGGGCGACACAAAGCTCCACTCGGATTTTTTATGACTAAAAATACGAGCAAACCCGAGTTCACTAAAAATGAAACCTAGCAAGATCCATTTATCTTCCCCTAATCTACCTTCAAACCAAATTTCATTAAAATCGTTGGAGCCGAGATTCAGATTATATATTTACGTTTAAAGGTATTACCTATATTAGATACGCGCACGTCGCGCAGTAGTACAGTCGTGTTGTGTTTTTATTTTATTTATACGCGATGATTATTATATTGTTGACTTGTGTTGTTATTGTTTTGTTGTTGTTGTCGTGGATTTCTATTTTAGAAAATCGCAAAGGACATAATGTGACAGGACCGGTTCCTCTGCCCGTGATCGGAAATGGACACATTTTCGTCGTTAAATCAACAGGTGACTTTCGCATATTCAATCAATAATTATATAAAAAAAATAAAAGAAAATAAGATAGGCATATTTTTGTATATATTAGCTGTGGTACAATCAATAACTCGTTACGGAAAAACTTGTGAAACGTCGAAAGTGTTTTTTTTATACGAAAATAGGAAAGCCTATTGAGCTTGACCGCTAACTCGTGAATAAAATATGAAAACTATGTTATACATACGAATTTAGCGAGAAAGTATGCGCAAATTCGCTGTTAAATATATTTAAAAGAGCATTCTTTAGATTAATTATAGTAAAATCACTTAAGAAAATGTTATGAAATAGTGCAATTGTCAATTTTTTTCAATAGTTTTAGTGATTACAAAAATATACAGCCGATGATACTCATACATATATATGCATGAGTATCACTATTTCATAACATTTTCATGATCTTACTATAACTTATTAATTATATATTTATGAGATTGAGATGACAATAAAATTTAGTTGAAATAGTTGGTTTTTACCCAACTACACAAGAAAGAGGGCTATATTTTAAGTAAGTATATACATTCATAAACTTGGTTTTTACCTGACTGCGCTTGAAAGAGGGTTGTTTTTCGAGTATATTATTACATATAGGTTCTCGAAAACTAACCCTCTTTCTTGCACAGTAAGGTAAAAATCTATTATTTCAACTAAATTTCATTGTCTATATATAGATGTTTAGACAGTTCTTCTTCTTTTCTTGTCAACGGTTAGTTTTTTTTATTTTATTATTATTATTTTATTTTATTATTATTATTATACTGTATTTGACCAGTAAGAAGCCACAGAGATGGCGGCAGTATTGGCCTCCCACAGGTCATTCATTGTGCAGGTGTTAGGGCACAGTGGGCATACGAGCAGGTGTGTCATTGTCTGAGGGGTGGCGCCACAGTCACACTGCTCTACTGGAGGAATAGCCAGACCCCATTTACACATATTTTGTCTGCAACGACCAACTTGTGTTCGGAGGCGATTAATTGACTTCCAAATCGGCCATTGCAGATCATGTCCTGGTGGTAGCTCCTCCTTCGGGACGGCAAAGTTAGGTGGTATTTGGTACTTTTCTGACCACAACATTTGTTTGGCCTTAACCGGATTTTCTTTTACAGCAGTAGTGCTGCAGATGAAACTTTTACGGCTCTTTAACCGGGCTGGAGGTGCGTTGTAATCAAATAGAGGGTGCCGGGGATCAGACAGATTTAGACAGTAAAAAATTACACACATCCGACGGGACTTGAACTCGCATTATCCCGATCTGTACCTGGGTACCTTTACCATTTTGGCTACGTATGAAGATTCTAGGTGTCACGTGGTATGGTCGAAACTTTCGAATAGTTTTCTTTTAAACTGTCTATAAATTTGTAGATAATTGTACTTCAGTATGTAAAACACTCAAAAATATCGAATAAAGATTATTTTCATCTCAATCTCATAATTATATATGTATATTATAATAATATATAATTATTATATATGTAATTATGAAGCTTTATAATTTCATCTAATCTCTGTTTATTAAATCCTATGCAAGGTCAGTATTCAAAAATTTATGTAAAACCTTCTTTGTTTCAGAATTTTTGAATTTACTGCAAAAATTATCGAAAACATACGGAGACGCTTATATTGTATACTACTTATCGGTTCCGTATCTAATGTTATCACACCCTAAATATATTGAGGTAGGTGACGCAAACATTTTGTCATTCTTCTTTTTAGGGTTCCGTACCTCAATAGGAAAAAAACAGAACCCTTATAGGATCACTTGACACTTTGTTGTCCGTCTGTCTGTCTGTCCGTCTGTCCGGGGTTCCTGTATCTCGGGAACCCGTTAAGGTATCAAGTTGAAATGAAAACCACATACGCAGATCCATAGTCTCTTGCTGCAGAAAGAAAAATAAAATTTCTCAGTTTTCGTAAAAAAAAATACAGCCGAATATGTCGTAAAAAAACTCAGATTTCGACACTCACAAGGGAATCAAAACCTATGGGGTACTTCCCGTTGACATAGAACTATGAAATTTGGCAAGAAGCATTGAATTGTAGTACACATATAGGAAAAAAATCCGAAAACTGGTCATTTTTTATTTAATCACAAAAATTTGGGTCCTTATGCAAGGAAGGAGGATCCAAATTTTAAATGGTTTTAACCGTATCATGTGGGGTATCATATGAAAGAGCTTAATTAGCACAAGCAAAAACAGGTTTTTACTTATGTTTGCTATGTATATTTTTCAATTTATGAAGGAAAATATAAAAAAAAAACAAATTATATTATTAATTATTATTTCATCTACTAGTTTGTACGGAACCCTCGGTGGGTGAGTCTGACTCGCTCTTGTCCGGTTTTTTCAGATAGGAACTTACGCGCGAAAACGGAACAAAATATTTTTTTACTAAAATGCATTTAGGATACGATTATGAAGACGGTAATGTGCGTGTGTTTTTTTTAAATTTCAGCCTGTTGTTACGAGTACTGAATTGATAACAAAAGGTCAATCTTACAATTTCTTGAGACCATGGCTGGGAGACGGTCTGCTCACAGCGACAGGTAAAAACACTATTGGATCCATTTATGCAAACAGGGACCAACTTACAGTAACCGATACATTTATCCGTTTTGAATATGAGAATAAAACAATATTCAGCTTATATACTTATTTAATTTAATTGATATGGATTTGCATCTGGAATAAATAATTTTCATATTTTTTTAAACGGATTTTGTGTATTATTTCAGTAAAAATCGCGTTTTCTCGAAATTGATTCACTATGTATAGTTGGTTCCTTTATGCATGAATAGCTACAAGTTTACTAATATTATAAAATTAGCGTTTATTTTGTCTGTTTGTTTATTATCTAATTATGTTGGGCTGTCCTTGAGGATGCAAAAAAAAACCGAATTGATTTTAAAGATTATTTAATTAATATCAATTTAATTTTAATTACAATTAATTTGCGTGCGACTGATGTCGATATGAGAACAAAAGTGACAATACTTAGTGACCTAACTTAAAAGTAAATTTATGTTTCACAATTCATGACACCTGGATTCACACGGGAGTTCGTTTCTCGGTATCTTGCGGCTATCGCACAGTATTGTGAAACAGCGGCGACTTCCCGGTAGGTGTTGCTATGTGTCATCGAATTACGCGATGTCTCCTTGCTTAACATCTCCCTCCGCAAGATCTGCAACTATTTGGAGACTTTCGTCGAGAATAGTGCAGATAGGGACAATGGATCTCTAGGGCTGCTATCTTTGGTTTCTTGACGGTTCTGTGTTTCATCTATGGTGTCTCGTGAATTAATTCTCAAAATGTTTCTCTTCAGCTTACGGCGAATGAGTACGGCGACGGTAGTGAGTACTGATGCACCGAGTATCACGTAGATAGGTACAGTAGTATAATAGACGATGTTCATATTTGTAGACTCCAAAGTCATTGGTTCTTGTACAGCAATCCTTGAGTTAGTTGAGTGTAAGTGGCTCAAATCGATAGTATTCAATTTCAACATTTTCTTTGCAGGTAACTTGTATGGGTTCTCCTTGTTGATAGCTATGTTCAAAATTTTCAGCATCTGTCCTTCAACTTGGTCGTGATAGTTATGTGTAGAGAACGACGGGGTATGTAGGGCGCATCCTTTAGGAATAATGGCTAGATAACTCCCTTGCATCATTTCATATTGGTCTTGAGAGCAAGTTAAACGAACTTTCGTTAAGTTGGGAAAGCTCAGTACATAGTGGCGGTCGTCTAGTTGCTCCATAGCTTCAGACGATAGGGTTACTGGAGTGAATCGGCAGGACTCGTGGATATGCTGCTGTAGTATCAGCTGTTGAATGCAGTCAGACTGTTCCCCGTAGTGGCGGCTGAAGTTGTCCTCACAGAGGTGACCGTGGCTATACTTCGGACATTCTGTCTCTATGTACAATAGACCTTTCTCGTGGATTGCTACGTATGGATAGGCAGGTATAAGGATTTTGCTATCATGATTCGGGGCTAAGGATAACCTGTATAGGATATAGTTAGTAGGAAAGACAATTGGAAACTTAATTACCAAGATTATATCATTTTCTTTAAAATAGTATCCTAGTTTCAATAGATCGAAATATTCCCTATAACTAAGATCTAAAATTACCTCCTTATTGTATAAAATACTTAATCTATTTAACATAACCCTAATTGCCTCGTTATTAAAAGCTGTATGGTGAATGCTCCCAGCTTTAATAAATGCTAATAAGTTTTCTAGTGTCCTAAATTCGTTAGACAAGTTGTCTATGTCATCTCCTAGTATTAAGAGCAACTGAGCTAGGTGAAAATACATCACTATGTCTGTATCATGTTCTACATTGCTCTCTAGAATAGAGTTAATAGTTACCTCTATTCGTTTTTGGTTCGCTACAATACTATTTGTAACGTTAGAATTAACCGAGACCCACTGCTTGCTTAAGCTAATTTGGTGATTTATTTCAGCAGCAATATTGTTTTCGTTTCGTTTTAGAACTGCAATGGCATTGTCATACTTAAGTGCATCTGTATAGTCTAAGTTTCCAGAAATGCTTTTTATAACAGATCCAAGACCATCTATGAGACCTCTTTTCACACGATTTGGTTCAAAAGTGGCTAATTGATTTGAAATTCTATCTAGTTTAGTTTCTAGATACATGACATGAGGGGCATAAAGTGATGAAGTTTTACTATTTAACTGGGGTGTCAGATCGCGCAATTGTTCTCTAACATATTCTAGCTTATTACGGGCTTCGCCTAAACTTATAGTTTGAAGAAAGGAGTGGTAGTGTGAAATAATTTTAGTGGGTCCTAGGTTGAAAGGAAGGATACCTGGTCCATCTTTTAGACTTTCAAGTGTTATCTCGTCCGCTTGAGCCAGCTTCAGGCCTTGGGCCATCATCAGAATGAGTAGTATTTGTAGTGTCCTGAAACAAACGAGCACTTTTAGGTACCCGTTTTAAGCGAGACTTAGGAACGAGTCCTCGTTTTTTTTTTGTGTAAATGTGAATAGGCAGATCTTGAGTTACCCTATCGTGCGTATAACGCGCAGCTACCTTTTGTCTACTAGCCAAAGGATTCCTTATGAAAATTTGTTGGTCAGGTGTGTATGTCTGTTCGGGTTCGCGATCTTTATTAATGTTCTCAGTTATACCAGTACGGTGATGAAGTGCGCTTTCATTAATTATTTCGTAAACCTTTGACATGCTCTTTCGATGGTTTTGCATATACTCCTGTAGTAAATGCTCTGTCATATCCATGTCTAAGGGATCTCTAGGATCTAGGTGGCCAGTTATTATATCTATTGGCCGACACTTTGTGAAGCTGTGTATTGAGCTGTTATAGGCCAGTACGCCGTACGTCATAAGGTTGGTGACTGACTCATTTCGGTGTTCTAGCTTTAGAATACGCAAATGCTCTAACAGTGTAGAATGTAAGCGTTCTACCATTCCGTTTTCGTTAGGAGTATTTGGGCATGTCTTATGGTTGGAAATTTTGTGCAATCTAGTGAATTCCAAAAATAGTTGATTTGAAAATTCGGGGCCATTATCTGTGACATATCTCAAAGCCATACCGTGATGTGAGGAGAACTTTAATAGAGCTTGAACTACGCTAACGGCTGTAGCATCTCTCAGTAAATACGCTTGAGCGTATTTTGAGAACGCATCGATTATTGTTAGATATTTGTAGGTGTCGACACTGAAAAGGTCTAAATGCACTACTTCAAAAGGTTTTGTAGGTGGTGGCACGATTTGAAGCCTCGGCCTTACTGGGTTCCGATCGTATTTAGCTTGACCGCATATAGTACATTCATTAATGAACTTTGTAACTTGATCCTTCATTTTAGGCCAGTAGTACCTACGTGAAAGAGCCAGATAGCACTCATTAATGCCTCTATGATTGGTCTTTCCTTCATGATAGTTTTTAATGATTGTCTGTTGTTTTAGATAGTCCTTAACGCTTTCAAGTTCATGTTTTGATAGAACTAAATTCATTGCCGAATTTTTGAAAGTTTTTTGAATGACCGGTATGATAGAATACATTTCTAATGTGGGGTTAATTAGAATTCCTGTTTTTACTTTGGGGTTCACGTACTCTTTAATTGCGTTTATCACTTCTTGTTCCAAGTTAGATTTTGAAATTTGGATGTGAGTTCTGGTGTGTGACTCAAAAGGCTTAGAGACGCTAGGCTTACTTTTGATGTCGCCGACGACATTGAATACTATTTGCATGTTAAATCTGTTGAGAGGGTCGTCAGTGATAGGTATTTCTAGGATGGGACCTTCGGCATCACTATGGGCGCTATTGGTCCTGGAGCCGACGCTCTCTGTTCTTTCGGAATCGGATGTATTAACTAAAATAGAGCTAGACTCCTCATTATGGATTTCAATTCGAGATAAAGTATCAGCATTGGTGTTAATTTTTCCTGGTTTATAAATGACTGTGTAGTCATATTCGCTGAGACGCAGTCTCCAGCGTGTTAGTCTAGAATTGGGTTCTTTTATATTCATGACCCATTGTAGAGGACGGTGGTCTGTCACTATCTTGAACTTCCTTCCGAATAAATACGGTCGAAAGTACTTCGTAGCCCACACTATGGCTAATAATTCCTTCTCTATAGTGCTGTAATTTATCTCACTGGTGTTGAGAGTTCGAGATGCGTATGCAATTGGTTTGTCAGATCCAATAGGACCTTGTGAAAGGACTGCCCCAATAGCCAAATTTGAGGCATCAGTTGTCAAAAGGAACTCTGTGGAAATCAGGATATTGAAGGATTGGGTCATTGACTAGCAAAGTTTTACATTTTTCAAAACATTGCGTGTAATTTTGATCTAAAACAATTTTGAAGCCCTTTTTTAAGCATTGGGTCATAGGCTTAGTAATCTTGGCGAAATCTGGAATAAATTTCCTATAATAGCCAAGTAACCCTAAAAATCTTTTGATTTCTGTGGGTGTCTTTGGCAGGGGGTAGTTTTTGATAGCTTTAATTTTTTCGGGGTTTGGTTTTATCCCGTCTTTTCCTATGACGTGTCCAAGATAAGCCGTCTCTAATTTGAGAAATTCGGACTTATCCATTTGAATTTTGAAATTGGACTCGCGCAATTTTTGAAAAACCTTTTCAAGGTTCGTAATGTGCTCTTGAAGGGATGTACTAAATACTATTATATCATCTAGGTACACTAGACAAATAGTATTCTGGAGCTCTCTCAACACGTTATCCATAACTCTCTGAAAAGTTGATGGACTATTTTTGAGACCCATGGGCATACGTAGAAACTCAAAATGTCCATGTTCTACGTTAAATGCGGTTTTTGAAATATCCTGGGGGTTCATTTCCACCTGATAAAACCCACTAGCAAGATCTAAGGTGGTAAAGTATTGACAGTTACCTAGTTTGTCTAGGACATCAGCTATGTTTGGTATTGGGTACTTGTCATCGATAGTCTTTTCATTAAGTTTTCGGAAGTCAACTACTATACGCCATTTCGTTTTACCTGACGCGTCTGCTTTTTTTGCTACCACCCAAATTGGAGAACTCCACGCGGAGTTTGAAGGCCTAATTATACCTTGGTCTAACATTTTAGTTATTTGATCTTGTACCTCCGTCTATGGATATACGGATATCTGTAGCTTTTTGTATAAACCGGAACCTCATCTGTTGTCTTGATAGAATGTTTAATCTTATTTGTGAAGGTTAAGGGTTCACCTTCTAAGTAGAAAACGTCCGCATACTGTGCACAAAGTAACTCTAAGTTTGTACGTTCCTCAGCATTTAAATGGTTTGTACGAAGACGCGAGAGTACTTCTTTAACGCGTTGGGGCTGACGGTTATGTGGTACGCATTCAATGTTATTCACCTCAGCATGGACTGCTCTATCCATGGAGAAAATGACGTCACTTCGGCTAGAGTTTGTTACCTCAACTATGCCTCTACTATCTGAAACACTAGTCAAACACTCGCCTATGATGCAGTTAGATATAGTCTGTTTTGATATGAACGCATCTCCATCATGCATGTTAACTGGGATCCTAACCAATTTTGATGTATTTGCCGGTATTATATCTTCGTATAAGTTTGCGTTACGTGAGTCATAGACTTGGATCGGATTTGAAGCGGTTTTAGTTCTTAAGACCTTATTTTTATAGTCTATCACTGCTTCCCATTTATCTAGTAAGTCTGTTCCGATAAGACCATCAAAATAATCGTGGAATTTGTAGACGTAAAACGTCGTACCGTCGTTATCATTAAATTCGTTAAAACTAGGCAACGTGATGGAATAGTCGCTCCTAGTTTTTGCATGTACATTACAAACTTCGAAGGGGTCGTAATTCAGTGAAAAGGCGCTAAAATATTGCTTGACTACGGCAGGGCTTAAAAATGATTGATTTGCTCCTGTGTCAATTAAGAGCTTTAGAGGTGGTGACGAAATCTGAATGTACGGAAGCTGACGCTGCGTTTGCAGATTAATTTCTATTTTGAGGTGTCGGATTTCGGATCCTTGGGAAAATCCTGTTCTGTGTCTACTACGTCCGTGATTTCAACATGTGACGGGTCAACAGAGTATTCCTTAGGGGAATATTCGGTAGGTTGATATTCAATATACTCGTAATAGTCATAGTACGGTTCATAATCATATTCCGCATATGTGGGGTCGTTTGTGCAATCATTATAATTCATCTGGCTACTCTTCATATAGTTAGTAGGGGGTGGATTCCCTGACCTCAACCAGTTGTTTCCTGTCATAGCCGGTTGAGATGGTGGCAAAGGTCGTGCGACATAGTGACTTACGCCACTCATTGGACGTGCTTGATATGCTGTAGGCTGGTAAGGGCGTGGGGCCATTTGAAATCGGTTATGCTGGGGGTTGTAATTAGGCGGGGTTGCTCTGAAAATTTGCTGTGTGTGTGTGGGACCTAGATGGCGGGGTTGATAAAGATTTTGTCTGAATTGTGGTGCGGGTGGTTGTGTAAATTGAGGACGAGAGGGTCCTGGCGTGTTAAAGTTGAAAGGTCTAGGCGCGGGCATTGAAAAAGGCTGTGCTGAAAATTGTTCACTTGGCATTTTATATGCACTAATGAAATGGTTAGGCATTGACATAGAAACGGCGGATTTCTTATCGGGTAATCGCATGTTCCTATTCTGCATATACACTGTGTTTGTTTCCTCATGAACAAATTCTAGGGCTTTTTCTATCGTCTCGGGGCGCATGCAACGTATACGAGAGCCAAGTGGGTCACTTAATCCTCGCAGGTACGCTTGCAAGGTCAACTTGCGATACAAGTCTCTTTTAGCGTTGACTGTGGTGGCAACTGTGTCATGGAGAGTAACGTATGTCATAATAGTGCTAAATAGACTCTGACACCTTTCATAGAATTCCTGGGCAGAACTAGAGCCCTGAGTTAAAATAGCCAAATCATTGTAAAGAGCGGTCTCATCTCTCTGGTCTGCGAAGTTATTTACCAAAGCATTACGAATGCCACCCCAGTCGCTGGGAATTCCGTTCGAGTTTATTAAGCGAGCAGCAGAACCCACTACCTTGTTAAGTATTCCATTAATTAGGGCACACCTACTTAACTCACTGCTACCCTGACCACAAAATTGTTGCACCAACTGGTCGCACAGATTGATGAACCTAGTTAGTACATTTGGGTTACCATCAAACTCCGGCACTAGTCTTAACGATTTATAAATCGTGTCCAAATCGGCCATTTCAAGTTCTTCCCCTATACTATTAAGGCTAATATTTCTTAAACTATCACTATAATCTTGTCTATATCTTCTAACTAACCTAGGGTCCAACGAATTTCGCGGATGGAAAATCTTGGCAATTGAATTAGTAACACTAGGAAAATTTAAGGCTAGGAAGCGAGCAACCACTAAAAAGAATCTAGAGTACTCACATTAATTTTAATTCGGTCCCTCTGCTTATCGATGTCTGGATACCTCTGGGCAGCTCAACACGTAGATTCGGATGCTCAGGATGCGGCTAGAAAACCACACGGGCGGCTTCCGGTAGTGAAGCGGAAAACGGAAAACGGAAATCTTCTCACGCGTAACCGACCGCGAGCATCCTACCGACTGCGCCAATTATGTTGGGCTGTCGTTGAGGATGCAAAAAAAAAACCGAATTGATTTTAAAGATTATTTAATTAATATCAATTTAATTTTAATTACAATTAATTTGCGTGCGACTGATGTCGATATGAGAACAAAAGTGACAATACTTAGTGACCTAACTTAAAAGTAAATTTATGTTTCACAATTCATGACACCTGGATTCACACGGGAGTTCGTTTCTCGGTATCTTGCGGCTATCGCACAGTATTGTGAAACAGCGGCGACTTCCCGGTAGGTGTTGCTATGTGTCATCGAATTACGCGATGTCTCCTTGCTTAACAATCTTTTATCACTACCACTATTTTTTTTTAAATGTTCAGTCAATCATTTTTTATGTACTAAAATGCTTGTATGCACGAGCGAGAAGGACGATGTTCGAACTACAGACTCCTAAAGAAAAATTTAACATCAACCCATTCCCCCAATTTTAGGGGATTTATCGACTGTAAGACTATTTGGTGGGAATGTTAGCCTGACATCTAGCAACATTGCATCAACCCATAACAAGTACCATAGTCGAGAGTCATAAAATAATTACGCCAAGAGTACAAAAACGAGACTGGTTTTGCAAGGCTGACTTGTTTTTAAGTAGCGTTCATGTAATATGTATAACTACTTATCTAATCAGTTAACTGGTTTTAGACAAGTTTTTATAGATAATTTATGTTGTCATGCTTGTTTACGGCATTTGTTTTTATAATTAACAATTTATCGCTGTTCATTGACAATGACATTTTAATAGAACAACAACGCAGATAGTTTTGCATTTATTCCCTTTTGCCCCTGAGATCGAACTATATAAAAATACAAGCGGGAATAAAAGGTTAGATTTCTCACCATATTAGCGACAAGGGAGCAAATTAAAATATTTGTACCTATCTTATTGACCCTTGCGATGTTAAAGGGTGATAATAAAGTGTCACACATGAATATCAGGCGAGTTGGTGGGCAATCGTAGATCTATCTAATGTAGAAAAACATCTTTTCTCGCTTTGGTGACAGTGGGGCAGATCGAACATTTCAATCTTGTTTGTCGCATTAAGTAGTTGGGCAGATAGGAATAACCGTTTTTACCTTTTTTAGGTCAAAGATGGAAGAAGCATCGAAAGTTTCTGACTCCCGCGTTTCATTTCAACATATTGCAGAACTTTCTACCCGTGTTCTGCAAAAATGGCAGAATATTGGTTAATAAGTTCGAACGACTCACAGACGGACAGGTCATCAACTTGTTCCCGATTGTAGCTTTGGCGGCTCTCGACAATGTTACAGGTATTATTTACTTAGGAAAATACAACTGTAGCGTAGCGACGACTCATACTCGTTGGGAAGAATTTATTTCCATCGACTTCAACGTTGGTACTTTTGACATACCAAATTTTATCGTCGATTATATTGGTAATTACTTGCATTAGTGTACATTTGACTGGCCTCGCAGCTAAGTCGGTAGTATGTATGCCTGCTAACCTGTAGGTCGTGGGTTCGATCCCCACCCAGGACAAACATTTGTGTAGTAAGCATGGGTATTTGTTCCGTGTCTAGGTGTTTCTATGTATCATAAGTATGTATTTACAAAAAAAGTATATATGTATTCTATCAGCCATCTAGTTTTCATAGTACAAACTTTGCTAAGTTTGGGCTAGACGGTGTTGTGTGAAATATCCACGAAAATTTATTTATATAATCTATTATTATGTAACATTTTGTCTTGCTTTGCAGAAGCTATAATGGGATTGTCAGTAGATTCACAGAAGAATATAAACTCGGAATACGTCCAGTCTATAGAAGTGTAAGTTATATAATCTGCAAAAAAAGCTTTTATTAACTCATTAAAACTGCTTACGATTGCTAAAATATGAGTCAAGCTCCACAGGCCATTTGGGACCATCTTATCCATTTTTCTGCTGGGTACATTAAATGCTAGGACTCCAAATGTCCCTCAGTAAAAATAATAGTAAAGTAAAGGAATGAACTTTACGAAGACGGATCTATTGAACTCTATCTAAATGGATATGGATCTAATTTGTAATCAATAAATAAATGAACTATATCTAGATGGATCTAATTTTATCAGTAAATAAATGAACTATTTTAAGTTATCTAATGTTAAGATGATGTTGAGTGTACGTTTGTAATGCATGCAAAAAATACCATAAAATTTATTTCAATTTACGTTAATCTTTAGAATATTTTTTGTAAAATCACTTATTTGTCACGAAAAAGTTTGTAACCTTTTTTTTCGTAACCTTCAGTTACGAAAAAGCGCATTTGTTTATTTTTGCGAGACTATTATTTATGAAAACACTTTTTTAAACTATCACGGTCATTCATGCATGCATTCATTGCATGGAATCCAGTATTTTTTTTGAGATAAAACGTTTGAGGGGGTGATGGGGATGGGTTTGGTCCTGGCAGCAGAGGTTCAGTGCTAACGGTATACACATTCCCTCTGCTGCGAGTGATGAGCAGATGATGGATTGGAGGGAATCCAATATTAGGTAATCTTAGAAATAAAGATATGCATCCAAAATGTGTCCAAAAGAAGACATGCAGTGATATTGTGAGTGTGTATTGTCGGGACTATCAATCGACTTCGAGTGCCAGTGATAACGCTCTTCGCAGTAAAAGACAAAGAAAGAGGGTAGACAGATATTGCTGCTCTTATCCGTATCATCCACCCACATTCTTCAGTCGCCCGTGCATGTAACTGTGCCGAAATATCAAGAGCTCAAAATTAACGCGAACCACGGTAAATATTCCGTTAATAATAATGCTATTATTTATATAAAAAAAAATTAACCTATATAAAAAAAGCCTGTATAAATGTGTTTATATGCATACATACCTAAACGGCTTGACCGATTTCGATGTCGAAGGTGTCGTTAGATTTGTTCTAACTTCTCTACTTTGGCTTCAGTTTTTTTGCAATAGTAATAATACAACAGTTTTATTACTATTAAACGAGAGTCACTCTAGTAAAAATTAAAAATTTTACTTTCCTCAACCCATATCGAACTTCGTACTCTTTTCATAACAAGCAAGAATTGGTAATTTCTTTAAACTTATTTCGTAACTAATAAGAATATTAATTATCTAAAAAAAATGCTCATTTAAATATTATTTACTGCAATTTTGTGCATACTTTCTCAGGAAAATGTACACTCTACAGCAAACCAAGCTTACCGCAGATTACACAACAAAAATCGCTCTCACGCTGTAGTGTATTTGTTTTTATTTTATTAATTATATCATCCATACTTTTCATTTATTGGGCCACGTGGCAAGGATGCATCCTGATCGATGGGCCAGGATCGTCACACAGTGGGTTCCTGATGGAAGACGTTGCGCTGGAAGGCCTAAAAAATGCTGGCGTTACGACCTTGAGGCATTTCGTGATGATTGGCAGGAGGCAGTGATGGACCGTGATTTATGGAAAGAAATGGGGGAGACCTTTGCCCAGGAGTGGGACAGTATAGGTTAAAAAAAAAATATAATTATATCATCATCATAATCATCATCATCATGGGCCTTGTTCCATCCTGTCGGATGATTTAAGCAGCGTCATAAAGTGGAGTTACACCGTCGTTGGTGACTGAATAGGCCAATCCGGGAACCGCAGTTGCGGCTACACCGCTGGCAGACAAACCCTTGGTTATTGGTTGGAGTTGCTAAGTTGGTGGAATAATTATATAGATACTTGTTAACTATCAATTTTGTTATTTTTCAGTATTTCAGCTATTGTATCCAAAAGGATGCAAATCCCGTTTCTTGCGATAGATTTTATATTTAACCTAACAGCAGACAAGAAGAAACAAGACACGGCCATCCAGTTCTTGCACAATCACACTAGAAATGTGATATCGGCTAGACGGGAAGAACTACAAAAGTTAGATATTAAAAGTCTACAGGAGAGTAGCGATTTAGGCGAGTAAGAGTTAAAACATCCTACATAATATTATGAAATCGAAAGTAACTTATGTCATTTTGTATGTTTATTTATTATCTTTTCATGGTTAAACGGTTGAACAGATTAATTCGGATTTAAAGTTCGGTACTTACCTAACTAACTGAATACTTGTCCCGGATCTACATTTTTTTCGAACCGGGGCTGGCGCTCTTCTCTCCGGCGTTTGAGATAAATTACTTAAAAAACTCACAAATATGTGTATCTATGTGGCGCCTTTTTTCAATAGTCGACGGTGAGCCAACCAGGCTTCCGTATGTTAGGCGCTTTGGGGACAAATCATAATATAATATGATTAAAAATATAAATATTTTTAATCATATTATATTATGATTTTGGCGCCCCCTGAAATTGCCGCCCTCTCTAGATCCAGGATTGGAATCAGGATGGATTGGAGAGTGATATGATGAGTGACACGAATGATAGTATTATTCAGAATGCCGTTCATATGTGAAGAAAAAAAAACTCAAAATTTGTGCATGACGTATTTACTGTCTTTCACACGCACATGAGCGTTGAAATGATAAGTATTTCAAGTGAGAAGACATATTTGTTAAAGAGTTAAGAATTGAAATTTTTGCCAAATTCAAATTTTGCTTATCTGTTGTTTGTCATGCTGAGCAGAGTGACGTGACAAACCTTAAGAGCCTATTAAAAGGTGTTTTACTTAGAGGTGACTCTTATGCTAAGATTATTACTGCTATAGCTGAATATCTTGAAAATAACATAATTTGCCATCACTACGCGGGTGGAAATAGGACGCAGTTAGTAAAACACACGTACTACTATTTAACTGTCATAATTTGTAATTTATCTACAGGGATCAAAAACAGGCATGCATTTCTAGATTTGTTACTTTTGGCCGAAGAAGATGGTCTAGGGATTGACAAAGAAAATATTAGGGAGGAAGTGGACACCTTTATGTTTGAAGTAAGTAAATAGCCCTTTTAGTTAATATATTCGCTTTCAGGAAAGACGCGCGTCTCTCATACCAAAGGGCGCGGTGAAAATTGGCTCCTGAGACGTGCCTGTGCCTTGAAACAGATGCCTTTTTTTAAAATTGAAATTGGACCCGCTCATAGCATTTGCTAGTGTCAAGTAGTAAGGTTTCTTCAAGTTACTTGAATAAATGTTTGGATGATGTTGACTAGTTATAAATGTTTTAGTCGCAATCTAAGTCACGTATACAGTCATTTTCAAATTCGAGTCATACTTCAGTAAAGTGATGGCGACTTTACTAGAAGCTTTTATGGAGTTTTGCTGACAACGTGAAAATAAATGTTTCGCTGCTTTATTTCACTTGCCCACACTCACGCACTTGATCTAATACTTAATGAATAAAGCACCGCCATTTTTATTGCATTGCAAAACTCAAAGATACCTTTATTGCTTCAAAGCCAGACGAAAATTGTCTTTTATCGAATTGTACGTGTTTTCAACCGACTTCCAAAAAGGAGGAGAGCAATATTTTTGAAAGTTTTTTTGAAATGTTTGTTACCTCATAGCTTTCGACTGGATGAACCGATTTTGATAATTATTTTTTTATTTGAAATCTGGTGCTTCTCGTGTAGTCCCAATTTGTCCAGTTCTGACAATGGCATCCAAGACAAGTCGGTTGTTTCAGTTTTTAAACTATAATTATTTTAGTAACACTTTAGATCGAGTTCTGATAGCAAGAGTCAAAGAGGGTAACCTTGATTTTTTTTTACGTCTGTAGATACGTCTGTAGATATTCTATTAGTAATGCATATTATATGCATAAATTAAAAACGGGTTTATTTTACTAGACAAAATATAATTATTCTTATAGGGTCATGACACTACGACATCTGGTATATGCTACAGCCTGTACTGCATATCAAAGCATGCGGATGTCCAGACAAAGATATTGCAAGAACAAGAAAGCATTTTTGGCGACGAAATGGACAGGGATCCTACATTCACGTGAGTTTATTTTTATAAACATACCTACCTACATACATAAAATAACTCCTATTTTTCCTTATGGGGTAGGCAGAGTATCAAAGGCCACGAGGCCCTATGACGCCACATTTGACTGTGGTTAGAGAGTTAGATGGGAGGGAGAGGGTATTACAAGGTTAAAAGGGATAAAAATCATATTCGATTGCAGTTACAGAGGCTCACCACATCGCCTATATAAACGCCAATTTCCTTCAAGTCCTAAAACTTTTGTACGCCTACTAATCTCTTTATATCTGATTCGATATCGTAGTGAGACCTCGTTTTAGTAGGTGATATGTGAGGTATATTAGTGAAATCTTAAAAACAATTACTTCCACATGAAATAATTAATTGTAATTAAAAATTTCATCATCATCATCTCAACCAAAAAAAAAAGAAGGAAGTGGTCACAGCCCCCCTGGATTTCCAATAAGATCGGTTGGAATTGGAAGTGAATTGTATCCAACATCTTCCTGCCATTTGTATGAGGTCGTCAACCTTGTGACTGATCTGATTTATATTGAAGTATAAATAATAATCTCAATATTTTAAAACAGTACTAATATTATTTGCAGAGAACTGAACCAAATGAAATATTTGGAGCTGGTTATCAAGGAATCTTTGAGAATTTATCCCTCGGTTCCAATAATCGAACGAAAAGTTATGAAAGACGTTGGTAAGTATAACAACAGTTTTTTACCCGACTGCGTAAGGAATGTTATATTTTTCGAGTGTATGTATGTTTGTTTGTATGTATATATGTATGTATATGACAACTTATAGCCTAAACGGCTTGAACGATTCTGATGTGCGAGGTGTCGTTAGATTCGTCTTCACTCCCTGAGTGTAATAGGCTACATATTTTTGTAATAATAATAGTACATCTCTTGCAAAAATAAAAAAATCAATCAATCAATAACACTTTATTGACACCACTTAAAGTAATAAAACAATAAACACGTAAGAAAATGGCACAAAAGGCAGTCTTAAAAATGCGTTTTTTTCATAAACTCCGACGAATTTTTTCGTTTAGTACACAAGTGGTTTCACTAGAACTATTCTATAGAATGCGCATTTATATTCATTTACAGCTATTTTACGCATGCTTTCTCACAAAAAAACGTATTTATTTTATTTTACTTATTTGTGCTTTTATGCAGTCGGGTATTTTGTTTTTATTTTAACATACCTAGATACTTGCCTTACCCAGCTGCTTCAGTGAAGTACGTGTAAATTACTAGTTATTATACAACGTGTCGACGTCAAGATCCAATAATACTGTGTTAATATACCTATAAAAGTGAACAACTTTTTATAAAAGGACCATTATCGAAATCTCGAAAAAATAATCATTAATCAGCTGTTCCATGAAGTAGAGATCTTCGTTTGATCAGTCAATTAGACCTTATTTTTAATTTGGGAGACCCCTATTACTACAACAGTTAGATTGAAACCACAGATGTAGCTTAGCAAACGTAACGTTTACGTAGCTTAGTGTAACGTTTAGATAATTTTTGCGCTGCTTGTACAAGTATCTGCTTAAATCGCCAAAAGTTAGATAATTTTAACTTTCAGAGGTTGGTGATTTAAAAGTAAAACAGGGTACTTCACTGGTGATAAATATATTCCAAATGCAGCGGGATCCCACGCTGTTTAAAGATCCTTTGGAATTCCATCCGGAACGATTTGAGACGTCTTCGATGGAATCGAAAAATGCATTCAGTTTTCTTGCCTTCAGTGCTGGACCAAGGAACTGTATCGGTAGGTACAGATTTTGGTAGTTTTATGTATTATATTTGAATTTTTGGCGTGCCTGCTGAGGGGATTCACATTATAGAGAAGACTTGGTTGTATAACAAGTAGGCTAAAGCCTTGTACAAAAAAAAAAACTATACTTACTGGAGTTAAAATAATTCTCAATAATAACACGTTATGCAATACTTTTTTTAAATACTTTTTTTTAACAAACAAAAAAAATTCTTGATATTTAATGGTTAGAGTCTTAAAATAAATGTAACTCAAATTTATTGGATACCATAATTTAAATGAAATCCATTATATCATTTTATTTATGCTAATATAAAGTTTAATTAATTTATCATACGTGTGTCAGAATTACACGTATAGTTTAGTTAATTTAACATATAAATTAACTAAACTTTACCTGTAACATGTATGTTATTCAAGGTTATTAAACATTCTTATTCTTATTCTTAACCAGTACTTTATAACGTTTTAGGACAGCGATTCGCAATAATGGAGATGAAGGTGACTCTCTCGCAAATAGTGAGACGGTTCAAAGTATTACCGGTGGATCAGCAGCCACAGCTGTGTGCTGATCTCATACTCAAGTCTAAGAACGGGGTTAAAGTGAAACTAATGAAAAGATAAAGTTTAAGAGAAACCGTATACTCGAAGTCGCCGCCGTGCAGCTGACTGGCATTATTGAACACAGGATTCTTCTTACCACGAGTTGGCTAGTTAAAATCTAGCCCTGCGAAACTTCATTTGTAATAAAAAAATCTGGATAAGTGTATGTCGAGCCACTCGCAGTCCTGGGTTCCCTAGTGATATATTAGCGTATGTAGACTAGATAGTCTATTCAACTAGAGAACTTAGAGGGCTCTGCTGTTCTTATTTAATTATTTTGTTCAGTCGAGACCACAGAATACCATAGTAGTACTTGACCTTAGTTCTCATGTTTTGTGACGATAGTTCAATCAATCAATAACACTTTATTGACACCACAGAAGGTAATAAAATAAACAATATAGGTACATATTCATATTCATTTATTGCGTAAAACTTATTAACATGTCAGATGTAGCAAAAATAATAAATAGAAAATATAAGCTTTATAGTCACTGTAGGGTGAGCTCAAACAATATTCAATGTCAAAAACAGCTAAAAATAATAAATAAATAGTCAATTGTAAAATTCAACATACAAATTTGTAAAATTCGTCAACGCTATCCTTAAAATGCTTACTCAACAAGCCAACGATGTAGGCGACCTTCGAAACTCGGCAGAGTATGAGCTGTGGTGACGTGTTCTGGCAAGTGGTTGTACACGTCGCGCGTCGGGGCCCATGACATGCGCTAATTTATCAGACTTGGTCAGCGTGCGTGCTATGTTTGACAGCTTGTTCGCTGTTCTTGTATCGGTGATGGTTACCACGCGTCTCGTAAGAGCTTAGGTTTTGTCTCACGTACATTGCTACAATAGAATTGCACAAAGGGCGGCCTTATCGCTAAAAGTGATCTCTTCCAGACAACCCTAGGATATATAGTTCTATATTTAAACTTACTATATACAGAGATTGATGTTTGATACCATGAACCTACAACTAAAAATTTGTGAAATTTACAAAGGTTTATAGTATCAAACAATAAGCTCTATTTAAAGTCCACGGGTGCGATTTTTGAATCACTCGCTCAAGATTTCGCATAAGTAAAGGTGTATCATTCGAGCAAAATCAGAAAAGTGGAATTTTTGAATAATCATATCACTCGCTAACGCAACAAATCACGAATTCTAATTCTATCAATAGAGAATTTGGCAGCTGGACTTGTTTTTTTATCTGTGACAAAAAATACAACTGCATTGCTTCATTTGCTTGCAACCCATAATAGGGCGATTAAAAATACTCAAAATCAGGATCACTACCAATTAATTTCACGTGTGATATCTAAATATCGTACTTACTACTTCGTACTTTGGCGGTTCGAACCGCGGTCCGAATCACCCAAGAGCTCTTTATGAATAGGTTCTTTCGCACCGCGGTGCGAATCTTATCGCATGAGAACTGAGAAATTCATACGAGCGAGCCAAAAATTGCATCCCATATCATTTGTGTTGTGTAACTACGGAACCTTATAGTGCGCGTGGCTCGATACGCACTTAGCCGGTTTCTTCTAATTATAATCGTAGTTTAAGTTTCACCCACAGTTTCGCCTACTCACGTAGTAAATAATAAGGGCCTTACCGAAAAACTTTGCTTAACTTTAACAAAGTTTTAAGTTTTTTGTCTTCTTTCCGCAAGTGTCATTACGTGTCAGCCAGAATTTGCCAAATATGTTAAGCATTGCTTAAAGTTAAGTAACGTTTTTCGGTAGGGTAGTAAATGTTAAGGGGCAGCATGGTTTACTACTTACTAGACGTGTAAATTATTTTAAGACCAAATTTTCACAGAAAAAGATTAAAAAAGAAATAATTGGAAAGTTTACCAATTTCTATAACTTTGTTTTATCTTGTTAAAAAATCGACATTCCACTTGAGAAAGAAGTACTGCAGCCATTATCTGCCTTTAAATACTCTAACAGTGCTTTAAGAATGAGATCAACGTGTGCAGCTATCTCTCTCGCGCATCACAACATTTTTAAACGCATTAAAATCTTTGAGTAGGGATATAGGTAAAGTGTGAAATGAATTTGTTTATTTTGTTAGAAGAAGTTCTTTGATATATTTTAAATTTAATATATTCTTTGATATATTTTTTTCAGTACTCCGTCGCCAGTATGACCAATGATTTTATATGTTTAAAAAGGTTGTGATGCGCGAGCGAGATAGCCACGCGTGTTGATCTCCATCTTAATGCACTCAGTTATAAAAATAATATGTATTCTTACTCTGTTCAATGTCGTTCTCATTCCTCACACATCCTTTCAAATCCAAATGAAGCTCACAGATTAATTAAAATAAAATGGGAGTTTACAAATTGACTCGGTACCTACAAATCCATTTTACACCAGCAGTTACTACTTGATCCCATCTACTCGTCCCTTTCACATGAAGCCTTACCCAAAAGTTGGCTTGAAACTAGTTTACAAAAGCGGAGGAATATTTTAACACTTGTGAAGCGAAATATGAGTTTTATTGAGGTTTCGTCGGGGATATAGAGGATATTTGGGCGGTAAAGTTGAATTTAAATGGTTGCGACCGCTGCCATGTGACACCGCACATAGCGTCCCTTGTCGACCTTTGTCCCGACGACGACGGTTAGACCGAACGTTATGAATGTTTGTTTAACCGGTTTATCTCCTTTATATTATGCAGCTTTGAAAGGTTACCTATCTGTTATCAGAAATATGGAACACCGAATAACATTTTTCCGAAAATGATTTGTGATGTGAAACATATGAAGGCGTTCTCGAACGATCATCAATGTTAAGCAACGAACGGATCGGTCAGTATTTCTATGGGTGATCGTGAATGGCATTACTTTCTGAGCCCTGTGTTGGATGACAAGTTAAATTGTAGGTCCCGGTTGTTTATTAGTTCTCAAAAACAACAATCGTCAAGCCCGGTATGAGGTCTTCCGGCGGCTTAATAATTCTGACACTAGGACTGACCACTCATTCTATACAAATTACAAACATACTTATTATTCAAAGGACACTTCATCAGCTTGAAAGCTCATTTGACAACTCGTTTGATGACCTAACCTTTGTGAATAGGTTGATTTAATTAGGTTCAAATAATAAAGAAACTAACACTCCTAACCTAATAGTTGTTCGGGTAAATGAAATATATGGCCTAAGAAATCAGGAACTCGTATCATATAAAACATCTAGGATCAGATAAGTTATAATACATTTTAGCCAATTCCATAAAACAAATTCGGGCAAATTAGATTCTGACCAAAATATTTCGGATCATACGTTACCGCTTTGAAGATCTTTGTGGTAAGTAAATTGCATGCTGCATTATTTGGTTAGAACGTTAAACTGAATTGAAGGTGATTAACTTTTATGTTGATGTGGTTGTAAAAATTAAAATATATTACTTCTACACTACGGTATGAACATTTACGTCGAGTGTAATACCAATGATTTTGCAACGTATATCAAAACAAAAGCAGTGAAATGGCAAACTTGATTCTAGAGTTTATTGTGATCTATCACAAAAACTCCGTGTTAATCAAAATCACTAAAAATGTTTATGCCACAGAGGGTAATATAGAAACATGCATAAAAACCAAATAAAAACTGATAATTTTATTATTTATTATTATAATTTAAAAAACTGAACTTATTTAGGTTCAAAATATCATTCTAACCAAATAATACAGCATGCACTTTACATGAGAGTGAGCGAGAGCATCACTCTGTCACTGCGTATGATAGACGTCTTTTTTCACCTCAATCGCGCACTGTTTTTGCGTATGGTACACTGAAATCGCTGTATCTTCATTACTTTTCATCCAATTTTAGTGTTTTTTCACAGAAATGATACACAAACACTACAAATACATAAAAGTACTGCATAATACATAAAAAGTACACGAATTCCAATCTCGCGATCGAATAATATAACATGTACCTACTTTGAAAATCTCCCACTAGGACCTCTAAAAACTCGCACTAGATCTTTCGAATTGCCGAGTAAGTAATAACGACTAAAAATGATGTAGGATATTTTATGCCTCCTTTAATGGCTAAATAGGTCTCAAATATAGGCAGCACAGAGCTTTTTCGTTTGAAGGACTCTTTCTTTTCTTATCACATCACCGTAAAAAATCTGGTGAGTCTTTACAGTGATCGTAAAAATCATAAAGGCCTTTTTATGACGCCATATTTTGGCCCTTTTGAATGTTGGATGTACAATGTTGAAATATGTAATTTAGATATATGATAAAAAAAATATGTAATGCATAGACATGAGTTGAACAAGTATCCATATTATAAGAAAAACAAAATGTCCAATTGCCTAAGTGCAATTATCTTAGTAAGTTATGGTTGCGATGCTGCTGAATGTACATTTTCGGGAGTAAGTGTGCGTGCTCGGGATCGGTGAGCTCCATCCTCGGTCACACCGTCGCATAACATCAGGCGAGTTGGTGGTCAATCCTAGATCAATCTTGCATTTAAAAATAAAAGGAAAGAAAAGAAAACCCGATGAAGTATGTATTGATGGCATTTGAAGATCACAAAAGTGTTTTTTTAGGAAATAATATAGAAACAAACATATATGATCACGTAGGTATACAGATAAACTTTTTATTGTTTGTAAACAATACATATAAGAATACATACCTACATGCAGAATATATATACCCAAAAAAACATAACCTTTCTATTTCTATCAACAGATCCATACATTTTGTCTGGGGTCAACGAACTATATATGTATTTCTATAGAGCAACTGTACTCTTAAAGAGTACTATATCATAACATTGTGTAGCCATTACGTATGTCGAAATCGAATCGAACCAGTCGAATTGACAGGATGTGGTGCATTTATAGTAGCACTCGGAGCATATTGACCGAGCGAACAAAACGAACGAAGGACTGAATCAATTAGATTATTTTTTTCTGTTCAGATGTTTGTTAGTTGACAATGCATAATTATAGATTTTTTGTCGTCGGGTATTTTTTATTAAGGGGGGTATTTTCTCCAAAAAGGGAGGGCGCTGTGCCACATCTGCTTACCAATTTTGATAATATTAGCTAGAACCTAAAAAATAAATACGAGCAAAATCTCTCGAGACAAAAGTTTGTGATTTTTCTTTGTGTTAGATAGATCTACGATTGGTCACCAACTCGCCTGATATTAAGTCGACGGTGTGGCCGAGGAGCTCGTCGGTCTAGAAGATATCTATTCACTCTAGTCTTGAAAATTCCAAGATTGAAGTCCTTAGGAAACAGAGATGGCGGCAAAGAATCCCATTCCTATGCAGTGCGTATCAAGAACGCGGACCGATATCGCTGTGTGTATTTTTGTAATTTCAATGAGAAATGGGTGGTAATGCGCCAACTTTCGCCTAGTCCTATAATGAAATGGGGAGGGTGGAATTAGATCGTGAACCTCTTGCGCACACTCCCAGAAATGAATCTTATACAATATAGACAGACAAGCTACTTTACAGCGGATCTTGAGACTAAGTAGCTTCTTGGAAATGAGTTTATGGTCAGCGGTTAACCACACAGCTCGCCGGTTAACAGACTCTAAACCTTCCAGCTTAGTATCTAAGTTGATCCATCAAAAAGGTGGCAACAGTATTCCACATAAGTGCAGACCTCAGCCCCGGATCTAGGGGGAGGGGGCAAACTGGGGCACCCGCCCCGGGCGGCATTTTCAAGGGGCGCAAAAATCATAATTAATATGATTAAAAATATAATAACTTGCTCCACAAAGCGCCTAGAATACGAAAGCTTGGTTGACTCATCGTTAACTTTTAAGAAGAAGGCGCCACATAGATAATTATATTAAGCTTTTTTAGGAAGTTATTTTAAGCGCTGGAGAGAGGGGCGCCACCGTCAAGTTTCTGCCCCGGTTCGAAAAAATCGTAAATCCGGGTCTGGCAGACCTGTGCCAGAATTGCGATGGAACTGAGTAAACGTGGGTATGGCGCCATCGTATATGGAAAATTTAAGAAAGTGCGCCAGTGGGCAAAGCAAGATCAAACGATCAGTTATTCTCTTTTTGACAATTATACATTTCAAATTCCTCTTAAGATGCATTTCTGTGTACCAAAATTTCATCATTTATTAACCGACTTCGAAAAAGGAGGAGGTTATCAATTCGTACCGTATATTTTTTTATGTATGTACACGAATTACTCCGTCATTCGTGAACCAATTTTTATGTTTCTTAAATTGATGTATAGAGAAAGCTCCCAAGTTGGTCCCATAATTATCTACAAAATGCTACAAAAGTGAAATTCCATAATTTGTTTTTTTAAACCTCTGTTATTTTATATTCAAAGACAGGTCAAACAAGGCAAGCCACCTCAACCTTCATAAATATATAAAAAGCATTAATTAAATTCACAAAATACCACGAGACTTTCCAATGACCGCTTAGGGATGAGCGGATAAAAATTTAAGATTGATGAGCCTTTCTATATTAATGCTCTGAGGCTAAATAACTGTCAAAAGACAATTTCCATTTGGTTTAACAGCAAAATTTTAATACAAGCTGGTAATTTTTAAAATTCTGTTAAGTAACTCATTAATATTAAAATATATTACGTCTAGACTTTGATACTAATATACACTCTGAGGTATAGACATGAATCTTCTAGTAGACACTGATGATAGAAAGTAACTTCAAAGTAAAATACAAAAATTGATTAAGTGTGAATTAGATTACTAAATATTATATTAAATTAATTTCTTATTAATTTATTAAAAGTTCAATCAACCTCAAGTTTAATATCTGTTTTGCTCAAGTTTGGGAACTAGAAAAAAAAAACGAATTTGAAATAGAGTCGTTTCAGAGGTACCTTGAGACAGCGCGACATAAGATAAATATACATTTTGACGTGACAACGTCTAAAAAATCGATGAACGCCGGCTGGACGCACGAAAAAGTATGACTCATTGTCCCGTTACGTTCGTTGTCCCGTTACATCATCATAATCATCATTTCATCAATGTTTTGTTATGACGTTGTCACGTTAAACTATCGTCCGTAAACCAACTTTATAGACAAGCCTTTTTAGACCTTTTTTCTATAGGACGGTTAGAAACACGAAAAAGCGTCACTGTTTCATGGTGGATATCCCAAAAACGCGAACGAAACGCTTTAGTTCCACTTTCATCGTGCGGACTGCTAGAATGTGGAATGCGCTTCCTGAGTGGGTCTTTCCCGATAGATATAATCTGGGTGTCTTTAAATCGCGAGTGAATTGGTTTCTTCTAGGTAAGCGCGCTCCATCGTAGACCGCAACGTCGCTTAACATCAGGCGAGTTGGCGGTCAAGCGCGAACCTATTTCTACATAAAAAAAAATAAAAATAAAAAAAAAAGCAATTTTTTTGCAAGAAGATATGCTCAGAGTCTGCATGAGTTATTTAAATGAGCTTTAGAAAATGTAAAAAAAATGCATCTTTATTTGACACGAACGATATTATTGTTCCAAAATTTAAGTATGTAGCTTATAAAATTCTGGAGGTAAAGATAAATCTAACAACACTCAAATCAAAATCAGTCAATCTGAATGACTGGATTTATGAGCGCGGTGTCGTTTGGTAATATATATTACACACATGTGTCTAAAAGAAACATCGATACATAATTATATATGTACATACATATACCTGAAATCAATTACCCTTTTTCATGCGCAGGCGGTTTAATAATAGTTCCCATTTGGAATAAGTCGTAAATAAAACGAGTTACCGAGAGAATATCCAAACTGGGCAAATCTTGTGAACAAATCTTGGGAACTTTAGTGGTTGCAGCTGCAATGAGGACGTTAAAGCTTTAAAGCTTCGCAGCTGCAGCTTAAGTTCCCCGCAGGTTAGGAAAGCGAACTTTGTCGTTTATTAGCATAGAACTGCAGTTTCTCTTGATCTATCCACAGTTCTAGTCTATAGGTCTTGCGAGTTTAAGTGCCGTCTTTAGTCTTGGGCTAAGTTGTTTGAATACGATTTTGCCATTGTCATTTTGTAGGTACTCAGAAATTCAACGATTTTAATGATATTAAATTACGTAAGACTTGTCCAGAAGTTTATATTCTAAAAGATGTGACTTTGTGCAACTGTACAGCGGAGTATAATAATTTCGCCGAATTTTAGTTTATCAATCAATCTGTACTTTAATAATATAGCTTTGATAGCTTTTTAACACGCTTTTATTAGGTCGACCTGTATGTAACTATGTAATGAAATCTAAGGTAACTAATTTAACAATCTTCCAAGGATCGTAGCGTCATGAAAATTGGCAGCTGTGTGTAGTTCTGATGACAATACAATAATATGGTACTGTCGAACTGATCTGATGATGGAGCCGGAAGATATGAACTAGAACTTCATGATGGAACATCGTATCATAGCTGTGTTTGGATTTGTTAGAAAAGTCTTGTAATGAACTTTGACCACAATAATTTGTAGCGTGTTTTTTAGTTTTTTAAACTGTAATTTATTCATCTTAGTACTGAACTGAACTCTCTATCTAATATATCTAAATTACCGTCCATATTTTCATCAATACAATTATCGAAATAGTCAAACTAACATTGGAGAACGGTTAGGAACACTAACAAAACACAGCGGAGACCTCTTGCAAAATATTCTTTTCAGAATATTCTTTCAAAGGCCATTCGCTTCCACCCCACCCTTACGAGTTCAAATAACATAATACAGACGCGCTTATATAAGTAGCAAACCAGCCAAGCTTGGAAGCATACCTTCGTGCCTCCGTCCCCGGAAGTAGCACTAAATTCCATCGCTTCAAGACGCCGCCGTGTAACAATTTGGAGAATGCTCCGGTGAACGGAATATCGGAAATTCTAGCGGCCCGTTCAGACAACGCGACAGCAGACCTGCGTATTACGGTTTTTTACCGGAATTAAACAGATGGATTTGAAGTTTTGCTGGACGTTTGTGTAAATATTTTAGGTTGACTGCAGCGGTTGATTCGCACATGCACCACACATTTTTAACATATAAATTTAATTAATGACTTTCGAGAAACGAGAGAACGCCAGCCCTTGAGAATACTATCACATTTACAATGTAAGTAGGTATTCGGAATAGTTTTTCGAGAAATAAGCGAACGCCATTCTATGAGGATACTATTTATAATAATATATTCGTAATAGGTTTTATTTTGTTATCAATTACTTTAATCGATATAAATAATATCCGAATGGACTTTTTGTATATTTGGATGTTTATTCATTTATCTCTTTTATTTATTTATCCGTTATCGAAATACGGATTGAGAAGAAGAATTCAAATTGAACTGATATTAAAGAATTGATTTGTTTTTTTTTCATGAGACTGATATCCTCATTTTTAACCGACTTCCAAAAAGAAGGAAGTGCTCCAATCAACTGCACGTTTATTACACGATTATTTTGCCAATTTCTAAATGAAGTTGCGTGTTTTGAAGTCGGTTGTATTGTCAAAAATATATTCAGTAAGTTTATAAATAGCAAGTAATTATTGTTTAAAAAACTGTTTTGTTTAAAAAACTGAAATTTTGTTTTAATAATCAAATTTCTAAACCGATTTTGATGAAATTTCTATGAAACCATCTGGAAAGTATACCCTTTCAAACGAAAAATAATTTTCCAAATCGATCCAGGCATCTTTGAGTAATCGGGGAACATACATAAAAAAATAAAAAAAAAGATTCCGACGAATTGAGAACCTCCTCCTTTTTGGAAGTCGGTTAAAAAGTGCTCGTGATTATGACAGCTTCGGCACGTAAGTCAGACCCGTAATTGGAATAATAATAAGTTGGCTACTAAATTAACTCTTATTTTGACTGGGGTAATGCGGGGTCCAGTTGTAACTCTTAAGACGGAGTATTTAATAATAATTAACCGGTTAGATTTTTTGCAATATCAAGCAAATTAGCTGCACAAACAGGATCTCAAAAACCCGTTCCCGCAAAATGCGGGGTATCTCCGTCTGAACGGGCCGCGAGATGATGAGTGACAGGATCGTAAAATGGTGGAACGTCCCGTTTGCTGTCAAAATCCAATCAAATTATCTTGAACGGCGTACGGGCGACTAATCCTGAAACGATACCTCAACGGATCTTGTCGGCATTTCGAGGATTTCTGAGCTTCAACCGTTTGGAAAATGAGGAGTTTATATGGAATGAGATTAAATTCTCATTAGGTTTATTCATTCAGGTTATCCCCTTAGGAAGTAGAAATCAAATCTAGGTAGGAAAATAGGCAATTATCCTAAAGATTATATATTTTAAAACAAGAATTGAATTGTAATGTGCCATACGGTCCGACATACTGAAAAATGAATATGGTAAATTTATAATATATGTATAAAGGTTAATATATTATCCTAGTTACTACGAAACCTTGAACGTCTACAATCCGAGTTAGCAAAGCAATGGCGATGATACCACTGAAGTGTTTCAGTTGTCCATAACCGACGCTTATAGCTTTATTACCATCAGTCAATCCATGATACGTAGATAAATATGTTTTCGCCGACTCTGATTGGCAAGCTTCAAGTAAGTTAATCGCCCGACTCGTCTTCAGTCGCGACATGTCGGGCAACTCTGTTAGATGCATGTCGTGACGTGTGAACGGTGTCAATGACATCCTGTGTGTTTAGAAAGTGCAACACCAAGATTTATAAAAGGCTAATATACAAAAAAGGTCATGAATGTGGTGTTATAAAAGTTAATCTAGTAGTTCGTAGTGGCAACATTCTTAGCTCTCTCTCTTCGATATAAAGTAAAATGGCTGCCGGTGTATGCGTGTAAAAAGTGTATCTATAATTCTAAAATAAAAACCTTGAAAGTGAATAATAGTGTTTAAATATATAAAACTAAATGTTAAAAGCCACAGCCTCAACATGTGGGCTTATCTTTAAAAGTGCTGAACACGGATTTGTCATGCTTTTACTTTATATTCAATGAGTACCTATTACCTCTAAATAGATAAAATCTCATTACAGTCGACCCGTTAATGCTGCTATTTTTATAGAAATAAAACCCTGAAAATGTGGAAATGTCTGAGAGGGATTCTATTCACATGGCCGATAGCCTTTTAACTCTACTTTCATAGTTAACGTACCTATTAGGGGAGTATAATTTCTAAATAGAAACAATTCGTGCCTTCAGCCGTATCCATATTAATATCGTTATATCTGGGTTTATTAGCGCCAAATACGCCACCACCTGATCATTATAATCGTTAACGAACCTGAAACCAATTTAAATCAAGCCCACGCGTAAATAAATAAAATTTTGGAAGTATCATATAAATATTCTTTCTCGAGCTTAACTGTTTCACTTCACGTCATCATGTCTGAACAAGTTTTACTATAAGTAGTACCTATCATTCCATCATAATGTGAACTATGACTACTTTGATAGTCTTACGGCCTTACCGAAAAATTTGTTCAATGTCTCAAATTCTCTGTCTTATTTCCGCATGCGTCATTACGTGTCAGCGAGAAGTTGACAAAATTAAAAAAAAACGGACAAGTACGTGTCAGACACTCCCACCGAGGGATCCGTACAAACTAGTAGATAAAAGGCGGAAATTAAATTTTCCTTCATAAATCGAAAGATATACATCGTAAAAATATTTAAAAGCCTGTTTTGGCTTGTGCTAATGAAGCTGTTTCATATGATACCCCACATGATACGGTTAAAGCACTTTAAAATTTGGACCCTCCTTCCTTGCATAAAGACCCTATTTTTGTGATTAAATAAAAAATGTACAGTTTTCGGATTTTTCCTTTTATGTGTATGTTTCTAGCCAAATTTCAATGGGAAGTACCCCATAGGTTTTGATTCCCTTGCGAGTGTCGACATATGCGTTTCTTGCGACATATTTGGCTGTAACTTTTTTTAATGAAAACTGAGAGGTTTGATTTTTGCAGCAAGAGACTATGGATCTGCGTATATATTGTTTTAAGTTCAACTCGATACCTTCACGTGTTCCCAAGATACAGGTATTGACAGACGGACAACAAAGTGATCCTATAAGGGTTCCGTTTTTTCCTATAAAACGGAAACGGAACCCTAAAAATAAAAAAATAAAAATGATAATATATTTATTTACTACACACACTTTCGTGTCATTTCATGATTTATTTTTATTTTTATAGAAGATAAATCTACGATTGACCACCAACTCGCCTGATGTTAAGTGACGGTGTGGCCGAGGATGGAGCTCGTCGATCTAGAAGATATCTATTCACTCTAGCCTTGAAAATTCCAAGATTGTAGGTCTCAGGAAACAGAGATGGCGGCAAAGAATTCCATTCTTGTGCACTACGCAACAAGAATGTGGATCGATATCGCTGAGTACGGATTTTAGGTATTTCAACGAGAAATAACAACAAATATTGAAGAAGGTGACGACTTCCCTCCCTCAAATTACGCCCCCATAGTGGTGCCGCATAATATATTAGCAGCAGAGAAGCAACACAACAACGGTTTATTTACCTTTATTGTGAAATTTATATTATGACGTTAAACTTTGAATTAAATTTAGTTTGCAACCATAAAACCTGTAGACTCATAAAACCTAGTAATTTATATAGACATAAAACAGCGTTCGAATAGTTTAACTAGCTTTATCAGTTTGAAATATCTAAAACTTTTACCTGAAGTTAAGCTGTTATAAATACGTTCAAATACCTTTAGCTTCTGTTTCCTGAGACCTACAATCTTGGAATTTTCAAGGCTAGAGTGAATATCTTCTAGATCGACGACCTCCATCCTCGGCCACACCGTCGCTTAACATCAGGCGAGTTGGTGGTCAATCGTAGATCTATCTTCTATAAAAAAAAAAAATAAAAAAAATAATAAGCAGTTGATAGATGATGTGAACAAAAAAATCTGAAGTTTTGAACTATGCTCGCAGTTATAAGTGATATTGACATTTAGGGGGCATGCGACGGGAAATTTAAATTTCAAACCATTTTTTTGTCCTTGTAGCTAGCTCGGGTAAGTATTGTAAGTGATAAATTTAAGTAACATTTAAGTTTATCCATCCAGCCACTACGTAACAGAAAATATAAGCCGACAATACGCACGTATACATCCGTCTAATTATCTTGTGTCGAGGGCATTGAACTGGCACGATTAAGTCACTGAACATAAATAATACTACGATTAAATCTAAATGATTTATTATATGTAAGTTACTAAATAATCACATAATTACAGTATCTAATAACTGTATAATAGACAGTTATTAGATACTGTTATTAAGATAGTGTAATTACCATTAATTAATTAATGCCAAGCCAAAGGATAGATGCGTAGATGGCTAGCCTGCTAATGTTTCATTAACACTAACTTATATTATTATAACCTCAATTATTATCTCAGCCATAAGAAGTCCACTGCTGGACATAGGCCTCACCCATGGATTTCCAGAAAGACCGGTTGGAAGCGGCCTGCATCCAGCGTCTTCCTGCCACTTGTAAGATGTCCTCTGTCCACCTTATGGCTGGTCTTCCTACGCTGCGCTTGCCGGTTTGTGGTCTCCATTCGAGAACTTTTCGGCCCCATCGGCCGACAGTTCTACGTGCTATGTGCCCTGCCCACTGCCACTTCAACTTGCTTATCCGCTGTGCTATGTCGGTGATTTTTGTAAATCTACGGATCTCTTCGTTTCTAATACGATCTCGTAGAGAGACTCCGAGCATAGCCCTCTCCATAGCTCGCTGCGTGGTTTTAAGCTTCCTTATAAGGCCCATAATTATATATTTTAACACACATTTTAATATATATTATCACTTATTTAATCACAACTATCCTATTAATTAATAAGCAGGTATTAGCATGTTACTGTATTGTTAAAGATCTCGGTATATTATTTGAAGATGATAAACCATATCATTCAGATCATACTCGTATTAAGAACAAATTAAGTACAACAAAAGCTAAGTAATCAACTTCTCGGTTTTGTGTCAAAGTCCACTAAAGAATTAAAAAAAAAATGTTCCAAGCTCATTTGCCTATCAAAGCTTTGTTTGTAAGCTGAGCATTGCAAATAAGAACCTTCTTCCAATTTGTCTCGGTATCCTTTCTTGTTTAGATTTTCTGAATACACACATTTTGAATTAGGTATATTCTAGTTCAGCTAATTTATCGTAAAATTGTAAAAATGAAATTGAATGTAATTTATACGTATGTGTGTTATGTGTTTATGAAATAAATAAATAAAAGTTAAATAATTTCAGCTTAACGAAGTTAAATATAGATTTTATATTGGTCACGTAGGTACTAGTCACATAGGTAGGTACGTATACTTTTGGGTTGTACTAGTATTTTACGTAACGAATAAAATAGTGGGGGAAATATAGAAAGTTGTATTATTTAATCCAGTTGGCATATTAATAAACTTGTAATAACATTCATAAGTTTTCATTAGTTTAAAGTATTAATTAGTTTCCGGCAGCCTAGTGGTGAGACCGTCTGACTTGCGATCCGCAGGTCCTGGGTTCGAATCCCACGGCACGCACTTCTGTCTTTTCGAAGTTATGTGCGTATTGTTGATTGCCGACAACTTCAAACGGTGAAGGAAAACATCGTGAGGAAACCTACATGTCTGAGTGTTCTCAATGATCTTGAAGATGTGTGAAGTCTGCCAACCCGCACTTGGCCAGCGTGGTAGTCTATGGCCTAACCCTTCTCACAATGAGAAGATGGCCCGTTCCCAGCAGTGGGACAGTTTGTGCAAACAGGGCTGAAAAAAAAAAAAAAAAAAGTTCATAAAAATGTTTCGAAAAATTAAACTGAGTGTTACGCTGACATATTTATTTTCCATTCATGAAGAAAGCTGTGGATGATGATGATGATAAATAACACTTATCTAATAATTATAAGAAAGTGTTATATATTTTTAAGGGAACTCATTTTTTGAGCTGTTATTTAAATATTCGAGATGTTATTATGATCAGTTCAAAAACATATTGAGCAGTTATTTAATTTAATGGCGGTTGATTAATTATTGCGACAGTAAAACATGGACAGCAATAAAAAATCAATTAGTCGGTTAATTTATCATACAATGTCAATTCTAAAAATAATTGAGCAGTCCAATAACTGAATGAGCGGTAAAAATTATGGAAAGTTATCTATGTATATAGATATAAGCAATAATTTCTTCAGAGATTATGTTGTTTTTTTTTTTATACAAATTTATAGATAATAATTTTTACCGCCCATTTCGGCGGCTTAATAACTCTGACAATAGGGCTGGCCACTCAGTCTATACGAACTTACTTACTTTTACCGCCCATTTAATTATTTTCCTGCTCAATTATATATTCACTGATCTATTTCATTATTTTTTATTACTCATTTGTGTTTACTTTACTGCTTAGTTTTAACTGCTGAACTAGTTATTAAACGTGCCATTTATAATTTTTAACTTACCAAAACTGCTATTTACAACTGCCTCTTTAAATCAGTGCCTATTTTTAACTCTTACTACAACAAAACGAAGAGCAAATTTTATTAAACTTCGCACAGTTCGCACTGAAAAATGTAAAGTACCTACGTTTCCTTCAAAAGTCCAGCATCTAGCGCGATTACATTATCTCTTTTTGGTCTACATCCGTGTCGGCAACATTCATGTAAAATAAATAAATAAAATTTTTGTCGGCTTTATTACATCAGCAATAACGACGCGGAGAAGATAATGTAGAGATATCAATATTTGTTTATATTCATGTATCTGTGCAAATTGTGGACCGATTTGAACTTTGTGCTAGAGATATCATGAATTCTCCTCTAGATTCGCGTCACATACATTGCATTTGTGAGTGTGGTTGTGTGGAGTGCTTCTTGGATTATGGAGTGCGAAAGTAAGTGATATCTTATCTTAATAATGATTCCGTAACTTAAGATAAACTTTAACCGCGTGCTTGTTAATATACAATAGCAGGTAAAATAATTTCCACCCCTTATCATTATCCAATTTTGAACTCGAAAAGTTAAATTTTGGGAAAAACCAAGCAAACCCACGCAATAAATAAATGTTTAGAAATTTATGATTTCAATAAAATAAAAGTATTAATCATCGAATTTAGACAGTATCTAAGGATAGAAAACAGTTTTTCCTGTTGTACGAAAAAAATGTGTAATGTACCTACGAAAATTACGGTCTCAACGATTATCTTAGAGTGTTATCTTTCTCTTGTATATCAGTGGTAAGACACTGGAGGTACATGTATGCATTTATGACCAGAGTGTGTGTTACCAGTGATGACATAATTATGACATTGCAACGTGATCACTCACTCTGGACCTCGCAAATAGAAAAGTTCTCGAGTGAAGGCCATGCACCGGCAAGCGCTTCGTATCAAGACCAGCCACATGGTGGACAGAAGTCATATGACATGTCTTGATGAATATATACATCCATCATGCCGAAAAAGTAGTAGAATAAAATCTAAAACAAAAATGGTGTACGTCTACCTACATGTAAAGTGGGGATGAATTATTTTGTCTCATTTTCCCCATCGTGTGGGGTAGATAGGTAGGTAATCATAAACATGGGTGTGCGAAACCCATTTTTCAATTTAAAGATCCATTTGCGAAATATTAAGTTTTGAAGTGATAATTTTTGTTAGGGTCAAGTACCTCCATTTATCGGCTAAACGGTTGACTTTGGAGATAAGATAAAAAACCGGACAAGTGCGAGTCAGACTCGCCCACCGAGGGTTCCGTACAAACTAGTAAATAAAAGGGGGAAATCATTTTTTTTTTTTTTTTTTCCTTTTTATACCGAAAAATATACATCGTAAAAATATTTAAAAACCTGTTTTAATTAATGCTAATTAAGCTCTTTCATATGATTATTTATTTTATATATACCTAGTCTTGCCATAAATATTGTCACGAAGAAAAAAAAATTTTTTTATTGCAAATAATATTTATTACTTTTATAGTGTGTTAGTTTAATACATTAATATAAAACAATTTAAAATATAAAAGCTTATTCGAAGTGGTCTCCATTGGCTGCAATACAGTCCTTTAAACGTTGAGGCCAGTTATCAATAGAAGCACGCACTCTTTCCATGGGAAAATTCTTCACTGCCAATCGTATGGATTGTTTTAGGGACTCCAAATTATCATGGCGTTTAGAGCAAGCCATACTCTCTAAAACTGACCATAAATCATAATCCAGCGGATTAAGATCAGGACTAGACGACGGCCAGTCTTCAGCTCTGATTAAGTCCGAAACGTTCACTTCCAACCAAGACTGCGTGGACCGAGCTTTATGATCTGGCGCCGAGTCTTGTTGGAAGGACCATACTTGGTTATTGAACATGGTGTTGTTAAGGGGCTTAACTACCTTCTCAAGAATGGTATTTTGATACACTTGTGCCGATGTTTTGATACCTTTTTCACAAAAATATGGCTCAGTGGCCTTCATAGCTAACACCCCACCAAATCATCACTGAAGTCGGAAAATGCCCACGTTGCACTCTGTCGACTAATTGGGAAGCTCCCTTAGAGCTTTGAGCATAAATACGGTCATTTTGTTTGTTAAAATGTTGCTCAATTGTAAAGATTTTCTCATCCGTAAACAAAATTTTTCTGTGACCTCCCTTTGCGTACCGCTTCAGTAGTTGTTTCGATTTTATCACCCTATTCTTTTTTAAATTATCAGTTAAAAAATGTCCTAAGTCATCTTTTAAAATACGCGACATGGTTCTGGGTGCTATCTTCATCTCCCGAGATAAAATCTTTTGCTTTCGGACAGGATTTCTTCGAATTCTTTCCCTTACTGCTTTGACCACCTTTTTCGTACGAATACTACGTGGACGGCCAGATCTTTTTCTGTCACAAACAGAGGAGGTCTCATTGTACCTATTAATAGCCCGGTACACAAACATTTGACTAATACCAAGCGTATGGAGAGTTTTAAAAATTGCATTTGGCTCCATACCAACTTTGTGTAATGCAATCACAGCGATTCGGTTCTCTTTATCACCCCACTCCATTTTAATATCGCAAAATATTGTACAATGTATTGGCGCCAAAATTAGAAAACTCAATGAACAATCGTATAAAAATGACAGATTCCAAATTCAAATGTAATATCTTTCTTATTTTTAACTGTAACAGTATTTATGGCCAGACTAAGTATATATACTAGTATAATGATTTTTAGGGTTCCGTACCTCAAAAGGAAAAAACGGAACCCTTATAGGATCACTTTGTTGTCCGTCTGTCCGTCTGTCCGTCTGTCCGTCCGTCCGTCCGTCCGGGTGTCAAGACCTTTATCTCGGGAACGCGTGAAGGTATCGAGTTGAAATTCAAACCATATACGCAGATCCATAGTATCTTGCAGCAGAAAGAAAAATAAATTTTCTCAGTTTTCGTAAAAAAAAAAGTTACAGCCGAATATGTCGTAAAAAACGCACATTTCGACACTCACAGAGGTATCAAAACCTATGGGGTTCTTCCCGTTGACCTAGACTTCTGAAATTTGGCAAGAAGCATTGTGTTAGAGTACACAAACACATTTAGGAAAAAATCCGAAAACCGGTCATTTTTAATTAAATCACAAAAAAATAGTGTCGTTATGCAAGGAATGAGGATCGAAATTTTAAAGTGAATTAACCGTATCATGTGGGGTATCATATGAAAGAGCTTAATTAGCATTAGTTAAAACAGGTTTTTTAATATTTTTACGATGTATATTTTTCGGTATAAGAAGGGAAAAAAAAAAAAATGATTTCCCCCTTTTATTTACTAGTTTGTACGGAACTCTCGGTGGGCGAGTCTGACTCGCACTTGTCCGGTTTTTTTTTATAAACAAAGCTTAAAAGCTTAAGCTTAGCTTAGTTTTAAATGCTTCTAACCGGTTTATTTCAGTAATAAATGCGAAGAAACTAGATGGAGCTCTACAGGTACAGTTTAGTAATGGAGCGAAGGTTAAATTTGAAGAATGTTGGCTGCGCGATCACTGCAGGTGCCTAAAATACTATTTTT
Organism: Lycia hirtaria; assembly: GCA_947563715.1. Classification (NCBI taxonomy): domain Eukaryota; kingdom Metazoa; phylum Arthropoda; class Insecta; order Lepidoptera; family Geometridae; genus Lycia; species Lycia hirtaria. Next base: position 27,465,209 of record OX387381.1, on the reverse strand, counting down.
TTTAATTATAAACTTTAATTATTTAGCTGAGAGAGAATTTAGGAATATATAACTATGCCACCCTCATTCACTTCACAATGAGGTTCATAAGATAGATTGGCATTCTAAATGCAGGTCTGTATTATGACTTATAGATAGTTTATTCTTTTGAATGACTATTTTTTTTAAACGCGTCCTCTTTGCTGTCGTAGTATTTACGACGATATAAGGCATACTCGCTCACACTTAACTCAAACTACATTAGTATGTCAGTGAGAATAGTACAACGTGAGAGAGCTAGAGGATGGTTACGTCATGATGGCATAATGCCTGTATTTTGTTATTTTTCATTCGATTTTAATTATTTTTCACAGAAGATATAAAGACAGACGACAAAAATACCAGGCCCCCAGTCCCCGGCAGCTCCGCTATTCCGGACTACGGTAGCGGTCCCGGTCACGGCGGAGCAAGGGGTGCTAAGAATCTTCGAGCATCGTACTCAGTACGATGCTCGAAGACCTCAATAGAGTTTCCCAACGGGTGGGCCTCAAAATGAACATGGACAAAACGAAGGTTATGTCGAACGCCCATGTAGTGCCCACCCCAATATCTGTGGGGAACTTCACTCTTGAAGTTGTTGACGAATACGTCTACTTAGGACAGACGGTCCGATTAGGCAGGTCCAACTTTACGAGGGAGGTCAATCGTCGTATCCAACTGGGCAGCGTTCGGGAAACTTAAAAGCGTCTTCTCGTCCAATATTCCCCAGTCCCTCAAGTCGAAAGTTTACAACCAGTGTGTGTTACCAGTGATGACATACGGCACTGAAACGTGGTCCCTAACTATGGGCCTTATAAGGAAGCTCAAGGTCACGCAACGAGCTATGGAGAGGGCTATGCTCGGAGTCTCTCTACGAGATCGAATCAGAAATAAAGAGATACGTAGACGTACAAAAGTCACCGATATAGCACAGCGGATTAGCAAGTTGAAGTGGCAGTGGGCAGGGCATATAGCACGCAGAACTGATGGCCGATGGGGCCGAAAGGTTCTCGAGTGGAGACCACGTACCGGCAAGCGCAGCGTAGGAAGACCAGCCACGAGATGGACAGACGACCTCATACAAGTGGCGGGAAGACGCTGGATGCAAGCCGCTTCCAATCGGTCTTTTTGGAAATCCATGGGGGAGGCCTATGTCCAACAGTGGACTTCTTATGGCTGAGATGATGATGATGATATAAAGATAAGATTATTTTATAATTACGAATTTGCATAGTAAAAGAAATGTGTATGAACCTCATTACACGTTTTTATCAGTGCAGTTTGGCGACTAAGATTTACTTAGCTGTTACAAAAAACTGATGAGTGGAATGTGCCCGGATTGAAGCCTCATAAACGGGCTCAGATATATTATCTCTATATATTCTATATATTGTCTATATTCTTATATTCTATATATTGTCTATATACTTATATTCTTCATGTCAAAAGCAGGGATCAGGCAAATATTCCACAAAATCTTCGCAAAATTTTCGTCAAAAACCCTTCGTTTTAGTCATGGTCGAGTTTCTTTAAATTACTTTTTGACCCCAATTCAGTTTCGCTCGCCGAAGCGGCAGGACGTAAAACGCAATAACAGAAAGGTAAGAAATATGTAGTAATGTAGACGTTTAAGAATATTCTACACAACTTTAACCATTTGTAAGTTCTGAATAAATTGCATTTGTTCGAGTCTTTGTTCTTGAGGCGGAATTTCGTTTTTCTCTCTTAAAACGGTTGCATTAACATGAAATATTAGTTTTCTTTTGTTCGAAAAATGCGAGAGGTTTCGTAAAAGTACGAGTACTTGAGATATTACAATAATAAAACTAACATCATAGAGTCTTTTCGGAAAGATAATTAATATGGCTTTAATGGCGCTGCTTTTCTTATTGCATTATTTTTTAACTAACAATTTAGTCGAGACGTCTATTTCCATGTTTGCCACGAAAATCCGAAACAGTGTTGGTTTAGAAAGTTTTTTCTATTTCATGTTCCAAATAAAGATCAAAATGATAAGCAAATTACATGTGCCAGAATAGAAGTAGGTACATTATAAAAATATTTTCGTGGATAATTTATAGATAATAATCAGTGTGTCCTCAACGTACTATCAGTGTGTCCTCAACGTACTATAATGCGTATCGTACTATAGTGCGTATATTTGCGCACTATAGTGCGCAACCAGCTTGGTATCGTGGATGATGAATTGGCTATCATCTATGATCTGTGGGCTGATGCAACTCAACCGAAAACATAGAGGTAGATAAAAAAGTAGATTATACCTGTAAGTATATACAACAAGGAGATAAAGTAGTATTTATGTCACGTGGTACATAGGTATTGAATCCCGAATATAGTGAAGGATTTTAAATTACGAAAGAAACTATATACTCTCTTAGGCATATAATATTTTTTATAGATTTAGCTACTATAGATATCAAACTGTATTGTTTACGATAATCATTGGTTTTGTCTATTGTTTTAGGTGTCCATCTTGTTACCATGCCGATACATTACAGAGAGCTAAGCATTTGTTAGACATTCCCGAGGCTATTATTAACTATTTTAGATACGACAAATGGAAGATTTTTGTCAAATGTGAGTAGTTATAATCTAATACATAATGATGAATTTTCATACTATGTATATTAAATTAAATCGGTCAAGAACGAGTTTGACACTTAGGTTTGATTAATGCGAGCTAAAAATACTTGTACATTTAGCGGGAACGAACGTGAGAAGGAAATGTCATAGCTTGGTCTTACTTTCCTAATATGCTATTTGTGAGAAGGAAATGTCATAGCTTGATCTTACTTTCCTAATATGCTATTTGTGAGAAGGAAATGTCATAGCTTGATCTTACTTTCCTAATATGCTATTTGTGAGAAGGAAATGTCATAGCTTGGTCTTACTTTCCTAATATGCTATTTGTGAGAAGGAAATGTCATAGCTTGATCTTACTTTCCTAATATTATGCTGTTTGCAATATTAATGGGAAACATTCTGAGGAAACCTGAACGGAAACGGAAAAATGTCTGAGAGTTCTCCATGTTCTTGAAGATGTGTGAAGTCTGCCAACCCGCATTTGGCCAGTGTGGCAGACTATGGCCTTACTCTTTTTGCAATATATATATATATATATTAATGGTGTACCTAAAATTTACGTTTTTAGTGTTCTGTACCTATAAGGAAAAAACGGAACTATATGATGTACCCCATAGGTTTTGATTCCCTTGCAAGTGTCGAAATATGCGTTTTTTGCGACATATTCGGCTGTAACTTTTTTATCAGTTTCATTTTTCTTTCTGCAGCAAGAGACTATGGATCTGCGTACATGGTTTTAAATTCAACTCGATACCTTCACGCGTTCCCGAGATACAGGTCTAGACAGACGGACAGACGGATGGACGGACGGACGGACGGACGGACGGACGGACAGACGAACAGACGTAAAGACGGCCAGACGGGCAGACGGACAACAAAGTGATCCTATAAGGGTTCCGATTTTTCCTTTTGAGGTACGGAACCCTAAAAAACATAGTTTCCCTTTTTTATCAATGCCTAGTTTCACCCGGTAGTTATTTTATTTAGTTTGAACGAAACCCTCATTGTGCGAGTTTAACTCGCAGTTGTCCGGTTTTATTATTCAGTTATGTAGTGTTTGTATATGTGCACGAGTGTGACCCAGTGAAGTGGTGAAACGTGTTGTTTCATGTTATCGACCAAAATCCATTAAAGCTTACTATAAATTATCTAACCACCTATTTACTGAGGCGTGACTTGAAATAGCTTAGTAATTTGAGTTAGGTTGTGACTAGTGACTAGACTTTTATATAATTCATGAAACTTGAACAAATATTAATACTTGATCCTGGCAAATGTACTAAGCGAAAATAGTGGGCTTATTCGATGAAATAGATTTTAAGGCTGTAAGGTACATTTTCCACTGAAGCGGAGTGAAGCTTTATTAATGTGTGGACCGATCACAATGCTAAAAAAAAATCGCATTGTGATTGGTCAATTCATGCACCGCTAAGATCCGTTCCGCTTGAAAACGTAGCGTATTTAGGCTAGTTTACGGTAACCTAGTAGACATTTCACAACTTACTCAGTATAATAAAGGTTTTTGTACGTCAATTCTTAAAATCACCAGGTTCAACCTGGTGATTTTAAGAATTAATGAACTCATAATTTATTTCTGAAGCTGCCTCTAAACTTAGAGGCACCTTCAGAATTTTCCATATTATTGCTTGATAATATAATTAAATATAATCTATCTAATCTTTCATTTTTAAGTAAATAATAATTATTGTAATTGGCTTATAAGGTTGCCTGGAAGAGATCGCTATTAGCGATAAGGCCGCCAGTTGTTACACTAGTTTTTAAATCACTTATCTTGATTGTAAATTTCTAAGGTGTGTACAATAAAGAGTTTATCTATCTATCTATCTATCTATAAGCCGTTTTTATTATTATAATTAAAAAAATAATTAGTTTTTTTTAATGTAATTTTTGATCGTAACCTAATTTAAAATATCGTTAGTATTTTGTACGACTATTTCAGGGAGCGACAACCACGAGTCGACATATTTATCAAGCTTCTTGGCACAATTCGATTTCAAAACATGGAAGAACAGTCGGCGGCTAAAACCGATCTTATGGCGAGGCAGTAAGGTCGCTGATAGAATAGCCAGGGTTCCCGTCGACAGTTTCCTGAGCTCGGAGCGGGGCTGCCGGAAGGTGTTCCAGTCCCTTCTTGATTTTGGAGTTGCGCTGATTGAAGGGGTGAGGAATGTTAGAGATAAGATGCTCTACAGTGGTGAAGTTGTATGAAATATCATCATTTGAGAATGAATCTGACAAAGTACGAGTTTCACTCACGCACCGAGACTTCCGTTATATTCCCATGACATAGGTATAAACATAGGAAACAGGACTTATTATTAAAATATGGTCTGTAGCTATGAATATTTGTTACTTTACATAATATTTTCTATACAGTAGGAAAAGCCTGTGTTAATTGAATAAAAATTCGAATAGGTAAGCTTTGGTTGGCGAGTGATGAGAATAATTGCGAGCGAACGATTTATTGAACATCGTTAGAAAAGAAGTCAATATGTACCTATGCGATAACTTATGGACAATTCAAAATTTGAGTTCCAAATTTCAATATCGGAAATCAAGCTATACTATGCTGTCACAATCTAAAATCTGTTTATCATTTCCGAAAGAGTCGAGTCCCAAGTTTGTTTTGTTTTCCATTTGTTTTTAAAGTCTTATTGATTGGCGGCGTAATGAATTGTGTACACAGTGTTAGGTGTTGTTTTACTTGGTAATGCTGCTGGCAGAGGCAAGATTAATGAGTATTGGTCGTTCGCGCGCGGAAACTGTGGAACACAAACACAAATATTAATATTGCCCCAATATTAACATTGCCTCAATATTAAAACTCCCCAATATTAAATTATTGCGCAGTGTTATAGTTTCAGTTTTAATTAAAATATAATTGATAATATTAACGTCGAAATGTTTGCTGCAAATTGGATTTTGTTGAAAGTGATGGACAATGCGGAATGCGTTGAAATATTAATCAATGCATTATGCACTTTATTAATCTAGCTATTAAGGTTACTATTTACATTGTCAATTTATGGGCAAATTGCGTCAAAATAAGTTTTAAAGATAGGACAGGTCAAAACAACTCCTAACTATGCGCAAGTATAAAAAAGCTAATCAAAGTAGAAGCCAAAAACGCGTGTCAGGACTTGGCAAGTAGGTAGAAAGACATACCTACTTAGTATGTATGTTTTCCTTCTAAAATAACTGATTGCGAATATAGGTTAGAGGGAGAGGTAATGAAAGATCTAATTACGATTACGCTGTAAAAGGTAATATAAAAAAATACATACCTACATATAATAGAAAACATTACCCTTCTTCTGATAAATACTAATACAACTAAAATTCATTAGAAAAACACATTTTAGACATAGACATATTTTTATGATCAGATAAATATATTGCAATGTTTATCCTCTAACTATATTATAAGCAACGTAAAGTCTAGACTTAAGGGCTAGTAGATATATTATAGATTAACATAGTATTTTATTAAAAGCTACAGCTAAAGCTGGCATCGTAGCTCGTAGCTTCGTAGCATAATTTATTAAGCAATTTACTATTACAACTTTCTGGATTAACCTAGTTTGAGATAAGAGGGCTGAACAAATTTATCAATTTATTTACTAGTAATAGTTGAATCCATTAATTTAATTATCAACATCTCAGCCATAAGAAGTTCAATGCTGGACATAGGCCGGCCTTCTTGAAAGTCCATGACTTTCAAAAAGACCGATTGGAAGCGGCTTGCATCCAGCGCCTTCTCGCCACTTGTATGTTGAATCCATTATGATTTTGTAAATAAATAATTATATTTTCAGGTAGACCCATCAGTGGAAGCTACAGAAGAAGTTTGCAATGCCTTGGGCGGAGTCCAGCACACGTTATTCGGCGGCATGTGGGAATTTAGCACAAAGCTCGATCATGCAGACACGGCATATACCAACCTACCTCTTGCCGTGCATAACGATAGCACGTACTTCACTGAAGCAGCTGGGTAAGACAAGTATCTATGTTAAAAGAGAAACTAAATACACGACTGCAGAAAAGCAGTTTTTGCAGTCTAACTTACGATTTCGTTACGCTTGATATGCTGTTGAGCATACGTTTTTGTGAGAAAGTATGCGTAAAATCACTGTAAATGAATATAAATGCGATTATTTTTTCATTCTTATATACAAAGGTTCATTAAAGACATCCACGTTAAGTATTTTAACTTGAACGTATCAGGCATTGTATTCCACAGTTTATCAGTAAACGAAATTAAATCGAAATTAAGGTTTCTTTTGGGTTTACGGAATGTTCATATATCTGTTTTAGATAAACTTTCTCTGTTAATTTCAGTTCTTTTTCACTCGCTGGCCAAACGCGGGTTAACAAACATACATTAGGTACTTAACTTCAACAGCATGAAGAATTCTCTGACAAGCAGATTTCCTCAAGCTGTTTACCAACACCGTTTAAAATTTGCGGCAATTAACAAACAATATCCGAAAATTTTGAAAAGGCAAAGGTCTTGGGATTCGAACCCAGGTCTTTGGATAGAAAGTCAAATGTGGAGGCTGTTGGACACTAGATCGACGCACATTCTTTGGAATACAAATGATACATTTTCTTTTGAGTTATTAATAAAGCAGTAAAGCGGCTACTAGGATTACTTTTTAGCTTCTGAGCATTACTTCTCAAAAAAAAAAAATGCTGGCGGAAGTAAAATTTGTCTGACCCCGCGAGCAAATTAGTAAAAGGAATTTAAAACCAACCTTTCCGGAGCAACCCTTAAATAATAATGACGCGAAACACCCCACCAGGGTCACAAATAGACAGACTCTTGAAAAAATAACTAGCTTTATTAACGTATAATCAAAATGGCTTTTCGTCGGCGCGAAGGACAAAGAAATTCGTGTCTACAATATTGTTTTCCAGCTTTGTGGGGTTTGTTGTTTGTTTACTGAAAGACAAGGTCATGTTGGTACGTTTTTCTTCGAGAAATAAGTTGTATGAAAGTAATACAGGTACCATTTTTAACTGACTTCAAAAAAAGAGGTTCTCTATTTACTTGTATTTTTAATAGATATAAGCTTGTTAGCGTATAACTCCGTTATTTATAGGTAAATCCTTTAAAAAAATCTGGTTTGTTTGGAAAGGTTAAATTTTCTTAAAAAAAGGTTAAAAAAGTCTTATACAAATTTTATCAAAATTGGCTTACTATGGAAACTGACGTAGTTTTCACACATTTTTAACCAAAAACTACGTGACTACGCGTCACCGACCAAGAGTCAAATTTGCGATACTCCTTTGAAGAAGGCCGTCGAATGCGGTTGAAGCTGTAGTCGGATATTTCGACGCAAAAGAGTAACCCGTAGTTTTTATTTAAAAAACCGGAAAAGTGCGAGTCAGACTCGCCCACCGAGGATTCCGTACAAACTAGTAAATAAAAGGGGAAATTATATTTATTTTTTATATTTTCCTTCATAAACTCAAAATGACACCATAAAAATAATTAAAAACCTATTTTAAACAGGTGGTTTAAACCTATTGAAGCTCTTTCATATGATATCCTACATGATACGGTTAATTCACTTTAAAATTTTGACCCTAATCCTATAAGGGTTCCGTTGTTTCCTATTGAGGTACGGAACCCTAAAAATCGATTTTATAGATTTTTAGATAGATAGTTTAGATTTTTTTATATATGTCGTTCAAGTAAACAAAATTACGGAATTTGAGGTCGGTTGTTTCAGATTTTTTTTCTATAACAATTGTATGTATCAACGTGTAATTTGAGCTCATTCAACAGGTGTTGAAGAATGGTTACTCGTAAAGTAGTAAAACATGTCCGTTTCAGAATTATTCTTTTCGCCTTATATATCTAATCAAACAAAATCTACCTCATCATCTATTTCCTGTTTATCTACCGTCGGACGTACGCATGTCCTAAAGAATACCTTATGGCAAGGCCTTTTGCTTGATACATATTGGGATCCACTTGCTACCAACCACTTTTCGCAAGGTCGTTACTCGAAAGCAAGACGTCTTATCCCATATTCCCTAAAAATGTAAATCCGAGAGAATCTTCTCAAATAGCGGTTTATTCTTCTAAAATAAGGTTGGGTCCGAATAATAGCGAACGCAATACTTTTACACAAATGTCGCGACCCTATATAAAGTCTTAAGAAATGCTGGTCTACGCATTTACGCGGTTTCTAGGCGGTAGGGAGGCCAACACTAAATTAGCTGTAGTAAAAATGAGACTTTATTGTATTAAAGTGGTCAAGGATAGCCCATAACGAGCAACAAGGGTTAATATACTTACTTACTATACAACTGACACTATTTTAATTTAAATAACTGAATAACTAGAGTAGGGGATAAAATTATCGTGGGTTCGATCCCCACCCAGGGCAAACATTTATGTGGTGAGCACGGATGTTTGTTCTGTGTCTGGGTGTTTGTATGTATTATAAGTATTTAAAAAAAAATTTTGATAGATAGATAACACTTTATTAAAAACCACATGATAACAAAAACAAAGATAACATTAAGTACTAGGGCTAGGGCTAGGGTTTTAATTGGCGGCCTTATCGCTTAGAGCGATCTCTTCCAGGCAACCATGTATATAAGGATTCTTTCAGCTATTTAGTAGTGCAAACTTTGCTTTGTTTGGGCTAGATGGTGTTGTGTGAAATGTCCACCAATATTTATTATTTATTAATGAGATTTTATTCTTTAAAATCACAGATGCATTAATTGCTACATGTGTAGTTCTACGAAAAGTAGACATCGCACCCAAGTGAGGTAAAACATAATAACTTACTTCAAAATAATTGAGCAATAAAAGAAAATAAATATAATTTTCTTTCCCAGTCTGCCATTTAATTTATACGCCTTTTGAAGTTATTTGTTAAAAAACAAGAGGCACTGAGGCACTACGAAAATGGTTTTATTTTGTCGTCAACGAGAAACAATGCTCAACTTTTTGTTATCGTAAAAGTATGTTTCATGTTTTGTGAAAAGAATAAAATATTTTCGAGACAATAGAATCTTGGCTTTTATTTAATTTGAATGAGGAGGTTACGTGGCTTCAAACTCTGGAGTCGGTATCTTAGAATACGGTGTACTTATTTATCTTAAGACTAATTGATTAATATTTTATTCAATATTTTTGACGTGACAACGTCTATTAAATCGTTGAACGCCGGCTGTACGCACGGAAAAGGATGACTCATTGTCCCGTTACGCGCATTGTAACGTTTGCATTTCATGAATATTTTGTTATGACGTTGTCACGTTAAACTATCGTCCGTAAACAGACTTTACAGACAACCAATTTTTTGAAGTGAAAAAGTAGTATATGGAAATGTACAGTTAATTTAAATGAGCTTCCTTTAGAATAATAATAATAATAAAGGCTATACCATCCACCACCTATCTATGGGAGGAAATGTCTATCACAGACTTAAGAATACTACCTAAGTCTGTGATGTCTGTCTATGTCTTTTATCAAGCAGTGGACTTCTTTTGGCTGAGATGATGGTGATACATCTATATCGATCTTTAATCTTTTATTTAATCAAACCTAACCTTAGACCTGGAATCGTGACATCACCAACCGATTTTGCAACTACGAGTATTTTTAACCCTTGAGCCAAAGAGGGGTGTTATAAGTTTGACGTGTGTATCTGTATAGCTGTGAGTCTGTCCGTGGCATCGTAGCTGTTAAAGAGATAGGCCGATGGGGCCGAAAGGTTCTCGAGTGGAGACCACGTACCGGCAAGCGCAGCGTAGGAAGACCAGCCACGAGATGGACAGATGACCTCATACAAGTGGCGGGAAGACGCTGGATGCAAGCCGCTTCCAATCGGTCTTTTTGGAAATCCATGCAGGCCTATGTCCAACAGTGGACTTCTTATGGCTGAGATGATGATGATGAGATCGAGAGTGTTCTTAGGTATGTTTCATCAAAATCGGTTCACCATTTTTTTGTCGGGGGTTTTTGAGTTTTCTAAGCTTATACTTGTAATTGAAAGACAAATTGTAACTTATACTACATATTTTACTGCATATTTTTTAGGCTCAATAGCCTTACTCTTGTTCTTTGTATTAGTGTTCTCTCGTTTTGTTTTAGTGTATGGTGTATAAAAATAAAATAAAAATCTTTCTTTCTTTCTTTCAACTTCGATTTACATTTCAGTCTTCAAATCCTGCACTGCCTGAAGCATTTGAATGCGGTTGGCGGTGAGACTATTCTGGTAGATGGCTTCTACGGAGCTAGTCGCCTTAAAGAAGAATGTCCAGAAAGTTTCGAGTTCCTTTCCTCATTCGAAGTAGAAGCCGAATATGTGGAGGACGGTCATCATCACAAATACGCTGCACCGGTCATCACGGTTGACTGGAAGACTGAAGATGTGAAGCAAATCAGGTATATCACTATATTTAGACACTTAACCGAGCCATAGTATTTTACATTGTATACAACTGAATTCCGGAGATAAATAATTACAGTTTAAAAAACACGCTTTAAATTATTGTACCTATTGTAATCGGCCTCGATAAGTCTACAAAGTTTGAATGAAATCTGACCGTTTGAAGAGGGTCAGTCAATAAAGTCCAATGGAGTTGGTTACAAACAAACAAACATGCATACAGGTGAAGCTAATAAAAGCGTGTTAAAATCAGCTTTCAAGTAAAAGTTTGTTGACCTCCGACAAAACGCACGGAACGTCCGATTTCTTTATCGAGATTTGATAATTGTGCCATTAATAGAAGTTTGTTTGTAATAATGTTAAATTATAATATTAGTATGTACATTAGTACTTAGTATGTACACTGCGATATAGTGATATTATAGGCTAGTTATGCTAAACATCTTAGACAACATTGTCACTTTACATAACGTGAAATGTGTTCAAATATCTAGCCAGTCAACACAAAACTTCAACTTAACAAAGTCTCCTAAATATTTTAACTTAAAAATAAACAAATTATAGATCTGCGTATTTATTTTTAATTTCAACTAGATACCTCCACGTGTTCCCGAGATAGAAGGTCTTGACAGACGCACAACAAAGTGATTCTATAAGGGTTCCGTTTTTTCTCATTGAGGTACGGAACCCTAAAAATTATTTTACTAAAACATTTTAAAATCTGCGCATTTATAATGTTCTAGAGCGATATAGGAACAATTTAAAAAAAAAAACAACTCACAGCGTCTTGATACGCTGTTGAGTATACGTTTGTTTACGTAACGAATTCGTAAGTTATACTGCTAAAACTGCCTTTCTGTAGTCGGGTATTTTATTTTTCTTTTAATATAGATACTTGTGTTTAATTGTTTTTTTTGTTCAGCCTTAAGGTGTTAATAGTAGTAGTAGATACTTATTATTTTTGTCAAAATAAAGTTAAATTTAAATAATCAAAATCAAAATGAGTATCAAATATATTTCTACTAATTATAAATATAATATATAAAATAAATAAAATGGAAAGGACAGGTGACTCCCGCATGTTTCTGGTGCAAAGACTGGCAATCGCCATTCAGCGGGGTAACGCCGCAAGTATTAGGCTTAGGCCGCACTACGGTTTTTACCCGCGAGCGGTAACCGCTATAAACCGCGAAACCGCTCGAGACGGTAGTAAATCAGTCGCGGGGAAAAACCGCAAGTGCGGCCGCTTGTATTCGTTTTCCTGTTTCATAAACTCACGCGGTTAAAAACCACTGCGGTTTAACCGTAGTGCGGCCTTAGCCTTGTGGGTACCTTTGAACCAGGAACAGTTAGGGGTGGGTTGACTGAATTTTTAATTATATTTGTATTAGTTAATATGTTACATAATGTAAATAAACGTGATATTAAACATCATATTGCAATATTTAAGTATAAATATAAATAGGTATTTAACAGCGAAAAAAATTAATAAATATAGTCAAATTCAGTAATTTAATATATGCATGTTGCTAAGTTATTGTAGCACTGATTTCACATATTAATATCAGTTTAACACTATCGCCTGTTATTACTCTATTACGATGTAAATGAGCACAGAGTTCAAACAGCTATATTAAAGCGAGTATGACCTAAATAACCTAAAATTAATGAATAGCATTACGACATCGTATTCAAACGCAGTCAAAGGCGCGTGTTTGTATACCTAATGACCTAAGCAAAGTCTAGACTTCACGCCACGAAAATTTGGAGCGCATGAATCAGAAAATTACATGCTTAAAAATTTTGTTATAAGATTTCAGGCGATAAATTTAATTTGTTATTTTACACATTTATATTTTCTAGACCATTTATTTCGGAATTTTAATGAAGTATTCGCCCAGACACTAGATTTTTTTTTTTTACACCTAAATATAATTCAAAATGTAATCTTTACTATACTTTCTATATTTCTATACCTATTTATTGTTATACTACCACATAAGATATTAATATTATTAAATATAATACTTTGGCAATTACGTTTTTTTTTAAAGATACAGTAGACTCTCGTTAATTCGAAACTCGAGGGTCTCTTAAAATATTACGAATTATCGAGTGTTTGAAATATCAAATGGTTCGAAATTTGTGAGAGAAAATAAATAAAACTTCGAATTATTAAGTGTTGATCAATTATTATTTATTAACTGCTCAGAGGAATCTCAAATTCTTTTGCAACATCACTTTTCTTCTCACCTTCCTCTACTTTTTCGATTAACTTCTTCTTTTCAGCAATAGTCAAACATTTAAACTTTCTAGGGCTCATAACTAACACAAACTTTTAATCTGTATACCAACGAAAGAGTAACAGTAACTGAAACATAACTAACCAAACCAATTCGTGAGAAGTGTGTGTCAAATAGTCAAACTAATCATAACAAAAACAAAGGCTCGTGTACGTTGATACAAGTTTGAACTTGTCGCAAAATGTACTTCTTTACAATCTTTACAATCTTTCCGCCTCTTTCTCTCTGCAACTTGAATTGTCGAGTGTTGGACGCCGATGAGTTCGAATTAACGCGTTGTTTTGTTATATCGCAATGATTTTTTCGTTCGAATTACCAAGTGCATAAAAATGTATTGATTTAGTTCAAAATATAAAGAGATTTTGTAGGGAACTCGTGATAATTTTGAATTATAGAGGGGTTCGAATTATCGCAGGTTTGAATTAACGAGAGTCGACTGTAATTTATTGAATCAAGCGTTACTTTGCGGAAATTCAAATTCAAAAACTTAAATTTAACTTATATATCTAGTGTGTTTCCACTTCGAGGTCTCCAAGCTGGTACTTTTGCCTACTTCTTCTCGTGCAAGAGCTTGAAGAGTCAAGACGTCCTGAGGATGCCTCGTGAAGAGGCGAAACACGTGTCGACAAGAGTACCAGCTTGAAGACATCAAAGTCGTCAAGAGTACCAGCTTGAAGACTTCGAAGTAGGCAAGAGTACCAGCTTGGAGACCTCGAAGCGGAAACACACTAGATATATAAGTTAGATTTACGTTTTTTTATAGCCAACTGCGTAAAGGTTCGAGCGTATATGTGGGTAATATGTATGTATATTTCTATATTACCTTCAACAACCTCAACAACTTGATTATTTTTCATGTGCGAGGTATTATTAGATTTGTCTTTACTCCCCGAGTCATAGGGAATTTTTGTTTGTAATAACATTAATACAACTCTAACTAAAATTAAAAAAATGCGTTGATTTTTGTTGTTTAACATCATATCCTGTGTAACGTAAGTGTAAAGCCTCGTACAGACTCACGCTGAGAAGTCTCGGCAAGAAGTCTCGTCGAGACTTCTACCTTGCCTACTTCTACGCACGTATACTTGATTTCGTCTACTAGTTCGCACTGAGACCGAAAAAGAATGTGATAGTCTTCTCTTTTCTCGCCTGAGACACCCTTTGAAGCGGGCAAAAATACCGACACCGATCGGAGAACAGGCGAGCCCGAGAAAGAGACGTAGAGAAACCTCTCACATTCACGCTTCTCGGGGGTTCTCGGACTTTCTCGGCGTGAGTCTGTATGGGCTATAAGATCCACTATGAAAGTCGCTGTTATGTAGTCGGGTATTTTGTTTTATTATTAACTTAGACACTAAACTTGCTTAAGATGTTTGTTGTAAGGTACAAGATGTGCAATCACATTACGTAAGATATTGGAAATAAATTGACCTTTAGCAAATAACAACGGTTTATCACCTACAATTGTGTGTAGATACATGAGAATAGTTAACAAAAATGCCTGTCATCAGTTACATCGTGTCATCATTTTAGTTGTACCCCACTACTGGTCAGTCACAATTGGGGCACAACTAGAATAATGTAGAAAGTCATTGTGTTGTTGTCCACCACTCATCATCTCATCATCTCAGCCATAAGGAGTCCACTGATGGACATAGGCCTCCCCCATGGATTTCCAAAAAGACCGGTTGGAAGCGGCTTGAATCCAGCGTCTTCCCGCCACTTGTATGAAGTTATCAGATCTGTCCATCTCGTGGCTGGTCTTCCTACGCTGCGCGTGCCGGTACTCGAGAACCTTTCGGCCCCATCGGCCATCAGTTCTACGTGCTATGTGCCATGCCCACTTCAACTTGCTAACTAACTGCTTGGCCACCAGTGCTGGACATACATTTTTCAAAAACGTGTCAATATCCACCACTGGGGGACACGCAACGGGACAACGGGAATGTTTGCGAACAATTAGCTTGGTGGGTTATACAATAACTACATTTCAGGTTCAACGTGTACGACCGTTCTCCGATGGCATTCCAGAATAGCTTAGAATGTCGGAGCTATTACCGATCCTTGCGGAAGCTGGCCGAATATTACGAAGACCCTGACCACCAGTGGCAGTTCAAACTCAAGCCAGGTGAGCTTACCCAAATATACTTTAAGATGGAGATCAACGTGCGCAGCTATCTCTCTCAAGCATCACGACATTTTGAAACATATAAAATCATTGGTAAGCGATATTAGAAAAGTGAGAAACGTATTTGTTAATTTAGAGAGGAGAAATTAAAAAAAAAGTTTTATTCAAATATAATTTATAGATACTGGAGTACGAGAAATGGAAGGAAATGGGGAAGACCTTTGCCCAGCAGTGGTCTAGCAGGTTAAAAAAAACATTTATACTGACGACGGCGTTGTGAAAAAACATGTGTTCCCAACTCCGCAGCCAATTTCAAAGATATCAAAAAATTTTTAAAAAAATTTTTTCCTATTAATATGAACAAATTCGTTTCACACTTTTCTAATATCCTTATTTAAGGTTTATTTGTTTAAAAATGTTGTGATGCTCGACAGAGATAGCTGCGCGCGTTCGTTTATTCCCAGTAGTACGGTTGCCAGTCCGGTTGACCGTACTACTGAGACTTTTAATTCCCAGTAGTACGGCTAATGGCGGCTGACCGTACTACTGAGACTTTACAAGTCTCAGTAGTACGGTTATTAGGGATTCGCCGGCCGCTGCCGCGGCACGTTTGCTACGCTCGCTCGGCTCGCGCGATGTGTTTTTAATGTTCTAACATAACCTAACCTACTTTTTGGGCCACTATATTATTTAGTAGGTTAGGTTATGTTAGAACATTAAAAACACATCGCGCGAGCCGAGCGAGCGTAGCGAGCGTGCCGCGGCAGCGGCCGGCGAAGCGCTAAATAATATGTTTAATGGAAATATGTATTCGGTTATCTAGTTCTTTACGATAAAATTTTGTTTTTGGTAGTTAAACTGTTAATAACCGTACTACTGAGACTTGTAAAGTCTCAGTAGTACGGTCAGCCGCCATTAACCGTACTACTGGGAATTAAAAGTCTCAGTAGTACGGTCGACCGGACTGGCAACCGTACTACTGGGAATAAACGCGCGCGTTGAGCGCATTCTTAATGCTGTATCATTATTCAATATATTAAGATATTTAAATTGTCTCCGATAAATAATTATCTGACTTTAATTAAGTTAGAATTATATAGTTTTCTTTGTAAGTTTGGGTATTTATTTGGCTACGACTTTGAAAACAGCGGATGTAATCTTGGGATCTATGGCTGTAGGAAAGAAGCAAGTAGATTCTTTACAATTTTAAAACTAGAATATAGGTCATGAAGTTGTCATTTCATACCCACTTATTATGGGTATGAAATGAAAGGATGTGTTGAGAAAAATAAGAAAAGCTTTTTTATTAATAATTTATATTATTTGGAATATAGAGCTAAGTGAAAATACGAGATGTTAGAGTCAGAAATATCTTGGCACAAAAAATTGAAACTGACGTCTCGATTGTAACGACTCGAACTCGAATTTATAAAAAATAATGAAATAAGCAGTGCTGGTAATGAAACATTAGTTCTTGTTACGAAAATACTCTTAAACTATGATTTTTAAGAACTTATGCTTCAATATATTTTGGAATAATTATTCCAAAAAAAATTTTTTTTGTATTATTTATAGTATAATTTTTTCTTTAGGTAAATCTTTAAATTTCAGTCTATTGAGCGTGTCCGGTTTTTATTCCAGGTACGGTGATGGTAATGGATAATTTTAGGGTTCTCCACGGACGCACAGGTTTCTCAGGAGAGAGGGTTCTTTGTGGCAGTTACGTATCACGCTCTAATTGGTTGGATAGAGCTCGGGTTTTGGGACTTATACAATAAAAATATATATAAGTATATATATTACATAGCTTATAATAAGAACACTGTCAGAGTTCTTAATTATTGTGATAATTGGCTTATAAAGGCGTGTACTACAAAACTTGCACGAGTGCAAACGATTACCTTGTGTAAAATGTATTGAAAAAGTGCGGGTGCACGTGACATTTCACAATATTTATTTCAGTATTCCACAATAATACATAGGTGTTAAATTCAATATTTTTGTGAAATAATACTCCGTGTATCCACGTGATTTTTAACGTACACAATATAATTATGTGATGTTCCGAGGTTTGCAACTGATACTCACCATAATTCGGATGATAATCAAAACAGAGACTGCGAGGCATTCGATGCTTCGCAACAACACACGCTTCAAGCCGAGGCATGCGTAGTACATGCCGCGTAGTATCCGTCTCGAAGGAATGCGTAACACATGCCGCGTAGTATCCGTCTCGAAGGAATGCGTAGCACATGCCGCGTAGTATCCGTCTCGAAGGCATGCGTAGTACGTGCCTCGCTACGAATATGCAAGTACGCACAGACCGAGGCACGTGTGTCCCACGTGACACGCCGCTCGCCTCGCAGGGTCTACAGACCCTGCGAGGCGTGCGGCGTAATCAGGTATCGTAAACGGTTAAGGTATAAGGTTACGCTACCGGTATAATAACGGTAGAGGTATAAATTATAAAGGTAGACCGAAAACGGTGATAATAACGGTTAAGGTATATAATAATAACTCTACCGATATTTTGTTGTTTTGGTACCGAAATCATCGCGTTGCATAGGACCTCTCGCTCTTACACGTTTACATACGAACGGGGGATGGCGATGCGCGGGCGGTCAAGGTCAAAACCTTTATTTTACGGTTACGGTAGCGCAATTTATAATGATATCGTTATTTATCGGTACCGTAAAATTCCTATACCTTTATTTTCAGGTATCAAAATAAAACGGTATGACGTTTATACCCTTAATCGTTATAACCTTTATCTTTTCGGTATGAGACCCCCAGTATTCGCCTTTAACGCGGCATACGACCCGTTGTTCCTTTCATGCGTCTGTCATGTTGCCTGCGGCCAACGGAATGCCGCTTACATACTAAAAGAAAACAGTTGAGGACCTTGGGAATTGTTTCTTTGTAGGAGTTTTTATAGTATGAATGTCACGTTCTTTTTAGAGTGGTATTTCCCACGAGGTATGTTTATACTGAGATTTAGCATTTACTATTTTTATTTAGTCATTGTGTGGGCGTGTATGGCTTTTATAAAACTAACTAGGCTTTGAGGATTATACTATTTTGTGTTAAATTTTAGATTTTTTCATTTTATCTAAGGACAATTAAAAGTGACGTCAAAATATGTATTATATGTATATAATTAAATAAAAAAGTGTAAATAACCAGAAAATATAAAATAAAATACAAAGTTCAATTATATGACTTTCATTTCAAATATTTCAACCAAAAACAGCATAATTTTATAATATTATGAATAGGTATTTGATAACAGCTTACCTGATATTTAGTGATGACACCATCAGCCTGGTGCGTTGACCATCGTCAGCCACACAGCTGACAGTTCTATCAGCCATCTAGTTCCATGGTACAAGCTTTGCTTAGTTTGGGCTAGATGGTGTTGTGTGAAATGTTCACAAATATTTATATTTAAACATGCATTAGGGCTATCTGTAGGCTGCGTCAAACAGATAGTTACAAGCCCCATTTCAAAAGTTTGAAAATATTAACATGTCATGTCTATATATATATATATATATATGAGTGTGTGGTATTTGTGCTTTACAACTTAGACTTCTTTGCTAATCTAAAAAATGCAAGGCATAATCATAAAATTGTTGCACCTACACGTAAAACAGCACTGCTTTTTTTTAAATTAGTTTTGGACCCGCCTTAAGCATTTGCCAGAGTCAAGTACTAAGATTTCTTCAAGTTTCTTAAATAAAACAAGTTATAAATGTTCTAGTCACAATCTAAGTCACGTTTATAGTAATTTTTAAATTCAAGTCGTGCTTCAGTGAAGTGGTGGCGACTTTACAGGAAGCTTCTATGGAGTTTTGCTGCCAACATAAAAAGACGCGTTTCGTCACTTTATTTCACTTGCCCACACTCACGCATTTGATCAAACACTTAATGAATAAAACACCACCATTTTTACTTACCTTACAGCATTAAAGCTTAAAGTAACTCAAGTTTAGGAAAATGAAATAAAACAACACTTTATATCCATGACGTTTGCGAAAACTGAGCAGCACTGCTCTCTAACAGCATAATATACCTATATAATCACCTACCAGAGGAAATAGCTTGCACGAAACAAATATTCATTTTAAAAAAATATATAAATTATTACTGGATAAGGCATATTATTTTGTAAAATAATATTTAGCGGATAATTTTAAATAATGTTGGCATAATTTATAACTTTCTGTTAGCATTGATTGGATTTTAATATCATATTGACATTCTGCGAGTATATATACTAATTACTATGACATTTAACTTTATACTACGATAACATATGTTTAACTGACATTAACTTTACTAAATTTGATTATAGTCTACGCTTATGTTGACATCACTTTTGACTAAAATTTAATTGTTGATTTTTTTGTTGTTTAGTATGATATTTATATTATTGTGTGTTAAGTAAACTTTAACGTAACTCTATTTCACTTGGCATTAACTTTAATTACGTGTTGACATTGATTGAATTTGAACTATTGGTATATTTTCACAAATCTGTTTAGTATTACATTTATTATTTTATATCCATTTAACATTAGCATAACTATATTTTCATTTCATGTTGCATTATAATTTAGTAAATTTCTATTTGTATATCATTAATATAAAGTTGTATTCGAATACGACATATTGGTATGACCATGAATAGGTAGGTTATCTAATTTTTTTATACTGCGGTGACACAGATTATCATGCTGTAGATTATTGGCATTTTGTTTGCCGATTTCTTTCAGATCTATTGTCTATGATAGGCGTTGTGTAGTTTTCATTGATTTTTGATTGATTTGTTTTTCTAATTTTTAAATTTAGATTTCCGTATTTTGTTACCATTATATTTTTTGTTTCTGAGAGGACAATACTGAGTTGGAGTTTTGGCGGGAACGTCATAGTAACGTGTTGTTGCTTTGTTTTATTTTCCTAAACTTGTGTTATTTTGAACATTAATGCTATAAAAATGGTGGTATTTTATTCATTAAGTGTTCGATCAAGTGCGTGAGTGTGGGCAAGTGAAATAAAACAGTGAAACGTGTCTTTTCACGTTGTCGGCAAAACTCCATAGAAGCGTCTAGTAAAGTCGCCACCACTTTACTGAAGCAGGACTCGACTTATAAATTGACTGTATACGTGACTTAGATTGTGACTAGAACATTTACAACTTGTTTTATTCAAGAAACTTGAAAAAATCCTAATACTTGACACTGGCAAATGCTTTAATGCGGGTCCAATACAAAGAAGAAGAAGAATACTGAGTTAAATTCCAATTGAGTGAGAATGACAACAGGAAACCTGTTAGTCGCATTATTGATCATGTAAAGTTAAATTTAAATAATTATTTGACAAATTTTTGTATGCCGTAAGGCAGGATATGGTGCTCTAAAAATGTATCCTACCCACCTACGCAAATAAAGGTAATATAACAACGGTATCAGCATCATCTTAAATCAAGAATTGATTAGGAACAAATAGGCAGTCAGTGTCGATTTCAACAGAAACAGCCGTCTGCGTTTATTAACTACGAACCGTTGAGGTGTGAAAGGCAATTTCAGTAATTAAAGCCGGCGAGGTGATTCTCGGCGATTCTGAAACCAATTACAGTGGGTCGTTCACTTTTCGAGACACAATTACGCTTTGTTAAAGCGTGTTTCAAGTGGAAACGCAAGTCTACGTGACTCTAAATGAAGATTATCTATGTAAGTATAATTTTAACTGCACTAATTACTGGAGCGGACGAATGAGCGAGTGACTATGACGCACGAAATCAATAATTGAAATAATTTGCTGTTCGTTACCTCTGTGCAAATGTAAATAGGGCCACGAATTCTGTGACTCTGTGCATCAAAGAAAATATTTTTTTTTTTTTCCTTTGTTTCTTGGCATCGCACGAGGGCATTCTGCCAGCTTCAATGTTAAATTGTTAATTTCAGTCTTGATCTTGAAGTGATTTCATCTTCATCAAAATTGACATTTTTAAAGATTAACTTCTAGAGGTTTTAGTCTTAATAGCAAAACGGGGAAACCATAAACGCGTGAGATTTATAAACTGTTATTGTTACTAATAATTTGGAAGAAAGAAAAATGGATCAGAAAAGTAAGGACTAGAAAATTAAGGAAGAAAACAAAAAGATAAACGCAAATTATAATTTTATATTGTTCGATAGAAGGTAAACAGATAATAAGTTATATATATACGGGTCTTGGGTATGAAGTAAACAGGAAATGTCTGTGGGGAAAGGGACCTGATACGTGATGAGGGAATCATAGAATGTGAGGATATCATATTGCGGACATGAAAAAAATAAGTGATTTAAATCACCTACGTCACTTCCACAGTCACAGGAAGCGGAATCGATGATATTAGTTCTGGCGAGATGAGCTGGGGTACACACATGGCCCAATCTCATACGGATTATAGATGATGTACCACGCTTACACAGTAACATACGAGTATCGAAAAACCACGGTCTTAATCTAATATTCGGTTGTATATTGAAATAGAATTTCCCTTTCTTTAAAATGCTGTTCGACCAAACTTCTTCCCAAGCCTTCTTCAAAGAAAGCTTGGGAAGAGTGGTCAAATCGTGGCAGAAAATAGTGTATGGGAATAGATCACCACAAACTACAGCTTGATTTGCGAGTCTATCTGCTATTTCATTGCCACTTATCCCAGTATGACTTGGAATCCATGCAAAGGAAATAGAAAGACCGTTCAAAACACATCGATATAATTCTTCCCTTGCATTAATAATAATCGGGTAATTTTGTGATTTAAATGGAAATTTTGCTAATGAATAGAGAGCACTCAGTGAATCAGAAAAAATGGTCGTCTGTGGAAGTTTCATTATACGAATATACTCTATGGCCTTGAAAATACCATAACATTCGCCGGTGAACACGGAAGTCTCTGGTGGTAATTTAATTTTCTGAACAATCTTGTATTGTGAGTGATATACGCCGACTCCTACCATACCCGTAGACGTGTGTTTAGAGGCGTCACAATAAATTTGATGCCAACCACGCCAGATATCATCAACCTTTGCATTAAATACAGTGTTCGCATTAGGATTGTGTTTTTCAGTTCCTAAATTTAGGATTACATTTGGAGAATAAATTAAAGCATCATAATTACAATTGAATATAGGTAAATATTGACTTTGATAAACTGCCCCTAATGATAAGAATTTTCTGAAGCTAGCAACTAAGCGCGGTGGAGTTTTGTGCCGCCAGAACGGAGTAGATTCTACAGATACTGAGAGATGGTGAAGTTTCTGTATAAGTGGATGATTAGCAAATTGTAAAGCGCGAAATAAATATCTGTCACAAAGATATTGCCTACGTAATTGTAAGGGAGGATCACCACATTCAGTTTGAAGAGCGTTTATAGGACTCGATTTCATAGCACCTGTTATTAATCGCAGAGCTTTTGATTGAATGTCATCCATCTTTCTCAGACCTGCTAAACTACAAGGCTCCAACAAAAAACTCCCGTAATCCAGGACGCTTCTTATCAAAGCATTATAGATCAGCTTTAGAGAATACGGATGCGCACCCCACCAAACGCCGGAAAGACATTTAAGAATGTTATATACTCTTTCACATTTTGATACCACATATTCACAGTGTGGAATTCCGGTGAGTTTGCTGTCCAATGTAACACCAAGAAATCTAATGTTGTCTTTTTCAGGCAAAATTTCATCTTTAAAAGATATTCTTATGGGATTAAGCCCACGTTTCCTAGTGAACAAGATAACATTACTTTTATGTGCCGACAATTCTAAACCATTATAGTCTAACCATTCTCCTAAATTATTCAGTGCTTGGGATACGCGAGCGGTGGCTGAAGGGATAATCTTATTAGACGTGTAAATCAGTAAATCATCAGCATATTGTAATATACTAGCCTCCCCACGAAGTGACGATTCTAAATCATATGTGTAAATACTGTAACAAATGGGACTTACGACAGAGCCTTGAGGTAGGCCTTTCCAAAGAAGTCTATGAGCAACATCATTATCTAACTTAATTGATCTACCTGATAATAAATTAATAATAAAATTAGACAACATATGGGCACGTTTAGTTTGTCAAATTTTTCTCGAAGAACTGGCAGAAGGACATTGTCGTAGGCTGCTTTAATATCTAAACATACAGCAACAACCGATTCATCTCGAGAGAAAGCAATACGTATATCAGTGGTAAAAATACCAATGCTGTCTATTGTGCTTTTACCTTTACGAAAGCCATACTGAGACGATGCCATTAACCCATGACTTTCGAGGTACCACTCTAGTCTATTCTTAACTAAACGTTCCGCAATTTTAGCGATCACTGGAGATAGGGCAATCGGACGGTATGATGATACTTGAGAAGGATCTTTGGAAGGTTTCAGAATCGGTAATATAACTTGAGATTTCCATGAGGGAGGTACAGTACCAGACATCATTACTGCATTAATAAGACTTAGGAGGTAAGATAATGAATGTTCAGAGAGGTTACAGAAAAACGAATACGGGAGGCCATCTTCACCAGGGGCTGAATCTGATACTGACGAAAGAACACCTTTTAACTCATCTAAAGTAAATAATGAGTTGAGTCCAACTTGGTGTTGGATTATACTTAAAGGGCGTTCTATTAATTCTCGATCTGGGACAAACGGTGGAGCTAGGTGGTTTAGAAATTCATGAAACATAGATTGAGGAAGACTAGAATAATTATAATCAGTCATTGCATTTTTAAATCTACGAATATTTTGCCAAACATTTGAAAGACGGGAATGCGGGGAGATTGATGAACAATATCTTTTCCAGCCATCGAATTTCTTGTTCTTAAAAAGTTTGCGGTTTGTTTCCATGATTTCAATCAAAGTTTGGAAATTCTCATTGGACATGTTTTGGTTATAAGCTTTTTCAGCGATTTTTCTTCTTTTAACTGCCAATGTGCACTCATTATCCCACCAAGGAGGTGATGGAATTTTAGCTGAAGCAACATTCTTTAAAGGGAAGGTTTCACTAGCGGCTTCTGATAAAGCTGCAGATAATTTATCAGCGCTTACAATAACACCGAATGATGAGACAGGAGACAGAGATTTAATTTTAGATTCAGCTCTGGAAGAGAAACTATCCCATTCGTTATCTATAATTCTGTATTTTAAGCGAGGTTTTCTGAATGGCAAATTATTTATTTTATGATTTAAAAAAGTCAACAATATTGGGAAGTGATCACTACCAAATGACGAAGAAAGAATTTCCCATTTAATATCGGTGGCTAAATGTGAAGTACAAACAGACAAATCAATTGCACTTTTACCTTCACTAGGTTTAGTTCTACGCGTAGGGTTACCAACGTTTAATACACATAGATTGTGCTCATCAAATAAATCAAGGAGGCTTAGACCATAATAATCTGTGATCGAACTACCCCATGATTGATGGTGAGAATTAAAATCACCTAACAATATATATGGTTTTGGAAGATTACGTATGATATTATTTAATTCTAGTAATGCATGTGACGAAGGATGAGGGACGTAAACAGAAACAAAACAGATAGAATTAATAACAGCTGCTACTATTGAAATATTATCGCTATGAGGAGGAATATTGATAGGAGCATATGACAAAGAGTTTTTGATAAGTATGGCAGTACCACCACACCCATCATTTCTATCGTTGCGAAGACACGAATAGTGTTTAAATTTGAAAACGGAACCAGGCTTTAGCCAGGTCTCTGCAAGAGCAAATACAAACGGATTGTATGTATTTAATAAATAAATAATATCATGTTTCTTATTACGTGCGCTGCGGCAGTTCCACTGCAACACTACTGCTGGGTGTGCATCCATGATTAATATTACTATTTGTTTGTACGAGTGATTGAATTAAAAAAGCAGCGTTGGACGGTATGAGATTAGATTGGGAAAGAATATTTATAAGGGCTATAATCAATTCCTTCAAAGAGTTATCTTCCCGAGTATCGTTCGAGTTATGTGAAAAAGCGCACCCATTTGATGGGGCAGGCATGTTGGAATCTTTAATAAGTTCATTATGAGCCAATTTATGATTGTATCCTACGGATGATTTGTGTGGAGATTGTGGACGCAAAAAAACTGTTTTTTTGTAAGAAACTGTAGGAGAAGCGTTATTGTGCTTATTTTTTTCATGTATTACTTGGCTGTTAGTGGTAACTGCATTAGAATATGATTTTGAAATAGTTGGGTGAATCCTAGCAGCTTCTGCATAGGAAATATTATGCTCTGCCATTGATAATTTGATTTTTTTTTGTCTCGCATATTCAGGACACGATTTGTTGGTGGCAAAATGGTTACCTGAACAAATACAACAAGTAGCATTTTCTACCTCTACTTTGCACGAGTCTCCAGTATGTGCATTTCCGCACTTAAAACAACGTGCCGTTGATCGGCAGGATATTTTAGTATGCCCATATAAACAGCAAGCGTAACACTGTATAGTAGGGTAGTTATACAGTTCTACCGGTAATGCGTTGAAACACATAAAAATTCTGTTTGGCAAAAACTGTCCATCAAAAGTGACCACAATCGTTTGCGAGGGTTTCCATACAGGAGAACCGTCAACCATTGATTTTTAGTTTAAACGTCTAACTTTTAGTATCTTACCGCATCCTCCTGGGACGCTGGTATTTTCAATCACTTCCTCAGGTGACCATTCCACAGGTACACCTCGTACTAGGCCCATTCGCGTGATATGATAACTGGGAATGAAAGCGTTCAGTTTATTACCCACAAGCTTGATATTTTTAAGAAACAAGTTCGCGTCTGCATAAGTGGTAAAGCCCAAAGAAATTCTATTTCTACCTATACGCTTAATGCTTCCATTTACAACATTGCAAACATTGAGTTCACGTAAGTATTTACCAAAGGAAAGTGGATGAAACGTGGTACCGTCATTTGGTGAAGACTGCTCTCGTTGAACGTGGACAATGTATGGACCCAAGTCTGTTTCATTATATTGAGTTCTTGAGACTGGAGAAGGACGAGGAGGTGGTGACTGTGGTGTTGTAACTGATGACGGTGAAGGAACAGGATGTTGTACTCGTACATGGGATATTTCTTTTTTAATGTCAGACCGCCTTCGTTTTGGAGGCACATCTGAATTATTTTTCCTAACAATTGTTGATTCTAAATCCATTTCAGTATCATAAATGGTTACATTACAACCAACTGGAGGCACCGTACCTCCAGGATCGATCGGTGGATCCATGGGGAAAATCAAGAAAAAACTAACTTACCAATATAGCAGGGGATATATACAATAAAATTATATACAATACACTACTTATCTGATCGCACAAACAAATTAAATAACAATTTTTAATAAACAAAAGCAAATTTTCCGCCCGAACAATTCGAGAGTTTCCCGCGCTTTTTAAAGAAAATATAACTATCTGTGCATGTTGCTGTTGTTGTTTAAACATTTTACGGCAACTGGATATTAGGCCTTTATGCTTTTTCGTTTTATCTCCTATTCTCTTTATTTAACGTCAACAGAGACAGAATTATTGCCACAATTGCCCACAATCAAGTAAACAAGTTGTAATTAAGTCCTCGTTACGCATCAGCAAATTGATGATGATTTAGAGGAAGTTATTATGGAGTTTCTCATTGACATATAGCACACATTTCTTCGCTTTCTTTCACTAGATTGTCGGCGGTATCAGGCGAAATGTTAACCAAGAGTGACATATGTGATGCTATTTTTGATGAAGACCGCCGAACCCGATTGCAACTGATGGTCGAAATAGACGTGAGTAACCCATGGTTTTATTTAAAAACTGTATTTTTAGGTTTAGTGTGTAATAGACAATATCTTCGCTGGTTGTGAATTTTTTAGTTTATTATTTTCTTTATTAGACAGAGTGTTTTAAAAGTAGTCCAATAAAAATGTTGTTAACTTAGGTTGAATACTTTTCTGATCAATTGTGAGACACCTGCTGACTGATATAAGTTTTTTTTTTTATTTTATATTTTTAGGTTTGTTTATTATTCATGGCTAAAGCGACGTTGAAAGTTATGGTTTGTACCAAGGTTTTAAAATAAAAAAAAACAACGGGTTGCACTCCGGGAGTGCCAGCAGAAGTGAAAATTAAAAAATAAAATAGCAAAAAGACTGACTCGTGAAGGATTTGAACCTCCGCCCTCCGATGGACAAATTGAAATTTATATCGGTGCTCTAACCTACTGAGCTAACGAGTCTTACGTGTATGTGTCGAAAATAAGAATTCGGTGCAACGAAATGACGTCATGCTAGAAGGACAAACTTGTACATACAATAATGAACTTTAAATGCAGAACGTTAGAATAGTTTTCTGACTGTCCGTCTTACGATCTGACGATCTGACGCGAGTTAAATTTTTTTTACCCATCCCAAAAATGCACAGCGCAGCTAAAGAAGTTTACACTTCAAAAATTTTATCTAACATAAGTTACTTATATAAAGATACTAGAAGGACAAACTTGTACATACAATAAAAAACTTTAAATGCAGAACGTTAGAATAGATTCATGACTAAAATAATCCGTCCGTCTTACGAATTTTCGTTTTACGAGTTTTAATCTGACGATCTGACGCGAGTTCAACATTTTTTTCCTATCCAAAAAATGCACAACGCAGCTAAAAAAGTTTTCACTTCAAAACTAAAATAAATGCTATATCGATAGGTGTGCTGCTAGACTTTACTAGGGTGTGCCACAATGTCGGAAACTACGAAATTACGTGGAACTTATATCGTTGTAGAACTTTCAGCAGCGGCTTCGAACTTCGAGTAAATAATAACCTTAGTAGCGATGAAAAAATCTGCTTTTTATGCAATTTAAAAAAGCATCTTACCTTATTATGATAAGATATAATAGATATCTAATAAAAAGTCCGATTATAAGCCAAATATATTGTAAGTATCACAATAATCCTCGGAATACAATGCGATGTCATTGAAATATCAACGAAGGGAGGCGACCGCACGCGACGCCGGGCTGTTGTGAACCGGATATTAGCGTCCTACTAGATTACACTCAGGATATTAGACGTCCAAGTGACGTAGATTGGGTTATAGTTTATGAAATCGCGTAGAGAGGCTTATATTGCATACTGCGTGTGTATTTTGCTTATGTTGTTTAGCAAATTGTGGCCTGTTTTCATTGGGTCGTATCGGTCAGTATTGGTCACGATTGTTTGTTTATGTTTGAGAATGCAATAAATACGCAGTGTATTTCCCGCCATCTGAGAGGCTACGGTTTATTGTGGAACTTTGCGCTGCGCTTTGCAGTTTTTTTTAGGTTTATGTGCCTAAACAAAAAATTTGATGAATGAAGTAGGTATATCATAGATAAGTTAATAAAAATATTCTAAACATTTTGAAATGAATGATGTGAGACATTGACATCATACCGGTGTTTTAATTACACGTATAATATCGTTAGAGAAATGGGACTATAGGTACTCTGTGAAACGATAAGTACGCATAAACACGAGAAATAGTACTCACATCCGAATATTCTTTTTGCGATATGGATTTTGTCAGATCCCTGAAATAAACGTTTTCCGTCTGAACATGCGTCTTAAAAGTCTTAATTTTTGTTTGAAAATGAATTTGTGACTAAGCTAACAAGATTATTTATATGGAAATTAACGTGGTTTTCACACAGTTTTAAATAAAAACTACGGGTCACTCACGTCGTCGCGCGTCACCGACGACGAGAGTAACGTGTGTGCTGCTCCTTTGAAAAAGACCGCCGAATGCGGTTGAAACTATAGTCGGATATTTCGGCTCAAAACAGACGTGAGTGACCCGTAGTTTTTATTTAAAAAAGATTATTTATACATCTATCATGCTTTGACATGATAATAATTTTATATAGGAGACGCTTATATTATATTTATATACGGTACGAATACGGAATCAGACCTGTGCTCGATCCTTTGTCTATGGTCTATGAAAAGTACGCTATATCGCGCGTTATCGAAAAATCAAGCTTGAAACGATGTCCCTTTTCACGCTGTTTAACTTTTACTTTTCTTATAAGATCTTTTACCGTCTTTTTAAACAGTTTCAAAGACTAAACAGTTGAACCGTACGTAATGAAATGTTTCATAGTAAGCTTACCCGATGACAGACAAAGACATTTTTTTCATACTTAACTGTCGAGAGCAAGTTGCTCGACTGATTTTTAACCGACTTCCAAAAAGAAGGAGGTTCTCAATTTGACTGTATCTTTTTTTTTTTTTGTATGTTTGTTCAGCGGTCACTGCGCCAATTGCGAATTGTTTGTGATGATTCTTTTTTGTTTAGTAGGCAATTTAATACCTCAGAGGTGGTCCTATATACATTTTATCAAAATAATTTCAGTACTTTGGTTTTTATAACAAAACAACTGAAAAAATATCATCTAAGTAAACGAATTGCGTATTTTGTAGTCGGTTATTTCAGTTTTTTAAACTATAATTATAAAAGTAACGCTTACTTAGAACAATCGAACGGCGACCCACCTTCCAGGTGTATTGTAGTTAAATTGTCATTGCGAACGCAATACACTGCGCTCATCAATGCAATCACTGCAGGCATGGGCGTACCCAGGGGGGGGCAGGGGGGGCAGCTGCCCCCGCCTGGAAGCTCGCAAAAAATGTATGAACTCGCCTAATTACCTACTAATCAAAGTTTAAACGGGGCCTTATGTGCTAACTTTTAAATAAACCGCGCAGTAGACACTGGCAAAATGTACGGTGCAATTATTATTGCCATAAAAAAACCACGCAGTGAGCAAGCGCTACAGTCGCCAGCCACCGCGCACCGCCGCGCGCCGCGGCGACGATGGCGGACGAAGAATACCGAATCTCTGCTGAGCGTTCGTATTCTTGGCGGTAGGGAATTGCGAGCGACTAGCATTTATTTTATTTGACATGTTATGCTAAGGCTTTGAATCTTGAGAGCTGCGTCTTCCAAGGACAGCACGCCGCCAACAATATAGGGCAAATCAACCAGCTGGTTCGTTAAGCGAATATTTTCGCCGATCGTTCAAAGTTATTTAATATCCTTTGCATTTTGAGCCATGTCAGTACTGTGACAACATTAACAGCAAATCAGCATATGAATACCTAAAATTTAATATTATTATTTTTAGTAAGTAAGTATTTTTAGTAGACTGAGTAAGAAGGAGGGTTATGATTTTCAAGTGTATGTATATGGGTATGTTTCTATATGATCGCCTACAAGCCTAAGCGGCTTGACCGATTCTGATGTGCGAGGTGTCGTAAAACTCCAACAAGCTTTTTCGTAATAAATAAGTGATTTCACTAGAATTATTCTAAATAATGCGCCCTTATAGTCTTTTACAGCGGTACTTTGTCATAAAAACGTATGTTTGTAATTTTCTATAAAGTCATGTTTTTTAATTAGGAATAATAAATTTGCAATCAATGCATTCAAATGGCTGTATTTATAATTTTTGATAACGTAAAAGTCGTTCTTATCCCTGTCGGATATTTCATTTTTCTCTTAACATAAATACTTGTTTGGTTCATCTGGGCCACAAAACCTAGGACACGTTAACAAGATCAATGAATCAAATTATTTCCAAGATTTAATTTTAAAAACCTTCTAAATTTTCGCGCTCACTTCGCTCGCGTTTTTAGTACTTGAACATAGAAATACTGTGGGCTCACTTGTATGAGAAATAAAGCATATTACTTTAAAAACACAATAAAAAGTTTAAAAAATTTTCGCGCTCGCTTCGCTCGCGCTTGATTATTTCCTATTATTTTTACCCAACCACATAAGAAAGAGCGTTAAGTTTATTCGACTAAATGTATGTATGTATGTGGGTATGTTTCTATAAGATCGCCTACAAGCTAGTGAACTTGCTAATACAATCAAATAATTCACAAAAAACAATCACTAAGCAAAAATTGTTTCCCAACTGTCAAGAAAGTAGCGTGTATCTTGTAGGTATGTTTGTAATTTTCTATAAAGTCATAAGTTTAAATTTAATCAGGAATAATAATTTGCGATCAATAAATTCAAATCGTTATATTTATAATTTTTTATAGCGTAAAAGTCGTTCTTATCCAGTCGGTTATTTCATTTTTCTTTTAACACAGATACTTGTATGGTTTATCTGGGTCACAAAAACCTAGGACACGCTAACAAGATCAATGAATCAAATTACTTCCAAGATTTAATTTAAATAACCTTTTCAATTTTCGCGTTTAACATTTTTCTAATTTAATATAGAAGTACTGTGGGCTCACTAATACGAGAAATAAAGCATATTACTATAAAACATTACAAAAAATTTCGCGCTCGCTTCGCTCGCGCTATTTATTACCTATGTTTTATTATTAACCAACAAAATTGTTACACTCCCCCTCCCTCCCCCCTCCCCGCTATGTTTCATGTAGGTGTTTTTGTGTAGTGTGTATAACAAAAAAGCCGCGAACGATCTGACCTAAAAAATCTGACTTGCCCCCCCCTAGACCAGAAGCTGGGTACGCCCATGACTGCAGCCATAGTCTGCCACGCTGGCCAAGTGCGGGTTGGCAGACTTCACACATCTTCAAGATCATTGAGAACTCTCAGACATGTAGGTTTGCTGACGATGTTTTCCTTCACCGTTTGTATTTGCCGGCAATCAACAATACGCACATAAATTCGAAAAGACAGAGATGCGTGCCGCGGGATTCGAACCCAGGACCTGCGGACCGCAAGTCAGACGGTCTCCCGAATAGGCTGCCGGAAACTTACTTGCTTACTTTGCTTATATTATATTGTTTTGATAAAATATTTATAGTATGTATCTCAAAGCATTTGCGAAATTGCGTATAATATATTATATGTACTTACCGCGTATTATGTTAATTATTCGAATATATAATATAGCAATTCACTTTACCCCACAATAAAGATGGCACTCGCAGTTTCGTGGTGTGAGTCTTATTGAACCAAACGACTTTTAGAACTATAGATTCAAAGTTCAAATCAAATCAAATCAAATATATATTTATTACTTAAAAAATCTTTACAATAAATAGTTCCTAATTACACTGTGGCCCCACTCTAGACACAGGGTCCGTGTTGTGGGAACCTAACTTCGAGAGTCTTATTTTACGAGTTACTCGGTAGAGGGTCAGAAGTTGCTTTGTATCTTTCTTCTTTAGATCTTTCGTTCTTCCTTTGCATTGCTTTGATGACATTTATATTCTGTAGGTACCTCAAAATTCGAGGTCTTATTATTTTATGAACTTTTCTTCTGGAACATGCGCTAAAGCTAGTCTAATTTATTTGAACATGTTTATTACTTAATTATAAACAATAATTGTAAATATGGACAAAATCGGTCAAGAGTTTGTCGAGATAAAAGTTTATGAAATCTCGGTTTAAAACAGAAGAAGAGCTACGAAGCCAATTGTCGGCCAATTTTGATAATGTTTAATTTTTTTTATGCAAAAACATTCGACACAGAATTCTAAATATAAATTTAGAATAAGTAGACCTCGCAAGTACAGACTTTTTGCAACAAGTAATTTTACATAAGTTTGTGCTTGCAAAGTCTACTGTTCGTAGAACTACTAGTAATACTGGCTTACTGGACAATGGTATAAATTATGCTTTAAGACTTTACGCAACTTTGACTTAGAACTGATCTTCACTCTAAACATTTTGGCCCTCTGGACCTTTTGACGTTAGACGTTTTGACCCACAGGAGATTTTGGGTCATATCATCATGGCCAACTAGACCTTTGAGCTCACTAGACATTTTGGATCACTGGACATTGTGACCCTGAACAAAGTAAATCCTACTCGTGTTATGTTGATATTAAATCTATGCCTTTAAAGTTCGTTGCACTGAATCTGTTTGATTCATGTCAACGTTTAGCCTGAAAGGCTCATATTTCATAATTATTAGCATATAAATAACCCAAATTTCGTCTCATATTGCGAGAGGACGACGACGTTTATCTCTTAAATTTTTTACGTAAAATATGTAAGCAGCCCATCACATACAAGATTGTATCGATAATAAGCTATCGGTTTAAAAAGTAAAACTTACGCCACACCGTCGCTTAACATCAGGCGAGTTGGTGGTCAATCGTAGATCCAAACTATATAAAAAAAATACACTTAACCAATTTATTGTATATTCTGTGCTTATGCTCCCTTTGATCGCGTGGTCTGACTGTTTTGTCCGAACTATCGATCCTTATGATTTTTTTTCTTTACGTTAGATTAATCGGAATACAAGGAAACATTCAGCCTCTTTCTTACAAAATTGTATTTTCTTTATCATATCAATTACAGATGTTTATTCATACGTAATTGACGTGTGCTTAGTAATTATTTTCTTTTGATTTCAAACACGATGTTCACATTTGGAAACATAAAACAATGAATTGATAAATCATTACCATTTCCATACAATTTAACATTCGAACTTTTAGAACATGTTAGTCTGGGAAAATAAACAGATTGCAGCAAGATGATTTCCCCACGTGCCGGCAAACTCTCCTCATATAAGAGTTTTATAGATATAGAAACGTATTCGCGAGCTCTTAATTATTTATTTATTTTATTTATTTAATTAACTAAAACGGTATTCACCAATTACATTAGTTAATATACATTTCATACATATAATAATAATAGTCGGCAGCGGAGGACGTCCTCGCCGCGCTGGTCTTTGTGGCGGCGGTAACGTCGGAGGCTATTATTATAAATAATAACTATACTTCTACGAATATACTTTAATTTTTAGGGTTCGTTATGGCGTTTCGCCATGGCCGTCTGTCCACAGCTTAGTGCAAAAACGAAACTAGAAAGTTACAATTTCGTATGATTATACATAACGCCAACAAAACGATACAATAAATTCTTGAATTTTTTTTTTTGAGGTACGTTTGTACGGTTTTGAAGTAATTTTTCCTACACATAAAGTGGGGATGAAAAATTTTTGGCCATTTATTTTTCAAATTTCGTTATAACTCCAAGGTTAAAAGATCAAAAGTAAAAAATTAAAATAAATCGATTTATCAAAGTCAGTTAATATTTAGGAGTGAGAAGTTTTCTACTATAGTTTTAAAGGCCACTATCAGTGCCACCTATCCTACTCCGTACATGGTTGCCTGGAAGAGATCGCTTTAAGCGATAAGGCCGCCTATTAAAAGAATAGCCATAGTAATATTGTCTTCTTTTAATATGTTTGTACAATGTGGTCTTTAAATAAAGAGTTATCTATCTATCTACTATTGTACGAAATACACGTAGTATCTGGCGAAAGATGTCATAAGAACTATGATTTTATTACTCAATTAAATATTCTATGACATAAGTAAGACAGTTATCATTACGATAATTTTTTACACATTCCTAGAAAGAAATACGAGTAAGAACGTACGCAAAATTACTTAACAAAATTGGCACCATTACGTACTCGACGAAGTAATATGAGAGATCAAATAGCAGGGGGCACATTCCCATGATATTATTTCTTACTTTAGTTATAAACGAATGCCTCTGCAGACTGCGCTATGATTACCAGACCCAAAAACAAGGGTTTTATAAGATTCACGTGTTTATCTGTGGCTTCTATTGTGTCTGTATGTGGCTTCGTGGCTATTAAACGAATGGACCAATTTGTCGATGTTCACCAGTGGTGGACACGGAAGTGGGGGACACCGGGAATAAACGATTTTGATCTAGTTTTTTTTGTTTGAAAGTGGATTTGAACGAGTGTGTTTTTTACTCGAAACACTTAAAACCCCCGTCACACAAAACCGGCTAAACAAATTTTGATAATACTTAGAGGATTTAGATTAAATATTCTGCGTTTTATCAAATTTAGTTCAGCCGTATTTATAAGTAAGGGACTTTTAAGTTTTCTAAGCTTACTTGACAAGAGCTTGTCTTTTGTAGCTTCGATATGCCATAGCACATTTTTCGCGGGTAAGATTTATTATTCAAATAACAAATTTCCTTGAGTTTTTTTTAAATTATTTGGTTTAACATACCTACATAAGTATCGATGCCATTTGAAGGCGACAAAAGGCCACTGAAGAGAGAAATAACCACATTTCGCTTGTTGTTGATATGGTTAACATATAAATTTTTGACCTAAGTGTATTACTGTAACGCAATGAAAGATATCGGTTTTACTTTTTGTCTACAATAATTGACCGAGCAAGCGAAGCGAGAAAATGCTGAATTTGAAAATTAGGTTCAAAACTTATAAATTAAAGAATTTGCTATTTGTGAATATACCTACGGACGGTGTGCTTGCGAAGTCTATTGTTCGCAGACACCCTAGTTTCATCATCATCATCTCAAAAAAAACGTTCACGGACATAGACCTCCCCATGAATTTCGAAAAACCGACGACGGTTGTAAGCGGCATACATTCAGCCACATGTAACAAGCCGTCCTTACGAGTGTGCTTACAAGTGTATGTGCCCAAATCTCCATCATAGACCGCATTGATCGATTAACACCAGGTGAGTTGGCGGTCAAGCGTAAGCCTATTTTCGAATTAAAAAAAATCGGCCTCGATACGTGGTAGTGTGAAGAAGGCTTGAGGCGTCGTAATCGGCGGTACTTAGGCGAGGACGCGTCTACGTGATGACGGATAAAGCCGTAATCCCTTTCGCAGCATTTGTTTGAAGGCTCTTATCGCGGATCAAGACAATGGGCAGGTCTCAGGGTCCATTGTTTCAAGCAGTACTATCGACGCAACTCAGTAGATAAGATTCACACTGAAATCTAACTTATGTATCTAGTGTGTTTCTGCTTCGAGGTCTTCAAGCTAGTACTCTTGCCTACTTCGAAGTCTTCAAGCTGGTACTCTTGCCTACTTCGAAGTCTTCAAGCTCGTACTCTTCTGTTTCGGTGTCTAGCTGGTACTCTTGACGCGATTGTGCGAGAGAGCTCGAAGAGTCAAGAAGTACTGAAGATGCCTCGTGAATAAGTGAAACACGTGTCGACAAGAGTACCAACTTGAAGACATCGCAGCAGAAGAGTACCAGTCTGAAGACTTCGAAGTAGGCGAGAGTACTAGCTTGAAGACCTCGAAGCGGAAATACACTAGATATATAAGTTAGATTTATAAAGCTGGCAACCGCAGCGTAGAAATACCAGCCACAAGGTGAACAGAAGATATCATACAAGTGGCAGGAAGACGCTGGATGCAGGCCACTTCCAATCGGTCTTTTTAGAAATCCATGGAGGAGGCCTATGTCCAGCAGTGGACTTCTTGTGGCTGATATGTTGATGATGATGATGAATATTATAAAAGCGAAAGCAACTCTGTCGGTATGTCGCTTTGTCTGTTTGTGACCTTTTCACGATTAAACGGCTGAAAAGATTCTTATGAGATTTGGTACATATTTATCTGAATACTTGGAGACGGACATAGGCTACATTTTATTATCATCACCATCATAGTTTTTAGGGTTCCGTACCCAAAGGGTAAAAACGGGACCCTATTACTAAGACTTCGCTGTCTGTCTGTCTGTCTGTCTGTCTGTCTGTCTGTCTCCAGGCTGTATCTCATAAACCGTGATAGCT
This sequence comes from Lycia hirtaria, assembly GCA_947563715.1. Lineage (NCBI taxonomy): Eukaryota > Metazoa > Arthropoda > Insecta > Lepidoptera > Geometridae > Lycia > Lycia hirtaria. The sequence goes on along the minus strand of OX387381.1, from coordinate 27,428,100 downwards.
AGAAAGCTGAAATTTTCACAAAGGTGTATTTCCGTTGCCGCTATAACAACAAATACTAAAAATAAAAAAAATATAAATATTAAGGGGAGTCTCCATACAATAATCGTGTTTTTTTCGTATTTTTTTGCTCAATATTAAAAACGGTAACAGGTAGACGCTTCAAATTTTCACAGAATATTTACTTGTATATTACCTTTCAAAATAAATAATTAAATAATAATAAAGTAAATATTAAAGGGGAGCTCCCATACAACAAACGTAATTTTTAAGCAATTTTTACTCGATATTAATTAACAGGTAGAAACTTGAATATTTGTAAGTAAATATTTAGAAATATATTAACTATAACAATAAATACCTAATCTAATACATAAAAACTCACAAAATGAAAATAATCCGTGCATCTAAACGCGGTGTGGTGGTGGCGCGAGCGCGAGGCGGTTGATAAGCAACGGCCGCGCGGGTAGCGGGGGAGGTAACATCACGGAGCGAGCCATAGCCGCGCGTGTTCGCGCGAGCGTCGTCATGCTGCCTGGATGTGTATCGAAAACCTACCTATAAGTTTGCGATTTACTACTTGGAATTTCGTTGATTTCTCGTTATTTTATACGATTTTCTGTTATAGATGATAGTACGGAACCCTTCGTGCGCGAGTCCGACTCGCACTTGGCCGATTTTTTCATAATTACGCCGGCGAAACCGCAAAACACAGCTAGTTATTTATTTGTGCCATCCTGAAAACATACTATTTTCGAATGTAGCACAAACCAAATCTCTGTTTAGTTAAATAGTTGCTGTGCTAGCATTATGAAGGGGGCTTATGGTAATGCACGATACGATACTACGTGGAATAAATGTTCCATGCTCGCTTGGTTTGCTCTGATTTTATGAAGGCTCTTATGAGAATACCCTCGGGGAATTTCTTATTCGTTGTTATTTTATCAACCGGCCCCATATTTGGGATCGTGAGATGAATATTATGTCATGAGGGCTAAGTGATTCGGATTTGGGATCATCCTTTTCAATCTTACGCCAGATATAGATTTGAATAGGGGTTAATATGCGTAATTGTTTATTATGGAAAAAGTGGAGAATTTTCCCGAGAAGCCGATTAACCGAATTAAGGGGAACGAGGACATGTGACTCTAACAACGCAAACGGATTCCTAAATTGAAAACGGTTTTTTTTGCACCCCCAATATTTAAGAATTGCTTTTAAAACGATGGGGTTGATGAGAAAAAATATCGCTTATTATTTTATCTCCAATTTACGTGTAGAGGTGCTATCAAAGAAAATTTCAAGATTTTATTTTCAAATTCAAAATATGTATAGTTTTTGTCTGCGAAACTGCGATTTATAATACTTAAGTCTTTGAGCTAAGCCGTAGATCAACAGACTGATGGACATGGCAACACTATTAGGGTTCGTAGTTGGCTAGGAAACCCAAAAAAGTTGCGCAATCGAGACAACCTCGGTCTCATCCATTCCGACGCAGATGGACTTGTAATATATATTTTCTGTATTATGTATAAAGAGAAGATCAAAATTATTTGATCGATGATGCATGCTTGTTTAATAAATTACAGTTTAAAAAACTAAAAAACACGGTACAAATTTTCAATGGTCAAAGTTCATTACAAGACTTTTCTACTAAATCCAAACACAGCTATGATACGATGTTCCATGATGAAGTTCTAGTTCATATCTTTCGGCTCCATCATCAGATCACTTCGACAGTACCATATTATTGTATTGTCATCAGAACTACATACAGCTGCCAATTTTCATGATGCTACGATCCTTGGAAGATGGTTAAATTAGTTACCTTAGATTTCATTACATAGTTAGTTACATACAGGTCGACCTAATAAAAGCGTGTTAAATAATTAATCCGTGGTCAACGTTGCTGGTACATCATCGAACTATATTTCTTAACGATTACTGTATTAACCCTAAACTTTGTTGTGTACTGTTTGTTGTTGATCTTAATAAACAATAAAAAAAAACGAATGTCAGAATGATAAAACTATATCCCAAGCAAAACTACCTACTCAAGATTGAAACACATAGTTTGCCAATTACTGTCAAAATGACTTATTCGAGCTTGTGATAGCACAACTTGCAAGCCGGTGTGCCTAAGTTTAAGACAACTTTATAATACCTACATATATAAGCCGGCTGCCAAGGTTTGGCGGGGAGTCGCTATTCTAGTTAAAACCCGTCTACTAGGACTTAACATGGTGTTTCTACAGCTTGGCTTAGAGCCAGTTTCCATTTTAGTCGAGGTGTTCTTACCATCTTAGAGCACACATCACTTTAAAACCGATGAGCTGTGGTCAAATGTTTTTTTAATTCTGTAATACGGGTTGCGCTTGACTGCTACTTCATCTGATTGCGACGCTGCCGGCTGCGCTTGACTTCTAATTCTATTGATCGCGACGCTGTGGGTTGCGATTGACTCCTAATTCATCTAATCGCGACGCTGAGGGTTGCGCCTGACTGCTAATTCATCAGGAATAATTATACTCAGGAACCGTATTCCACAATTTAGCAGTTGACAGGATGAACGTGGAATTAAAGCGTTTCGTTCGGGTTTTAGGGTTATCCACCATGAAACGATGACGCTTGTTTCTTTCTAACAATCCTATAGTAAAAAGGAGAATGGGAATTAGATGATGCAGATCAGATGCTTATTCACCGAAATGAATCCGATAAAAAACAGTTAAGCTGTAAGATACAGATTACTTTAGCACACTACTATTTACTTTATTACAAGAATTGTTAGATGAGTCTTATGAGGTATTTCAGTATACTATTTCAAACTATTTTTGTTTTATACATTTTACAAAAACAAAAAAAAAAACAAGTAAGAAATATTTGGCAACAAAGTAACAAAAATTACCCTTGCAAAATGTATTTCAAATAATTATAGTTTATAAAACTGAAACAACCGACTTCAAAGTACGTTACTTCGTTACTTGTAATATTAGAAAGAGTTAGGATACATAAATATCATACAGTTATATAGTGTTCTTGTCAAAGTCTAAGTCACGTAAAAAGTCATTTTCAAATTTAAGTCCTGCCTTAGTAAAGTGATGGTGACTTTACTAGAAGCTTCTATGGAGTTTTGCCGATAACGTAAAATCACACGTTTCACTGCTTTATTTCACTTGCACACACTCACGCACTTGATCGAACACTTAATGAATAAAACACCACCATTTTTATAGCATTAATGTTCAAAATAACACTAAATTAGGAAAATAAAACAAAGCAACAACATGTTACTAAAACGTTCCCGCCAAAACCTGAATCTTTCACCTTATAGGTACACATTGGATGAGGAGTAAGAAGGTTTTACTTTTACTAAATCCTTCACGGTTGTAAACTTTTTAAAGAAACCTCTCTTCACCCGTTCGTTTATATTTTTGTCAAGAATGAGATTTGTCATTGAATGTCAAAGGCTTCGTCTTCGAAGATTTAAAAATGAGCAGATGACGATCCTTAACATTTGACACTTTTGCAAAGAAAAACGTGTCGGTGGAACTCTGAGATTCTATAATCTGACGCATTTTACTCAAGAATACAATGAACATATTCATTTTTAGATATTATTCAAAAAGTAATAAAGCAATGTCTATAAAATAATTATGGGACCAACATGGGAGCTTTCTCTACATGTCAATTCAAGAAACACAAAAATTGGTTTACGAATGACGGAGTAGTCGGTGAACAAACATACAAAAAAAAAACATACGGATCGAATTGATAACCTCCTCCTTTTTGGAAGTCGGTTAATAAAAAAAGTATCCATATGTTTTATGTAAATGTGTATATTACTATCGACTTATATGAAAAAAAAATAAAGTAGAAAATCTATGTAAGTGTCTAACTCCTAACTATGAAAATAAATAAACTGTCCACTCCAATACTTAGTTCTACTTCTAACCACAAAAGTTTCTAAATTTTTGCTCCAAATCGAATAAAAGTCAAATCATTCAATTTGCAAAATGGAAAAGTATTTTATTCAATAACCATATTAAATAATATTTTTGCTAACACAATCTCCGATATGGATGGAAACATCGGCCAAGTATAAGTTTTACTCGTACACTGGGGATTCCGTAGGTAATTCAAGCATAGTAGATTTAGATTTCATAATACTCCTAAGTCATATTCATTTTCATAAAATACGAAAACACATTTTTTTTATGAAACACGATAATATTTAACATCTTTCTAAGTACCATTTGCAAAGAAAATGGTAGTGTAAGCTAAGGGCCTGCGTTGTAAATTAGCATTTATTTACTAAAAAAAATCAGGGCAAATATTATTACTATTATCTTTTAGTTATAATCTGGGTGTCTTTAAATTGCGAGTGAGTGTTTCTTCTAGGTAAGCGCGCTCCATCGTTGACTGCAGCGTTGCTTAATATTAAATGACTTAGCGGTCATCAAGCACTAGCCTATAGCAAAATAGAAAAAATACTGTTTGAACCGCGACTACGCTTTTCTTTACTTTTTTTATACTTGATTCTAGGTTAATGTCGGTCAAGCAAAAGTCTATATAGAAATAAATAAAAAATACTGCTTGAACCGCGAATGTGTTTTTCTCTTTATTTTCTTTACTTTAATTTATAACAAATTACTTGATACTACGATAATTGAATGAGACACATGTTATTAGGTTTTGACTGGTTTACAAGTGTAGATATATAATATAAGGCATTTTTAGGCTTTTTTGTTGGGTTAAATTAAAAGTTTAATTTATTTACAAGTCCAAAGAATCACAGACTGATTATTTGATATTCGTGTTTATCTACCTCCTGAGAAAAAAATGCTACGAATCGCTAATCTCCTACTGTTTTGATTTCGGTTAAAAGTTAAAAGATCTTAGACAGAGAAATGGAGAGACAGATGGCAACACAAATTTATAAGGTTTCATTTGTTCTTTTTGAGGCATAGAACCCTAATAATCGAACGAAAGTTATAAGTTACTTTCTCGCAAAAACTTCAAACGGCATAAACTCAACTCCACATCAAATGTTGTAGTTATTATACTACGAAAATCGCTCTCGAGCAGTTCGATAGATAAATATTGTGGTAACAAGTATACATTTAAAAAACTCAAAAACCCCCTACAAAAAAAACGGTGGAATCGATTTTGATGGAACGTGGCTAAGAACACTGTCAAATAAAAAAATAGAGCTACTATGCTACCAACAGACACACAGATATATGGATATACAGATTAGATACACACGTCAGACTTATGATATCGTTATTTGTGGGTTGGGGGTTATAAAATAAGAACTAACGTCCTGATTGAACAAAATAATGAAAATAAGGACAAAAGCGCCCACAGTGGCACATTAGTTTTTTAACCGAACATCTACATGTTCATAGGAAATAGATACACCGTTGCATGCTAAAGCTGGGGATACACATGCCCGTAGCTTGCACACTAGCATACTAGCTCCTTGCTCGTGCCAGCTACTGTCATGTGTATACGCTAACTGACATGCCTGTAACTGGCATACATGTAGCTAGCACAACATTTGATTTACTTGCATGCCCGTTGAGGGAGGGGTCGCGGGGGGTTGCCAAACTGGCACATTGAATAGGTACGAGTTATCTCACGAACTGTTTTGTGTATACGCGATGGATGCAAGGGCACAACTTGCATGCTAGTATTACTTGCAAATGTATCCGCAGTGTGCAGTTACTAGTACATGCCAGTAACTTTCATGCCGGCTACTTTCCAGATTTACGGGCATGTGTATCCCCGCCTTAACATTATGTCAGTCATCATTTGAACTATAGTCAAACGTATTGGTTTTTAGCCAAAAATTTATTTTCATGGAAAGGAACAAAAAGATAAGTTCTAGATAATCCAAACCCCTGCATCCGGGTCGAGAATTCTCAAATCTTGGCAAGAGAGTCATTGTTATGTGCCAAGAATGTTACGCGAGGCTATTGAAATCAAGAAATGTCCCAACTTTAATAGAGTGGCAGGTGACTCTTGTAAGAAATCCGATCTTCAAATTAATAAAATTTCAACTCGCTGATTTGCAAGACTTTGACAGCGTGACCGACTTCTGCGGAACATTTTGCGTTAAATTAAAGGCGGTAGGCGGACTATGGCCTAACCCTTCTCACAATGAGAAGATGGCCCTTTCCCAGCAGTGGGACAGTTTGTACAAACAGGGCTGATAAAAAAAGGCGGTAGATAATTAACACTTTAAGAAAAAAAAATACACCTCATATTTAGTTTCCCTAGTGACCCCACGGACACTGCAGTGTAGATATCTGATATAATATGATGTCTATAGATATCTATATGGTGATTAGATATGCTGTTACAATTTGGGGAAATGCTATAAATGTTATTAAAGTATTAAGATGTCAAAAAAGAGCAATTAGGATAATTGAATGTCTGAAAAAGCGTAGTTCTGCACGAAAATATTTCAAAAAAAACAAAATAATGACGGTGATATCACTTTACATATATAATAGCCTACTAGAAATACATGAAGCTGATTTACAGCAGAATAAAGATAAGCATACGTACAATTTAAGAAATAAAGAGAAGTTGTATATCCCAAAGACTAGGTTAGTAAAAGCAGAAAAACAAGGGCGTCATATCAAAATATTACTGTATAATAAGCTGCCAAATTGTATTAGCAAACTTGATTATAGTATGTTTAAACATAAATTAAAATCTTTCTTTGAAAATAACCCTTTTTATAAATTAAGTGAATATATGGAAATGGATCTTTCAAAATCCTCATTTTTTACAAATACAGAGCAAGCACAGTCACGCGTAGCAAAAATATAATAATATTTTGGTATTTGTAGTTGTACTAGTATATATACTTAATTAACTAGATAATATATTTTTAATGATAGGTATTGATATTTTTTATTATTCTTGTTTTAACGGTTGGAGTCTTAAAACAAATGTAATTAAAATTTATTGGATACCATAATTTAAATTAAATCGATTATATCATTTTATTTATGCTATTATCATAAAATTTAGTTAATTTATCATAATATGTGTAAATCTGACTTACCTGTAACATGTTTGTTATTCAAGGTTAATAAATATTCTTATTCTTATTCTATCTTTTAGATCGACCAGCTCCATCCTCGGCCACACCGTCGCTTATAATCAGGCGAGTTGATCTATATGTGTAAAAAAAAAAACAAAAAAAAGTGTTCAAAACAAATATGCAGAATAAATTCTTTAAAAGTTCCTTAATTTCAGTGAGTAAAGCTTAATTTTCTATTACCAACCATTTACAACAACAAGGCAAATCCAACAAGCTAAAGAAAAATTGTCCCGAGCGGCAAGAAACTGCAATACTGTAATGGCGGCAATAAAACAAGATTATCCCTCCTGTAATTTTGTCCGCCGCCGCAGAGAGCGGGGTAATAGCAATAAAACCGTAGTTAAGAGGGGGAATAAAATTGCGGACGCGACCTGGGACCGATGCAACATTGAGCCGTGCATCTGTCCTGATAGGAGCAAGATGAGCAGGAAGCTACGTGAAGAGCTATACGCATGTCTAGATGATTAGGAAGTTATATATTGAGATCAGTCGCTTCTCGCGATTTTAGCCGTGATTAAGAAATTAACTCTTAGTGATGACTTCATAATAAAGGCATCCTACAAATATGATTTTGTGACCTCCGGTCTTACAGAAATGAAACATTTAGAAAAATATGTCTAGTATAGGCTGTATATTATAGATAAATGAGGACTTTGATTTGTGAATGGCGGAACAACATACTTTACCCTTTTTTGAGAGAAATATTATTCAAATTTTGCCGACAGTAAAAACAAAAATATTTATGAAATATTTGTACTAGTAAATTAAGTTTCGTTAAGATTAATTTAAAAATACAATCTATACACAAGTTTCAACATCGAAACAAACACATAAAATATCCAAAAGATAAACAGAAATTTTGCCAGTTATAATGAAAAAAAAAAAATGCTCACTTCGCGATTCGCTTTAAATTCGCTTTAGTCGGCGGTGAGACAGAGGCCTCAGTACAAATGAAAGCATCAGAAGCTCGACAGTGGATCTGAGGTAATCACTTTTATTTGCAAGAAACTAGTTAAAACGCGGCTCTTAATCATGACTTCAGAGTTACAGAGGAAAAACACTAATGCTGTACTATCTTTCCTTGGATCTTTATTTAGTTATGCTGTCAAAGGAATGGGATAAATTAATTTAAAATTAATTTTAGATAGCGAAGTTTAGTTTTCGGTCCCTGAATACGAAATCAAATAACCCTAGTTAGGGTAAACTCATCGTCATAGACCTTATTTCATCTTGTCAGATGATTTAGCAGCTTCATGAAGTGGAACGCTTATTGTAACTTGACATGGATTAAATTTGATATTGTAATTATAATTTGACATTGTATTATAATTGAAATGATAAATTCATATTTTAACTTTATCATTTCAATTATTTTTTTATCTGTTGTTGTTGTTGTTGTTTTGTTTTGTTGTGTTTTTGTATTTCAATTAGTTTTAATAATGTCAATTTTTAATCACTCGGTGAGCCCACTTCCAGTATTGCATGCCTGCTAGAGAAGCAAGTTTGTATAGGGAAAATCTAGAATTGTTATAATTCCATAATAAGATCCTTATTGTACCTACAAACTGCAATAAAATTATTTGAATTGAACACTTTCGTTAGTGATTATATAAGCCAATAAAAAAACTGCAGCTTCAACACATAAACCATTGACCTAGTTCAACAAATTTCCTTGGCTATTCAGCGCGGTCCCCATCACGCTCGCGCGCAGCAACTCTCAGATCAGGGTCTGCATGCGTGGGACTTGCAGCCTTACATTAACATTAGTTAAGAATTAGACTTTATTTTATTATATTATGTTAATATATTTAATTTACTTGTTACAATATTTGTTTATTATGACAACCATTGCATGTTTGTCAGGAGATAATGAATTCGTAATCGTATCTTTGAGCTTGTCAGATTTTGGCATCCGATACTCCGATGCACGGGAGCGCACTGCAAAAAGTATATCTCATAGGCCACCACGATGAGACTTATTTCAGGTGATTCCGTGATTCATGCGTTGCCCGCGCAAATCCTGGAGCGTTTCTTTCGTAAACGTCTTCTTTTTAACCGACTTCCAAAAAGAAGGAGATTCTCAATTCGACTGTATGTTTTTTTTTTGTATGTTTGTTCACCGATTACTTCACCAATTGTGAATTGTTTTTAGGAGTATACCAACAATGACGGTATATACGGTCAACCCAGGACACTATATTCGTGAATTTTGTTTTATACTTTACGTCCTTGTGAATGGAATATTATTGTTGTAGATTATGCGACTCGGTCTTATTATGATTAAGTCCTTAGTTCTTACCAATTAACTTAATAATTATTCTGGTTTCTCATAATTCTCGGACAAAAACTGCTATAACCTTAAAATATGATGAGTTAAAGCTAATTTCACAAGACATATTTTACAACGCCCCAGAGTGGCACGCCGCGTTCCGGAATGTCTTTAAATTTTAAAATAATGTTTGCGGTATATCTGGAGACGTAATAACATTTTGGGTATAATTTTACGACATAACATTTCGTTTATAATAAAAGTGGAGCCTGTAACCAATAAATAGATATTTCTATAACGATATAAGAAAAAAGTTGTAACGTTGTTATTTAACGCACGTTTCCTAAGCTGTATAACTTAAAAAATAAATAAAAATATAATAATAATATAAATATAATATAAATACGTATAGTACCTTGAGAATAGAACATAAAACTCAAATCTAAAGTTATAGAGTACGTATTGTTAATTGCCGTTAAAAACTTACATGTCCAAGATTGTAATTTATTCGAAAATAGGCTGCGCTTGACCGTCAACTCATTTGGTGTTAAGCGAGAGTCAACGATGGAGCGCTCTTGCCTAGAAGAAGCACTTGCGATTTCAAGACACCCAGATTATAGTATATAGATTTGAGGTTTTATGTTCTATTCTCAAGTACTATATGTTTTTTAAAGTTATGAAGTACGTATTGTTAATTGCCGTTAAAAACTTACATGTCCAAGATTTTTTTAATTCGAAAATAGGCTGCGCTTGACCGTCAACTCATTTGGTGTTAAGCGAGAGTCAACGATGGAGCGCTCTTGCCTAGAAGAAGCCTATTTACTCACGATTTGAAGACACCTAGATTATGTAGAAATATGATTATATATAACTTGTATGAGGTCTGTCAACTCAAATACCGCCATCGCGGTGGACTACGATCTTACCTTTCTCACAATGAATATAGCCTGTGCCCAGCAGTGGGACTGTTCACACAAACAGAGCTAATCCATACAATAAAGTCATAGAAATTTACTTCAAACCAAATAAAATTCTATTTCAGAGTTTTCAATCATTTGTAAAACTTGACATCTAAAAAATGCTTTCAATAAAATCTTTTAGTATAAATAGAAATGTTTTCTCATGGAGGTGATTTTAAATCTTGTTTTAAACTCGGAGTTCAATGCAATCGGACGTCTAAAGGTTAACTCTGATCAAGCAGTTGAAAAATCTCTATTGCTTTAGCTATACAGATACAGTTATTGCAAGTCATAATTGCGCGAAAATTTGGTTGTATTGGAATCTTCTTTGTAAACGTACGAGTGATGCCGGCTCACTTCGTCGGCCACGCACACTAACGTAATTTGCATTTACACTAATGGTATACGAATACTACATGTAAAGACTCCTGCGCGCTTGTAAATTCCAACAATTATACAAAAGTTTAAAGAAGTAAATAATATAAAAAACCGGCCAAGTGCGAGTCGGACTCGCGTTCTGACGAAGGGTTCCGTACCATTATCTATAAAAACGGCAAAAAAAATAAGTTAGCCCTTTGAAATTTCCCATGGCGATAATTCCATTTCTTCTCTCTCGTCTACCACATGTCATCAGCAAGTACCTACCAGTACTAAGTTTTCATCTTATAAAATACTTAACTGAAATTGCACAGAATTCGTGGCTCTATCTACTGAAATTGATATTATTGTCAAAATCTCTGACAAAATGGTATTTCCGAGGTTTTCTACAAAAAAATACCGTTGTTTTGAAGTAATGTAGCCATTAACCATGTAAACTTATCAATGTTTGTTTTACAGAAATGAAATCAAAGAGTTGTTGATTTTATTTTTATTTATTTATTTTCAATGTTTTAGGCATAAACTTCTAATCTACCGGAGTCAAATAAAGAATGATAAATTAAAAGAAAACACCGAAATGGGTTTACAATCAGCGAACGTATTCTGTATTAATAAAAATACCTGGAAAAAAAGCTGTATTGAAAGTATTCTTGTATTGAAATTTTGCGATGAAAATATTTTATTTATTCGAAAATAGGCCTGCGCTTGACCGTCAACTCGCCTGGTGTTAAGCGATAGTTAAGGTCTACTATGGTTCGGACTTGCCTAGAAGAAAACTATTCACCTGTGATTTAAAGACACCTAAAACTAAACTATAACTATATTAACTTGTAATTCGAGTGTATTGATTTGGAAATGGGAGAATCTATCTCAAAGATGCAAGATTTCTAAATTGGATATAAAACAAAAATAAAATCAAAGCTGCAGCCGATTATATCCTTTATCGCAAAGATGCAAGACTTCTACATTGGATGTAAAACAAAATTAAATCAAAGCTGCAGCCGATTATATCCGCCCCAATCCCTTAGTTCTTTGAGTCTAAGCACAGATTAATAAATAGTTATGGTCTAAGCTCCAACCTCGGCTGAAGCTTTCAGAGCTTGGCTGGTTGCCTGCTACGTAATGATCCAGTGTTCGTATCCAATAACGTTTGTTAACGTAAGGGGGCTTTGTGAGCTGAGCGTTATTATTTTTAAAGCTAGCACGGCTTGGCTTTGTATGGTAATTTATTTTAAATAATAACGATACCAATGCTATCATAATATGCATGATTTTCGTTAATAATTTGAATTTATATGTTCGAAAATGTTATATTTACACCAAACAACAATTTAATCGGCTATTAAACTTATCAGACATTTTTTTGGGGAATGTTCTGTCATTTCCCGTGAAACTACTGCTTGACAGAAATTTTATGGTGCACATGTACGAAGATGTCATCGTCTAAGATGATCTTATTTTTCAGTCTTATGCTTTGTCAATCACATCGAAGAAGAATATAGCAGACCTGTTTTCTCAATCCAAAGAGATTGTAGCACTACTGTTTACTATTATTCACTATAAGTTTATGTAACTGTCAACGACACGTCTAATTGTTATTTTCGGTTACATAATTCGGTACATAGTTCGGTACAATAATTTTACATTATTTCAAAAGTAATTTACGCAAGCTTATCTCGCTCCTGATTAGTTTTTAGTATTTGTTGATTTGAATTAAATTTAATTCTATAATTTAGTTAATTTTAAAACTTGTATTGAGGGACATGTTCAGATTAAAAACAAAACAAATCACAAACAATATAGGTAATTATTTCCTTTGTTTCCCGCCAGTTTAAATTACAAAATGGAAACCAATATTTGAGCCAAATATTTTTATACTGTATCCAATTTCCATAAATCGAAACACATTGAATGCCCTAAATATTCATACGGTCACGTTTTATCCAAACATAGTAACAATGGAGATTCCAATTAAGGAATTAACAATAACCGCCGTTAAGCCAGATCTATAGCAATTTGTTCTTGTATTACTAACATTTTAAGGTGCCATTCCACGCTCCGCTGCAGACTAGGGATTGTAATCCGCTTTATCGGCTAACTTTCATGATACTGAGAATTGTCTGACCATTGCCAGACAACAGGCAGTCAATGAGCATTAGGTGAACTTTATTAAATCAACCAGTCACAACGGTAGAGTATTGAAGCCCAGAGTGATGAATGGTCATGGTCATGAAGACCATGGCCAGTATCAATAGCCAATAAGGCAACCGGTATGATTTTTAATCCTGTCGAATCCGAACATCATTTAATCCTAGGTACTCAAAAGTTTCTACAGAATTATAGAACTTGTTATTTTCGTCAGCGACCGACGCTCACTGCTGGACATAAGTTTCGCCTAATTAATGATTTCCACGATGATTGGTCCGGGCATAAGCCTCGCCTAAAAATCCACATCCGACGGATTTCCGTGACAAAAAAAACCGATTTCTATTTCATACCAGTTGCAAACGGTACAGCTTTGATAAACAAAATAAAATCGGCCAAGTGCGAGTCGGACTCACGCACGAAGGGTTCCTTACCATTATCTATAAAAACTGCAAAAAAAACACGTTTGTTGTATGGGAGCCTCCCCTATATATTAATTTTACTTTAATTTAATTATTTATTTTTAAAGTGAATAATATAACTCAATATTCTGTGAATATTTCAAGCGTCACCCTTTGCCGTTATCAATAATGAGCAAAAACGAGCAAAAAAATCACGTTTGTTGTATGGGTGCCTCCTTAAATATTTATTTTATTCTGTTTTTTAGTATTTGTTGTTATAGCGGTAACAGAAATACATCTTCTGTGAAAATTTAAACTGTCTAACTATAACGGTTCATGAGATACAGCCTGGTGACAGACGCACGGACGGACAGACAGCAGAGTCTTAGTAATAGGGTCCCGTTTTCACCCTTTGGGTACGGAACCCTAAAAAGATATATGCATATATGTATATGTTTGTAATATTTGGTTAATTGTACTATTTGTAAGGCAACATAAAACAGCGACGTAGCTGCGTGTCACGCCGTATACGCGTATACGCGACATGTGAATGATATACAGACTGGCCATATATCACACGGGAAGCCGGTTTAATCCCAATTTCATTTAACTGTAGCCGTGACGATGTATCATGGAACAGCTAAATCATGTCGCTTCTGCGCTCCACTGCTTCTACCTAAGTATATTTTAATTGTTTTGGATGTGACGTTGTATGTTATGTTACTTTTTAAGGTTCCCTATCTAAAAAGAAAAAAATCGGCCAAGTGCGAGTCGGACTCACGCACGAAGGGTTCCTTACCATTATCTATAAAAACTGCAAAAAAAAAAACACGTTTGTTGTATGGGAGCCTCCCCTATATATTAATTTTACTTTAATTTAATTATTTATTTTTAAAGTGAATAATATAACTCAATATTCTGTGAATATTTCAAGCGTCACCCTTTGCCGTTATCAATAATGAGCAAAAACGAGCAAAAAAATCACGTTTGTTGTATGGATGCCTCCTTAAATATTTATTTTATTCTGTTTTTTAGTATTTGTTGTTATAGCGGTAACAGAAATACATCATCTGTGAAAATTTAAACTGTCTAACTATAACGGTTCATGAGATACAGCCTGGTGACAGACGCACGGACGGACAGACAGCAGAGTCTTAGTAATAGGGTCCCGTTTTCACCCTTTGGGTACGGAACCCTAAAAAGATATATGCTATGTATATGTTTGTAATATTTGGTTAATTGTACTATTTGTAAGGCAACATAAAACAGCGACGTAGCTGCGTGTCACGCCGTATACGCGACATGTGAATGATATACAGACTGGCCATATATCACACGGGAAGCCGGTTTAATCCCAATTTCATTTAACTGTAGCCGTGACGATGTATCATGGAACAGCTAAATCATGTCGCTTCTGCGCTCCACGGCTTCTACCTAAGTATATTTTAATTGTTTTGGATGTGACGTTGTATGTTATGCTACTTTTTAAGGTTCCCTATCTAAAAAGAAAAAAATCGGCCAAGTGCGAGTCGGACTCACGCACGAAGGGTTCCGTACTATCATCTATAATACTACAAAGTTTAGTTCTGTTTATAAAATAACGAGAAATCAACGAAATTCCAAGTAGTAAATTGCAAACTTTTAAGTAGATTTTCGATACACATCCGGGCAGCATAACGACGCTCGCGCGAATACGCGCGGCTATAGCTCGCTCCGTGATGTTACCTCCCCCGCTACCCGCGCGGCCGTTGCTTAGCAACCGCCTCGCGCTCGCGCCACCACCACACCGCGGCGCGGCGCTCGCACCGCGTTTAGATGCACGGATTATTTTCATTTTGTGAGTTTTTATGTATTAAATTAGGTATTTATTTTTATAGTTAATATATTTCTAAATATTTACTTACAAATATTCAAGTTTCTACCTGTTAATTAAGATCGAGTAAAAATTGCTTAAAAATTACGTTTGTTGTATGGGAGCCCCTCTTTAATACTTACTTTATTGTTATTTAATTATTTATTTTGATAGGTAATATACAAGTAAATATTCTGTGAAAATTTGAAGCGTCTACCTGTTACCGTTTTTAATATTGAGCAAAAAAATACGCAAAAAAACGTTTATTGTATGGGGACCCCCCATAATATTTTTTTTTTTAATTTTTAGTATTTGTTGTTATAGCGGCAACGGAAATACATCATTTGTGAAAATTTCAGCTTTCTAGCTATCACGGTTTATGAGATACAGCCTGGAGACAGACAGACAGACAGACAGACAGCGAAGTCTTAGTAATAGGGTACCGTTTTTACCCTTTGGGTACGGAACCCTAAAAACGGAACCCTTATAGGATCACTTTGTTGTCCGTCTGTCTGTCTGTCCATCCGTCCGGGTGTCAAGACCTTTATCTTGGGAACGCGTGAAGGTATCGTGTTGAAATTAAAACCATATACGCACATCCATAGTCTCATGCTGCAGAAAGAAAAATCAAATTTCTCAGTTTTCGTTAAAAGTTACATTTCGACACTCACAAGGGTATGTAGTTTCCGGCAGCCTAGTGGTCAGACGGTCAGTCAGACAGACGGTCTCTGACTTGTGATCCGTAGGTCCTGGGTTCGAATCCCACGGCACGCACCTCTGTCTTTTCGAAGTTATGTGTGTATTGTTGATTGCCGCCAACTTCAAACGGTGAAGGAAAACATCGTGAGGAAACCTACATGTCTGAGAGTTCTCAATCTTGAAGATGTGTGAAGTCTGCCAACCCGCACTTGGCCTGCGTGGCAGACTATGGCCTAACCCTTCTCACAATGAGAAGATGGCCCGTTCCCAGCAGTGGGACAGTTTGCACAAACAGGGCTGATAAAAAAAAGGGTATCAAAACTTAAGCGGTACTTCCCGTTGACCTAGAACTATAAAATTTGGCAAGAAGCATTGTGTTATAGTACACATATTCTTCTTAATCGCAAGCTTCATTGCTGAAGGTCGTGTCCGTCTTGAAATGATATGACAGAGTCGATGACGAGCTGTTTCCACGCCACCCTGTCCTCGGCTTTCCTTAAGGCAGTGGCAATAGGAAGTCCCGTTAGGGTTTTAATTTGATCAGACCAGCGGGTAGGTGATCGCACACATATAGGTTATATAAAATTTAGCTTTTATGTAGTATAAAAACGAAAGTATAATTATAATTTATTAAAGTTTAGGGGTGTCTGGCAGGGAGTAGCAACCCTAATAAATGTCCGTCAATGCAATAACGTAATTTTTAAAGTTATCCTGAAGAACGTATAAAAAAATTGAGTAAAACTTTAAGGAAAGTATGGTACTATTTTGTACACCCTTACTACCTGTTATCTGCCAAAGTAACCACAATCCAAACTCTATAGTCGCTGGTCGTTCTTACCTGTGTTAGAGACATACACAGAGAAACTTTCAGCTTTTATAAAATAACGAAGGTCTGGCCGTTGCGGGCTCTTAGGCTATAGTGCAGAATGTGCAGATTACGAGGTTGATTCACGCACGAGATAGAAAGCTCGTTTAATTAATAACGGGGCTTATTCAAAAATTGATAAGCAATACTAAATATTCATTACAATTTACATACATTCTTATATAATAAATTAACAATAAAAACTGACAACTGACTATACAAATTATTCAACGCAACAAATGCTAGCGTGTTTTAATACCGTACAGCGCCATCTGCCTGCGATAGATACTTATAAAATTTAGTATAATTGCAGTGACCTCTACAGAAGTATGCAGTAACATTTTGAGAAAAACGTGAATTAACAGGATTGATAAGTAAGATATTAGAAAAAAAACAAAATATCCTGCTGTCTAAGAGCGACTTATAGAGTGAAACTTACACTAACGTTGCTTGATAATATGGAGTCCAGCCTACGCATAAATATGCGAAACGCCGTTGTATAATGTATTTATGAGTATTTTTACTATAATAAAGCACAGTAATTATTGTAAAATCACTTATTTGTGACAAAACAAATAATAAATATTTTTAAATATTTGTGGAGATTTCACACAACACCATCTAGCCCAAACTAAGCAAAGCTTGTACTATGGAACTAGATGGCCGATAGAATACATAATTATACTTTTTTTTTGTAAATATATACTTAAGATACATAGAAACACCCAGACACAGAACAAACATCCATGCTCATCACACAAATGTTTGCCCTGTGTGGGGATTGAACCCACGACCTTTCAGTTCAGCAGGTAGATGTAAACACACTACCAAATGAGCCACAAGACCAGTCAAATGCGTTGGAAGTTATGATAGGTACTTAGACTAAATTATGTTTCATCACCTACTCAATAGTATTAATAAACAAGTTTAACATTAAAAGAAAACCAAAATACCTGACTGCAGAAGAGCGAGTTTTACAGTCGAACTTACGAATTAGTTACGCTTAATACGCTGTTGAGCATACGTTTAAAGTGAGAAAATTGCGCAAATTTGATTTTAAAATATAAAAATTCTTTAGAATAAATCGCATTTATTTATCGGGGAAAAAGTTCGTTGGAGGTTACGAAAAAGGTTTTTATTTTATTTTGCGAGAGTTTTTATTATTGTTTTAAAAATTGTAGCATAGGACACTCAGGGAGCAAAAACCAATCTCGCATCACCTCGCACGTGAAAATTCGTTAAGCCGCTTAGACTGTAGGCGATCACATAGAAACATACATACATACGTACCAGAAAAACACAACCTTCCTTCTTACGCAGTCAGGTAAAAACTCTTCAATTATGCGTGAGCGAGATGTAAAATAAAAAGATATACGTAACTTCGTAACGCGTACCACCAAATTAAATAAACTACCGAACCAAACAAAAACAAAAGAGCAAA
Organism: Lycia hirtaria; assembly: GCA_947563715.1. Taxonomy (NCBI): domain Eukaryota; kingdom Metazoa; phylum Arthropoda; class Insecta; order Lepidoptera; family Geometridae; genus Lycia; species Lycia hirtaria. The sequence goes on along the minus strand of OX387381.1, from coordinate 27,409,977 downwards.
TATTTTAGCAAATATGAGCTCATTTGTTTTTGTTTGGTCCTCAAAACAAAGGTCCTCAAAACTAATGTTTAAGACACTTTTATCTCGTTATCAAGTTTTGTCCCTGAGGTGAGCCCGATTAATTACTAAATTGACTAATCCCGAGGGTCATAGCCTCGGCAATACATTTCTAGATTAAATTACCCAAACTAGTTTCATTTGGAAAGTGACCGCATTAGTGAGAGTTGTTAACAATCCACCTGCTTCTGTGGAATTTATTTTGTTCACGAATGCGTACTTCAGGGTTATATGAAGGGGTAATATTTTAAAAGGGAATAATTTATTTACACAACAACTTATTTAACACATGGAACAAAGAAGTCTAACAACAAATGACTTGTTGATGTTCACAAATATGGGTGTGGACAAATGTGATATTAACATGGTTTATAAGCAAGTACTCACATTTTCCAAAAACGACGTTCCAATCGCCGTACTTTCCTTCCTGTCTCCTCTTCCGTGCGTTTTACGCTTCCTTATATTTAAAACCTACACCAAATGCACTTTGATAACACTTAGTACAAAAAAACTTATAACTAGGTAAAATACTTTTAAAAATATAAAAATACTTTGAAAATATATGTGTCGATGCCCGAACACTAAAAGCGAATGAAGAATGAAGAATTGACAGATGGCCGGCGCGGGTGGCAGATGGCGCCACTCGCCACCGGATTTGCATTACACTTTAGATTTTCTATTTTTAAAGGTTTTAGCTCTAAAAAAGTGTTCGGTGCCCAGCATATTGAAGAGTGGACTACCTGGTGAATATAAAATCTCAAAGAATGCAGCGACGAAGTACAATATGGGTTTTTCTTATTTATCCAAGCGGATTGTAATTTTACATCATAAGTATTTCTTGGCAAATTCCAAAAATAGTGGCAGCAGATGGCGCAGGACCGTGCCTTGTGGAGGGAAATGGGGGAGAACTTTGCTCAGCAGAAGCAGTGGGACAGCATAGGTTAATAAAAAAAAACATGTATTTAGGTACATTTATACTTTAAGTGTCATTAAATTTGAATCAAGATTTAAAGGATGCTGATGCAAGATTTATGAAGGATGCATCTGTTATACTTTGAGATAATAAAAAGCAAAGATACTTGTTTTTACAAGTTTCCGTGTAGTGTACTCTATCGTAGACCTCAGTATCATTACGGGCCACCAGATCCTTTAATGATAATAACTTGAGATTTTCAAGCAAATTCAGATAATAATTCTCTAGTTAGCAATGTTGTATCGTTCGCCACACCGTCACGTCAATTATGATAAGGGAATGTAATTAAACATGGATATATTTCTAAAAAAGTAAAGTTCCGGTCCGGTAGTGATGGGGGTACAAAATGTTTCCCCCAAGTTAACGCCTTGAGTACGTCCACGATAGATGATATCGTGCTAGCCATTTAGTAAAATTGCTGATGATATGATACGCGACGGCGAAATGGCTCCTCTCAACACCTACGGTATCTGTAATTGAAAATATTCAGTGTAATGCGACGGTTTCCATGCCGACGGATCTCGGATGGAGATTATCGTTAAATGTCAATTTAGCGAAATGATATTTTCGGATTTAGTTAAAGCAGGCGCGTAGGTTTAGTAAAAAAGGATTGCGTTAATTTAATTTGGATTTCAATATAAAGAGTAGATCTTAGTACTCAGCGGTATATGAAAATTGTTACTTAAGGCGTTGTTGTAATTAATTAATAATTGTCTTGTCTCGCTCGGACATGCCAACATTTTAATATTTACTTTTGGGTAACAATGTTTGCCCATACCTACTTTTTAATTGCGGTGTAAGTTTTTAATCACAAAAAAAAATTATAAACAACAAATTAACAATCTTTGGACAATTTCCTTTATTTGTTCTACGGAGACCTTACTTCTTGCAATTTTTTGTGATTCTATGTTAATTATTTATTTAAAATAATAATAAAAAATAAAAAAAATATTATGTGAAGCACCCTGTAGATTTTGGTTTACTTGCGAGTGTAGAAAAACAAATACTTATAAGGAAAAAAATACGTTTTTAGGGTTGATTTTATATTGCGTTAACTTATATGTTTGATTTTTACAGCTTCACGGAACCACAGACCTATGAACGTTTTTGCTATTAATTTCTACTTGATGTCCCTAATCGTAAAAAAAGAGAAAAAAAACCTTGAATTATACTACAAAGATTCCGTTTCTTTTCAGGTACAGAATCCTAAACATAGTGTTAAAACTAAAGTATTTTTATACTAAATAGATGCGATGCACAGCGAAGTTTCAATTCGGCTGTATATTTGTTTAACAATTCATAATGGGTTGAGTAATCGCTCAGCCCATTATGAATTGTTTTGCATGATTCTTTTTTGTTTGGTAGGTAACCACAAAGGTGGTCCCATATATATTTTATCAAATTATATTATTTTTCAGTTACAAAGTAACTGAAAAAATGTCGTACAAGTAAACGAATTGTGTATTTTGAAGTCGATTTTTTCAGTTCTTTAAACTATAATTCTTAATATTGACATATTACACACAATAAACTCATATTTTAAAGTTACACAATTATATTAGCGCAACATGTGTTGTGAAATTATGTGTTGTGTTGTGAAAATTACTAAAACAATAAGCACGTAGCAAAACCTCTATCAATAGTCTTTATTGGTACTGGCAATAAAGACCGCCATTACCGAAAATTATCTGTTAGCAGGTGTATTGTACTGGCAACAAAAAGCGCAATTAGCCACCGACAGAGCATAACTCAACTTCATTATGACGGGGAGCGTTTCAATCGAGGTACTTAGTGCTTTATACGATGTTCGAGGGGGATAATTCTGGTGAATATTATACTATTTCTCAAACAATAGTTTATCAGAATTTATGCGCATATTATTTTTATTATTTAATTAACCGGAAAAAACTCACGATATTAATCGGTCAAAAGAGCGATGTCTTCTAACCGATTTCGGGACTGTCAAAGTACGGTGTACACCGTCGACTGACACCTAAGGTGTATATGTACCCTTAGGAAGGGACTCTGACAGTCCCGAGTGTCAGAGTCCCTTCCTAAGGGTACATATACACCTTAGGAGTCAGTCGACGGTGTACACCGTACTCTGACAGCCACGAAATCGGTCTGAGACATCGCTCTTTTGACCGATTAATATCGTGAGTTATTTTTCGGTTAATTAAATGAGGTAAACGAATACTCACGCAAGTTTTAGCACAGTCATATTATTTTTTCATTTAATTTATACAAATTTTAAGTCTTGCTTGAGCAACTCTCAAAAGTCACTAGATGCTTTTAATTATGTTTTCCTTTTAGGGTGCTACCGTACCTCAAAAGGAAAACAAATACCTATCTGCATTAAAGAAAAACAAAATACTCGACTGCAGAAGATTCTTTTAGTATAACTTACACTTGCGTTACGTAAAAAGGGTACATCTGTTTGAGAGCTACAATGCTACAGACACACATAAGTATACAGATAAGCACGCCCCTCATTTTGGGTAGGGGGTTAAATATAAATATGTGGGCGTTAAATTCATCTATAATTTAAATATGCTACGACATAGATTTCGGTACAAGTACCTTTAGTTAGAGATGTTTTCACTTCAGGCTAATTTATTTTCAACCGACTTCAGAAAAGGAGGAGGTTCTCAATTCGACTGTATTTTTTTATGTTTGTAACCTCATAGCTTTCGACTGGGTGAACCGAGTTTGATGATACTTTTTTTTATTTAAACGTTGGTGCTTCCCTTATGGTCCCATTTCAATTTGTTTTTTTTTTTATTTGAAAGCTGGTGCTTTCCTTGTCGTCCCATTTCATTTTGGTCCAGTTCTGACAATGGGATCCATGAGAAATCGGTTGCTTCAGTTTTTTTAACTATAATCATTAACTTTCAGGCTGCCGCTTGATCACAACTTTATCTGCTTTTCAATAACGATATAAAACATTCATAGATGCATAATATAAAAACAGAGTCATAGTTTCGGTCCTCATTTTCGCGGAAAACATTACAAAATGTTTTCCGCGAGTAATGCTCAAATTTCAATACACGTAGTTCAGCGCTGTGGTGTGAGTGTAAAGCTAGCGGTTTGTTTAGAGAAAAGCTCACACAAAGGCGTGTACATAATGAACAGGTGTGTCGCCATCGCCCCGAATGGAACACGACGCAAATATTTGCGGCGTCTGATAGACGAGACGGATGATTGGAAACATTCACCGTGTATTTGTCTGATTATGTGTAACTTGCCTTTTTTGGAAGTGAGCTCTGGTGAGGCCTATAATTGAGGTAAGAATTCGACTTCGGTCTTGCATAATGATTTTGATCTGTTTTTTATTCATATTTGTCAATATTTTTATGATCAACTCACGGTAGGTAGTATATTCTATCGTAATCGCGTCTAGTATCTTTTAAACTATGCAGTTACTGATGTTTCATTTTAATTTATTCAACTAGTTTAACAAATTGGACAACTTTTGGACCAATTTCTCCTTTTTTCCTCCAAGTTTCAAAATTTGGAAAGAAAAGTGCCAATAGTAGACTTGGAGATGGACAGAGGACCTCATACAAGTGGCGGGAAGACGCTGGATGCAAGCCGCTTCCAATCGGTCTCTTTGGAAATCCATGGGGGAGGCCTATGTCCAGCAGTGGACTTCTTATGGCTGAGATGATGATGATCATGAGTAGACTTACCGAAATTCGAGTAAGCAAAATAAATCTTAAAATGAATAATCATAAAATTAATATTAAAGTGAAAATAAAAACTATTAGAATCCACTTTTCTAGTATAATCCACCTTTCTAGTAAATCTACTTGAAATGATTGTGTTGCGAGATTTTATTCTATTGCATTTTATATTTTTGATGGGATTTATTGCCACCGGAGATATGTAAATAGATAGATTTTCAGAACTTAAAACCATATTTATTTTATTAGGTACAAGCCGAATCAATCAACTAATTTTAGAATCAATATTAACTACAGATGATGTTAAAAATGCTTCTTAATAATTTTATTCCACAGATACATTTTTGGCTTAAGTCACTGAAAAGAAAAATATCCAATATCTATTCATGTATTACCTGAAGTAGTGAATTCATAATTTCTATGTATCTATCTTCAAATAGACGAAAAAATCTTTGATCCTTTGCTCGCATAAAATTAGCTAAATTATTACGAAATCTCAAACATCAAAATAATGGGATAGCTGCTTTAAAAATAACAAGGCTATTAAGATTTCCAGATGGGAAATCCACTTACGTTGAGTTGGGCTCTCAACTTGTTTGGCTTCTACTCTGCTTCGGTACACGACTCTGATTACAGTTGACGTCGAGAAAATTGTACAAAAGTGCTTTATTGAGGACAAAGAATCTTACGGGTGTTTTAAAAAGCTTTTCTATCGTAGAGGTATTTTAGTATGAAAACAACTTTAAATATAACTAGGTCACACTAAATTTGTTTGTTTGTTAAAAGTTTTGTTTGTGTTTGTCGTTTTAAATAGTAATAAGAAAACGTGTATACCCAGAGCACACGCTCATTAAAATGCTCCTTCCTGTGGCGGTGGCGGCGTCATGTGGGAGGTTGCTCTCTTCTTTCAAATATGGTTAAGGAGAACTCGGGTTGGCATAAGCGTCGTGAGAGTCGGTGAGAGTATGGTGCTCGCAGGAGCTGGACTACTCAGTCTATAGTTACGTAAAATTTTGCTTCCCTTTGTAACCCTGTCTTGTGTGTTAGTTTATTGTGTTGCGTGTGTTTGTTTCCTGCCGACTTCAAAAAGAAGGAGGTTTATAGCATTTTATGAATATGATATCAATTTTAAGCAAAATTGCGCATTTTAAATTCAGTTTTTAAACTAAAAATATATTTTATTTGGCAGCCTTTTATGTAATTGTAAAAAGATTAAAAAAAAACTGCATTCAAAAAGGATTCTCGGAGTGCGGAGCTGAAATAATTTGACCTTTGAATGATTGTTTTTTTTTGTTTATGTTTGAGACTCAGTGTCTATGATAATTGAATGGCAATGACTTAGCAAGACTGCTGCTGGAAGCAATGTCATGATGAATGCTAATGCATATTTATTGAGCATTTTGATCTCAAGAAGCTTCATCCATGAGGGGTATGAGCTAAATCTTTTTAGCACCTGACCTCCATAGTCCTTGAGTCGAGTATTTATTGACATTGATATATTAATATTGATACCTATAATATTGTATAATATAATGATATGAGTATTAGTAAATACTCAACGTACTGAGGGTTCATTTATGTATTTAGTCACTGTAGAATATGGAGTGATAACATTGGACTCTAATATAAAAAACTTAGGTATAGGCATCACGTTTTTCTGACAACGTTTTCTTTTTGTTATATTCTTGGTTATTGTATTAATATTACTAACCTCAAGTTTTATTAACCGAAAATTAATATAAAGTACTTATTAGTCAAAGCTCAAAGCCGGAGAACTCATTGAATTAAATGTAAATAATTTGACGGCGACGTAACCATGAATTCAAAGAAAGTTTTCCACTTACAAGTAATTTCTCGTAATGTTTTACTGTTAAAGTTATTCACTTGAATGAATAAAACGAAAGATATGAAACACTTAATAAACTCGATCAAGTTTTTTGTTAGTTTTTTTATGGAATAAAAAACTTGACCTAGTTATTTTCAAAGTAGGCCTGCGTTTGACCTGAAGGGAAATAATGATAAGATCCAAGATGTAGCACGTTTGACTAGGAAATACCGTTTTTAAAAAAATTAAATAGTAACTGTATGTTTTGGCTAACTAGTAGAGATTTTTCAGTATAATAAAAGTAATTTAAGAAAATTAAACCGACTTCAAACTGAAAACGTACCTACTTAGGTAGACGCCTAGTATTGATTTTCTTCGTGTTATTTCTCTCTTTTCAGTTTGAAGTCGGTTTAATTTTTTTGGCATACCTACAGGTTTAGAAGCTGATATAGACTACTACTAACATATACAAAAATTGTGCAATTCTGACAATATTACAAACATATAGGTCGAATTGATAACCTCCTTTTTTTAAGTCGGTTAAAAATACAACCCTACAACAAAGTAGAAAGGGATAGTACCTTCATAGTTCCGAAAGGCATAACCAGTGAGAAAGTCTTAAGTATAGACGTGGAGGGGCGTACAGTTTTAGAGTGAAAGGTGTCTACTAATTTATTTTGGTATTATAAATTTAAATATAGTTATAATTAATTAAAAATATATAAATAATAAGTTCTTGTGGTATGATATATTACTACATAATTAATTGTTTTTATATATTCAAAGTCTTTTGAGAGTGCAATATTGACAAAGTACAGATATTTCGTAGAATTTTCACCACATATCTTGCCCATTACGTTATATACATATAATGTAATCAACGTACTAAGAGTTCATCATAATTATCATCTTAGCCACAAGAATTCCACCGCTGGGCATAGGGGTCCCTCATGGATTTGCTAAAAGACCAGTTGGAAGCGGCTAGCATCCAGCGACTTTCTACCACTAGTATGAGGTCTTCTGTCTATTTCTGTCTCGGTCTTCCACTGTGTGCTTAGATATTATAGAATTCAGTAACATCATAATGGCGTAATCCGGCAGCCTAGTCGGGACACCGTCTGACTTACTATCTGCAGGTCCTGGGTTCGAATCCCGCGGCACGCTCCTCTATCTTTTCGAAATTATGTACGTATTGTTGATTGCCGCCAACTTCAAACGGTGAAGGAAAACATCGTGAGGAAACCTACATGTCTAAGAGTTTTCAATGATCTTGAAGATGTGTGGAGTCTGCCAACCCGCACTTGGCTAGCGTGACAGACTATGGCCTTACCCTTCTCACAATGAGAAGCCAGCAGCCCTCGCCCAGCAGTGGGACAGATTGTACAAACAGGACTGATAAAAAATATTGGCGTAAGTTTGAGTCACCTACGAATTTTCAAGCCATGGTGACGTCTTAAAAGTTATTTGTATTTTGTTGTCGCTTTATTCGTCCAAGTTTCTTCCCCCAGAAGAGTAACATTCCTTCGCTATTAACATTTCTCAATTTGACACTTTGCCTTACCGCGAGGGCACTTTCGGTTTGATAACGACCTTTACGTAAATGAAGTCGCGCTTTTAAGATTTATGTAAAGTATGTTATCCGCCTGTACCGTGCATTAAGATTTGTGTACACTGCTGTCTTGAAATATTTCATAGATTTTAGTGTTAAATTATACGTTCTTGACTGATCATTGATTAAATGCCAGTTATGAACGAACAGTTTACTACACGATACGATCTATTTAGATAAAGAAAAATAAATCAATTAGTATGGAGCAGATCACATTAAATGCGACTTGAGAGATTCTTTCAAATTATGATATAACATATTTTTTTTTTTATCAGCCCTTTTTGTACAAACTGTCCCACTGCTGGGAACGGGCCATCTTCTCATTGTGAGAAGGGTTAGGCCATAGTCTGCCACGCTGGCCAAGTGCGGGTTGGCAGACTTCACACATCTTCAAGATCATTGAGAACTCTCAGACATGTAGGTTTCCTCACGATGTTTTCCTTCACCGTTTGAAGTTGGCGGCAATCAACAATACGCACATAAAATCGAAAAGACAGAGGTGCGTGCCGCGGGATTCGAACCCAGGACCTGCGGATCGCAAGTCAGACGGTCTCACCACTAGGCTGCCGGTAACTTCAACAATTACAGTTTAAAAAACTGAAAAAAACGCCTTCAAAATACGTAATTTGTTTACTTGGATGATATTTTTTTCAGTTACTTTGTTATAGTAAAAACCAAAGTACTAAGCCGATTTGTTAAAATGTATATGTGACCTCCTCTGAGGTCTCAGATTACACCGCCAATTATGAAGTGTTATTGATATGATCAGTAGATAATTTAGCAAACAAAAAAGAATCATCAATAACACTTCATATTTAGCGGTGTAATCGCTGAACATACAAAAAAAATAAATTTGAATGTATTTCTTTTTTGGTCTAGATTAAAAATATATAAAAAACGAAGATTCCCAAAAAACCCCGCGGTTTCACCTGTGTAGTTATGAAAAACTGATAATGATGAGTACCCTATGCCCGTCTCCAGGTCTTCAGTTCAGCTATCTCTGTAGGTACTAAATAATTTTACAGTGTTTTGGAAACCGTTGCAAGACGCTAAGTATTCTAGAAAATTGGATTGTTGTGAGTGAGATTATGACAGATGTTTTAGGTTAGTTTTTGTAGAAAAGTAGGCATATACTGGAAAATAATTTAAGGAAACTCAGAACATCACGAATATATCCATCAGATGTGAACCACGGTATAAGAGTTGCGATAGTCGAACTTTCATAAATAAATTAGTTTCATCGCTGCACCGTTGCTTCGCGTCTCAACATTTTGGACCGGGATTCTTTATCAAAAATAAGAAAAATGAATCTTACATATTGTACTGGTCCTTTGGGGAATATTGTACGGAAAACTTATATTCTGTTTGTAATATTTTTCGTATTTACCCAGACAAGTTTTAAGTACTATGATAAAACAGACGCAGTGGGTGTAGAAAATACGTACAATAATACCTATAGAAATATATGAAAACATAAGTTTCCGTGACCTTATGTGTTTATATAATGACCGTAGTTTCATTTTTCATTTCATAGGCTGACTCACAGTTCAATTGATAGCATGTGTGCCTTCTGAGCTGCAGGTCGTAGGTTCAATCCTCATCTTCACCCAAGACAAATATTTCCATACCGTAGAAGAACGAACGACCATAGAAGTTTGTACCGTGTCCAGGTATTTCTATTGAATCATAAAGAATGTATTCACAAACAAGTAAATAAGTACCTATACTATTCGCTGTCTGGTTCCTATAGTACAACCAGAGCGCCATCTAGATCCAAACCAAACAAAGTTTGGATCTAGATGGCGCTCTGGGGAAATGTCCGCTAAAAATGTATAATTTTTATATTGCTATTATTATATCACCACGCCTACAAAGTATTGCAGAACTGCTTAAAGCGCAAATAAAAGCCTTATTTTTTCTCTATCAGATAATAAATTACTGCCTTTAAAAATATCCATACCTGCTGATTGCTGTCCATACCTGTACTAAGTACCTACTAAGTACCTGTACTAAAATTAACAAAAAACTTTATATAAACAACTACTTACTGAATATTTATTCAGTAGTATTTTTTTTTGAATTAACTGTTTTTTTTAATAAAGTTTGATTTGTGCCTAGTATAAGTTTTTATATCGATGAGTGTTTCTTTTTTGTGTGTGAGTATACCTTTTGATTTAGTAGATGTAAGCATAGGTATGACACGAGATGGACAGATGACCTCATACAAGTGGCGGGAAGACGCCGGATGCAAGCCGCTTCCAATCGGTCTTTTTGGAAATCTTTTTGGGATGCCTATGTCCAGTAGTGGACTTCTTATGACTGAGATGATGATGATGAAACAGAGGTATATTGATATATTGATTGAATATAGGTATATTGAGTTTTGGCGGGAACGTCATCGAAACATGTTGTTGCTTTGTTTTATTTTCCTAAACTTGTGTTATTTTGAATATTTTTGCGATAAAAATGGTGGTGTTTTATTCATTAAGTGTTCGATGTACACTCATGTACTTGACATGAGTGTGGGCAAGTGAAATGAAGCAGTGAAACGTGTTATTTTACGTTGTCGACAAAACTCTATAGAAGTAAAGTCTAGTAAAGTCGCCACCACTTTACTGAAGCATGACTCGACTTATGAATTGACTGTTTACGTGACTTGTGACTAGAACATTTACAACTTGCATCACACAACACACATTTACATCTCCATCGGATTTTTACATCTCCTTCGCTCGCTATTTTCAAAGAACGGGTCAAGTTGTTTTATATGTCTAAGGTCTAGTCGATAAATAATTGACGGTTTGTCAAAATGATGCTTATTTACTTATTCTAAGTATGTTTTTTTGTAATGTATAACGTATGTTGTATTTATTATTATTTTAAATTATAATATTTACTAGTATTATTCCTCTCTATATAAGTATTAGTATGTAATTACTATTAGTATGTATGTCTATGTATATAAATAATGACATTTATAGTTTATAATGTTACTTGTTAAATATCTCGTTACACGCCCCGTCTGATTTATATTTTATATTTTTATCCATCCCATGGTTGCCTGGAAGAGATCGCTTTTAGCGATAAGGCCGCCTTTTGTTGCACTAGTCTATTTAAGTTCTTTGTTATTACTTTTAAGGTGTGTACAATAAAGAGTTCATCTATCTATCTATCTATCTAACTTGTTTTATTCAAGAAACTTGAAAAAAAACCTAATACTTGACACTGGCAAATGCTTTAATGCGGGTCCAATACAAAAAAGAAGAAGAATATTGCCTTGTATTAATGTAAACAGCGCCTAAGCCAGGTTTCCATAAGGTATCTTTATTAGATTTGCGCAAAGAGCCGGCAGATGGCGTGGCTTAATTATCGATGATTAATCATTTGAGTAACAACATTCCGCAGCTCGCTGTAATACCTACTCCCTGAAGCACTCTGCGTGATAATAAAATTATTTCAGTGGAAACCAGTTAATACTGGTATGTCTTAAAGATAGGTTCAGTAAGCTCATGTAAGTGTTATCGTCGTATTCTAACCGACTCGCGATTTTTGTGATATTCTTGCTTCAGCTACTCTGGCGCGTTGACGTCACATTGTTTACTGTTTGTGTGCGAAGAAAAGTCTCTGCATCAATTGGCAAAATTTTCTTTCTTCTATTCGGATGGTTGTACAGGTACAGGTGTGATGTTTGTATCTGCGAACAGGTCGTATCTATCAACTAGACTTGGCGAAATTAGGAATATAAGTTTTAAATGTTTTAGTCGTCGGGGATTTTTGTCTAGAAGTTTTTGACGTGATAACGTCTTAAAAATCGATGAACGCCGGCTGCACGCACGAAAAAGCATGACTCATTGTCACGTTTGTGTGCAAGCGAGAGCGCGGAACAAGCGATAGAGAGGCACGATCGGCCTAAGAGTTCGGCTTGTGACGCATCTATCATGACGTTATCACGTAAAATTATCGCCCGTAAACCGACTTTACAGACAACAATTTTTTTTACACAAAAAGAAGAAGTTTACTGTAGTACCATTTACTGGCCGGTGATATTTGGTAGAAGTGCTTGGTCAATTCTAACAAAAAATAATAATAATATGAGCAAAATCAGTCTAGAGCTTTCCAAGACAAAAGGTTGTGAAACATCGATTAAAAATTAAATTTACCATGAGACTATTTGGAAGAAATTCACATTATATACTGGATTCTGAACAAAAATTTATAACCTGAATAATAAATCACCCCCCCCCCCCCCCCTCCCCAAACACAGCTTTTTTTCAAGCTGTAAGTTTCCGAAATGCCACTTCTATGCCATGCGTCACTTGCGATGCCGATCACACCAGCGGAAGATCAGCGGCAGTTGCTTATAACCGGAACCATACTAAGCTGGAGCAGCCTTGTGGCAAAAACTTAGTGCAAGTTAGTCATAATTATTATATTAAACTTAAATTTAATTGTTAAAGTTTATTGTATATATTTTTTTTAATATTGGTTGACATTTCACACAACACCATCTAGCCCAAACTAAGCAATGCTATGGGTAACTAAATGGCTGATAGAATACATACATATCTACTTTTTTTAACACATACTTATGTTACATAGAAACACTAAGACACAGAACAAACATCCATGCTCATCCATCTTCAATCAATCAATATTAGTAGGCAGACATATTACCAACTGAGCTAGAAGGCCGGTCAGCATGTAGGTAAACATTATGTCATTATTAGGCTAAGTTTTTGTTACAATTTGTCAATTAACTATTGTCAAAAGTTTGTGCTCGCGAGTTCTACTGTTCGTCAAATTACTAGGTGCCAAAACCTTGATAAAGAGTTACTAGCTAGCGAGTTGGCTATCCAGGCGCCTTTTACTCTTCGCTGCACTAGGGAGCTAACCCTAGAACCCTTTACTAGGAATTCTACATCGTCCTATGACAGAAACACTACTTTATCTCCTTGTTGTATAAACTACTATTATGTATTTTATAAAACACCTCCGCCACAAATAATTGCACAAGTTATTAAATCTACTATTTTATCAATAAAATTATGAATTTAAATAAATCCTACTCCTATTATCGTCTGAAATATTAGAGAAAGTTCTCGTCGATCGTTCCTTCGATATATGAAATTAATTGGTTTCGCCAACCAACGCTCCCACTCTCGTCTGTACAAAGTTTCAACACCTCTTGACAGCCTAACTTCTTCCAATTTTACACCGTCTCAATACATAATTAACTGCACTTTCTTTCAAACTGACTCTTGAAAATAATAGTATACTTGCAAGGTTTTCGCAAACAAGTTCGCGAGAGACTAATGAGGCATATCGGGGAGTTTCGGGATTAGTGGCCGTTCTCTGCTCACTGAAACTTGCTCTTGAGGGTCGTATAAGATAAGAGCAGTGACTGAACTTTCTACAATCTGATTTATCAATATCTGAATATTAAAAAAAACCGTTTCATATTCAAAGCTCTTCACTAGCTATTCCCTGAATCGGAAATGCCATAGAAAACATGCCTATATTCATAGCAAGCATTGCATATAAATAATAGACTAGTTTGCGAGTCGGCTTTAGCTCAGTAAAGCAACTTTAGCAGGCTGGGTACGTCATTTCGCCCGGCGCTATATATGACTGGCAAGTATTTGGCCCAATTTCATTCCTACCTAATCATTTTAAATATCGTTCGAACGCTCATGTGTATATTTATATATATATATATATATTTTATATATATTTTTGTATATATATATTTATAGAATGTGGTAAAATTATTGGACAAATTATGTTTGGTTGGACCTTTCGAAAGGTCAAATTAGAATCAAGTTATAATTAGCATATTATTATAAAACTTTTTTCTGTACTCATATTGGATTTATACTGAGAGTTGTGTATTAAGTTAAGCAAATTACTATGTTTTTATTTTACATGCACAAAAGCTTAAGGAATCATATTTCAGATACCTATATTCTGCAGTCTGCATTAACAAGAAAGAATTAATTTCTATTTCATTCTATTCAAGTTACGTCATTTACATACTTAAATACATACCTAAGTAATATTTTTTTTTTGAAATTTGGAATTTTCAAGGTTATTGATATCTTCTAGATCGACGAGTTTTATCCTCGGCCACACAGTCACTTAACATCAGGCGAGTTGGTGGTCAATCGTAGATCTAACTGACATTAAAAAAACTACCTAGCAACTATGCCAGTATAAGCACCAAAGCCGTGCTCCGTTACTTTGGAGCTCGGTTGGTTTGAGTAGGATGGCAGGGGGAAAGCACAACACACCCCATGCTGGACATTAGTGTAGGATTTATCACCCCCACTTCAAATTAGAATTAGAATTACGTGACTTTCTATACTGTCTCCATCAGTACCGTTCTACGCTACTGCCAAGTTCGGACTGGCATAATTTTTCCACGGTGTGTTAATGCGTTAATGCCTTTACGAGGCAAAGTTCAGGGCTCGATTAAGTTGTAATGTGTTAAATGACCGTTTCAAATGGCACAACTTGGTTACAAGGGTAACATTTATCCCTCTACTTACACCCAACCAAACTTGTAAGCGTATTTTTTCTCCGCACGTTGAGTTTTCGCCCAATCGAGGTGAAATGAGTAAAGTTTTTGGTTTGCTGTTTCTTTCAAAAGTTAAATGCTGAGAGGTCGCCAGAGAGCTTAAAAGTTTAGAGTGTACAGGAAGTTAAATAGGAACACAAACTTGATTTCAGTTCCGTGTGCCAAGCTACGCTTCCGCCACTGATATTGTTGTCGCGAGACTTTTTTATTGCAGATGGCTTAACAAAGTTAATGCTGGTGTTTTTGGTGATTGACATGGATTACTATACAATTATGGTAGTTTTTTCAAAGGCTCGAAAGTTGCAATTGGCACTCACTTACATACATACAATCACGCCTGTTTTTCCTTGCGGGGTAGGCAGAGCGTCAAAGACCATGAGGTCGTTTAACGCCACATTTGACCTTGGATAAAGGGTTAAATGGAAGGGAGAGGGTATTAAAGGTTTAGAGAGGATGCGAGAGTAAGATGTAATATTGGCTTGAAGTGACAGCATCAGCCCATCGCCTATATAAAAGTTAATTTCCCTCAAGTCCCTTAATTGATATACCTACAGTTTGCCCGGGAAGAGAAGCAGCTGGTACATTCTATGTTTTTTTTCTCCCAGTCCAGCATGGACTCAATTGTTGCTCATTATTTTATATTGGGCAAACAAAGAGGTGTATTGGTATCCGCGTAAAATAACATAATATAGCGCATCGCAATGACACCGGAAATGGTGATGATGATGATAATTAATTAATTACCTTACCCATTTCCTAGTTCTATATCTCAAAATTTTGATTGACAAAAAGACAGAGTTAGACAGAATTTACAGTAGACACATAAGTGACCATTATGTCTGCTTTAATAGTCCTCAAACTTAGCTAGTAAAAAACTTCGAGAATCTTTTTGTAAGAAATAAAATATCCGAACTGCAATAGAGACCATTATATTGATAAATGCTAAAAATTGCAACACGATAATTACATTTACAATATAGTGATTACTCCGCCTATTATGAGTAGATTTTTATGATTTATTTTTTGTTTGGTACGAGTAGGTCATATTTTAGAGGTGGTCTCATATAAATTTTAGTAAATCCGATTTAGTACTTTGGTTTTTACAACAAATAACTGGAATAATACGTCATCCAAGTAAACGAATCGCGTATTTTATTCAGAAGCCTATTTTTAATGTTACATAAAAATAACTATCTTTAAAACTGTTGTTACGTTTTAGATAGAGCATTATGCCTAGTGTTGATAGCGATAATATTGCTCGTATAATTTCTGCTCAATTCTATCACTCACTTAGTACCTAATGCTTAAAATTGTTCAAAATGTTGCTGTTGATACTAAAAGCGAACGTTTCTACAGAGTGTAGCTATCGAAACAATAAAATTATTTTTCTTTGTACTTTTTCATTTAAATAAGTGGAAGTAAATAGGTATTGAACACCAATTGATCGAGAACTCTATCCTATTTATGCTATACTTATAACCTAAATGCCTATATACCATCGTAATAGCGCGTAAATCTCGCCAATTTACTGAGTTAATTAATACAAGAATTGAGCACGTAATTCTCCCGAATTACTATTTGTTCATTATAGCTTAGCGCGAATAATTATTTAGTTAATATAGGTAATAGATGTTTACTTGATTCAATATTATAACATTTTACTTTAATTGACTGAGTGAGTAATACGAAAAAAGTTCTCTGAGTCAACTACATATACATTGGAGCAGGCCGGATACTACCATTTATACTACTTACGGCCAAAAGGGAATTAAATATAGGCCCATTGTGAGGCAAGGTGCTCGATAAGTGATAAAACTGATTTACTTTATCATCGTACTTTTATGACTCGTGAAAAGAGTACCTGAAATTCATTACTGTGTACTATGAATTGAGGAGATTTTGAATGTAATGTTTGTTTTTAGGGTGGGTTTAAGCTGAATTGACTTTTGACCAACAATCTATAAAAGGGGTAATGATTTTTAACAACATAGAGGTAGCTTCCTAACTTGCATTGAATGTTCACATTTACTGCAAAAATCTTTTAATTCATAATTCATAATACGAATATTTATAATAAATGGGTACATACTTACTTAGGTATATGAATATTTATAATAAATGGGTATATGGGTATACTTTGAAAAAGTATCAACGGGATGTAGCGGCATTCCTCAAAAACGTCCGAGCTTAATGAGATCTAATTAGACCCCTTACACGATTAAAATAATTTCGATTTTCAAAATAATTCGAAGCGGTAAAATAGACGTCTCTAGACTTCTCAATCAAATTTTTAGCTTAGGCTTTAGCGCGGCGACATAGAGTCTTTATATTAAAAAGTTCGTCCATTGTTGGTATATGAGTATCGGTCTACCCAGGACACTATATTCGTGAATTTTGTTTTAGACTTTACGTCTACGTGATGGAAAATCATTAGGTATATAAGACTTAAACATCCAAGCTCAATTATTACAAAACAATATTTTGGAGTATAATAAAAATGTTTATCTGAATAGAACTGTTGTGAAAAAAAATGGGAACTAACGTCTTATTTGAACAAAATACTGAAATAAGGCCAGCAACGCCCTTAACGCTACTTTACTTCTCCATCAAATCAGACTTGTTTGTTGTTCCAAGAAAAAAAAGCAATTGAAAAACTAATTTTAATAAAAAAAATATCTGAGGGGTTGACAATAATTTTTTTTACCCTCAACTACGCAAGAAGGGGAATATGTTTCGCGTATTGTCTATACATTATCGTTTGAAGCCTAAGGTTTGCTATGGACATAAGCGGGTCGGCACTGTCGGTTCGCCATGCACTATGTAATAGGGCGAATTCTGTGGCCATGCACTATTTCTCGATCAGCAAATAGTCTAGTAAAAATAAGATTTGTGATAACATAAAAGACACCTAAGTATATTGTTATTTAAATGAATGTACTGGTGTTTTGAAATATATTTGACACAATTTCATAATTATATTATAAAAGCTAATTTTGTTACCTTTACACGCTCAAACGGCTGAACCGATCGTTATGAAAATTAGTATAGAGATAGCTTTAGACCTGGAGAAGGACATAAGCTACTTATCATCATCATAATTATCACCGTTTTTCATAACTACGCGAGTGAAACCGCGGAACGCAGCTAGTCTATAAATCGGGGATTATTGTTGATCTATGATTTTTTTGTTATTTTCCTATCATAATTTCAAAGAATCCCCCCAGTTGCAAATACTGCGATCTGCTCCATACAAATGGATTTATTTTTACTAGACTAAAAGTCGGCTCGAAGCAATTACTGCATTTGTTCGAATTCGATAGGGTAGTTCATTCAAGTCGACACATCATTTTATTCGGCAGTATTTGTGGAACGACAAAGCCGACCCACAGCAACTACTTTACGAGTAGGTATGTTACATTCGGCATATTAGATTTTACCGCTCAGCTTTGCAAATTAATGCCATCCAGCTGTTGCTCAGTTTATTGTATGTATGTGGCAAAGTCGAGCGGCTTTTTCCCCGAACCTATGTGTATAACAACCCTAAACGGGTTGGTCTACTTTAAGTACTCACTTATATTGTTATATGATGTTTATTTCATGACTTTTTTATTAGTCTTCTGAGATAGATAAGGTTTTGTTTGTAGTGGAGGTGTTCCCAGCTTCAAAGGTATTTTATTAGCTCGAGCAATAATGTTTTGTCTCTGACCCTCGTTACAATGGCTTACAAAGGAGAGCCATTTAAAGGAGGCCTATTAAATTCTAAGCGTAATATAACTACAACCGTTGAGTTATGACTGAATTCTGAAAGGGTAAATGATAAAAATACTGTTTTCTTAACTCGACAGAGACAAGAAAGAGTTGTGTAAGGTGGAGTCATGATGATATTGTATATTTCATCAATTTTATTATACAGAAACTAATATTATGTGTCTAATGACACATCTGATTTTTTATTTTGTGGTGAATTTAAAAATAATACTGAAAATACCATCTAACTAAACTAATATTGTAAAAACAAAAGTAACTCTTTATCTCATTCTGTTTGTTAACTGTTCAAAGTTACTTAATATTATAATGATCTAGATTTAAACTACCTTTCTTTCTGTTTCTTAAGAAAAACCTTAGAATTTTGAAGGTTAGAGTGAATAGATATTTTCTATTATTATCAATACTATTATAAAAAAAAAAAAAAAAAAAACAAGGTCAAATAAAGATTTTTGTATTTATTTTTTAACGACAAAGATGTGACATATATAATTAAATATTTTTTATTTAGAATGTAATTTTGACATTTACTTACTCGTATGTGTTATTGTTTTTTTTTTTTGTGACATTTATTATTATTTCTATGATTGCATGATATTATAACGTTTGTACGCCATGAGTGGGCAAGAACATAATATGTTCCAAGTATATATTAAGATCTCTATACCACTTTGTATGTATGTGTTCTACCATGTTCAAATAAAAAAATCTTGAATCTAGAACGAACTCCATCTTCGGCCACACCGACGCTTAACATCAGGTGAGTTGGTGGTCAATTGTAGATCTACATAAATAAAAAAAACAGCACTCATTACCAGTATTTGCCCACTTTTACATAAATAATTTTGATAATAATTCAAATACATATTTAAATGTACATCACAATAACTGTTACGTGCTTTTGTAGCAGACTGAGCTAAACATATTTAGTTGTCACGTTCAAAAATGTACTGCATTACTAATATTTTTTTTATCAGTCCTGTTTGTACAAACTGTCCCACTGCTGGGAACGGGCCATATTCTCATTGTGAGAAGGGTTAGTCCTATAGTCTACCACGCAGGCCAAATGCGGGTTGGCAGACTTCACATTCTTCAATCTTCATCTTCAAGATCATTGAGAACTCTCAGACATGTAGGTTTCCTCACGATGTTTTCCTTCACCGTTTGAAATTGGCGGAAATCAACAATACGCACATAACTTCAAAAAGACAGAGGTGCGTGCCGCGGGATTCGAACCCAGGACCGCAAGTCAGACGGTCTCCCGACTAACCTGCTGGAAACTTCGACATGCATTTACATTACTACATGCATTTATATAAACGTAGTTGCATTATTCTATAAACTATGCTATTAACTATAAGTATTAAACTGTAGGCACGTACATACTATCCTATCTACCAACAAACAATTACTTGATTATGCCTAACAACATAATGTGTTCGGTCAGCAGTCGCTATTTATTCACGACCGTCATCTCCAGTACTTTATCATCCTCTACAATTCATAGTCGCATTGTCCACTTGAATACGGTCATTTGTATAGTTGAATACATAATGCTCACTTTTGCTTTCAAATCGTGTATCGTTTTAACTTTGCTTGTTTCTGGAACATTCAGCGCGCCAAGGAAACTTAGGAGTTATTCGAAAACAAAGTCCTGTGATGTGGCAGCATTAGCTGATGAGGTCGCTTCTTACGATTCAGTGGTCCGGAATATAATAGACTTTGTCGTGACTGGACCTTTCAAAGGGAAGACCTACGATGAGTAAGTACTTTCGTTAAAGTTTCGGACGTAGGTACTTAGTTTTAGCTACGATTAGAACTCTCTTACGATGTGTGTACGGAATGTATAAATAGATTATGTGGAGGTCTTTTCTTTCTTGTGAGAGATAGCAGTTTTTTTTTAAAAGGAATTGTTGATTATAGAGTAAAATTTGGTACGTGTCCTACGAATTTCCGGTCTCTAGAGACTAGATTCAACAACAAAAAGAAGAACTGCTGATCCTAGGATCAGCACTAACATTAGGCTGTAGATTAACTGCCTGTCAGTTGCTTAGAAGCCTTTTATAGATGTATAGGTAGAGAACAAAGTATTTCGTTCAAGATAAATGCTACTTTGTTTGTTTATAACTGTAATAAAATCTATTGCTACACTCTTCTAGAAATACTTTCTACAATTTTCAAATTTGAATGTCGTATAGTTTTATTTTATGACTTTGTCGTAAAACAATGTTTAAAAATAATTTCTTACGTTTTGATTTCTTGAGTTGATGAAAACAAGGAAAAATACAAATACAAATACATTTATTTTCATAAACTTAAAAAAACATTTGTAACTACCCTCATTTTAATTATTGTAGTAACAAAGCACTATTAATATAGTGTATCTAACCAGTGAGGTGTTCCGTGAGCAGCTGTACTAGGTAATACCTGTATTACAGCTGCTACTGTTCCAACCTTCAACTGTGTCATATACCATAACATTATACAATTACGACGTATTTTGCACCTACAAGGGAAACTGCAATAAAAAAAAATAGGAATACTAAGAATTAGGAATTAAAAAGGAAAAATATAGGATTAGATCAAATTTTTCTGGTAAATTTTCAAAAGTCGTAGAATAAAATTTGTTTTTATTCTATACAGAAGCGCAAATAATCCTGTATGCAGGGTTATTATGATTGGAATAACCCAAAAATATCACTGTGCCAGTCAAATACCTATAACGAAAAATTTTACGAAAAAAACAGCTGTTTTATAGAAATAATTTGTAGACCTCAAATAATTTATTTTATCAGCCATCTAGTTCCATAATAAAAAACTTTGCTTAGTTTGGGCTAGATGGTGTTGTGTGAAATGTCCACAAATATTTACTTATTTATTTATTTAATTGTGAGGTTTTTTTTTTCGTGAGTTTGGAGTTGTACCCACTAATAAATGTTAGTTGTATAGGTTAATACAATGACCTCTTATGATTTTATACAGGTTGCCCTAATAACTCTGTACACGTACATAAATAAATTAATTTAAAATCATAACCCTCTTTCTCGCGTAGTCAGATCAAGAATAACTTTTAAAGAAAACAATCGAATCATCTGCTTTTGATAAGATAGTATAAAAGAGCTCTACAAAACGCACTCTCAAGAGTCCCATGAGTACTCGGCTGTCAATCTATTGCAGACTCTTTAACGATAATATACGTTTAGACAGACGATCTTACTCGCGATTAGATATCACAGACTTACTATAAAAAAGGTAAAATTTATTATCAGTGTTTCGTGTGACGTCTAGCTAAAAATATGAATTTGTTTTCCTTGGTATTCGGTATATGTTTTCTCATTACCGCTAATGATGCAAAGGCTGTAACGAAATCAGATATATGCGAAGATGTTCTAGATAAAGAACTGATTGAAGAAATACGGTGTTACGAGAACGTTCGAGATGAAATATTACAGTACGTGATCGAAGGAGAATTCAAAGGCAGAACTTATGATGAGTAAGTTGGTGTTGAGGGAATTAACTGAACTTTGGACTTTGTAAGCAAGTGTGTGAAATTGGACATAATTTTGGTGTTACATGTATTTCGGCTACATATATAGGCAGGATAACTTTAAATTAGTTAGCTAGGTACAGCATAACAAATTAACGAACAAGTTTCATCTACGGTTTTATATATCTTGCTAATATTCCACGTCATATTTATTCATTTCTAATATATTATTAATGTAATTACATATGTAGGTACTTAAATAAAACTAAACTAAAATAACCTAACTTAAAAAATATTGTAATCTTGCTAATTGTGATTTTTTTTTGTACGGAACAGCTGAAATTTCATCATAATGATAATGATGAAATATACAGGATTTCGTCACTATTGTCCTGATTATGATGATGATTATGGAATATTATCTTTTGTAGCACAACTTTTATCTTTCCATTCATTTTGCCCATCATAATTCAACTTTTTATGAAACACCTGATATTTATTATAGAGAACTTACAAATGTTGTAAAATAATAGTTGGTAATAGGTGATTATGTCTAATGTTTACGTAGCTGTTACCCAAAAATGGAGGGTTTTATTTTTCTGGTGTATGTACCTATTTTCAACCGACTTCAAAAAAGGAGGAGGTTCTCAATTCGACTGTTTTAGGTTTGTTGCCTGAGAACTTTCGACTGGGTGAACCGATTTGGATGATTCTGTTTTTATTTGAAAGCTGGTGCTTCCCGTGTAGTCCCATTTCAATTTGGTCCAGTTCTGACAATGGCATTCATGAGAAGTCAGTTGCTTCAGTTTTTTAAACTATAATTATTGTATGTATGTATGAATACATGTGGGCATGTATGTTTAAATAATTATTATCTCTTACAGCCTAACCGGGTTGACCGAATTTGGCATACGAGGTGTCATCATATTTATATTTACGAGTGTTATAGTTACATTTGTTGTAATTTGCATATTTTTTTCGTAACCTAGCTCTAACAAACTTAAAAAAAAAAACGCTATATGAAAGTAAAAACGTTGACCGAAAATTACATTTGCGTTGCAGATTGGCTAAGTTCGTTGATGAATTTGGTGCTCGTCCGTCAGGATCTGAAGTGCTGGAAAGATCTATCGACTACATGATACAGCTGACTAAAGACGAACAAATAAATGACATTACTACTGAAGAGCTGGAGGTATTTACTCTATCCGTATTTAAAATAAAAATAATTTGTGTGAGTATGAATATATGGGGAATATATAAATAAATAATAATAAATAAATATTTGTGGATATTTCACACAACACCATCTAGCCCAAACTAAGCAAAGCTTGTACTATGGAACTAGATGGCTGATAGAATACATATTATACACTTTTTTTTTGTAAATATATACATATGATACATAGAAACACCCAGACACAGAACAAACATCCATGCTCATCACACAAATGTTTGCCCTAGGTGGGGATCGAACCCACGACCTTTCAGTTCAGCAGGTAGACGTAAACACACTACCAACTGAGCCACAAGGCCAGTCAAATAAAAATATAATAATATAAAATTAGATTGTGTAAAACAGGCAGTCAAAGTGTCTGATCAATCTTTATATTTTTGTCAGAGTGTTGATCGCAGCAATGAGACCCAAAAACAAATGAAATTATTTTCAGCTACGAACAATTGCATATTTTGTCAACTATAGAATACAATATCAACAATCAGTAACAAAAAAGCTAGATAGTTAGATAATTTTTTTTATTAACAAATAGTAAAATTTGTAGTTGACCGCGATGTGCTGATTGATAACATTTTAGGTCCACCTAAAATTATTTCTGGTTTCCAGGAATTACATTTTAGAACTTTGCAATTGTATTCTCAATATTGTATTCCTATTTTTTATAACATCTCTTGTAGCTAAAACCGTTTCATTGAAACGGAAAACGAAACGTTTCACGTTTGTGTTTTGTATGTTACGTGTTGATTTTGATGTGCAAGGTTTTGTTAGATTTATTTTTACCTCCTCAGTTTTACAGATTAAAATTTACAGTCACTTATGCTTTAAAATATTATTTGAATATCATCAATTTCAGGTTCCACACTGGGTGCGCGGAGAAGAAGTAATTACTATGCTTGAACCACGAGAAAAGAACATAGCTTTACTCGGACTTGGAAGAAGCATTAGTACTCCACCTGAAGGAATTACTGCTGAAGTAATTGTTGTAGAAAGTTTCACCGCGTTCGAGAACATACCAGCTGAAAATGTTCAAGGAAAAATTGTAGTTTGGGATCCTGTATTCACAAGATACGGAGAGACAGTACTTTACCGGTCCCAAGGAGCAAGCAAAGCTGCTATCAAAGGAGCTGTAGCGTCGCTAGTTAGATCAATAGCGCCATTTTCCATCAACTCTCCGCATACTGGATCTCAATCCTATAGCGATGATGATAATAAGATACCTACAGCGGCAATCACTTTAGAAGATGCTGATTTAATAAGGAGATTGTACGATCGAGGAGAAAAAGTAGTTTTAAGCATCAAAATGGAATCGACTTATGATACTAAAATATCACGAAATACGATCATTGATTTGAAAGGAACTGAACAACCTGAGAAGTTAGTGATAGTATCGGGGCATATAGACAGTTGGGATGTTGGTCAAGGTGCCATGGATGATGGTGGTGGTTTATTCATCAGTTGGGCAGCACCGGTTATCCTCAACCGATTGAATCTAAAACCGAAGAGAACAATCAGGTCAATATTTTGGACTGCTGAAGAATTGGGCTTAGTAGGCGCTGTCGAATATGAAAAGTTACACAGAAATGAAAGTCACAACGTTAATTTTATTATGGAATCCGACGAAGGAACGTTTGCACCTCAGGGGCTCGCAGTGGGGGGAAGCCAAAAGGCAAGATGTATTATTGCTGAAATTTTAAAACTTTTTGAATCGATAAATGCTTCTACTTTAGTTGAAGAAGATAACCCAGGATCAGATATATCTGTACTCACTAACACTGGTATACCAGGAGCTAGTTTACTAAACGCAAATGAGAAATACTTTTGGTTCCACCACACAGAAGGAGATACTATGAACGTTGAGAGTCCAGAAGAACTAGACCTTGGAGCAGCATTTTGGACTGCTGTTGCGTACATTATTGCTGATATATCAGCTGATATACCGCGATAGAGATTGTACAAAATATGTAAGTAAATCTAAAATAAATAAATAAATATTTGTGGACATTTCACACTATCTATCTAGCCCAAACTAAGCAAAGCTTGTACTATGGAACTAGATGGCTGATATAATACATAAGAATAAAGAAAGTAGTAGTAGAAAGTTGAAGTAGTAATGTTTGAGTAAATCTATATACGAGTACATCGCTTCAAAATTTCATATTGCGAAAATATTCATAGAAGTATTTTGTAGATAAGTATTTATGATTACTCGATGCTAGTGTTTGCTAGACATTTTTCCTAGAAAATATGCTTTTCAATTTTCTCATAGAATCCTTAAATCAATAAATGCGTGAATCCTTTATCTACGCTTCATTTTCTTTCAGGATCGGAGCGTAGGGACCTGTAATCTGCCGGGAATATTATAAAGATATTTTCCTCGCCAGAGAAAATCGGAATTTCCCCGGTAAACTGGTTCGCGTCCCGATAAATGTCTTAAATTATGTTATCGTTTTTGTGTCATAAAAATAAAACTATCCTCGTAACAGCGGTTTTTTGCGAATGCAGGAAAAATAGGAATATACGTAGACAGTGCTTCAGTGTACGGTGTTTTGTTAAAACAGTTCCAACACGCCTGATGTTAAGCGACGGTGTGGCCGAGGATGGAGCTCGTCACTCTAGAAGATATCTATCAGTCAAGCCAGAGCCCATATAGAATAAAAAAAACTTGATCATTATCATCATCATTACTACCACAAGAAGTTCACTGCTGGTCATAAATCTCAATTGATTTACAGATGAAGCCACTTCCATCAGGTCTTCGAAGACCTGATGGAAGTGGCTTCAGTCCAGTATCTTCCTGCTACGAGTGTGAGGTCATCTGTCTAATGTTTGGCTTGTCTTTCTACGCTCTGTATTTGCCGGTGCGTGAGAAAAAATTATAAATTGTCGTCCTTATCACCCAAGTTCTGCGTGTAATGTGCCCTATTCTGTGCCCACTGCAATTCAATTTCTGTGCTCACTGCAAACGAGAAAATATATTATTTAATGAAAATGGTACCCTTTAAAAAAATAAATGTTATATTGTTTACTTATTAAGTATCTATATCTACATTTGTTATCACAAACCAAACAGTAGAGGTCACTATGAGATTATATGGAATGATGATATGTATAAATAACTATAATCTAAAAGAGCTACATCTAGACGAGCTGATTAGCAAACATTTGTATCTAGTTTTGATCTCAAGTGGGCTTAGTGGGTAAATTTATCTAAATGTATCATGTAATGTATGTATGTGTACTTGATAACTATAGAGATAACCTTGAATATCTTACTTGGAATTATTTTGCAGCGTTATATATTAGTACAAGCTATCTAACTAGGTTTGCTCAGTATTCCAGTAGATAAACATTTGAGGCACTTACTAAAATAACAAAATTTTAATAAAACTACCTACCTATGCCTGTGGAATCACAAACAGGATATTTTTAGTGAAAATGAAAAGAAAGTGTTTTTCCGTGTCTTTAAAGGTATTTTTTACGACTTGTACACAACATAGCAATATACTTATCAAAGATAACACCACCAACATTAAAATATCTTTTTATCCGATTGCACACGAAGAAAGGATGTTTTTCAAACAGGTTTGTATTTAAGTGGGTATTTGTTTCTGTAATAATTCAACTTAGATGAGCAAAGTATCGGTAGTTTAGTCTTTATTTCTCGAAAGTCATAGGTTGCATTTTTTGTAAAAATAATAATGCATCTATAACAAAAATTTATAATTGCCGTTTTTCGTAAACTCCAACGAACTTGAACAAACAAATAAGCATTTTTACGAATTTTAAGAATTATTCTAATTGCTTATTATGCTTGTGAATAATGTGAATAATAATTTTTATTTGACTAAGAAATACAATATTATGCAATTGGATTCAATTAAAAAAAGAGTGACAAATTATCGAAAAAACTATTCCTATGGGCCCCAAACTAAGCTAGGCTTGTATCTTGGGCGCCCAAAATACATTGTTTGTAATACAATAATACAAATAAATGCCCTTGTTTATTTATACATTTTGTAGCGATTATGCACATTGTGGATACTTTCTCGTGAAAATGTACATTCAACATTCACCTAAAGACTAACGTAATAATGTACGTTTTTTTACACAAGAAGATCTACGGTTGACCGCCAACTCGCCTGATGTTAAGAGACGGTGTGGCCGAGGATTACGGTAAGGATATATTATATAATAAATATAAATATATTAGGATAAGCTACAAATGAGTTCTTGGACAATAAAAAAAAGGTCGACAGTCAATCGACAGTACAATACACAATATACATAGATTTTGTTTGTACATAAAAAAGGAAACAACTCATTCAAATCAAATGTTCGTAATATTATCGTATAAAATCACAGTTTTCCTTAGGTATCTATATACTGGTATTTTATATTTTAAAAATATTGATGACTGAAAGAGAGGTCTGAATTAAAGTATGTGAAAGCCTTACGTATTTTTATTTACATGGAAGTGCTCACCTTCGGTTTGCCGACGATATAGTAGTCATGGCAAAGTCGATGGAAGAGCTCAGTACGATGCTCGAAGACCTCAATAGAGTTTCCCAACGGGTGGGCCTCAAAATGAACATGGACAAAACGAAGGTTATGTCGAACGCCCATGTAGTGCCCACCCCAATATCTGTGGGGAACTTCACTCTTGAAGTTGTTGACGAATACGTCTACCTAGGACAGACGGTCCGATTAGGCAGGTCCAACTTTACGAGGGAGGTCAATCGTCGTATCCAACTCGGCTGGGCAGCGTTCGGGAAACTTAAAAGCGTCTTCTCGTCCAATATTCCCCAGTCCCTCAAGTCGAAAGTTTACAACCAGTGTGTGTTACCAGTGATGACATACGGCACTGAAACGTGGTCCCTAACTATGGGCCTTATAAGGAAACTCAAGGTCACGCAACGAGCTATGGAGAGGGCTATGCTCGGAGTCTCTACGAGATCGAATCAGAAATGAAGAGATACGTAGACGTACAAAAGTCACCGATATAGCACAGCGGATTAGCAAGTTGAAGTAGCAGTGGGCAGGACACATAGCACGTAGAACTGATGGCCGATGGGGCCGAAAGGTTCTCGAGTGGAGACCACGTACCGGCAAGCGCAGCGTAGGAAGACCAGCCACGAGATGGACAGATGATCTCATACAAGTGGCGGGAAGACGCTGGATGCAAGCCGCTTCCAATCGGTCTTTTTGGAGGAGGCCTATGTCCAGCAGTGGACTTCTTATGGCTGAGATGATGAAAGAGATCCATAAATAACTCTGTAATCCGATCAACTATGATTTTCGAATTGCTATTCTTATATTTCAGAAGTGCTAGTCAATAATCATACTTTTTAATCTTAATATGATAGCGTCAGAATCAAAATGGACTCACCAGAAAGCTCATTTGCCGTTCCTTATGCAGTGGCACGTGCATCTGATACGTGTTCCGGTAAAGCACCACTAAAGCAAATGGAACACGTCTTGTGGCATTAGTCTGTCTGAGTACGAATGCATAATTGTGAAACTGCAGCGATATGCGAGCGTACTACTCGTAGTTAGACTTCTAAGGTTATTTTTATCTTATTTTCGTCTAACGAGATTATCAATGGGAGAAAGTAAGTTCTTGTTAATTTCAGCTGACCTTTTTTTTATTTGAAATAGATTTACGGTTGAACTCCACTTCACACGATGGTAAACGTCGGTGTCGCCGTCGATGGAGCATGTCAATCTAGAAATTATCTCGGGTACTTCGGCGTTTCGCACCGCAAGTGGTTCGAACCGCGGTCCGAATCACCCAAGGGCTCTTTTTGAATAGGTCCTTTCGGGTAAAAATGACAGAAACGGAGATATACAAATCGAATCGATTCCGAAACCGAATGGGCTCAGAATACGGGGGCAGCACGCACCACTTACAACTACGCATGAGTGCGAGAGGAATAGCAATTATTGTCTCGCAGTCTGGTATGCCAACCACAACATTGCAGGCTCCTTTATTCTAAACGTGCTCCGTTTTATATCGCATTATTGTCTAAAACCAGGCGCGATTCTGTTAAACACAAGCCACTACATAATTACTAGAAATTTATTTTTCTCTTCTAAATATCTGAATTATTTTATATCTAAATTATATATTGGCATGAAGCTGCCATAATGCCGCCGTTAAAAAGTTCTAAAAAAAATCTCTGTGATCAGAAAAAAAATAAAGCAGCTATTAATATTTTTACGTCATAAAATACGTTTGCCAACACGTAGTAATTTTGCCCTAAGAAATAAAATTCTAATCGGTATATTTTACTAGAAGTTTTACGAAAAGACTACAATGAAAAACGACAAAAATTAATGAAAATTTTAAACATGTATACATACTAAAGTTTGTCAAGAATATTTGAAAAATACAATCTGTACTCGATTACCATTGCAAAGCATATTCTAGTTGAGGCATAGGTCGTTACATTATCTTGATCATGGTACTTGTCGATATTCTAGCCGATTTAATACAAAACAAATAGTTTTTTTTATTTGAAAGTAGGCCTGCGATTTACCGTCAACTCGACTGGTGTTAAGCGACAGTTACGGTCTACGATGGAGCGTAGTTCGCTATAATCTGAAGCGTCAGAGACAATTCAAACAGCAATTCCGGAAAAATAAGAGTTTTAATTATCCAGTAGGGTTCTGTAACGCATTTAACTCAAGGAAGTATAATTGGTCCAGTTTATTTCCTTTATTACGTTAATGACCTACCTTCATCTGTTAAACATAGTAGCATATTGTTTGCGGATGATACAACTATAGTTATAAAACGACAAGATCCCAGTACCTATGAAAGTGATATTAATGAATGCTTTGCTGATATTTTAAAATGGTTTAATTCTAATAAATTAAAAATAAATATTTCAAAAACAAAAATAATTCAATTTAAAACTCATCAGAAGAAACTACCCCCTTTGAAAATTACGCATGGAAATGATTCAATTGAAGAGGTCAGTAGCACGAAATTTCTGGGGATTACTATCGACGCTCATTTGACTTGGAGGGAGCATATCAATTTACTACGAAGTCGAGTGGATAGCTTCGTTTTTGCTCTAAGGAAATTAAGACAATGCACATCACAAGAAACTGTTTTGACAGTTTATCATTCATATGTTTGTTCTATTCTGCGTTACGGTATTATTATATGGGGCAATTCTTGCGATATAAAAAAAGTTTTTATTGGTCAAAAAAAGTGTGTTCGCGCGATGTACGGCTTGAAATGGGATGACTCATGTAAACCAATTTTTAAATCTAATAATTTATAAACGGTTCCTTCTTTGTATATTTTTGAAATGGCTAAATTTGTATTGAATAATCCCACTTTATTTGAACTGTACGACAACGTTAATAAACGTTCCGCCTCTCGAGTTCGTCTCAAACTGCCACAGCCTCGACTCGAGCTGTTTAGGAAAAACTGTATTCACATGGCTGCCTTGATATTTAATTCTCTTCCTGAGGAGTTGATGGACATCCCTTACAGACGATTTTGTACACAGTTAAAAAGGTGGTTAGTGAACGAGTGTTTTTATGAAGTAGGTGATTTCTTAAACAAAATGTCTTGTAGATTACATGCATATGAATGGGCCTGCAAATGAATACTTAAATTATTTACTGAAACTGGAATTATTGACATTATTTTTTTGACATACTACATAAAATTATATTGTGAGTTTATTTGATTGACACTATTTGTAATTGAATGAATGCTGCTTAAGATTTTTATATTATTTTGACATTGATATTAATATTTCACGTAATTATTATTTGTTGAATGTTAATAATCATTTATTTATTATTTTGACGTTGAATATCCTTGTATAATACTCGCATATACCGAATAATTTTAATTACCTACCTATTCAATTTTGCATGACAACTGTAGTCGTTAATAGATGGACATCAATAACCTAGACTTAAGACCTTATGCCTATTAACAAGCAAAATAAAGAATTTGAATTTTGAATTTGAATTTATTACTCGGCTCTTTGTGGCTAAAGTACAATTAATATCAGCTAATGTTCTGACTTCGTTTTAATTATAATTAGGACCAGGAAGTAAGGATATTTGTGGGCTTCTTAATTAATGTGCTTTTTCGTCTTAGTGCTGCTTCTAGGCCAGAGTTTGGTTGCATACCCTTCATTTCAAATAGGCTTGCTGGACGACGGCTTTCTTATTTTCTACTTAAACTGTTTTTGGTGTTACAGCAGGACGAATATTCAGTTCCGTGGGGCATAATATTTGTAAAATTAATAAATGTAGATTTAACCGTGTTGCATATTATATAGTGAATGCTGCATACTATTGTCTAAACTAAAATGACACTATTTGTTGACTATGTATCATGCAGACTTAAATGTCTTGTTTTACATGTTAACACTACATCTTAATAACTTTTTTTACAGAATATTCAACATATTTTTATTGTTATGTTTTTAATATGGTCTATTACCATGGTTTAATTTCAAATGTCTAGGTTTAATAGTTTAGAAATGCAGTGGAACAGAAGATCTGAGAAGAAAATTATATATGAAAATTTGTTTCATTTTAAAAGGCCTGTTCACCAATAACATACACGAGTTCTTGGAGGTGAAAAATGTCATCCTTTAATTTTCCCTATTTTTTTAAAACTTTTTTGATAATATTATAACATATTATAACGTACGGTATTTTGCAGCCGTTAGCAGAACATATATTATCTGTTTGCAGTGCGAACAGTCTCTGTATAAAATGACTGTGATATGCGGAAAGACAAATGGACATGGTGGCTTTGTAAGGGTTCCTTGTAGTGTCACGGAACCCTAAAATAGAATCTTTATAGACAGAGGCATAAACGAACGAATGAAATATATTTATATCATATAGGTTCGGAACCTTAAAAATAAACATTGCGAAGATAAAGAACAAACAAACTACTCAAACATAAGTTCAATCAATCATGTATTTGCGACATAAAAGAAAACACAAAAGAAACAAACAAAATAAGTTTACGCTTAAAGTGAACTCAGCGAGTCGCAACATTATACGAGACTTCAAATAAACATTTCTCACAGACATTGCTCTTATAAATTATAATTCAGAGAAGCCTTGGCAGGTTCACTTCAATTCTTCAAGAAGGAACCTGAAGTGGTGACTAAATACTGAAGAAATCGTCTGAATTCGCTATTTGTAAGTAGACTGAGCTACTTGCGATTCCTAACGATTGCTTCCGAGCTTTCCTACAGTACGTCAAATAAGCTGCGAAAAGCTCGTTTTTAGGGTTCCGTAGCCAAAGGGTAAGAACGGGACCCTATTACTAAGACTCCGATGTCTGTCCGTCCGTCTGTCACCAGGCTGTATCTCATTAACCGTGATAGTTAGACAGTTCAAATTTTCACGGGAAATGTATTTCTGTTGCCGCTTTAACAACAAATACTAGAAACAGAATAAAATAAATATTTGAAGGGGCTCCCATACAACAAACGTGATTTTTTTTGCTCGATATTGATAACGGCAACAGGTAGACGCTTGAAATATTCACAGAATATTGAGGTATATTATTCACATTAAAATAAAAATAAAAAAAATTATATTTAAGGGGGGCTCCCATACAACAAACGTAAAAAAATCCAATTTTTTATAGATAATGATACAGAACTCTCCGTGCGCGAGTCCGACTCGCACTTGGCCTGTTTTTTGATACCAAATATTTATACGACAATATTTTTTTTTTTTTTTTTTTGTTAATTAATTCACTTTTTATGCTTGAGACTGTATTATCCATCATAACGAATAAATGAAAGTTACGCGTGTCCCCTTTTACACATGGATTGGAAAGATGGCGTCCACTGCCGCCTTTGTCTATACGTTAGGTTAAGAGTTTAAAACATTGGAGAGGATATAGATATATTATGTACATACATATTATATGAATCATAAAAAAATTACTACTGGTCATGGAAATAGACTTCCTACAAAGATTCCAAAAAAACCAGTTGGAAACCGCCTGCATCCAGCATCTTCCTAGCACTAGTATGAGGTTGTCTGTCTACTCTGTTTGGTTTTTTTATGCTATTATTCTTAAAAACTTTCAACCCCATAAGCCAACAGTTTTGCGTGTCATATGCCTATATTAATTACTAAAATCACAACCCTTCTTCATTGAAATGAAACAAATTTTTACGAATTTATCGCGTGTATTTTAAATAAGTTTATGGCCTGATGACATTTCAAACACTTGGCAGCGTCCGTGGTCACAGGTGAGACTATTGACTTTTTTAAAGTCAACTATAGGTCTCACTTGTGACCACGGTCATCTATAGGTTTCACTTGTGACCACGGACGCTGCAAATTGTTCGAAACGTCAGGTCATACAATTATGTAAAATATACGGGATAAGTCCGTTAAAATTTGTTTCATTTCAATACGTAACAATCGACTTTAGAAAACATTCACTATTGTTGGCATCGGGTAACACTTAACCCAGTTTTTCTCTGCTACTCGAGTATCATCGTGAAAAAGTAAAATGTTATTTGCAAATCACTTGAAACTCTATCGATTTTCTAGTCTTCCGTTTATATATTTTCTCGTTTAATATATCTGCAATTTTATTGCCATTATTGCTTTCCGATCGCGCTTGGCACCAGTTTCTAGTAATTTTCCCCATTTTACTACAGGACTAGGAAAGTTTTTTTTTTTTTTTCATTTTTTAAATCAAACTTTTATTGGAAGACATCGTGTCAAACGGACGGGAAATTTTTGCATCTGTAAACGAGATAAAGCGTCTCGTTTGTTTTAAGCGTGGTTTTACTTAACGTTTCCGAAATGCGGAATGTGCAAGATAAACTGGAAGTTTGAATGTAACGCCAATGTGATTCCTTGTTTTGTGATAAACAACACTGTATAATCATAAAGTTGGTATACGGGAAGTGATTGGTAAATGGTAGCGGCTAAGGCCGGATAGAAAAATCGGCCAAGTGCGAGTCGGACTCGCGCACGAAGGGTTCCGTACTATCATCTATAATAGAAAATCGTATAAAATAACGAGAAATCAACGAAATTCCAAGTAGTAAATTGCAAACTTATAGGTAGGTTTTCGATACACGTTCGGGCAGCATGACGACGCTCGCGCGAATATGCGCGGTTATGGCTCGCTCGCTCCGTGATGTTACCTCCTCCGCTACCCGCGCGGCCGTTGCTTAGCAACCGCCTCGCGCTCGCGCCACCATCACACCGCGGCGCGGCGCTCGCGCCGCGTTTAGATGCACGGATTATTTTCATTTTGTGAGTTTTTATGAAAGAGAAAAGAATCCGGAAGAGATCCGGCTACCACCCCCTGCATAAACGACGACTGGCCCTGGTAACACACAATATTCGCACGATGAGGACAGACGAGAAGCTAGCTGAGCTGGAAGAAGAAATGAGTAGGTTACATTGGGATATCCTGGGGTTATCAGAAGTCCGACGAGAGGGTGAGGACACGATAACCCTGAAATCCGGTAACCTACTATACTACCGGGAGGGCGACCAACAGTCCCAAGGTGGTGTCGGGTTTCTCGTCCACAAGTCCCTTGTTAACAACATTCTTGCCATCGACAGTGTATCGAGCAGGGTTGCGTACCTGATACTCAGAGTATCCAAGAGATATTCGTTGAAGGTCATCCAGGTATACGCACCGACCTCGGCACACTCGGATGATGAGGTAGAGGTGATGTATGAGGACATTAGTAGGGCCATACACACTTCTGAGACCTATTTTAATGTTGTTATGGGGGACTTCAATGCGAAGCTGGGCAGGAAATGCGAAAGTGAGTTGAGAGTGGGGCAATTTGGATATGGACAACGGAACCCCAGGGGACAGAGGTTGGCCGACTTTCTGGAGAAAGAGGGACTCTTCATGATGAACTCTTTCTTCCAGAAGCCACCTCATAGGAAATGGACCTGGTTGAGTCCCGATGGTTCTACGAGAAATGAGATAGACTTCATCCTGACCACCAAGAAACAAATATTCAATGATGTCTCTGTGATCAACATGGTTAAAACCGGAAGTGATCACCGAATGGTACGAGGCACTTTGAATATTAATGTTAAACTTGAGAGGTCCCGTATGATGAAGTCTACACTCCGACCCACTCGCGCCCATATCCAAAACCCCGAGAGCTTTCAGCTCGAACTA
Organism: Lycia hirtaria; assembly: GCA_947563715.1. NCBI lineage: Eukaryota > Metazoa > Arthropoda > Insecta > Lepidoptera > Geometridae > Lycia > Lycia hirtaria. The sequence continues at coordinate 27,374,595 of OX387381.1, read as the reverse complement.
TCAAATCGCTTCGAGTGCCTAGAGAGCTGCGCATCGGTGGATGAGATCAATAACAGGTTTGTGGAAACTGTCCGTACGGTGGGCGCGAAGTTTTATAAGCCCCACCGTACAAACAGACCGCAAAAGCTCTCGAGCCATACTCTCGACCTCATGGCTGAACGACGCTCATTGCAACTGCAGTCTTCCGGTGACGCCGAGTCATATAGGCGGCTCAATAGACTCATATCAAAGTCTATGCGACACGACATCCGTACCTTTAATACTAATCGTATTAAAGAGACGATAGAGCGGAATAAAGGCTCCAAAGTGTTCGCAAAAGACATGTCTATTGGGCAGAGCCAGTTGACGAAGCTGAAGATGGAAGATGGCAGTATAGCGTCGACTAAAGCAGAAGTCTTGAGGGAAATCGAGAGGAGGTTCTATGGACAGTTATACACATCGGTCGCAAAACCTGTTAGCAGTTTGGGCAAAGATCCAAGAGCCAAACTGACTCGACATTATACCGAAGATATCCCGGACATCAGCCTGTACGAGATTAGGATGGCCTTGAAACAGCTCAAGAACAACAAGGCACCGGGCGACGACGGAATTACATCAGAGCTACTGAAAGCGGGTGGAACACCGGTACTGAAAGTCCTTCAGAGGCTCTTCAATTCCGTCGTGCTTGAAGGTACAACGCCAGAAGCATGGAACAGAAGCGTGGTGGCGCTGTTCTTCAAAAAAGGAGACAACACTTTGCTGAAGAACTACAGACCCATCTCGCTTCTGAGCCATGTCTATAAGCTGTTTTCAAGGGTCATCACGAATCGTCTTGAACGCAGGTTTGATGACTTCCAGCCTCCCGAACAAGCCGGTTTCCGAAAAGGCTATAGTACCATAGACCACATCCATACGCTGCGGCAAGTGATACAGAAGACCGAAGAGTATAACTTGCCCCTTTGCTTAGCGTTTGTGGACTATGAGAAAGCCTTTGATTCGATCGAGACCTGGGCGGTGCTTGAGGCTCTCCAGCGATGCCGTATTGACTATCGGTATGTCGAAGTGCTGAAGTGTTTGTACAACAACGCCACCATGTCAGTCCGAGTACAAGACCAGAACTCAGAGGCAATTCCATTGAAGAGAGGCGTGAGGCAGGGAGACGTTGTCTCTCCGAAACTGTTTACCGCCGGTTTGGAAGATGCCTATAAGCTTCTGGAATGGAAAGGGCTCGGCATTAATATTAACGGCGAGTACGTCACTCACCTTCGGTTTGCCGACGATATAGTAGTCATGGCAAAGTCGATGGAAGAGCTCAGTACGATGCTCGAAGACCTCAATAGAGTTTCCCAACGGGTGGGCCTCAAAATGAACATGGACAAAACGAAGGTTATGTCGAACGCCCATGTAGTGCCCACCCCAATATCTGTGGGGAACTTCACTCTTGAAGTTGTTGACGAATACGTCTACCTAGGACAGACGGTCCGATTAGGCAGGTCCAACTTTACGAGGGAGGTCAATCGTCGTATCCAACTCGGCTGGGCAGCGTTCGGGAAACTTAAAAGCGTCTTCTCGTCCAATATTCCCCAGTCCCTCAAGTCGAAAGTTTACAACCAGTGTGTGTTACCAGTGATGACATACGGCACTGAAACGTGGTCCCTAACTATGGGCCTTATAAGGAAGCTCAAGGTCACGCAACGAGCTATGGAGAGGGCTATGCTCGGAGTCTCTCTACGAGATCGAATCAGAAATGAAGAGATACGTAGACGTACAAAAGTCACCGATATAGCACAGCGGATTAGCAAGTTGAAGTGGCAGTGGGCAGGGCACATAGCACGTAGAACTGATGGCCGATGGGGCCGAAAGGTTCTCGAGTGGAGACCACGTACCGGCAAGCGCAGCGTAGGAAGACCAGCCACGAGATGGACAGACGACCTCATACAAGTGGCGGGAAGACGCTGGATGCAAGCCGCTTCCAATCGGTCTTTTTGGAAATCCATGGGGGAGGCCTATGTCCAACAGTGGACTTCTTATGGCTGAGATGATGATGATGATGAGTTTTTATGAATTAGATTAGGTATTTATTTTTATAGTTAATATATTTCTAAATATTCACTTACAAATATTCAAGTTTCTACCTGTTAATTAAGATCGAGTAAAAATTGCTTAAAAATTACGTTTGTTGTATGGGAGCCCCCCTTTAATATTTACTTTATTGTTATTTAATTATTTATTTTGAAAGGTAATATACAAGTAAATATTCTGTGAAAATTTGAAGCGTCTACCTGTTACCGTTTTTAATATTGAGCAAAAAAATACGAAAAAAACACGTTTATTGTATGTACCCCCCCCCTTAATATTTTTTTTTAATTTTTAGTATTTGTTGTTATAGCGGCAACGGAAATACATCATTTGTGAAAATTTCAGCTTTATAGCTATCACGGTTTATGAGATACAGCCTGGAGACAGACAGACAGACAGACAGACTGACAGACAGCGAAGTCTTAGTAATAGGGTCCCGTTTTTACCCTTTGGGTACGGAACCCTTAAAATCAGCCACAAGGTGGCCAGACAACCTCATTCATGTGACAGGGAGTCGCTGGTAGCGGGCCGCTTCCAAAGTGACTTTTTGGAATCTCAAGGGAGAGGCCTGTGTCCAATAGCAGGCTTCTTATTGTTGAGACTATGAACTACCATACTCGGTCCTCATCAACATTTCCGTGGGTGATGTTTCATCCCGTCGGATGATTTAAGCAACGTTTAAGTATAAAGTGGAGTTAATCCGTCGTTGGTGACTGAATAGGCCAATTTGGGAACCGTAGTTGCGGCTATACCGCTGGTAGGAAATATAATTGCTAATTGGTCCTATAGCGTAAGTAAATATACTGATAAAGGCGTGAAACTAGTAAAATGGTAAAATGCAAGATGTAATATAGTTATATGAGAACTAAGTGTAATTTTATAAGCTAAGAGTACAGCAAAATAGATAGATAAACTCTTTATTGTACACCAAATCAACAAATACAAAGATAACTGAATATATTATAAAACTAGTGTGTGTAGCGGTCTTCTAACTAAAAGCGTATTTTCCAGGCAATCGTAGTATGGAGATCAATAGATAAAGTAAGTAAAAATAGGTGTTGCTAGTTTAATCTCGTGTCAAGTCGCCAGTGAGAAATTTCAATTAAACAGGACTCAGCGAATCCAATCCTTATCGCCGTCCTCCGACTCGGCTTCCAGGAAACAGAAATACTCTCAATTTTACGTAACGGTGTACAAGTTCAGTATTAACTTGATTTAAAACTGACTCTGGTCTGCATTTAAAATTATTTGGGTTTGTTGAATTTTAAACATTCTATTCAATCAAAGTTTAGTTGTTTATAAAATGTAAATACTACTACAGAACATTTAGTTGCATAAGTATCTAGAATATTAAAAATTAAACAAAACACCAGACTGCAAAAAAGCGGTTGTGCAGTACGATTTCATTACGCTGTTTTTATTTATACGCTGTTGAGTGTAAATGTTTTGTGAGAAAATATGCGTAAAATCGCTGTAAAGGGTTAATATTAAATGTTCATTCTTTAGAATCAACATAGTAAAATCACTTGAACTTCAATGAACTTGTCCGTAATAATTAAAATTATTACGGACAAGTTCATTGGAGGTTACGAATAAGCGCATTTTTATATTTTTGCGAAAGACATTATTATTATATTTCCAAAAATATATAATAATGTCTTTCGTCTTTCGTAATGTCTTTAAATATATTTCCAAAAATATACATAATACATATTACACTCGAAAAATATAATCCTCATTCTTACGTTGACGCTAAAAATAATGCCGCTTGTTACGTTTTACGATGGATTTCAAAATTCTGTAAAATGTATTTTATTATGCATCGTGTAACGGCCAATAGCTGTTCCCACGTGTGATAAGAAAAAAAAGGTTAAACTGCCTAACGCTTATAGCAATCAAGATGGGGACAGATTTATTTAAAACACATGTCGAAAGGAATGGTTATTGAGACGCTTGTCGAATTTGAGGATAATTTATTAAAATCGCACTGTTTTTTTTGTGCAGCAAAGCACGGGAGACTCCTATTAGGGGCAGGAATAAATGTTAGATGACCAATGGGATGGGACAGGGTCAGAGAGGGGTAGCTTGGCTGCGGGGAGGGAAAACCGCCCATTGCCCATACCATTTCCTGACAGAATTAACCGACGCGTGCGCCGAGTACAACGCCAGTTTATTACATAGATTTTAAGAAAACAAATAGTGCAGTCATAGTGATGTGTGTTTGTGTTTGTGGACATTACAATAGTGAAGGGTGATTGTTTAAAAGCTGCAGGAGGGTTCTAAAGCTAAGTATACTTAGTGCTTACCTCCTAAATTCTATGTACCTTATTGTTCAGTGAAAGGGAGACTAAATTTGGTTTTTTGTATATTAATATATATTGGGGAACACTAGTTCGACTTCAGGCTGTTTGAATTTACACTCACTATTTATAAACACTACTTAACCAGAACGTGAGTTATATTTCCTGAATACAAAGGCGAAGTAGTTCTAACGAAAATTGTCTGTTGGAGGTTTAACTTACCTACCTATTTAATTACGAGAACGCGCATTGGGAAGGAGTAAGGTTGAGACGGAGTGGAATTTATTTTCTATTTTTTTTTGTTTTCCACCAACCACGATTATGGAGAGAAACGCAGTATTTTTGTTGATTTATTTTTTCTTACTGCTGAACGATGCTGAAAATGGAAAATTTATTTTTAATTATTTTTGTGTTTTCCACCGACCACGATTATGGAGAGAAACGCAGTATTTTTTTTGATTTATTTTTTCTTACTGCTGAACGATGCTGAAAATGGAAAATTTATTTTTAATTATTTTTGTGTTTTCCACCAACCACGATTATGGAGAGAAACGCAGTATTTTTGTTGATTTATTTTTTCTTACTGCTGAACGACGCTGAAATGGAAATTTATTTATTGTTATTTTTGTTTTCCACCAAGCTACAAATATCGAGTGAAACGCAGTATTTATTTTTGTTTTTTTTACTTACTGCTTATCCTGAGCGACGATGAAAGAGGACATCTTTTCCGGACCAGAAATCATTTTTGTTCCTGTTGAAATCTACGAATTGGAGATAGCGGTTTACACCTAACTTTAATAGTTAAACCCCCTAATATATTGTCATATACAAATTATTGAGACAATATTTATTAGGAACGTGAAAATCATACCTAAACTCACGTAAACATTGCAGGTGGGGCACGGTTCTTGTGTGAAATACTAGTTATTTAGCCTTTGATAATACTCATTGGGGGAATTGCGCGTGAGTTATCTTTCAGGGTGAAAATAATCAAACAGCTCGACGTACATAATCTGTGTTTCCTTTTTAAGTGAAATTGTACTCGTTATGTTTAGTTTTATTATGTAGTAGATTAGGTTAGGTATGTGAATTTTGGATGCGGTAGCAATTTCTTTTATTTATACCACAGGACTCCGAGTGAAGTAACAGTTAGTGCCAAGTGTCCGCCGCCGGGAGATTTGGTGAGTACATGACTCCATAACATTAAAACTCGATTCTTAATTTCAAGCCATTACTGCGTACAAATGGCCGGTAAATCCTCAATTTCCTCAGTATTAAATGTAACATAAATATTTAGGACACTGTACTAAAATGAATTGTAGATCTTTATTAGCGCATTTATGATGTAGAAAAATAACCCTACGATTGATAGTAAGGTTGTTTCTTTCTCAAGGACAGGAAAGGATTTAATAAATATATAGGTGGAACCGTTGAGTACGTCACAATCGGTCACACGTAATGCGTTTTAATCTTCATAATTTTATTGCAAATAATTACTAAATAAATAATAAATTACTAACATCACATGATTACTAACATGAGTTAAAATGTATTTTGTCTTTGTATTTTTAACCGACTTCAAAGGAGGAAGTTGCCAATTCATAGTGTATTTTGTTGCTTGTATCTGTGCTTGATAATTTAAATGAATTCATGAAACTTGAACTTTCAGTACTTGACATTATCAAATGCGCTAATCACACGGCACGGGTACAATACAAAGAAAATTAGACACTTCTTTAAAATGAAATTGACTTCCCGAACTTATTACAATCTAAATAACTTAAATTATATTAAATAATAATATTTAATTATATTAACTTAAATGATATTTGAAAAACTTTAAAAAAAAAATATAACTTACACAGTTCATCTACGAAATAATATAAAGCATACGTCAATGTGTATGGAATAAATATTGTGAAAAAAATACATTTTTATTACAATTTCTTATGTTAAAACATCACAAATAACAAATAAATACAAATCATAATAAAATCAGAACTACAAAGGAATTCCGTACACAATTCTGGCCACGTGATAAGTTGTCGAGTTCCCCGCAGGTGCTACCTTTTCAATTTATGAACGGAGGGCTGTGGGCCTTACAAAATATTCAATCTGTAGAGACAAGCTTCATCCTTACCGGCGAGTATACGAGATAGCGTTTCAAGTTGCCGTGTTTGGTGAACTCTGACACGCTAAATGTGAAGCTATGGATGTTTTTTTTTTTTGCTTGATGTTGGCATCAAGCTTGTTTATTTGCCATTTGTCGTTTTGGATGGTTGCATGCATTGTCATACTCGAGCCAACAAATAAGAAAAGCATTGTCGTGAAAACAGGTTTTAAAATTAGTAAAAATGTATTTTTCTTGTGTACATCTTTTATATTACTAAGAGCAATTCTCAGTGCACCACAAAACTAAAATAATTAGATTTTTATTTCATTCAATTACGTTCTTTTTTTGATTTAGTAATTTTAAAAGAACTTTAGTTAATTTAGTGATACCTTGAGAATTGTTTCTAATATCTATCTTAATTATATTTTCAATGCTAACATTTTCGTGTGTTGGTATGTATGTTTGTTTCTCTTTCATGACAAAACAAACACTAATATAGCACTGCGAGATTTGTGTAATTATTAGTACAAAAAATCGGCCAAGTGCGAGTCGGACTCGCGCACGAAGGGTTCCGTACTATCATCTATATTAGAAAATCGTATAAAATAACGAGAAATCAACGAAATTCCAAGTAGTAAATTGCAAACTTATCAACCGCCTCATATACCGCCTTATCTTAGCAACCGCCTCGCGCTCGCGCCACCACCACACCGCGGCGCGGCGCTCGCACCGCGTTTAGATGCACGGATTATTTTCATTTTGTGAGTTTTTATGTATTAAATTAGGTATTTATTTTTATAGTTAATATATTTCTAAATATTTACTTACAAATATTCAAGTTTCTACCTGTTAATTAAGATCGAGTAAAAATTGCTTAAAAATTACGTTTGTTGTATGGGAGCCCTTTAATATTTACTTTATTGTTATTTAATTATTTATTTTGAAAGGTAATATACAAGTAAATATTCTGTGAAAATTTGAAGCGTCTACCTGTTACCGTTTTTAATATTAAGCAAAAAAATACGAAAAAACACGTTTATTGTATGGGGACCCCTTAATATATTTTTTTTTTAATTTTTAGTATTTGTTGTTATAGCGGCAACGGAAATACATCATTTGTGAAAATTTCAGCTTTCTAGCTATCACGGTTTATGAGATACAGCCTGGAGACAGACAGACAGACAGACAGACAGACAGACAGACAGACAGACAGACAGACAGCGAAGTCTTAGTAATAGGGTCCCGTTTTACCCTTTGGGTACGAAACCCTAAAAACGATGCTGCCTCAAATCGAAATCGATCGAGTCCTTTAAGCTGCAAGAGGTTATACATGTAGAAACACACATATTATATAGGTACCCACATACATTTAAACAAACATATATATCAAAAAACATAATCAGCCTTCTTGCGCAGTCGTGTACTCAATAGTCAAAACTCTATTTGTTTATGACACTGGTTTATAACAATTGTAATAAACAATGCAAACTGTCAGATTGACTCGAATTCAATTTTATTTCTGACAACAAAGCCGTACATACGCACTTGCCTGTTGTTATTTGGTATTTGTTGTTGTACTTCAAAATTAAGACCAAAATTTTAAAAGACTTGTTTCTATTTTAGTTTTTACCATAGAGCTTTCAGTGTTATAAAGGTAAGTCGATTCTTGCGACTATTTCTACCGATTCAGATTATAATATGAACACAAATGCTAGCTGTTTCCACTAGATCCGTTGAAGCTTAAAAACGCTAAGGTACTTTTACATAGCACATTTATCCCTTATGAAAAAAGAGGTCTCGCAGAAATCCTCTTCCGTTTGTTATACTGAATGTAATGCTGCTGTTCATTGAAGTTCGTATTTTTTTGTCGGGAGGTTCCGGCTTAGAATGGTACCTCCCCCTCTCTTCCCGTGGGTGCCATAAGAACCGGCTAAGGGAAATATCACCAGTAGTAGCACATTCTGCGTAAAGCACCACCTACTGCGCTCGCCTTCCCGCTTGCCAAGCATGGCGAGTATTGGATAAAAAACCTGGCCTATGTCCAGCAGTGAACTTCTTATGGCTGAGGTGATGATGATGATGTAATTTTATTTATTCATATTCTGTCACGCAGGGACGTAGAACGCGCAAAAGCCATGATTTGTATGCATATCATTCGAAAGTTGTCAAAAAGATGTGAAATTTAATGAAAAGCACGTGTCGAGTCGTAAAGAAACATTGTCAGGAAATAAAATTTTCGCACCCGAGATTGCTGACGCTTTATTCTTTATTCGCAACACAAGTGGAAGGACGTCTGCTAAATATTTCATGCGATACTTATTTATACGATTTTCATTTTATTCACCGCAGAGTTCCACTCGAATTGAGATTTCCTCTGATCGTGGAACGAACAATATTTTCGATTGCAAACACTCCCTGAATTTATATCTTGAGTGTAAATTAAGTCGGAATAAATTTTGAGACTTGGAAAAATGAATGAAACATGATTTATTTTTGTTTTGAAGGTTACGGGGAAGCGAAACGGCTGTGAAATGAATTTAAGATTTTGCTAGATTCGTTAGGTTTAAGTGAAGATGAAACGTGTTGATTTATATATTATATAAATGTTATTCATAATACCTAATTGTTGGATTTAAATCTAGCAATTATTATAAATAACAAACTATCAGTGGATTTATCGCAATTTCATCTCACCAATATTATAGGGAAAGTTTTTGAATCTGTTTGTGACAGAATAACATTTTGTATATAGATAGATAGGTAGATACAATCTTTATTAAAAATACCATAAGATAGATAGAGGTGGATTATTAATAAGTTTATAATTATTATAATGAAAAATTATCATATAAGCTAAATTCTATTTAAAGGTTTTTGCCGATTTTTATATATTTTTTTGGGTCTGAAAATTAAAAGTAAAAATTATAGACTTTGTACTATGCATTTGTGACAGGCTAGAGTTTGTCTGTCAACTCGTTTGATGTTTATCGACGTCGTGGTCTACAATGGACCGCGCTTGCCTAGAAGATACCTATATGCTTCAGATTTACAGATACTCTTCTATATCTATTTAGGTACTTGGAATATAAAGACTACCAGATTATATATATAAATGAAGATCCATATTCTAAAGTTAAGAGATTGCATTTGATCTAGATAGGTATTATTTTTTATGAAAGTAATGAACCTGACACATAAACAAGGTTTTGATGAAAAAAATAAAACAATATTAAGCAAACATAAAGACGTTTCTTTCCAAAATGCTTCCAAGCTTATCATAAAGGACAGTGAAAGCAACATAGTAATTTTTTTACGCAAACAAAAGTATTTTTAAAATAAAAAGTGTTCTTGTTGTTTTGTATTTCTTTAATAAGTAAAATGCAATGTTAAATTTTACTTTAATCGAACAATTAGTCATGTCTTACTGTTTCAGCCGCATTTCAGTGTAACTCACAATATCATAAGTAATTTATAAATAAAATGATAATTAACGAGTAAAAATATAACCATTCAAAATTTTACAAAAAATATGTAAAATTTTAAATTTAACATTTTAAAGCAGGTAATTATAAAAATGAAATATCCATAGATAAAAATAAATAATTAATGACATTCAATTAGATATGTTAACGAAAATAATAAATATTATTTCATAAAAAATTTAAATATTAATGGTGCTAATTATTCAATTTTACATTCATAAATTCATCAAAACTGTTAAATTCTTGGTCGACGAGCGAAATTATTGCATTAAATGATTGTAAAATTTGAAGTGATAGCAGTTAGCAATAAATTATAGACAGTCGGACCCATGACATGTGTCAACTTGGATGACTACACAAGAGACCGTGAGATAGATGTAGTTTGCTCCTATTTTGTATGGACTAGCAGTGGCTGTCGCCTGAATACTTGTAGGTTAACTTGCAAACACTGCTACTTGGAAGATTAAGGTCAGGCTGTGTGAGTATCCCAAGTACTTTATAATGGCCTCATGGCTCAGTGGTAGTACAACTGCCTCCAGTGCTCTAGGTCGTGGGTTCGATCCCCACCCAGGGCAAACATTTGGGTGATGAGCATGGATATTTGTTCTGTGTCTAGCTGTTTCTATGTATCATAAGTATGTATTTACAGAAAAAAGTATATATGTATTCTATCAACCATTTAGATTCCATAGTACAAGCTTTGCTTAGATTGGGCTAGATGGTGTTGTGTGAAATGTCCACAAATATTTATTATTATTATTATTGAATAAATGCGAGCCAATGCATCCCAGTCCAGGGTACACGTGCAACCGCTCTGCACGCTTCTGCAGTCGCTTTGTTGAAAAACTGACTGCTGAGGCTGAACTGACGAATAAATTCGCTTCTCACTTTTCTTATATGATTTTTCTATTCAAAGATTTTATATGTTTAAAAAGGTTGCGATGCGCGAGAGAGATAGCTGCGCGCGTTGAGCAAATCCTTAAACTCAAAGTTTATATGTGTGTGCCACTTCAGACCATAATCTATCCCAAAACTCCCCCACCCCTTCCATTCTACCCCCGTAGTCTCCAGTTCTTCGATTAATTTACTAACTTCACATTTATGATTTTAACTTTCAAGTGCCTTTTTTAATTGCGAAAATTTTATGCAAGTTCAGTGTTAAAATTTGCATTAAATTATTCAGCCCTTGGTCATTAATAGCTTTAGACTGGCAGACTATCCAAGGTATAATACGATCTCAAATGAAGATTAACTCTAAACGCCGAGATTATCCCTTTCTCTCTCTTAATTGACTTTCCAATTTGTTCTGATTTTAATTTAAATGAAGATCAAAAAGATCTAAGGATTAAATGTTCATTATAATGATTATGGCAGTATTTACGTGTAAATATCTATTTTGTACGCAAAAGGTTAAGATGGAAATGATTACGATTAAGTACAGATGTTTCAGTAGTCTCGTAATCACTATATAACAAAATACTATAGGTATATATGTTTAGTCGGAAAACGAGACTGAATCGATAACAAAGTGAATGTGATAAGCAAAATAGAAGCATCGTCATCTTGGCCTTGACTATCATCTTGTAGATAATGGGTGTCTTAAGAACATGTACATTATGGGACCGAGTGAGTCAAGAGAGTGTAGGATATGTCTCAAAGTGGATGAAATGCTATACATGTTCTCACCGACTGCAGACCACTGATGCACAAGGGTAGCGAGCATCTGGGTAAATACACATTGTAATTTTTTTATTACTTTAATGTTGCCTTTGTCTGTTCCATTGTCATCAAAGTTGCGTTTGTGAATACCAAATACCAGACCAGTGGAAGTTTTCCTAACACCGTTTCTAAAATTTTGTCTTAAGCCGCCCGTCGTTTGCCACTTATCCGTACAAATAGAGTGATACAAATACAGTAAAAATCAAAATAAATGCTTATTAAAAAGAAGATGCATATTTATATTAATAATTATTAAGTAGCACATCATCACATATATGTATAATTTATGGACGTGAAACTCCACAAAATATAATTCGTAATTCAAAAACAACAGCAAACTTCGTCAATATCCCGTTCACGAATACTTGAATGCCATTATTTACACGGAAGTTACAAATACAATACTTCATTTGTTTATTCCGTTACGCGTACATAAATCACGAGCTTTCACAAGTAACAGGTACCCATTAAACTTGGGCCAGTGTTACTTATTCCGACTGATATGTATACTGTGGCACTACCGAGTTCAAGTTCGTAGATATTCCGTAGCTTGCGGAGCTACGAAGACCGACGGCGGTGGAGTTTCATATTGAGTCCATACCATAGCGAGCGGATGCCAGTCGACGCGAGACTTCGCGACCGAGTGGACGTCCCGTTGTTGCCCGCGATGTTGTCCTAATCACGAAAGTAAACAAATACTGTGTGATGTAAACTTCGGTGTAACATGAAATTAAATTATTTTTTAAATTCCACTGAAGAAGCTCCATTTAATGTCAAAGGTAACATATATTATTTGATTGCTTTTTAAATTTGATATTAAAATTATTTTAATGATAATTATGTTGTGTGTACGTATATAATAATACAAGATGTTAATGCACTGTTAGAATTGGTATAGAATTTCATTGTTAGTTGTAGTATCCTAGCTATAATTATCAGAGTCAGCTGCTAGTTTTCACGGTCTAAATTAAATATTTAATTATGACCGTGAAAACTAGCGCTAAAATAAATCCATTAGATGGCCCAAATATATAATTCATGATAGCATAAGGTTTTTATAGTAAATTGATTTCATCGTTTTCAATTTTGGCGAAAGACTAATATAATGTATTTTTAATAACATTTTAAAATATTTATAGAATTCGATGTATGATTTTCGAAAAGTATACAAGTCCCCTAAGCCATCATTTTAAGTTCGCATTGTATTTATACGGGCGAACATAAAAATCATGGTAATAATGTTAGGCAACTTAATTTGATAGGTACTATTAAGCAAAGGCACAGAAGATAATAGCTTGTTTAGTATTAGATACCTAGCTTTGGTGATGGTGAAATAATGTAGCCATATACAGATTAGCTGATCTGATGACAGGACCAGCGGACCTAATATGGTCACTTTGTGCAATTCATAATATGTTCATACGGCAGTTCTGTTTGTTCGTGTGGCTACGTAATAAACAAAATATAATATGTATGTTTTATGAACTGAACTGAATATGAATCGTTTATTTACATCGCTATTTTACAAACATAAGTAGAATTGGCAATGATCTGCAAAGAATTCAGAGTATGAATTGCTTTTAAAAGAATTTCTCGACGTAACTGTTTTAGACCCGAAGAAATTTGTCACTAGATTTTTCTGATTGCATAGGTATGTTTCTATTGGATCTGTTGAGATAATTTGTTTAGTTATATTTAACAGTTACCATGGATACAAGCAACTTGTTGATAAAAGAGCCCAAAATTTTACATTGGAACTCTAAAATTGCAAATATTGGTTCCATCGAGTTCGGATACATTTTTATAGTCATCGTGAGTACTTTGAGCACACATGAAATTTTATTTATATAATAAATAAGACGTTTCTAAAATTATAGCTTAAAAAACTGAAGCAACATGGATGCCATTGTCAGAATTGGACCAAATTGAAACAGGACTACACGGGAAGTACGAGCTTTCAAATAAATAAAAAAATATAATTAAAATCGGTTCACCCAGTCGAAAGTTATGAGATAACAAACATAAAAAAAAACAACAAAAAAACTCTTCCTTTTTGGAAGTGGGTTGAAAATAACAATTTTTTTTTAAGATTATTTTTTAAACAACGTGAAATTATGAGTGGCGTTGGTGTGACGTGAAGCAGGTCCATAATATTCTGTAGCGTCTGTCAACCTGTCATGCTCCATTTATTTTTATTATATTTATGGCAAAATTAAATTTAATTACCGTGCAAGTGTTAAAAGAGAACAAAAAAAAAATGCATACCTTACCACTCTCAAGTCTTTGAAATGGATTATAGGAACCTGAAAAAAAAATATAAGTAGGTTCAACATTTTGGAAACTTGCAAAATGTTCTTATATCAACATTATATATTTTTAAAATATTTTATCTTGTAGGCACTCTTGTGAAAACTTACTTCACCTATAGCTTTGTTTCGGCAATTACGGTAATTGAAGAAAAATACTAAATAAAGTACAAAAAGAACTATTATAGTTTAAAAACATAAAAAACTGACTTCAAATACATTCAAAATACAAATATAAAAAAAAAAAAAAAAATATTGTTAAAAATAATTTCATTTACGTAGATGACAATTTTTCCCGTTACTCTGTTTAAAAAACCAAACTACTACACCGATGTTAAAATTTATGGGACTTATTATAAAGTTTTAACTTTCAACTAATAAAAAATATTCCAAATAGGTTCATATATGACGAAGATATGAAAAACATAAAAAAAAAACAATCGAGTTGATAACAATAGTTTTCCTTTAAATTTTTCCGTCGCTTAACATCAGGCGAGTTGGTGGTCAATCGTAGATATATAATGAATAAAAAAAAAAAAAAAAACCCGAGTCCCAAAAAGAAGGAGGTTCTCTATTTTTTTTATGTTTGTTACGCGATTACTCCGCCAATTACTACTGATTTTGATGATTATTTTTTTGTTTGATGGAGGTAGGTATTTCCATAAAATGTTTATCGAAATCGGGTCAGTACTTTAGTAAAGTAAATCAATACATATGTACATCTTTTCAATGCTACCTTCTACTTAGTTTATAAAATTTGTAATAACAAAACATTGATGATGATGTTAAAAACAATCACCTACAAACGAAAGAATTGTTATTGTGGATGAGAGTGTATTATCTGCCTACAAACTGTTATGTAGTTTGGCTGAATTATCTCATAAATTTCACGATGTAATTGAAGAATAAAAAAAATTAAAAGTTTTTATAATAAAATAACTGGGAAAATGTCATAATAAGTGAACGAAATTGTGAATTTTGGAGTCGGTTGCTTCAGTTTTTTTAACTAAAATTAGTTTGTTATAAATGCTATAATTGACCTTAAATTTTTTCACTATTTCAACATAAATTACCTACGCGACAGGGGGACATCTTGTTTCTAACAAAAAAGAAAATTTTAAAGTTTAATATGTTGCAAACGTATCCCTAAATTGAAAAATCATCTTCGCACACCCACATATCCAACTAGTATAAAATTCGCATTTTACTAAAATTCTTAAGAATTGTTATTAAGTAGGTAATATTTGTTATTCGCTACTCTTCATTCTGCACAGAAATATCTCAGTTTAAGCATAAATCGAAAACCTGGTAAATGGGCGGCCACGGCACGTGTACCTTTGTCATGAAAAACTGAGCTATCTTTGCTTTATTAACCTGTATTTTATTATGGATAAACTAAGTCTGTATTAATCATTTATATCTATTAGAATAACATTTCATAAAAAAGTTGTATTGAATAATATCTTGATTAGTAATGATTTTAAAAGATACCCTTATTATTTATTAATTATCAGGCCTGTTTGTGCAAACTGTCCCACTGCTATCGCGGGCCATCTTCTCATTGTGAGAAGGGAAGATATCCTTACCAATAGATAATAAATATAATAATAAATAAATATTTGTGGACATTTCACGCAACATCATCTAGCCCAAACTAAGCCAAGCTTGTACTATGTATGTAACTAGATGGCTGATAAAATACATATATACTTTTTTTAGAAATATATACATAGAAACACCCAGACACAGAACAAACATCCTGCTTATCACACAAATGTTTGCCCTGGGTGGGGATCGAACCCATGACCTTACAGCTCAGCAGACAGACAATACCAACTGACCCACAGTCAATCAGTCAATTGGTCATTTTATTTTTAACTATCGGAAATATCATTTTATTTGAATGTTTGAAAACTTATCTACACAAAAAAAATATCGACAACGATCAGAGTCCAATACTTCGCTTTTGAGCTTCCGTATTAAAGTACCTATTCGTGATGTTATGTTGTCTGTCTGTCTGTCGTATACTTAGGAACTTGAAAATTTCATAGAATATATGTCATTACGGCGGATTTCTTAAATTCTTTATTTTACGTGCTTTTTCTCATAGTAGAAAAGTCGCACACGGCGGATTTATTAACAATAATAATAATTAAGAATATAAATAAATAAATGTGAATAATAATAACAAAATTTAGTTAAGTACTGTAATTGCCGTATAAACAACCTTAATTGAGTTGGTTAGATGTTATTTGTTACATATATTTGCCACACAGTCACTGTGAGAGTTATTTAGTATTTAAGTACTTTCATTTCATTCGCAGATACAATTAGGTACTCGACGACTATACACGTATGTAATTTTTAACAAGCTATCATCCAGTCCGATCCCTAGGGATTAACATTGTTATGTCCGCTAAAAGTTTTAATTGTGTGCGCCTTTATGCCGTGTGAAAAAAGTTACTGGGAGTTTTACACTGGCACTGTTTGGGAACAAATTATTTAAAAGTAGGTACAGTTGTTATTGTAAAACATTAACCTCCTTCTTACGGAGTCGGGTAATTATTTATAGAACAAGTAAGAACGGGTAATTTTTATAATTTTCTAATATTTACGACTTACATACAAACACTTGAAAAAATCTTATTTTATGAGTAGTTGGATAAAAACAAAGTAAATAACGTTAACATCTCTTGAATACCTTTATAAGCTTTATATCGAAACTAAAATACAATATTGTGTTCTTAAATTTGAGTTTTAACGTTACTTTGTCACGAAACAACGAAGTTTAAAGAAATAACTAATTAAAGTTTAGTGCTTTTGCTGTTATTTATTGTGCGGTAACGCTTTTTGTGATAAATAGCTTTAACTTACATTAAATTCAGACATAGTTTCACTAAATACCTGTATAGTAATAATAAACTTAAATGAGCTTTTCTTTTACCTAACATAACATGACAAACATGTTATGTTAGGTAAAAGAAAATGTCTATTCCTTTGTTCAACTTGAACGGCTGAGCCTAATTCCGTGTGACTCGTATCATTAGATAAGCTAATTAATTTATTTACCTTTCCACAAACTTAAGAAGCGAATACAATATATTTTTTTAGTTGTAGGTATATCTTATTTAAAAAAGTTATAATATATTTTAAACTATTCGACTATTTTATTAATTTTTTAATTAAAACTATGGTCAGTAATTTTGTTACAAAACTTGGATTTTTTTAACTTTATATTTGTGATATAAGTCACACTCATGTTTTTGAGTTGAAATAGTCTTTAGGTGTCATATAGACGAAAAATCGGACTGGACAGAAAACTTTTTCCACGAATAGAACATATGGAATCCTATACGATATCGCATATGAAAGACAAAATTGAACAGTGTGACAAGAAAACAAAAGTTTAAAATTTTCTGTGAGTCGAAACATTATACCTAAGACGCTGGGCAGACGATGGACTTTTTGTCTGCCGGACAGAAATGATTGGTCCTGCCTATTTGTTTCGTAAGGGTAAATATAAGGGTGCAAACTCTGCGTTAGTCCTGATTACAATGGGTTCTCGAAACAATACAATCTCATGTATATAACGTATATTACACACACACACACACGTGTAAATACGTATACAAATTGTATTACCTACATAAATAAACACTGCATATTAAGTTACATAACTGCATTAGTTGTATCTCGGTTACGAACTAGATTGCTTTTAGTGCTCCAGTATGTAACTATATTGTGTCGTAGTGTCTAGCTATTTCTGTAGGTAGTGTCTATTTATTTTTATTAACTTTAAAAAGGAGGTCATCAATTCGGTTGTATATTTTTAAATGCAAACATTTATGTTGAGTTATGAGGTAATTTATTACATCAAAATTCAATTAGTTATTCATAAATTGATTTGAAAAAAAAAAAATATTTGAAAGGATATACCTACTTTTAGATTAGGTCCATAGACATTTCATCAAAATCTGTTTAGTAGTTTGGTTTTTAAAACACAGCAACTGGAAAAATATATCTTGCAAGTTACAAAAATAGCGTATTTTGGAGTCGTTTGTTACAGTTTTTTATACAGATGGTTAAACAAATTGGTGGTATTGCCGGTAAAATTGTATTTTTAATCTCAGATACAAAACGAGGAGTGTTATAGGTAGGTTTTACATGTGTATCTGTATATCTGTGACTCTGTATGCATGTATATCGGTATATCTGTACATATTTGTATATGTATATCTGTACATATGTGTATCTGTATATCTGTGTGTCTGTCTGTGGTTCACACGATTGGACCAATTTTGATGTAGTATTTTGTTTGAAAGAGGATTTCATATAGAAACCTATATACATACCTACATACATACACTGGAAAAACATAACCTTCCTTCTTGCGAAGTCGGACAAAAATCAATAAATTACCTTATAAACTATCTCTTGCATAAAACCGACGCACAATTACGTTCTTGCCGTGTTAATATAGGTATCTTTGATGAATTTCTATAGAATACGTTTAGTTTTTGTTCTACGATTTTATGTTACTAAGAAGACTGCCGCAAGCGCTCCATCATTCAGCTGGTGTTGATCCATATCTGCGTATACCCTGGTGTATATCCACTTATTGAATACCAAGTAGCTCGGGCCTCAGAACGTGATGTGAACCTGAAAATATTTTTGTTTGTGTAACTTGCGGATGTTCATTTCTATGCCTAATAGAAATCTACAGCAAAAAAATTAAAATATTATATTTTCTACACTAATATTTCAATATTTTTTTACTAATTTTGTGATTAAATAGTTGAATAGTACGAATTCTTTAATTAATTAACCGAACGAGCTAAGGTCTTTACATCAACTGGCAAAATTTTCTTCCATCTGAACGGATGTACCAATTTTCAAATAATCTCGAAAAAAACTCACATATCAGGTATTAGGATTTCATACACTTATTTCTAAGGTGGAGGATAGTATTTCTCTCAAATGCTCAGTTTGCTACGGTAGTTGAAACTAAATATTTTCAATTTTTGATGAATTCATCATTTAGCTTATGATTCTACTAAGAATCCCTTGTACTTAGGAGTCAGGAGTCCAAAGTAATGCTCTGATTTTCAAAAGTAATGCTCTGATTTTCAAAAGTAATGCTCTGAGTTTCAATTATCGCCCTTTCAGCAAAAACACTATTTACTCATAAATGAGTATTTCAAATACCATTTTGGTCCATTTTTGTACAATTTAAAATTATGCCTTTATACTAATAAATACTAAGTAGCATTTTACACGCAAGATGTGTTAAATCTAGACTTGGCAAAAAGTCTATTGTTACTTTCTTATGAAACTTAAATTTATAGTTCTAGCCACACAATTCTAAGCCCTATTACGTAGAGATTGTAGATTTAAGTGGGCAATTTAAGGCGTTTTTACAAGAGCTTAATGGTTGGTTAGGTTTATTTATCACTTTGTCATTGTAATTGGACTTCACTTTGAGTCCAAATTAAGTCCATTCTTTAGTTCCCGAAATAAATTAGCTATTAGATGAACACAGGTATAATTTTATTGCCTCAAATTTTATAGAAAGCTTATTTATGTAATAAAAAAGAAAGTAATGAATAAAACTACTTAGGATAATGATGTTTCAGGAATAAGGTTTCATTTTTTTTGCGTTTCAGCTCGTTTTACAAATGTTGATTACAAGTTTAGCATTTGAATCGAATAATACTTTTTGGAAACAACCTTTCATTTATATTATTAGTTTATATTGAAACATTGGTAAAAATAGACCTTTTTTTTTAATATAATTTCTTAGTCCATTTTAGGTTCCTTCATTAGAATTCTTCATTGCTAGGCCTATTTTTTTTTTAAATACATTATAGATGATTGACCACCAACTCGCCTGATGTTAAGCGACGTGTGGTGTGTGGCCGAGGATGGAGGTCGCCGATCTAGAAGATATCTATTCACTCTAGCCTTGAAAATTCCAAGATTGTAGATCTCAGGAAACTGAGATTGCGGCAACGAATTCCATTCTTGTGCAGTACGCAACAGGAATGTGGATCGATATCGCTGAGTACGGATTTTTGGCATTTCAACGAGAAATTGTTGGTAATTTGAGTTATAATGACTAAGCAAACTTTTTTAATTTGAAATTAGGTAAAGTGATGTGCCATAACGAAATTTCTATAGGAGATGTACAAAATATTCAAATGGAAAATGTAAAATTATCACTTTGTTCCTTTTTGTTTTTGTGAAAGTTATTTTAAATAATATGTTACTGCCACAATTGAGGTGCATTGAATGACATTTCTGTGGCTAGAATATGCCAAAGAAATAGACACACACTTGCAAATATTAAAATATCCAAAATCCGTACAGCACGATTCCGGTCCATATTCTGTCCATAATCCTAATCACTGTACACTAGAGAAACTTCTTGCCCCGTTCTGTTATGTGTGTTCGGTTTTCCGTTTCTGAATTTTCAAGGCTAGTGAATAGATATTTTCTAGAATTCTAGATTGATATAATTTATCCTTTGACACACCGACGTTTACTATCAAGCGTATGATTAAGAAACAAATCCTCCTTCGGCCGATATTGATGGATGTTTGTATTGTGTTGTGTGGATGCATGGATGTTTGTTCTGTGTCTGGGTGTTTCTATGTATCATATGTATATATTTACAAAAAAAAAGTATATATGTATTCTATCAGCCATCTAGTTCCATAGTACAAGCTTTTCTTAGTTTGGGCTAGATGGTGTTGTGTGAAATGTCCACAAATATTTATATTTATTTATTTATTTATTTATTTTATTTACCGATTGAGAAGTATATTTAGAAAACAAGTCAATTTCGAACTGCTACTCGTATATCCTAATAATGTAAACACGGCAACTGTGTGTGGGATTCGAGTTTGTTAATTATAAAAGTTAATTTGTTGGGTTAGGTGTAAAATATCGAGCGGTAGACGTTTAATTTTGCAGGTTTGTTTCTACAAGATTAGTACGCAACGACTTTGATGTTGTTCCTTTTTGTGACGTTATTTGTAATGAGTCGTTGGTACACGATATAATTAATTTTATGAGTAATTTGTTACCATAAATTATTTGTTGTTTGAAGAGTTTAAAAATACTAGACAGGTACAAAATTTGGACACATTTCACTTTTCTAATTTTTGACAAACAAACACTACCCATTTGAAACATAATTAGAACGTTCATGTGCATGTCAAATAGAGTAATTATGTAATGGCACATTTTTTTAACCGACTTCCAAAAAAGAGGAAGTTCTCAATACGCCAAAATCTTTTTTTAAATATTTTTATTTATGTTCCCAGATTACTCGAAGACACCTAAACCGAGTTGAAAAAATATTTTGTTGTTTGAAAGGGTACATACACTTCCCAAGTAATTCCATAAAAGTTTTATCAAAATCGGTTCAGTATTTTGGTTTTTTATAACAAATTAACTGGATGAATATGTCATCCAAGTAAACGCATTGCGTATTTTGAAGTAGTTTTTTTTTTGTTTTCTAAACGATTAATTGTATAGATTTTTGGCTTCAACTATGAACGGAATTTTGAATGAAACTATCAGTCTTTAAGTCTATATATATATATATATATATATATATATATATATATATATATATATATATATATATACATATATATACATATATATATATATATATACATATATATATACATATATATATATATATATATATATATATATATCAGGCTTAATTATCTATAAAGTGATAGATAGTTAGATAAACTCTTTATTGTTTACACTAATTAACAGAGCTTACATGCTAGCGAAAACAATAGACAGCCTTATCGCTAAAAGTGTTAGTTATAATGCTGTAAACTATAGATGAGGCGTGTACGCGACGAATTCAAGCGCACGAGAATCATATTTTACACACTTCATGTTTCTATGTTCATGAAAACCTTAACCCCGAGGTCGGTAGCGTTGTACGTGAGACGAGGAACAGCCAACATTGTAAGATAAATGGTTCTTGGTGCTTCATTCACATGTACTTACTTATTGTTATTACACGACGAAGTTCGTGTTCCCTGACTTTATATTGTTGTTCAGTTGGACTGTTTGTCTTTCAACATTTGAAAGGTTCTAAGATTCTGCCTTGCCTGGAAGAGATCGCTATTAGCGATAAGGCCGCCAGTTGTTACACTAGTTTTTAATTAATTTATTTTGATTGTAAATTTTATGGTGTGTACAATAAAGAGTTTATCTATCTATCTATCTATCATTTTAGTCTGAGTCATGGTCAAGATTTATTCATGGATTTTGTCGGATAATGTACAATAAAGTGTTTTAATTTTTTACACGCTTTTATTAAGTCGACCTGTATGTAACTATGTAATGAAATCTAAGGTAACTAATTTAACCATCTTCCAAGGATCGTAGCGTCATGAAAATTGGCAGCTGTATGTAGTTCTGATGACAATACAATAATATGGTACTGTCGAACTGATTTGATGATGGAGCCGGATGATATGAACTAGAACTTCATGATGGAACGTCGTATCATAGCTGTGTTTGGATTTGTTAGAAAAGTCTTGTAATGAACTTTGACCATAATAATTTGTAGCGTGTTTTTTAGTTTTTCAAACTGTAATTTATTATTAGAGGTGTTTGGTTTTGTGAGTGTTGTTATATAATTATAGTTTAGATATTGAAACAACTGATTTCAAATGTGCACTTTTGTTTCAAAAACCAAACCGCTGAACAGATTTCGATGAAATGTCTGTGGAATCAATCTGAAATTATCGTTTCAAAGAAAAAAGTTTCCAAATCGCTTTAGAAATGACGGAGTTACGCGACAAAAAAAAATAAACAACCGAATTGAGGAACTCCCTTTTTGTAGTCGGTTAACGAAACATTATTTTTATTTCCAGATGAAAGCGTGGACTGCACACGAGCAAGACACCACTATATCCTGCTGTCGCACGTTGCACGTCAAACACGCTGCCTATGTTAGCGCCCTCTATACCTTGGTAAGTTTCAAAAACATATGCTAAGCTAAAGACAGTGATAGGTACAAGAGCCCAGGAGTGAAAGTCTCGACTTTTCGGATCGACCGAACTTGCTTGCAGAGCCGTAAATAGGGCGGTGCCACCGGTGCCCAGGCACAGGGCGTAGACTCTGGAGGGCGCAAGAATAGCATTACTCTAGCTAGAGTACCTATAGTATCTAAAAAAACAAGGGCGCAGTCACAGAATTCGCCCTAATACATTGGGCGCAGTTATAGATGCTAGCACAGGGCGCAGAAAAGGCTATTTACGGCACTGCTTGCTTGATAAGTCACATGATTCATTAAGTCAGTACGGAAACAGTCGGTTTAGTACAAAGTAAGGTTATGTTACCCTTCTCACAATGAGAAGATGGCCCGCGCCCAGCAGTGGGACAGTTTGTATAAACAGGGCTGATAAAAAAAAAAGATTATGTCGAATTATCTGTGTTATTTTGTTTGTCTGTTGCCCATCAAATCAACGCAATATGGAGGGCACATAAAGGTTAAGTGATACTAACTCACTTCGTACTAACCGACGTTATCCATACTACGTACTATGAATCAACTTATCAACTGAGTTAGGTCGATCTGAAATCGAGACTTGTACCCCTGCAGGCTTATATAAGTAGCAAACGTTTTTTAACCGACTTCCAAAAAGGAGGAGGTTCTCAATTCATCGGAATCTTTTTTTATGTAAGTATGTTCCCCAATTACTCGAAGACACCTGGACTGGTTTGAAAATATTTTTTTTGTTTGAAAGGGTATAATTTCCAAATGATCCCATAGAAGTTTTATCAAAATCGGTTCAGTATTTTGGTTTTTATAAGAAAATAAATGAACAATATGTCATCTAAGTAAACGAATTGCGTATTTTGAAGTCAGGTTTTTATTCGTTTTTTAAACATCATCATCATCATCTCAGCCATAAGAAGTCCACTGCTGGACATAGGCCTCCCCCATGGATTTCCAAAAAGACCGATTGGAAGCGGCTTGCATCCAGCGTCTTCCCGCCACTTGTATGAGATCATCTGTCCATCTCGTGGCTGGTCTTCCTACGCTGCGCTTGCCGGTACGTGGTCTCCACTCGAGAACCTTTCGGCCGCATCGGCCATCAGTTCTACGTGCTATGTGTCCTGCCCACTGCCACTTCAACTTGCTAATCCGCTGTGCTATATCGGTGATTTTTGTACGTCTACGTATCTCTTCATTTCTGATTCGATCTCGTAGAGAGACTCCGAGCATAGCCCTCTCCATAGCTCGTTGCGTGACCTTGAGTTTCCTTATAAGGCCCATAGTTAGGGACCACGTTTCAGTGCCGTATGTCATCACTGGTAACACACACTGGTTGTAAACTTTCGACTTGAGGGACTGGGGAATATTGGACGAGAAGACGCTTTTAAGTTTCCCGAACGCTGCCCAGCCGAGTTGGATACGACGATTGACCTCCCTCGTAAAGTTGGACCTGCCTAATCGGACCGTTTGTCCTAGGTAGACGTATTCGTCAACAACTTCAAGAGTGAAGTTCCCCACAGATATTGGGGTGGGCACTACATGGGCGTTCGACATAACCTTCGTTTTGTCCATGTTCATTTTGAGGCCCACCCGTTGGGAAACTCTATTGAGGTCTTCGAGCATCGTACTGAGCTCTTCCATCGACTTTGCCATGACTACTATATCGTCGGCAAACCGAAGGTGAGTGATGTACTCGCCGTTAATATTGATGCCGAGCCCTTTCCATTCCAGAAGCTTATAGGCATCTTCCAAACCGGCGGTAAACAGTTTCGGAGAGACAACGTCTCCCTGCCTCACGCCTCTCTTCAATGGAATTGCCTCTGAGTTCTGGTCTTGTACTCGGACTGACATGGTGGCGTTGTTGTACAAACACTTCAGCACTTCGACATACCGATAGTCAATACGGCATCGCTGGAGAGCCTCAAGCACCGCCCAGGTCTCGATCGAATCAAAGGCTTTCTCATAGTCCACAAACGCTAAGCAAAGGGGCAAGTTATACTCTTCGGTCTTCTGTATCACTTGCCGCAGCGTGTGGATGTGGTCTATGGTACTATAACCTTTTCGGAAACCGGCTTGTTCGGGAGGCTGGAAGTCATCGAACCTGCGTTCAAGACGATTCGTGATGACCCTTGAAAACAGCTTATAGACATGGCTCAGAAGCGAGATGGGTCTGTAGTTCTTCAGCAAAGTGTTGTCTCCTTTTTTGAAGAACAGCGCCACCACGCTTCTGTTCCATGCTTCTGGCGTTGTACCTTCAAGCACGACGGAATTGAAGAGCCTCTGAAGGACTTTTAGTATCGGTGTTCCACCCGCTTTCAGTAGCTCTGATGTAATTCCGTCGTCGCCCGGTGCCTTGTTGTTCTTGAGCTGTTTCAAGGCCATCCTAATCTCATACAGGCTGATGTCCGGGATATCTTCGGTATAATGTCGAGTCAGTTTGGCTCTTGGATCTTTGCCCAAACTGCTAACAGGTTTTGCGACCGATGTGTATAACTGTCCATAGAACCTCTCGATTTCCCTCAAGACTTCTGCTTTGGTCGACGCTAGACTGCCATCTTCCATCTTCAGCTTCGTCAACTGGCTCTGCCCAATAGACATGTCTTTTGCGAACACTTTGGAGCCTTTATTCCGCTCTATCGTCTCTTTAATACGATTAGTATTAAAGGTACGGATGTCGTGTCGCATAGACTTTGATATGAGTCTATTGAGCCGCCTATATGACCCTGCATCACCGGAAGACTGCAGTTGCAATGAGCGTCGTTCAGCCATGAGGTCGAGGGTATGGCTCGAGAGCTTTTGCGGTCTATTTGTACGGTGGGGTTTATAAAACTTCGCGCCCACCGTACGAACAGTTTCCACAAACCTGTTATTGATCTCATCCACTGATGCGCAGCTCTCCAGGCATTCGAAGCGATTCGATAGTTCGAGCTGAAAGCTTTCGGGGTTTTGGATATGGGCGTGAGTGGGTCGGAGTGTAGACTTCATCATACGGGACCTCTCAAGTTTAACATTAATATTCAAAGTGCCTCGTACCATTCGGTGATCACTTCCGGTTTTAACCATGTTGATCACAGAGACATCATTGAATATTTGTTTCTTGGTGGTCAGGATGAAGTCTATCTCATTTCTCGTAGAACCATCGGGACTCAACCAGGTCCATTTCCTATGAGGTGGCTTCTGGAAGAAAGAGTTCATCATGAAGAGTCCCTCTTTCTCCAGAAAGTCGGCCAACCTCTGTCCCCTGGGGTTCCGTTGTCCATATCCAAATTGCCCCACTCTCAACTCACTTTCGCATTTCCTGCCCAACTTCGCATTGAAGTCCCCCATAACAACATTAAAATAGGTCTCAGAAGTGTGTATGGCCCTACTAATGTCCTCATACATCACCTCCACCTCATCATCCGAGTGTGCCGAGGTCGGTGCGTATACCTGGATGACCTTCAACGAATATCTCTTGGATACTCTGAGTATCAGGTACGCAACCCTGCTCGATACACTGTCGATGGCAAGAATGTTGTTAACAAGGGACTTGTGGACGAGAAACCCGACACCACCTTGGGACGGTTGGTCGCCCTCCCGGTAGTAGAGTAGGTTGCCGGATTTTAGGGTTATCGTGTCCTCACCCTCTCGTCGGACTTCTGATAACCCCAGGATATCCCAATGTAACCTACTCATTTCTTCTTCCAGCTCAGCTAGCTTCTCGTCTGTCCTCATCGTGCGAATATTGTGTGTTACCAGGGCCAGTCGTCGTTTATGCAGGGGGTGGTAGCCGGATCTCTTCCGGAGATTCTTAGCACCCCTTGCTCCGCCGTGACCAGGACCGCTACCGTAGCCCGGAATAGCGGAGCTGCCGGGGACTGGGGGCCTGGTTGTTTTGTTCATCTTCATTAGGGGGGGGTTTTGCCATTACTCGCCACGCTTGGCATGCGGGTTGGCGAGCGCAGTAGATTGCGTTTTCCACAGAGGATGCTGCTGCCCATCTCTGGTAGTATTTCCCTTAGCCGGTTCTTACGGCACCCACGGGAAGAGAGGGGGAGGTACTATTCTAAGCCGGTACCCCACGGCGGTTTTTTAAACGATTACTTGTATTTCTACAAACGCTTACGCTTCGAAATGCTCAGAAACTGTAACGTGCTTGTGACATTTCGTTAGCTAACGTGAATCCCATACATTTTCTTTCCTATTCTACTGGTGTTCACGAAATTAGAATGGCACTTGTCTAAGCCCCCAGGGTAGCCAGACCTTATTTATTTTATGACGAATGTACCATAATATGTAGTGCTTATATACTTGTATAGACTCTGAAGGTACACATACTAGATATGTATCTTGTGCCGACAGCCAATTTACAGATATTAGCCGCTAAAATTTAAAATAAACTTAGCTAACTTTAGTTACATTATGACAGATAATTTTATGTAGGTATGTGTTACAAAATATGTTTAGAAATGAATAATTCAATATTGCCAGATACTTTCCCTTGGCGGTAATTTCTGCCAGATGCTTGAAATTGGACAAAAAATGACCAAACTTTATTTATTTTCTGATACTTGAACTATTGCAATACTACATCTTCATAGTACCTTCCCATCACGTGAGATAGTTACTCACCGGCCTAGTATCATATAATATCCAATTATAACAATATAATAATATAATATAAGTGGCGGAGAGACGCTGGATGCAAGCCGCCTCCAATCGGTCTTTTTGAGAATCCAGAGGGAGGCCTATGTCCAGCAGTGGACTTCTTATGGCTGAGATGATGATGATGATGAACAATATAATCGAAATTTAACTATAAAATTACATGGGTGTTTGTTTAGTCCTACCTCTTGTCCCTTTCTTTTCCTATGTTTAGGGAACGAGCCAAATAATAATAAAAAACAATATCAGCAATTCACACTCAATACGTTGTCCTTCCAAATGAATGATTTATCCTTATAAAAACGGAGACTTGCTGGAAAACACCGGAACGAGAGGGATTCGACGCGTCTTCGAATTTACGACCTGGGATAAGTAGATTTCCGAGAAGAAACCTATGTCACTGAAATGCTGATATTTTGTAGAAACGAAACTATGTCGTAGTTTTCTTTATTTCTAAATTAGATACTAAGCTTTTTTAGTATAAAATATATATTTCTAAATGTATTTACTTGCTTGCTCAAAAAAGCGTATGTATGACTAATTTACGCTCTACAGCGAAAAATGTTTTAGATTCATGTTGGTCATGCTACACATAGTGGTAATGACATAGTGACTATTGTTAAGGATCACAGGATTTTCCTACAAAACTATCTAGTCCGAAACTAAGCAAAGCGTGTACTAGGTATATTGAGAACCAGATATATGATGAAATATTTAGATACTTATGATAAATAGGAACACTCAGACACAGAGTCAAACATTCATGTTCATAACACAAATGTTTGCTCTGGTTGGGGATCAAACCCATGACCAACAGCTTCAAAGGCAGACATACTACCAATTGACTTGCGAGGCCTGTCAAATTCAACTTGAATTTAACATCAAGTGAGTTACATTTCTAATTTTATCTAGATATTACTCATACCACACACCCAATCTCTCTGTAATATTCTGAAATAAAACTCCACATTGCACAATGAAACTGCCACGGTATAAAGCATCAAGTTGAAACCGAAAGAGTATTTTACGGTCGCGCTGCGCAGAGCTGTCCGCAAAATAAAGTCCGGTAAAGTGGCGTTTACTGGAAATGCAGGCAGTTATTCCGCAAAGCGGTGGAGGAAAAATTCTCCGTGTGATAAATGTTTCGCCAGACCGGTGAAAAATCAATCTTCTACTTACATTTTCATTGTAAACATAGCTAAAGGCGTATGTTATCACTGACACTGACGATGGAGTAGTAGAAATTATCCGTGTGATAAATGTTTCGCCAAACCGATATATAGTTAAGTGAAAAATCAATCTTCTACTTACATTTTCATTGTAAACATAGCTAAAGGCGTATGTTATCACTGACACTGACGATGGAGTAGTAGAATATATCCATGTGATAAATGTTTCGCCAAACCGATTTAAGTGAAAAATCAATCTTCAACTTACATTTTCATTGTAAACATAGCTAAAGGCGTATGTTATCACTTACACTGACGATGGAGTAGTAGAAATTCTCCGTGTGATAAATGTTTCGCCAGACCGATATATAGTTAAGTGAAAAATCAATCTTCTACTTAATTTTTTATTGTAAGCATAGCTAAAAGGCGTATGTTATCACATACACTGATGATGGAGTAGTAAAGAAACATACTTCCCTACTCCTCAGCCAATTAAAAAGATATTTAAGATTTTCTCGGCTCTATTACTCGCCTTCGGCTCGGGATGCGATTCCGCCTCGACTGTAATGACCTTATTGCACACGCGTTTCATACGACGTTTTTCAACACACTTGCGAGGAAAAAAACACCCGTTTATAACTGAAATATTTAATTTAAGTAAAAACTCTTTGTTGAAATTAATAAAAAACTGTAAAGTAAAGACACTAGTGCGTAATAGAAAAGTCAAAAGTACGCGTGTTTTATAGGATACTTTTCGGCCATAAAAACGATTGAATAAGGGCCACTTTACGAACAAGTGTGTTGAACAATTATATATTTATGTTATCTTCGATAGTTTAGAACTAGATTAAATGAGAACGCATGAGTCATAGAAGGTATTAACCGTGATCAAATTCCTGCCCACTGTTCCCAATAACCCCAGCGACTTAAATAGGTTTCTCAGTAATTGAATCTCGAGTACAAAGCGTGACCTTTCGGTTGCTTTCTTATCTGTGTGTAGGTTGTACGTACACCCTGAAATTATAACAGTTATTCCAATATATCGAAAAATGATAATACGATTTTGAGGATAAAAATTCAAAGGGAAAAACATAAAATGTACTTGCTGTATTTCTGTATCTAAACAAGTATCTGTATTAAAAGAAAAACAAAATAGCCGACTGCAGAAAGGCGTATGCAGTCTAACTGACGATTCTTTACGCTTAGTACGCTGTTGATTTACGTTTTTTGTGAAAAAGTAAGTGTAAGTAGCTGTAAGAGTAATTCTAGTAAAATTACGTATTTATTCCAAAAAAAAGTCGTTGGAGGTTACGATAAAAACGCATTTTTTATTTTTGCTTAAGTTGTATTATTATTACAAAAAATATAGCCTATGACACTCAGGGGGTAAAGAAAAATCTCAGATTTCGTAAAAAACAAGTTTACTTACAGCCGAATATGTCGTAAAAATTGCATATTTCGACACTCACAAGGGAATAAAACCTATGAGGTAAGGAACGAGGGTCCAAATTTTAAAGTACTTTAACCGTATACCTTGTGAACAGTGATAATGCCATAATGTGTGTTTAGAAATTGCAACACCAAGAAATATAAGGCCAAGATGGCTCAAAGGACTCTAAATCCAGAGCCGTTAAATATAAAAAAAAATAAGGCCAAGATACTAATATGGCCTTTAGGAAGTTGTCTTATCCTCGAAAGTGGTGATAACTAAGAATAACCATGCTTTAGTTTAGATTTAGATACTTTATTGACCTTATAACAGAGATTTGTTATACTAGGTAAGTCAGAATATATTATTAAAATTTACATAATACATGCAGCGAATTCCAAAGTTATTTGTAATGATCATATAACAATTATTAAATTTAAAATTATAAAACCATACCAACCATAACCATAGCTTTACCTCATATTTAATGAGTATAACCTCTCTATAGATAAAATCTCATTCACACTACTATTACATAAAATGAGTAAGCCAAAGAAGCCAACTCAATGTAGGCGTTTGTTCTCAGAAATTATGAACCGTGTCCCTTACTGGAATCTAACGACGATTTGTCACGTTCCACATCCCGCTAATTACGACTAACGACGTATCTCATGTGCGTACTAGTTCGAAGATGTACTATATCATAGATCGTTCATCATACATCATATAATATCAATGTGTAACACTGATTCTAATTCTAATTTGAAGTGGGGGTGATAAGACCTGCACCTATATCCCGCTTGGGGTGTATCGTGCAGCGTCTTCCCGCCACTTGTATGAGGTCATCTGTCCATCTCGTGGCTGGTCTTCATACGCTGCGCTTGCCGATGCGTGGCCTCCACTCGAGAACCTTTCTTCCCCATCGGCCATCAGTTCTACGTGCTATGTACCCTGCCCACTGCCACTTCAACTTGCTAATCCGCTGTGCTACAATCACGGATACTGCATATCAATTAATGTTTTATGTATTATATGGATTCTGTACCGTGTGTCAATCTTCTGGAACGGTAAGAACTCGGCATAAATAACACATCCATCACTAATTTGCAGACGATATTGTAAGTAAAAGTTATGTCGAAGGAAAATTTAGCCCGCCTCAATAATTGTAGGGAACTGCAGAACAAATTTACTATTACTTAGGACAGGTCTAATTAGGCAGGTAGAAATATTTTCAGGTAGACATATTTTCGTCGAATATACGCCTGAAGGCAAAAGTGTGTATGACCACTGTCTGTTAACAGAGATGACATATGGCAATGAAGCAGGCAAAGGGCTTCTAACAGCTTTTTTAATCCACGGAGGAGGCCTGTGTCTAGCAGTGTACTTCACCATTTCCTCTTGGACCTTCTAGAAGATAAAGCAGGGAGTTCAGTATTATGGTTTTAGGGTTCATATACTCGTATGTATGTTTTTTTAATCCTAACATACCTCTTGAACACTTGGGTCGATATGAGGACAATGTTTCTACTGTTGTTAGAACTCTTTATTGTGGATAGGTTAAAAATATTATTTTACAAATTGCCTGTATTATCATTCAAAACCAGCATTTTTAATTCTAAGTTCATATTTTTTCTTATATTCATATTTGATGATGAACAGAATAGTTGTTGAAATGATTACCTACTATTTATGTCTATCTACAAAAGCAAAATATGAGACGGTGAAACCAAAGTTGTAGCTGGGTATATTTTACATCCATATTTTTTTATGTGTTTTAAAAGCTTGTTAACTCGACACTTCCGGTCCAGTGAGCAAATTAACCACGGCACGGCTAATATGTGTTTATAGGAAAATATAGTTATAGTTCCCGTTTAGATGTAGTCCCGTTGTATGTACGTATACATGTGGGTATTTGTCTTCACTCCCTGAGTGTCATGAGTGTGTTTATTATTTCTCGTAAAATAAAATAAAAACGAACGAAATGATTTTTTTCGTAAAAAACAAGTGATTTTACTAGAATTATTCTAAAAAATGCGCGCTTATAATCTGTCGCGACGGACACTTTAATGTGTTGTAAATAAACCCCAAATATGAAACTCACCCGTGTGTGTGCACAAATTCACAAAACACTTCAAACAGTTCTTTATAATATTTTATATATTTTCGCGTTAGCGCGCATTTTTCGGAAATCAGAGTTTTTTGAAGAATACATAGTTCTTGTTTTTGCCGACGCGGCCTAGGTGGTGCGACCGTTAGATGGCCATGCCAGATGTGGCGGGTGATTTGAAAAGTCTTTGGTCTCTACATAATCTTTTACAGCGATTTTACGCATACTTTCTCACAAAAACGTACACTCAACAGCGTGTCAAGCGTAAGGAAATCGGAAGTTAAACTGTAAAAACTGTTTTTCTGCAGCCGGGTATTTTGTTTTTCTTTAAATATAGATACTTGTTACGTTATTCTTCACCATTTGTAGCGCTCGTGGCGTAGCTTGACTAGGTGTTGTCGAATGATCACCAATGTTAAGCAACGGACGGACCAGTCAGTCTTCGGATGGGTGACCGTGAGTGGCATTTTTTTCTGAGCGCTTCCGTGAGTCGGATAACAAGTTGAATTGTAGGTACCGGTTGTTTGTTCTTAAAAAACAGCAATCGTCAAGCCAGATCAGAGGCCTTTCGGCGGCTTAATAACTCTGACAATAGGGCTGGCCACTCAGTCTATACGAACTTACTTTAATGGGTCTTAACGAATTGGCTGACACACGGTCAAAGAACAGATACTTTATAAGTTTCAGTTGCATTTTTAATAAACAAAATCCTAAAAGTAATATATTTTAAGACAATATATTTAAGAATAAACTTAAATAAATGTAGTTTACATAAAAAATTAAACATTTTATACCGTCACTGAAACATAAATCCCGAAGTTTTGCTTGAAAAGTTTTTAATGCTATCAAATTTAGATAGATAGGGTGTGTTACTCCTAGTGCGTTCGATGTGAGTAATTGTTTGAGCTTTCAGAGGTCACAGGTAATCAATCTTCAGTGATTGTATCACGCAAATCTGAACACGTCTGATTTAATGGCTTGCATTAATTTAGAATTTAGGGCTTATACTGGAGACCTTTGTTTGTGATGCTTAGATTTATTGTTTTGATGAAGATAATTGTAATTTGTGTAAGATCTAATCCTAGCTGATATTACAAAAGCGAATGTAATCCTGTTTGTCATCTGTCTGTTTAATACTTCTTCACAACTAAATCAGTCGTTGTGTTTAGCACAGAGATTTTTTAGGATCTGGAGAAGGACTTAGCCAATATTTTATCATCATCATCATCACCGTTTTTCATCACTACGCGGTTGATACCGCGGGGCGTAGCTAGTGTGTAATATTTAGTGTCTATGTCTTTTATGATTACTAAGCGTTTTTAATTAATTTATTAGCTTACATTTTGGACATTGATTTGAAAATGTTCTCTGGATGTCATTGTCAAGTTTGTTAAATAGGACACTAATTTTAACAGCGATAAGGCTGTCAATACATTAGAATGTTTTGTTTCGCAATGAAGCTCATACACACAAATAAAAAATGAGTTAAAGGCATACTGTGCACTAAGACTTACACATTTATTCTTAGGAAATAATCCGTTAAGAAGTAACGTATTTATTGAACTTTTCTTTTTACTTCGTTTAAAACGCATTGCGGTTATAGCGCGTGAGTGTGGGCAAGTTAAATAAAGCAGTGAAACGTGTGATTTTACGTTGTCGGCAAAACTCCATAGAAGCTTCTAGTAAAGTCGCCATCACTTTACTGAGATTTATAATGAGTTAACATACATAAGACATGGCAGTATGGCCAAACGGTTTTAGCCTGCCCATAGGGCAAATTAAAACAAAAAAAAAATCTATGGGTAAAAAATTGGTCTGCAATACTTATTTACTTAGGCTTAATATTGTGTGAACGCCTAGCATTTTAGACTATTCCTACTGTAGAAAATATATGATGTTACAAATATTCTTATATAAAGATACAAAGCAGAAAGAGACCGAGGAAATAAATAAAAAAAACTTCCCTCAACCCCCACATCGGTCAGTTTCAATGAATCGCAAGTCTCGATTACTTGTTCGAAGCAATTAAAATAAGATGTTTTATACCAGTGGGCGGCACTAAAAATAGACATGAACGCAAAGAAATTTCAGGCATTCTCTTTTCAGAAATATCTGATATCACCGTGATGAATTTTCACATGATATTAATGTTTGCGACTTTCATTTATTTTGATGGATGAGAACGTTCGTTTTAAATGGATTTAGAATACATTTATTCTCAGAAAATGAAGTGCTTATGCGTTGCTTATTACTTATTGGTAGACTGAGAGATGTATTTTCACTTTTTACCCTAGTTAAGTAGGAATCGGATGTGCGGGAATGTGTGTAATTTGCAGTTGAAAATGAATAAATGTGTAGCTATAACGGCTTAGATGGAGATTGTTTATTATTGATCCGGAGGTTTAGGTTAGAAGCCTGAATCATGCCGCTTTGAAATATGCGTCAAGTCTGTCAACCATAACCATTAGCCATAAAATTTCGTTTTGTCCTTACAACTATTAAGTTAATTTAGTTAAGTGACTCTTTTGTTTGAACTCCGAAACCTTATTATATTTTATTAACCGACTTCGAAAAAGGAGGAGGTTATCAATTCGTACCGTATATTTTTTTTTATGTATGCACACGAATTGCTCCGTCTATCGTAAACCAATTTTTATGTTTTTTAAATTGATGTATAGAGAAAGCTCCCAAGTTGGTCCCATAATTATTTTAGAAACATTGCTTTATTACTTTTTGAATAATCTCTAAAAGTAAAAATATTTTCATTGTATACTTACCTGAGTGAGTGCGTCAGATTATAGAATCGCAGAGTTCCACTGACACGTTTTTCTTTGCAAAAGTGTCAAATGTTGAGGTTTCTCGTATAAACTTATGCACACTTTCTAATCTGCGACGACGAAGCATTTGACATTCAGTGACAATGTCATTCTTGAAAAAAAAAACGAGCGGGTGAATAGAGGTTTTTTAAAAAGTTTACCATCGTGAGAGATTTATTGAGCTTGAAAAGTAAAACCTACTTACTCCTCATCCAATGTGTATAAGGAGAAAATAGAGTTACTTCAACGCTTGAGCGCCTTGTTTAATTAATATCCTTACATAAATGTATTACAAGTAAACGAAATAACGTACTTTGAAATCGGTTGTTTCAGTTTTTTATACTTTAAAATTATTTATATACCTTACAAAGGTTCGATCACCAAATGAGCCATTTTGATATTAATAAAGTGAAAAAAAAAACGGGTTGCACTCCGGGAGTGCCGGCAGAAGTGAAAACTAAAAAATAAAATAGCAAAAAGACTGGCTCGTGAAGGATTTTGAACTTGTACATACAATAATGAACTTTAAATGCAGAACGTTAGAATAGGTTTCTGAGTAAAATAATGACGTCATGTTAGAAGAAGGACAAACTTGTACATACAATAATGAACTTTAAATGCAGAACGTTAGAATACTTAGGTTTCTGACTGTCCGTATTACGATCTGACGCTCTGACGCGAGTTTATAATTTTTTACCCATCCCAAAAATGCACAACGCCGCTAAAGAAGTTTTCACTCCAAAACTTTTCCACAGAAATCACATTCGATATTTCATAACTGACCTTGACTGGCCCAGTTGGTAGTATGTCTGTTTGCTGAGCTGTAGAGGTCGTGGGTTCGATCCCCACCCAGGGCAAGCTTTTGTGTGATGAGCATAGATGATTGTTCAGTGTCTGGGTGTTTCTATGTATCATATGTATATATTTAAAAATAATTATATCAGCCATCTAGTTTCTTAGTACAGGCTTTGCTTATTTTGGGCTAAAACACAATCTAGCTCAAACTAAGCAAAGCTTGTACTATGTCCACAAATATTTATTTATGTCTTTTATTTATTTAATTATTCATATGTCAGATAACAGGTAGTTAACCGGCCAAAATACCGGTAACCATATCCAGCTTGGAATGGGAACTGGCAATGGAGCTATATTCTCGTTTAACAAAATTTTCTTTTCAAACGTAGCACCTTAAATTATTATTAATACAGTAAAAATATGACTGACAGTCCAAGGAAACTGTCATCAAGACCCTCATTTTCTTCGTATAATTTATATTGTAATCACAGCGGCTCCTGCCTTCGAACTTATATATTTGTAGGTGTTTCATCACGACGTGACAAGCATTCTGAGTGGGCTGTTCGTTGAAATAAAGAGAGAGAGAGAGAGAGAGAGAGAGAGAGAGAGAGAGAGGAATGAACCGCCTATTTTTCAGGGAACGATTACTTAAGCGAGGGTCAAGTCACATTAAGGCTCACACACACTTAAGAGGATCTCATTGGATAAAATAAGCACAAAACAAACAATGCAATCAATGAATATGTGCAATAAATTTTAAAACAGAAAACCCGATTACCGATTGGCGGTATTACAATGGTCATGGATATTAAATTTTTAGCAATCTGAAAATACTGGTAATCTTTGATTGTAGGTACTTCTCTATTAAATTGGAAGTCGAGGAAAACAAAATATTTTATGTTTTATGAATTTATCACATTTGAAAATCGTTATCTGTGAAGCGAGCTACAGAAACAACAAATATACTTTATTTGAGTTTAATTTTCTGATCCTAAGCGAGGTGAGATTTTTGTAATGAAATCCAAACGAATCATTAAAATATTAGCTTAGCAGAAATATTTGCCATGGGTGGGGATCGAACCCACGATCTACAGCTCAGAAGGTAGACGTAATACCACTGAGCCATGTTGATATACTAATTAATTATAACAATTATACCAATACAATACATAGTATGTATATGCAACCGTTTTTTCCCGCTAAAGCAAACAAAGATCTCTTTTAATCCACATTTTTTATATTCTTCCGGTTTCTTAAGTATGTGAATGATACTTATGTAAAGTGTGTACTTAGCTTAAGGCATTGTTTCGCTTGACGTCATTCTTTATCCTACTTCATCTGATACAATCTTTTGTACTTAAACTTAAAAGTAGCATATTGGTCTTATCTTAATTCTAAAAAAGTTTTCGAGATGCTTCTTTTTGTGTTATTTTATCATTTCTTGCTCTTTTCTTTAAGTTGGTACTTTTAAAAGTTTGCGCAGTTCTTCTCTGAGATAACGTAATTATTTTCCAGGTGGTTGGACTTTGCACGATTACGTTAAATAAAAATGAAGAAAACATTGTTTCAAATGTAATTATATTTAGAGCTTACAGGACACTAAAAGTGATAGTCCATGTAAATTTTTGCTGCGTTTTACCCGACTATGCAAGAAAGAGAGTTACGTTATTGTTAGAAGGTTTTAAAATGTATAATGTTGCCTTATACTGACTGGAGGCAATCCTTCATCTACGCAAGTAATCACAGAGTCAAAGAAAAGTTTTAATCGGAGAGAATCAAAATAATCTTCATTAAAAGTGCTTAATACGGTCTACAGTTGTGGTTAATCATGAATTTATAGGTCTAATAGCTTAGAAATGCAGGGTGGGGGTGCAAAAGTGATACAATTGTTTCACTTCTGGGTATATCTCGCAAATATCATATCTGAGAAAAAAATAACATATCAAACATAGTCTAGACTAGACTATGTTTGATATGTTATTTTTTAATTCTATGGTTTATGGTCTAGTGTTTTATTTTTTCTATGTTTGAATAACATATCAAACATAGTCTAGTCTAGACTAGACTATGTTTGATATGTTATTTTTTATACCCCACACGATGGGGGTGGGGTTGAATAAAAAATCATCTCTTCTTTATATAGGTATATGTAGTGCCACCCCTATTTTTCATATCTTTGAAAATTTTACCACAACATTTTGAAGTTGTTTACAAAACACATCTACATGCCAAATTTCGTTTATCTAGGCTGATGACAATGACATATGAACAGACAGATGGACATTATAAGGGTTCCTACAGAACCCTAAAAACCAACAGCATTTTATCATTTTTCTCACCAGACAGTCATAAAAATATTAATATCATGAGTTGAAATAGGAATATTATTAGGATATTTCACATTTCAATATTATACGGTCTTAAAAGTGTATAATAATAGTCCTCTAAAGTACTTAGCGCCAGATGTCGTGCCAAGACCAGAGATAACATTGCAATAACACTCCACTGCATTTATATCTCTCCACTAAAAAGTATAAACACACATACATAAGTACATAAGTACATAGTTATAAAGTAGTAAAAGATGAAGCCTCGTCTCGTTAGCTTCGTGGCTTTCTCAATGACATAACAGAAAGTTTTATGACACTTACATAATGTAGATATGAG
Organism: Lycia hirtaria; assembly: GCA_947563715.1. Classification (NCBI taxonomy): domain Eukaryota; kingdom Metazoa; phylum Arthropoda; class Insecta; order Lepidoptera; family Geometridae; genus Lycia; species Lycia hirtaria. Next base: position 27,335,950 of record OX387381.1, on the reverse strand, counting down.
TAAGAATGAAGTGTGACTTCTGAAGGTTAGAAGTTTCTATCTAGCATACTTACTAAGAGATTTTATCACAATGTTATATTGCGTAAATGGCTGTTTTTCGTTGTTATTAGTGAAATACTAGGAGTCCAAAATATGCAAGAAATTGTATGATCGTATTATAAAAGAACATCTTGTACTTTGTACTATGTACTTGTATCTTGTACTATGTACTTTCTTTTTATTATCTTCCAACGGGGTATTGGTTTTGCACGATTTGTGCATTAGCCATTTTTTTTAATAACAATCAAGTCCGAACTATATATACGTGTTTTATTTTTATTTTATAGTCCCACTATCTTATAAATCAGGTTTGCATCTGGGGGCATGGTACGGTACGGCTCTGTAAGCCTTCAATCTTGATCAAAAAGCCTGGCTTGGTCGTTTCATGGAACTACGAGTATTACATTACTATTACAATTAAACATCATTCAAGAGCAGAGATTTTAGCTTATCTTTATTTTTCTTCCTTAAGTCCATGTACGACATGTTATGCGACATATGTTTGTAATGTAACTGACAGCCGGAAAACGTCCAAGCCATGCTTTTTGATCAAGATTGAAGGCTTACAGAGGTAAGTATTATAGCGTTAGACTTTGTAGAGTTAGGAGCTTGGCTTTTCAAATTCAGTCAGATCTCATCTGATTTCTTTTTGTCATTGAAAGTGACAGGACAATGCGAGACATGGCAACCAATTTTACATGAAATGTTTTTGGTGGGATCTGCAATTTAATCACAAAAAATAGGGTCTTTATACAAGGAAGGAGGGTCTAAATTTTAAAGTGCTTTAACCGTATCGTGTTGGGTATCATTATAACATGCATTCTTTATTAGCACAAAAACAGGTTTTTAAATATTTTTACGATGTATATTTTTCGGTTTATGAAGGATGAAAATATATAAATTCCCCCTTTTATCTACTAGTTTGTACGGAACCCTCGGTGGGCGAGTCTGACTCGCACTTGTCCGGTTTTTATTTAATTAATATACACTTCCACGGAAACAAAATAAATGATTAAGGGGATTTCTGTTTTTTTTTTCTTTTTTTGTCCTATAATCCCCTGCCACCTCTCAAACGCAATGCTATGGGGATTTCTGGACAAAAAAATAATAATAAAAAAGTTCAGAAATCCCCTTTGCAGGAGACAGTCTACGGGGATTAGTGGAATATGTCAAAATTTTGTTAGTTGATACCATAGAGATAGGAAAAAATACAATAATGAGATAAATACCCAATAACAACTATCTCTATGGTTGATACATACCTTTGTTTGCCTCGCTCACTCGCTATATAATTGAAATAATGCCGAATAAGTTAAATACATTTCAATATTCATGATTGATATGTAAATATTAAATCAGTGATTCAAATTGCAAACAGCGCGTAAAATTTTCACGCGCTGCGTTCGTAATCATCAAAATTGAATTTCGAAAATGTATATGGAAATATCAATTGTTTGCGGTTTTCGACCGCAAATAGCATCATTTGTCATAAGATTAAAATAGATAGAATGATGAATGATTTTATGCACAAAACATTGGTTGTATTTTTTTCTTTATTACTGAAAAAGACAATTAATGCTCAAAGCGTGTTATGCATTAATACTGCTACGAAATAAATGGCTAAGATTATGTTGAGACACGCATATCTATAGGTGGGTTTTATAGCTAATGCTTAACTAAAAAGAAGACCACTTAATAAATATTGTTTTCAAAGGACTAAATATTTTTTGTACTACTAGAATATATAAAATGTCTTAAATAATTAAAAAAATTAAGTGTACAATATAATTTTCGTTTAAGTTTTTGACGCGATCTAAAATTTTTAGATTTAATGAAAATGAAAGAGAGCAGCCAATTTTTATAATCTTAGTCGTACTTTGTCAAATAAAATTATGTCTATGTCTATGCATCTTGCAAATGGCACATCAGGGCTGGACTCGACTTTTCGTATCGACCGAACTCGGTTGTTAAGATTCATACAGACAGTATGGACACAGTAAGGTAAGTAAAGAGTAAGTTAGTATCAATTTATCTCTATATGCACTTCATATTACGTTGATTTGCACATGCACTACTGTGTCCATACTGCCTGTATGAATCAATTTATTAACCGAGTTCGGATGATAGGATTTGTATGGAAGTAGTACGAACTACGACGGTTAAGGATGATATGGAAGAGTGACATGAACATGGTGAATTTATAAGGGTTGCTAATCCTACACTTTTTTTTTTAAAACGAATAAGTTTGCGTTTGACCACCAACTCGCCTGTTGGAAAGCGAAGATGAGGTCGAAGATGAAGCACGCAGACTTAGAAGATACCTATTCACTCTGACCTTGAAAAGACCAATGTTGTAATTCTCAGGGAACAAAGAAGCCGGCAATTTGTTCCACACCCGAAAAACAAAAAAAAATAAAGTATTTGTTATAAACTCACGCACATAGTATCGCATTTTCGCCGTATTTGTAAAATGATGAGACATTAATAAAATGAACCTTGACCTCCCAACTGTTGGTAAACTGAGTTATAGTCTTGCTCCCAGGCTGGAACTTTTTAACAGGTGTTCGAAGTAGTTTCAGCTAGTTTCCCCTGTTACTATTACACTGAGGTAATTAATTTACAGGTACCCAGTTAAATGGCTTAATAGTTGTTGTGTTGAAAATATTAAATTTTGGTATGCTAGTGAAAGGTTTGTTTATTACATCTACTTGTTTGATAAAGTATCAACAAGTCATTGGTCAACTTTTTTATTTATTTTATTTTTTATAGAAGATAGATCTACGATTGACCACCAACTCGCCTGATGTTAAGCGACGGTGTGGCCGAGGATGGAGCTCGTCGATCTAGAAGATATCTATTCACTCTAGCCTTGAATATTCCAAGATTGTAGGTCTCAGGAAACAGAGATGGCGGCAACGAATTCCATTCTTGTGCAGTACGCAACAGGAATGTGGATCGATATCGCTGAGTACGGATTTTTGGCATTTCAACGAGAAGTGGATGGTAATTTGCCGACTTTCTGCTAGTCCTGTAGCGAAATGGGGAGGGTGGAATTAGGTCGTGAAGCTCTTGCGCACATTCCCCGAAATGAATCCTGTAGAAAATAGACAGACATGCTACTTTACGGCGGTGCTTGAGACTAAGTAGCTTCTTGGCAGCTAGTTTATCGTCACCGATTAACCTCACAGCTCGCTGGTCCACTGATTCTAAAGCTTCCAGCTGATACTTATACAAATATTACCAACCAACTTCAAAACAGAGGAAGTTCCCAATTCCGTTGTATTGTTTTAATGTTTGTTACCTCAGAACTCCGTCATATAAGCCGATTTGCATAATTATTTATTTTTTATTTTAAATTATATATATACTTTTACATTATTGCCGTATAAATTTAAAAATAAAAAATGGATTGAATTAAGAAAAATAAATGGCTAATGCATGTCGTGCCACGCGCAATTTAAGGTTCCGTAGTTACATATCATAATTTACATGACCTTAAAACAGGGTTTCTTGATTGATACTACGAGCATATTTGACTTGTCTAAGTAATTATTTTAAGTTGATCGACAATAACTTTATAACTTATAAAGCCCGATTAGCCGTGATAGTTTTCCTTTTCATTTAATCATATATATTCTACTAGTTTGAATTTTTTCATATCTCCAAAGTGAACCATTTAGCCGATGGGCATGGCGAAACTATAAGGGTTCCTTGTTTACTACAGAACCCTAAAAATAAAAAATATGACCATTCATGTAAAGAAAATTGCGTTTGAAATCGGTTGTATCAGATTTATTAAACTAACTACACCATTATTTTTTACGAAATATTTAGGTGGTGGTTTGGAGGTTTTTATTTCCTCATATACAACGAACAAGTATATGTTTAGAAAACTCAAAAACTCCGATAAGAAAAACGACTAACCTGATTTTGATGAAATATATCTAAGAACACTCTTGACAAGATCCTCATTCAAAACAAAAAAACAACTAGATTAAAATTGTTCCATCCATTTGAGAGCTACGTTGAAACAGACAGACACACAGATACACAGACACACACGTCAAACTTATAACACTTATAACTTATTCATAATTATTACTAGCGTACTTATATAATATTTATGTAAGCATATGTATAAGCCCATATATATGTTTATATAGTATCTGTGTACACAATATTTGTATCTAGTATATTTTTAGAAATATTTATGTATGCTTAGGTTTTTACTATAGTATTTATACAAACACCACTGCCAAATCACTATATAATCTCTTATATCCTAAGGTTGTCTGGAAGAGATCGCTGTTAGAGATAAGACCGCCCTTTGTGCCATTGTTTTATGAGTTTTTATTTTTATTCTTTTTGTGGTGTCAATAAAGTGTTATTGATTGATTGATAACACCCCTTTTCTTGGGTCGGGGATTATAAACATTTTACAGGGTCGTGTTTTATAGCACATACCCTCATCGCAAATATTATATTACTATATACATATATACATAATCCTTCCAGATAGAGTACATCCGATAAACTTAGCTTGTTTTAAAAATTGTACACGTAGCACAGTTATATTACACGCTCTAAAGAACCCAGTACGGGGAACATCTTGTTATTAAAGCCCCACGTGCTCGCAAACTTCGTGTTTAGCTTAATTCCCAGCATGAACAGAGTAGATCGTCTACAGACTTAAGTTTCTTATCTGCCAAGTAATCCTAAAGCAAAAATAATATAAATCTGCGTGACCTACATGGCAATGCAAGTTTAAGATCCCACCTAAAAGCAATACCGTGAAAATCCCAAGTAAATGCCTTCTTAAGAAGAGAAATGTGTGAATGCTTTCAGAACCTTGGCGGTTTTATTGCTTTTGCTTTTATTATGGGGATTCATCAAGAATTCAGATCGACAAGATCCTTCTGTAAATTCAAAATGTCTAGCTAAGCCAGCTCTGCTCAGTAACGTATTTTTGGAGAATGGTGGTAACAAAGAAAATTAAACTAAGCATGAAAAGTAATTTGTGTTTGAAGTTGGGGAAACAAAGTTTGAGATCTGTTAAGACGTTGTCGGTGAAGGAAACTGCCATTAAATACGTTGATGGTTTCGTAACATTCAATCAAAAACTAAGAGCAAAAGTTTGGGTTATAAATTTGCAATACGCCACGCTACTAGCTACGCTCGTGGTGTAGCTAGTAGCTCTCGTGGCGTAGCTCGTAGCGCTCGTGGCGTAGCTAGTAGCGCTCGTGGCGTAGCTTGACTAGGTGTTCTCGAACGTGGTGACTAGGTGTTCACCAATGTCAAGCAACGGATGGACCGGTCAGTCTTAGGATGGGTGACCGTGAGTGGTATTTCTGTCTGAGCGCTACCGTGGGTCGGATGAGACGTAAAATTTTAGGTCTCGGGTGTTTGTTCTTAAAACAACCCTCTAGGCTGGCCACTCAGTATATACGATCTTACTTAATAGGCCTATTACACTAATTTCAATTGTCTGTTTACATACAGTTCTATCGTTGTAAAAAATGAGGAACTAACCTCTCAAATAATACATATATATGTTATTCTGTGGTCTCGACTAAACAAAATAAGTACAGCAGCGCCCTCTATGCCGCATTAGTTCTCTGGCTAAACAGACTCTGCATTAAATATTTTGAGGTAATAACATTTCCTTTTAAATTTAAAGATAAAACAACAAAAAAGTGCGTTCACTTCCGCTGTACGTCTGCTTTCTAAGTTGCACGTTGTGGGTTCGATTCTGATCCAAGATAAACATTTATATGATGACCATGTTTGTTCTGTGCCTGGGTGTTTCTATGTATCATATGTATATATTTACAAAAAAAATATCATACTATCAGCCATCTAGTTCCATAGTACAAGCTTTGCTTAGTTTGGGCTAGATGGTGTTGTGTGAAATGTCCTCAAATATTTATTTACTTACCTCCCTATCGGTTTTAATGGAACAGAAAACATGAAATTTATATCAGACTCTACTTTGAACAGTCACGTTACTACATTTTGGTAAAAGAAAAAATTGGAAGGAAAATAGACAAGCCTAGACGTACACCGAAATTTTCCATTCGTAGTCGCAATTTGGCGAAGTGTTCCGTTTAATGAATTTAGGTGCGGCGATAAAACCGTGATTATATCCGCTTTAATTAACGCAAGTGAATTAGTGTGTTGTGTACGGAACAGTGGTATTAAAACGGGAGGTAATGGATCAAGCGTGCGGATACCACATTCATGTAGGGAATTTTGATGTTATTTAATTTGCCTATATTATTTTTTGCGGCTTAGAGTATGAGTTCTTTTAGGGTTCTCTACCTTAAAAATGGATTCCACGTAGGAATTATTTCTTTGATCGTCTGTCTATCTATCTGTCAAGAACTTTTTCACAATAACGCGTAAAGGTAAAGCTGAAATTAATCTAAAACTTCCTATTGACCTACAATCACGAAATTTGCCAAAAAGTATTATGTAAGAGGAATCTTCCCTCTCTCTCTCTCTCAATTGATAGGAATATGAAAAACATAACATTTGAAATGTATTGTTTTAACTATAAAGTTATAAGTTCGCCACCAAATTTGATAACAATAAGTTTATCCGTAAAAAGGTAATAAATAGAAAGAGATAAAGAGAGAGAGAATAAGGAATAAAGAGATACGTAGACGTACGAAAGTCACCGATATAGCACAGAGGATTAGCAAGTTGAAGTGGCAGTAGGCAGGCCACATAGCACGTAGAACTGATGGCCGATGGGGCCGAAAGGTTCTCGAGTGGACACCACGCACCGGCAAGCGCAGCGTAGGAAGACCAGCCACGAGATGGGCAGATGACCTCATACAAGTGGCAGGAAGACGCTGGATGCAAGCCGCTTCCAATCGGTCTTTTTGGAAATCCATAGGAGAGGCCTATGTCCAGCAGTGGACTTTTTATGGCTGAGATGATAATGATGATGATGAAAGAGAGAGAGAGAGAGTTACTTTCGCTTTTAAAATAATAGCTAGGATTATATTCTTCTCTTCAAATTAATTAATGTGTAGATATATAATTAAATACTCACATATTTATTTTCCGTAAGAGAAACAATCCTATGAATGTACGCAGTCATGCCTAGGGTTGCCACCTTTTTTTTCTTGCAGTTAAAGTACATTGGTTATTATAGGTAAGAAAAGAAAGTACATATTATTAAAATAAAGTACAATTCATTTTTCTTTATTATTATGTTTAAAACATAATTTTTATTGATTTTTGCAGTTTAGAAACGTTTAACAAAAAATACGACAAAACTTTTTAATATCCCAAAGAAACCAAATCATGCGAAATAAAGTATTTTTGTGTATTTTATTGTTCTCCTAAAGTATAGAGTACAATTACCTGAAATAACGTACAATACTTTATTATTAAGTACGGGTGGCAACCCTAACATGCTTGAAGAAGGTTTAAATCACTGAATAATAAAATGACAAAATCCTTATTAAACAGCATGTAATTAAATTTTTGCCGACTCGGGAACCCTTTGCTGGGTGGAATCTCATTATTTTAATACCTTCGCACTGCCTTCCGTAACTTGAGATAAAATTAAAGACGCCCAAAACTTTGTGCAGTGACTGGCTTCATTAGAATGTAAATGTCGTCATTTATTGAATAGGTTTCTTCTAGGCAAGTGCGCTCCATCGTAGACCGTAACTGTCGCTTAACACCAGGTGAGTTGACGGTCAAGCGCAAACCTATCGTCGAATAAAAAAACAAAAAAAAAAGACATTAGAATTGTTTCAATAGAGAACTAGTGTGGTATAAACGATTGAATAAAATATACGTATAATCAAGTAAGAACAGTAGCACCCTTGTTTTTGGACAGCATAATGAAATAAGGACAGCAATACACAAATAAAATAATATAATTTTTGTGTGTGTTCGTCAGTGAATCTGAGTTTTGTAAGGCGTCGTAAAATTCTTTAGATAAAAGTATAGTGTTTGAAGTTTCCGGCAGCCTAGTGGTGAGACCGTCTGACTTGCGATCCGCAGGTCCTGGGTTCGAATCCCACGGCACGCACCTCTGTCTTTTCGAAGTTATGTGCGTATTGTTGATTGCGGCCAACTTCAAACGGTGAAGGAAAACATCGTGAGGAAACCTACATGTCTGAGAGTTCTCAATGATCTTGATCTTGAAGATGTGTGAAGTCTGCCAACCCGCACTTGGCCAGCGTGGCAGACTATCGCCTAACCCTTCTCACAGTGAGAAGATGGCCCGTTCCCAGCAGTGGGACAGTTTGTACAAACAGGGCTGATAAAAAAAAGTATAGTGTTTTATACAAATTATAACAAAAAACAGGTCAAGTGCGTGTCGGACTTGCACACGAAGGGTTCCGTACCATTATCTATAAAAAAGGCAAAAAAATCATGTCTGTTGTATGGGAATATTAATTTTATATTAAATATTAATTTTATTATTTATTTTTAAAGTGAATAATATAGCTCAATATTCTGTGAATATTTCAAGCGTCTACCTGTTGAAGTTATCAATAACAATATCGAGCAAAAAAATCACGTTTGTTGTATGGGAGCCCCCTTAAATATTAATTTTATTCTGTTTTTTAGTATTTGTTGTTATAGCGACAGCAAAAATACATCATCTGTGAAAATTTAACTGTTTAACTATCACGTTTCATGAGATACAGCCTGGTGACAGACGGACGAACGGACGGACGGACAGACAGCGAAGTCTCAGTAATAGAGTCCCGTTTTACTCTTTGGGTACGGAACCCTAAAGACAGTAATATTTTTCTATTTAACTAACAAAATATTTCAATAAAATGCCTGTTTATTAATTGCCTACATGTTGTAAGAGATCCCGGAAATTATTTTGTACGTGCACAAGAGCACACGTCATTCACAGATGCTGTGTCTTGTTTAATCTTTCCTTTCATGTCGTTCCGACAATATCTTAAAATAAAGCGATCGTCCAATTTATTTTGTATATTTTTGTAGAAACGCTTTTTTGTTATTATACTTCATATTTTTACGTAAAATTACGTAAACCATAATGTTTTATAAAGTTTTCCCGATTGTTATTCATTGCCAGATTATAAAACTATGTAAAATACTACCAGTCGAACTAAAAAGGAACTGCTTAAAGTTAACTTGAAAATGTACCACCATTCTAAGAAGAAAGAAACCGGCCAAGTGCGAGTCGGACTCGCGCACGAAGGGTTCCGTACCATTATCTATAAAAAATGCAAAAAAATCACGTCTGTTGTATGGAAGCCCCCCATAAATATTTATGTTATTCTGTTTTTTTAGTATTTGTTGTTATAGTGGCAACAGAAATACATCATCTGTGAAAATTTAAAACTGTAAACTGTCTAACTATCACAGTTTATGAGATACAGCCTGGTGACAGACGGGCGGACGGACGGACAGCGGAGTCTTAGTAATAGGGTCCCGTCTTTACCCTTTGGGTACGGAACCCTAAAAATGACTGATTAAAAGTATCATGAATACAGAAAATACCGATCGAATTTTGAACATCTCTTAACGAACCTGTAGTACTTAACCTCATATTGGTTGCTTTGTTGGTGTAACAATAAAATAAAATATATAAAATATCTTATTCGGCAGCCTTTTGAGCAGTAGGTTGTAGGTTTGATCGATCCTCACCCAGGGAAAATATATAAGAGTCTCGAAAACGGCTCTAACAATTTTGATGAAATTTTATATATAGGTAGATTTGGAGACGATAAACCGATCTAGCTAAGTTTAATGTTTAGTGAAACCTGGTTTGCCCGTATTTTTAGCCATAAAAAATCCGAGCGGAGCTCGTGCGCCCAGGAACTTCCAAGCAAGCATTGCTTACTTTGGGGCTGGATGATGTCTTGTGAAAATATCCATGATGTTTATTTGTTTGACTAATGTGATGTGAATGTAATGTTTGCTTGTTTCAGAATATATCAATACTAGTGGTGCTGTTGTATAGTTGGAGAATCGGCGTTAACGCCAAGAGGTTTAAGGAGCTAGACGACGTATATTATGGTAAGTGACCAATTGATACTTTTTTTTAACTAGTACCAGTATACTCATTTAAGTTTCAGTTCGACTATAATAGAACAAATATAGCAACGAATTACAACTGTAGAAGCTACTGTATTCCATTTTTAGTTTTATCGTCCGACATGCCTTTAAAGTGCAATACTTGTGTGCAACATTATTAATTCTATACATAACCTTCATAATATATAATCCTTATACTCTACATATTACAACATATTCTTACTGTACATATCATTGAGCTGTATGTACTTACGTACGAGAGCAGACATCACTCATAGTTACTTTGTCACATTCAACTGCGGCGAGAGCACCGCACCTCACTCAGTGGCTTTCTAGTGAAGAGAGTGCTTTCGACGTTTTGCTAGCAATTTTTGCAAGTATCAATCGTATCGTATAATCATAGATAAACGATGTAATTATTACTCCAGCGCTGTAAAGCTGTTTTGTTTATTTTACCAAAAAATGACAATGATTTTGCTTCAGATATCTCCTCTGGTACGTAAGTACATATATAGCTCAATGCAGTCATATTATACTAATTTTTAAATTGATATAAATTCATAAATTATCGTATAAATTGTAAAAGACATATTTTGTACGTACTACAAAATCCTCTGTCTTTTTTCTAAATCATCTTTTGAACGTTATTTAACTAGCTGCGCCCCGTGGTTTCACCCGTTCGGTGATCGAAAATATTGTTATTGTTTAGTGTATCCCACAAGAAATGTCAAATTATTCGGGATAAAAAGTATGCCAGATCCCAGATGTATAATTTACATAGTTTACCCGTTTGATTAGATGACGTAGATTTTGACCCGTTACAGTCTTATTATACGTAGAGATTAAAGGCATAAAAGTCCCGGTGAGTTCCAGAGAACTTTGTAGATCTATTGTGAGAATCCTTTCCACGTTACAGTAAGTCCCCAAGCCCTCAGATTTAACAAAATTTCACTGTCAAATTCTGTGTCACCCCTCTGTAAAATAAACTTCGCTTAATAAAAAATAAAAATAAATAGCTTCGCTAGATTTTTTACCGAGAACATAAAAATACAAGCTTATTTCAAGAATTTGAACTTACTTTGAAGAGATTGTATCTTCATTATTTCATTTTCTCTTACTCATGCACGTAATTGAACATACATAAAAAACAAACATACAGTCGAACATAGAACCTCTTTCTCTTTTGAAGCCGGTTAAAAAGAAAGCGTTAACGACATTTTATCTAATTATTTTCTCCAAAATTCCGGGAAACATACTTTTTCAATGAATTTCGTCTTCACAGATAATGAATATTATGATTGATACAGTGGCGTGACCTAAATTGGCAAAAAAAAACTCTTGAAAAATAACTACAGCCTTCATTCACCTTTTTATTTTCCTTAATAAAATTAAGATGGATAAGTGTCTAAAGCCAACGGTGAAAAAATAGAGTTCCTTTTTGCGTAAATCTGAAACGGAACGGTAATGGAAATCCTTGTTCATAAATTTTCTAGTATAATGGTAATCAAAATGTCGCAGAACCGTGTTATAATTAACTTTTGCTATAATGTTTAGAGTGAAAATTGAATTCTGATCACCATTTTTTTTCGACAATTTAAGATCCCTTTCATGCTGAACTGTTGGAGTAAAAGGAAAACATAAAATGTTCCAGCTAGCTAGAACGGGAAGAGAAGCCTCTTCCTGTGAATACTGTAAATGTCAGTTAAGGGACTTGAGGGAAATTGGCATTTACGTAGGCGATGGGCTGTCCTTCTGTCACTGCAAGCCAATATTACACATTTTACCTTCGTATCTCCTCTAACCCTCTAATATCTCCTATCTTCCTTCCTTCTAAACCTCTAACCAAGGTTAAATGTGACGTCAAACTGCTTCATGGTCTTTGATGCTTCTGGTATGGCCTACCCCTTAAGGGGTAGACCTGTCTTGTATGATTTTATTTATGTATTTTAAGACTTTTTCGGATAATTTAAGGAAGATGTTACTGAATCTATATATACCTATATATATATATATATATATATATATATATAAAAGAAAGTATTTGTCTTCGTCCGGAATAGGATAATAACTATTAAAAATATGATATTATTCAATAAAAAATTATCAGTCAAAACGTCAGTCTAGCCATTCACCTACACTAACATAAAGAGGAAAGGTTTGTAACTCAAAAAGTACTGGACCGATTTAAAAAATTCTTTCACCAATAGAATGCTACATTATTCTTGAGTGGCATAGGTTATATTTAGTATTAGAAAAATTAGGGATCCCTTCTAAATCTTCAATAATGTAACCCAATGTCTAAAAAAAATGTCTTAACAATCGCGGGGCGAGAAAGGGATGGGAGTTAGTTTTATTCAAATACATAAATCTACGTTTGACCACTGACTCAACATTAATAGATTGGGTCAGAAGTTTGGTTGAAACAGGACGGCAGTGCGGCGAGATTGAGCTAGAATCGAAACACGAGTAGGGCAGATGTGGTACTGGAGCAATACATTGAGTGCGGGTAGGAGCGTGAAATGAACAATTTTCTTACGCGTATGAAGTCGCGGCGGGCAGCTAGTATTTATATAGATTTACAATAATTATCGAAATCGTATTATCGAAATTCCATAAGTACCTACAATTTTTACAAAGATATTTTTATTAAGAAAGTTTGCTTTTAACATGCTCGAAATGGCACTCTACTTCATTTCACTTTTATAGCGAGGCCGCTACAATTTTAATTGAAAGTTTTGTTCCCAAGTGGAAAAGTTTTGTTTCTATTATTTATTGCCATTGCCAAAAATATGTGGAAATATAAATATTTCTGACAGCAGTTATAAAATATGTCCATATTTTTGTACGGTGTGCGTTTTAGTACATCACTAGTTAATTAAATTATTTTTCTTCATGTGTAGCTCACTTGACGCAATGTATGACCGGAAAGTCGGAATGAAGCGGACACGATTTATACAGTTAAGTAGCGTACAAGCAAAGAGTATGCTCCTTCCATTGTGATAAAACTTCCTTGGTATAGACAGAATATGAACTCCAATGATTTATCTCTCAATTTGTTTAGCATGCGTCCGTAGAATGATAGATTGTCTAAGAAGGAACGCAATCTGTTTCGCCAACGGAACGGAGCAGATCTTCAATTAAACCGGTTTATTTATTGCACTAGATTTACTTTTCAATTACCGGATCCAATAAAACGAACGGGAGTGTTTTATAATAGATTTTTATTGCTTTCGAGTACCTGATTTATAGGTCTACGGTAGGTAATTAAAATTAAGGTGACATTACAAAGACAACTGTTACGCTAGGAATAGTTGATGATTTGGCCGAAGATACACTGCTTTTTACCCGACTGCGCAAGAAGGAAGCTTATGTTTTTTTTGGGTGTATGTAATTGTAGGTATGATTATATAATTTATAAATGTATGTAAATGTATGTGTAAATGTATGTGTATTATTACCTCTTACAGCCTAAACAGCTTGACCGATTTTGATGTGCGAGGTGTCGTTGTTAGATTTATTTTTACTTTTAGAGTGTCACTAGGTCACAAGCTACATTTTTATGTAATAATAATGACAACACTTTGAAAAAAAATCATTTAAAAGGCTGAAACAACCGAATAACGTAATTTAGTCAAAATACGTAATTTAGTTTACATTTATGACATTATTTACGAGATATTTTATTTAAATCAAACCATTAAACCGATTGTAGAATATCATCCATTTCTAAATGATCAAATGAGTTTTCAAGGTCTATGTTCACAGAGCTACTAAGTAAAATTATTTCTACATTGTTTATTTTTGTCACAATAAACTATAACACCATCATCATCTCAGCCATAAGAAGTCCAATGCTGGAAATAAGCATGCCATAAAACCAGAAATATAATATAATAAAGACCAGTTGGAAGCAGCTTGCATTCATCATGTTGCTACTTGTATTGGTACAGATAGGCCCCGAACCCTTCTGTGGCATACCCATCAGCGGCGTTTATAGTGCCTTAAAGGCCTGGGGACACGACCAGGCACTGAAGCTCTGGAAAAGTAAACCTGGCCTGAGACACTCTAAACTGCTTATAGCAGGCTTCACTGCGAAATTTTCCAGGGAAGCGTTACGGCTAAGCAGGACTCGGCTAAGAGTCCTGGTTAGAACCCTTAGCGGACACTGCAAGCTTCACAAACATCTAAACACTATGGGCCTAGGTGAACACATCAGTTGCAGGTTCTGTCACACAAAGGACGAAACGCCCATACATGTCCTGTGCGAATGTGAACCTCTGCACCATAGCAGAAGCCGGCACCTTGGAGGTCACATTATCTCACGCGATGAGATAAAAACCTCCTCCCCCAAGGCCATCACTGACTACATGCTCAGCATTGGACTTGGAGAGGTTCTGTAATTAATAGGGGACGTCACAATAGATCTGAAAAGGTCGCAGTGACCAGCCGGGGCTGCCAGAGCCCATTTGGCCCCCTAATGATTGAATAATAATAAAATAAAAAAACTTGTATAGGTCATTTGTCTACCTTGTGGCTGGTCTTCCTATACTGTGCTCGCCAGTGAGTGGTCTCCATTCGAGAAGTTTTCGATCCCATCGGCCACCAGTTCTATACGTTGTGCCCTACTCATTGCCACTTCAACTTGCTAATGCGCTGTGCTATATCTACATATATCATATCTTCGTCTAATTTTGGTACGTGGAAACCATAAATACGCTAAAATCGATCATGTAAACGTCTTCACTGGGAGACTGATTGATTTGTCTGAGTAGGACAATTCCGTTTCACTATTCTGGAGCGCCCTTTTTATCCAACCCTAATGCGATTTATTTATAGCAGTAAAAACAAATTGACACAATCAAATTGAAGTAAGTAGGTAACAATACTTGTTCCACTCTCAATTGGATTCATTTTCGAAAGCTGAAGTGACATTGAGACATACTCCCTTCTAGGTCGCCTGGCCGTTCGTACCCAATTCGGAGGTCTGCTCTCACTAGTTCTATTGAGTTGTTTCATTGATAGAACAAG
This sequence comes from Lycia hirtaria, assembly GCA_947563715.1. NCBI lineage: Eukaryota > Metazoa > Arthropoda > Insecta > Lepidoptera > Geometridae > Lycia > Lycia hirtaria. The sequence continues at coordinate 27,320,839 of OX387381.1, read as the reverse complement.
TTGGATTGTTCTTCTAAGTTTTCCATTACTTTTTTATGTAGTAATAGGATTGCGCTTGATCGCCAACTCGCCTGATGTTAAGCGATATTCCGGTATATGATGGAGCGCGCTTACCTGGAAGAAACCAATTCACTCGCGATTTAAAGACACCCCGATTATATTTATCGGTAAATACCCACTGAAGAAGCATTCCACAATCTGTCAGTCCGCACGATGAAAGTGGAATCACAGCGTTTCGTTCGGGTTTTTTGGGGAGACTTGATCCAGAAATTGAGCTAGTTCAAAATGTACAAATTATTTTATTTACAATTTTTTAGTGAACCGGAATAAAATTTTTTCTAGCTAAACGCGCTCCGTCATCGTAGACTGTCATATGTCACGTAGACGTTGACGGTCAATCGCAAACCTAGCAAAGAATGCAAAATGGTTTGTTTACTGCGTATGTCTATCTATTCAATCAATAGTATATTAGATGCGTTAATGAAATTTTTATATTTTTGGCAATGTTTTCTGTTATGTGACATCTCCCGAACGTCCCGTGATGGCCAATTTGTTTTAACTCCCATACATTCATTATCTAAGTACGGTTGTTTTCGTTAACTATGTTAAATACTTCTGACAAGCACTTTGGACAATAATGTATACATTAGTTTATCTATACATTTATTTATCTATATCTTCCCTCTAGGTCTAAGGACTTTGAGTAAGAAGACAACAGGGAATTTTCAACCGCGCCACCTCGCAATTCATAATCGCGTCCTGTCAGAAAATAAAGACGCTTTGCGAAATTTGTGTTAAAATGTAATGTGTGTAAAAACGTATGTACCTATTGTAAATTTTACATGTAATTTGTGTAAATTTATGTCGTCTTTATTTTCTCGTGTCGCCAAGTATCGGAATACATCAGTTGTTTCAAGTACAAGTGGCTTTACGTTCGCTCGTATATCCGGATAACTCTGGTGAGGGGAAAGCCACTCACCTGAAGTCCATAGGGTGGTGTCCGGGGTCTGTGCGTGGCCACGCGATGATGGGGTGATAGGATGTCCTTTTGAGGGCGCGCGCGCGGCGGACTAATGAATGCTCGATTTACACGTGTGTTCTCGGAGATGCACTGGCGAAGAGTGTGAGGCTCCTGCCGGCTTACCGACCGAACAGAACTTTCGGCGCGCAGCAATCTCCCACCAAAATCACTCAAAGACATATATTATCTGTACTCGTGGTCGCGTGATGGGTAGAAAATGCGAAAGCGCGCGAAAACAATTTTGACAATTAAGAACTCTTGGTTCTGTACGAACCATACCGCTCACCTTGAAAGGGTCTAATCTCTTTCAACTCAATAAATTAAATGCTTAATAAAATACTCATTACTCAATAAATTATTTGCTACAAACAAAAGTACATAATATTCAACAAATTACTCAACTCTTAATTTAAATGGTAGGCCCCACGGAAAGGTACCTAAACTTTGTTATCTATTTATGCTTCTATTCGAGAGGCAGCTTGCAGACTCTAGCGACGGCACGTTTATAAAGTGTATTGCCAGATCGAACGGTGACTACACGTACCTTATTGTCGGTACCTGGGTGTACGGCATGTACGCGAGCCAATCTCCACTTAAGCGGCGGGAGGTTATCGTCGCACATAACGACAACATCGCCTACACAAATCTCGGGTCCTACGTCAGTATACCATTTACTACGTTGTTGAATCTCGTGTGAGTACTCGCGACTCCATCGCTTCCAAAAATGTTGAACACATTGCTGCACCCAACGCCACCTAGCTAGTCTGTCGGGGTTCTCGTCCGTCAGAGAAACGTCAGGGAGGGCTACTAGCGGGCCTCCGATAAGCAGATGCGCTGGAGATAAAAATTGGGGGTCCGCGTTATCTGGACTGTTTAAATTACAAAGAGGGCGTGAGTTAACTATGGCCTCAATTTGACACAATAGTGTATGCATCTCGTCGTAAGTTTGCACCCGCGTACCTACTACACGATAAAGGTACACCATATGAGGTGAATTTGCTGGTTGGAAGTGACAAGTGATACCCTGTTGCAAAACCGCAGAGTTGAGTTCCGCTTGGACTGCGTCCTTATTCAAAATCTTGTACAGCTCTTTCAAATAATTGTTACATCCTACAAAGTTTCCACCACAATCAGAATATAAGTCTGTGACTAAGCCGCGACGGGATGTGAATCGACGTAAAGCCGCCAGAAAACCTTCAGACGTGACGTCACTAACTAGTTCAAGATGAACACATTTTAAGGAAATATCTACAAAAAGGGCGATATAAGCTCGGATAATTTTAGCGTTTCTCACTTTATTAGCTCGTACGTAAAAAGGACCAGCATAATCAACTGTGGTTTTTTGCCACAAACGTTGTGGTTGTACTCGTCCAGCGGGTAGTGGCGCCATGGCCGGGCGCGATGGACGCGGCCGCGCTCGAAAACAACGCACACACAAGAATATTCGTTTACGAATTGCATCTCTGCCTGACAATATCCAGTACTTACATAGGAGTAGGTATTGAACGGTCTGAGGGCCTGCATGTAGGTACATAACATGGGCCTCGTCGATAATTAAACTCGTTAACGGGTGGTTTTTGGGTAAAATGAATTGATGTTTTGCTTCGTAGGGCAATAACGATTTATGTAATCGTCCTCCGACACGTAAGAACTCTGACTCATCGATGAATGGATCGAGACGCTTCAGCTGATTTGAAGGTCGTCGACCTTTAGGAATGTTAACAAAATCCTCGTGAAAAGTTTGATGTTGTACTAAATAGATTAATCTATTCAGTGAAGAATTGTACTCGTGGACTGTTATATATGTTGGATAGGATGTTTTCTCTTTCTTAATTCGAGATTTTAAAATATTGTAGAAACGAAACATATACGATGTGACTCTGACTAATTTACCTAACGTTGAGTATCTGTTTACAATCTCAAGCTCCTCTGGCTTGTGAACAGATAGGGACGCAAGAGGTATATCTCGTTTGTCCTCGTTCGTCTCAGGAATGTGTTTCGACTTCGGCCACGCGGCGGGCTCTTCGCAAAGCCATGGTGGGCCATGAAACCACATATCGTTCTGTAAGAACGTCGATGGTAACTGACCTCTAGACGGGGCGTCACTAGGGTTGAGGGCCGATGGGACATACCGGAAACGAACATTTGGAATTCTCGAAATAATCTCGCTTATACGATTTGACACAAATGTTTTCCACTCATACGGTGGTGAACGAAGCCATGCAAGGACGACTGAAGAGTCCGACCACGCGTATATCTCCTCGATGTTGACTCGATCGCGGTAGGTATTTTGAACTTTCTCGATAAGTTTTGCAAGCATAACGGCTGCCATGAGTTCGAGGCGAGGTATAGACAAGCAAGGTGATAATGGCGCGACACGCGTTTTTGCGAGAACAAGTGAAGCTCGAACTTGTTTTGTGTCATTATCAGTCAAACGAATATACACACACGCTGCCATGGCACTCTCACTAGCGTCACAGAATCCATGTAACTGAACACTATTTAATGGGAAAATTACCTGACGCGGTATTGACAACCGGGACAAAAGGGGTAACTCGTGCACGAACGCTGACCACGCGTTTACAATGTCAACTGGGGGTGACTCATCCCATGATGTACCTCGGATCCACAACGATTGAATTAGGCGTTTTGCGTATAAGCATACCGGAGAAATCCATCCCATTGGATCGTGAATTTTGGCAATTTGCGAAAGAATGGTTCTCTTAGTGATGACTTTTGAATTACTCTTCACATTAAATGTGAAGTTATCCGTGTGGGGGTTCCACTGAATCCCCAAAACCTGGGTTTTATTGTCTGCCATGTGAGTGAAGGACACATTCTCCTGCCGCTCACCATGAATAAATGGTGCTTGAACTGCCGCAAGTAATGCTGGCGAGTTGCTATGCCATTTGTGTAATTCAAAACCGGCTGATTTGCAAATACCTATTAACTCTTGTTGCACTAAAAGCGCACTCTCCTCATCGCTCACAGTACAACACACATCATCGACAAACATTTGGTCCAATAAAACCTTGGACGCAAGAGGAAAGGTCTCTGCTTCGTCCTTAGCTAGTTGTTGTATGGTACGAAGCGCTAGGTACGGCGACGACGAAACTCCAAATGTCACCGTACGCAAACGATAGTCTCTGATAGGCTCACTCGGGGAAGTACGCCACAATATTCTTTGAAGGTCACGCTCCGATTCACAAACATTGATGTTTAAATACATTTGTCTAATATCGGCTAAAAGCGCGACACTGTGCACTCGAAATTTTAAAAGAATGTCTACAATGTCTTGGTGAAGTTTTGGACCTGTTAACAGTACGTCATTTAAGGACGTCCCGTTAGACGTTAGACAGCTCGCGTCAAACACGACACGAACACGGGTAGTCGTGGATGACTCTTTGATGACACAATGATGAGGAATGTAGTAGGCATTACCTATAGTTGGAGGGTCATAAACCGGCTCCATATGATTTAAATCTAAATATTGTTGTAAACAAGCATGATAATCCGCCTTAAGACTCGGATTCCGTTCTAAGCGATGCTCAAGTTTGTAAAATCGAGCGAGAGCTATGTCACGTGACTCGCCGAGAGGAGGGGCATTAGGTTTACGCGGCAAGGCTACTGAATACCTTCCTGTGACGTCACGAGATTGTGAATTTTCGAAAATAGATTCACATAAACGCTCCTCGGGTGTGAGTGACTTGACCTCAGGCACTGATTCGAGTTCCCAGAAGTTCTTCAAATCATTATCATCGGAAAAGGAGCCGAAACACGCTTGAACTGGAGACGAAGTCGCAGAATCGAGCACTAGTTTTCCGAATAATACATAACCGAAGACACTATTCATGGCAATAGGTAGGTTAGGTCCTCCAGAAATGACGTTGCCTAACATCACGTACGGGAAAATATCCGCGCCTAAAATCATTTCGATTGATTGTGGTGTGTTATAGGTTGGGTCAGCAAGATGTAGGTTTTTAATGTGCGGCCACCCAGAAGTGGGTAGTTGCACGCTCGGCATAGTTGCATGTGTAAGTTTCGACAATACTAAGGCATCGATAGGTATTGACGGTTGAGACTCGTTTCTCGGAGTGATACAGAACGATACGATCCCTTTTGGACGAATGGGTGATGTACCTCCAATACCAAAAACTGGGGTTGACACTGAACGACGGTTCAAGCCGAGACGCACTACGCAAGCATCGTGCATAAAACTAGCTTGAGAACCACTATCAAGAAGACAACGAACTGTAAACTTGTCATTACCTACATATACATCGACAAGTACGGTAGCAAGTAATACAGTACTAGTAGGAAGAGAACGCGCATTGGATGTTGCACAGTCGATCTTAATCGCTGCACTCGATATTACCGCCGCATTACTTGGTAATGAGGCCTCAATAGGTTTCTCGGAAACCGCCGACAAACTCGACCGCGATGAATTTGTTTGGCTAAATCTTTTATTTTGGAAACAAATAGTACTGTGATGATTACGCGAACATGTTTTACATAGAAACTTAGACGGACAATGTGACACAGCATGGGATTTACCCAAACAATTAAAACAAATTTCTTGTTTTTTAACAAATTGATACCTCTCTTGTGGCGACAAACTCAAATATTTCATACATTTTGATAATGAGTGTTGACCATCACAACACACACATTTATTGTCCGACTGCAAAAATCGAGACTCGTTTGGGCTCGTATTAGGTTCGAAATTCGATGTATTAGCTGAATACGATTGACCTTGATTCCACGACGCAATGTTATGCTCAGAACCGCGTGATCGAAAACTTTTAGAATTACCTTCATTTTGAACTCTTTTCAAGCTCGAGTCAATAATGTCGTTCGCAAACAATTCCTTTTCAATTAATGAAATCAATGAATCGACATTAGGTATTTCGGAAGGTTTCTTTAACGATAATTCAAAACGTTTTCGAATAGAAATGGGTATTTTACGTAGTAAAATATGCAACAGTATAAAACTCCATTCCGAGATAGGGAATTGCAAAGCCTCCAACGCCTTTATATTCTCCTGATAGGTATTTAAAATATTACGCAAACCTGCGGTAACGTTTCTATCCGTGCAGGATTCCATATCTAAAATCCGATCGATATGTTTTGATGCGATAGCTCGTTTATTTGAATATCTCGCTATTAAAATCTCTAACGCAACGGAATAATTATCGTCATTAATAGGTATCGACTTGATGAGATTAAATGGTTCATTTTTTAATGTAAGTAACAAATACCTAAACTTCTCAGAATCCGTGTAATGTTCATTGTTGTGTACAACGGATCGAAATAAATCGTAATACGTGGTCCACTCGGTGGATATGCCGCTAAAAGACGGTAACGGTAAAACAGGGAGCTTATTAATGTGGCAATTACTATGATTATTTGATTGCATCGAACTGTTAAATAATAACGCCTTACTCATGCGTCTACCCTCATCGTCTTTCCGCTTCAGCTCTTCTACATGACCTTGAATTGCATAGTAATAATCACTAAATTGATTTCGAATGGCAAGTTGTTCGTTCCGATCTAAAGTCTGCAATTTTAACAATGACTTCTCGATTCTAGATTGAAACTTATGAAAATCTCTATGAATTTGTTGAATATCTTTGGCTCTAATTCGAAATTGTTGTTCATCCTTTTCAAAAAGCTCTAAGGTGCGTTTAACTGATTCGAGTATTATTTGTCGTTCATAAATATCTTGTTCCGCCATTTTGCCGGTCAACTCCGACGCAACACAAAAGGGGGTAAATAGATAAACTCAATATTAACTCACAATATTGTCGGGATTTAGGAAATCGCAACGACAATTCACGAAAATATGCTCGAAAATAACTATATTATGAACGATTACTTGAATACAAATGGTACTAGTGGGTAAGCATAACGGTTATAAAACTCAAAATAACGAACAAAAATACAACCACGGCACAGAAAACAATGGATCCGGCTCGAAGGACCAAAACTATGGTGAGGAGAAAGCCACTCACCTGAAGTCCATAGGGTGGTGTCCGGGGTCTGTGCGTGGCCACGCGATGATGGGGTGATAGGATGTCCTTTTGAGGGCGCGCGCGCGGCGGACTAATGAATGCTCGATTTACACGTGTGTTCTCGGAGATGCACTGGCGAAGAGTGTGAGGCTCCTGCCGGCTTACCGACCGAACAGAACTTTCGGCGCGCAGCAATCTCCCACCAAAATCACTCAAAGACATATATTATCTGTACTCGTGGTCGCGTGATGGGTAGAAAATGCGAAAGCGCGCGAAAACAATTTTGACAATTAAGAACTCTTGGTTCTGTACGAACCAAGTTTATGATACACGTATCTATTTCCGACGAGGGAATTCGTCATTTCTACGCGACGCCACGTCAACAATACAGCGTTTCATTCCAGCTACAAAGGGAACAATTTCGTTCGAAAAAATATGAATAGGTGCCTGGCGAGCCAATTACTAAGCGATGAATTTTGTATTATCAATTTTGTCCGCTTATGGAGCTTTGTGTCGTGTTTTGAACCGACTTCCAAAAAGAAGGAGGTTCAATTCGGACTGTATGTTTTTTTGTATGTTTGTTCACCGATTACTCAGCCAATTGTGTATTAATTTTGGTGATGCTCTTTGTATTTGGTAGATCATACTTCACAGGTGATCACATATAAATTTTATCAAAATCGATGCAGTACTTTGGTTTTTATAACAAAATAACTGGTAAAGTATCTTCCAAATAACTGTAGAAAAGTTATAGCAAGTCGCGTATATGCGTGCATTCACTTTTCTGCAGGCGTTATACATATTGCGTATTTTGTAGTGGTTTTTTTTCTCAATTTTTTAAACTACCCTCAAAGTAAAGACACTTGAGTGATAGTTTCATTAAATATTCAGTTCATAGTTGATGTCAAAAATCAAATGTCGAAAATAATCACTTAATCACGTGACGATCACGTAATTATTTTCTTTGGCACGTAACTACATAAAGCATTCAAATAATGTTGCAAATAAGTAACATAGGTATGTATATTATCCGTCAATAAATAAGCATAATTTATAGTTTTAAAAACTGAAATATTATATAGTTTTTAAAACTAAATTTCGATTACTTAGATGACGCACTTTTTCAGTTATTTTGTTTTAAAAATCAAAGTTCTAAACTAATTTTGATAAACATGGGACCACCTCTGAAGTATGACCTACCAAAAAAAAAAAGAATCAACAAAACGTATCTACCTATAGTCGAATTGAGAACCTCGTCCTTTTTGATTTTGTTTTTTTTTCTTATTTGAAAAATTGAGCTCCACATACTCCAGGGTCCGTGTCTTTTATAAGCTAATACATTTTATTTTTTAACTAAGTTTAATTTTTTTTAACTTAGCACACAAGAGAAAGATGGATATATTTTAACACCTATTGAAGTTGGATAACAATTGGGAAATTCATACTAGGCTAAGGTTACTAGGTTAGGCTAGGTTTTTTTAACCTCACGGAATATGAACATGATGTCCTTAGCCATAAAAATTGCTTCACTTCACTTCACTGAGATGCAGGTGGCTTCGATTTTTTTAATATAAAGGTACAACAAAAAACCAGACGTCTCGCCTAATGGTAAGCGATAACCGTCGCCTATGGACTACTGCAACATCAGTGACGTTACTGTTGCTTTGCTAGCCCGGAAAGTTATAGATTTTTAGGGATCTTACTTCTTATTAGGCGAGAAAGGAAAGACTAGTTGAGAGTAGATCATGCAATTTATTTGGAATGTATTAAATATAGGGAATACATTGATATGTGCCTTAGCTGTACTGGTAAGCAGTATACATTTAACCGAGACGTAAAATGTTGTGTTGGTTCTAATGCTCCGCACTTAAGAACTAACAGCGGCGTCTCTTTCTCGCGCCGAGTCTCTCGCTCGCACCGCTTAAAGATACGTGCAAGCGCGTGCGCTCGTGCATTCTGCCGCACGGCAATTCGACTTCTCACCCCCAAGGCGACGGCCCAAGCCGAGGTCCGAACCTCCCTCGAGGTGCCCTTGAGCTAGTCCCACGTAACCTTTGTATCCTTAAGTTTGTAAGCGGCCCAGCGCCTTCTGCGCTCGCCAAAGTCCGGTAAGCTGTAGAGGCCGTTAAAGGCTAACAGCTATAGTCATCTCAGAAAAAAAAAAAAAAAAAAAGTGCATTCTTTGGCGGCCGGCGAGGCGTGAAGACGTCGCCCACGCGTCGATGCTGTGCGCTGCTACAGATTATATGTGTTTGTTTGTTCGCGCTTACGAACAAATCAGCGTTTTTTTTACGTGACGGGAACTATAATATCCTATAGATCTAAACTGCATCGCACGTCTGACCTGTCCCGTTATTCAGTAGTCATACTTATGGTACATAGAAACACCCAGACACAGAATAAACATCCATCTCGTCACACAAATGTTTGCCCTGGGTGGGGATCGAACCCATGACCTACAGTTCAGGAGGCAATCGTACTACTAATGAGCCATGAGGCTTGTCCTCAGAACTCATTCGGATTTGGAAACAATTAGGAATCTATATGTCCGTCTCTGTCATTTCCATAGAGACTGACAGAGGTGGACATATACCTATAGATTCGGAATGACTGACCTAAGTACACCAAAACTTTTCTTAGCATCCACACAGTGGTCCCGACGCAAACTTATCTGGTCCAAAGCGTCTAAGCATATGTTATAGGGATGTGAATTTCTAAAATACTAAAATTATTCTGGTTGGCAGGTATGTGTGCTTTAAATTAGATATATGAGAGGTTCCAGTCTTTCAGCATAAATTAGTGCGCTTCTAGTTTATTTAGGGCCTGCGTGGGTCTCAATGAAATTACAAAAATAGTACTTTACAAAGATTAATGTATTAAACTGCCCATTGAGCAACTGCTGGGTTCTTAACTATGATTCGTTAGATATTATCGACGTGTCGCAATAAAGCCTATGTAATATCATCATCATCATCTCAACCACAAGAAGTCCACGGCTGGACGTAAGCCTCTCATTGAGTTTCAAAAAGACTTGTTAGGAGCGGCTAGGATCCAGTGTCTTACTGGCTATTTGTATGAGATACGAAATATTAAAAAAAATGCTAGACATAGAAGTCTAGCTTATCTGACAAAAATCCCTATAGGTAAATGGATAATCAGTTTTTTCAACTTTTTTCTTTGTGAACGTAAACGTTTCTCTTAAGTATTCATTGCTTAATGAATTAAAACACGAGTGTGAGAACCGGAACACTGTGAAACCTAAAATACTAGTATAATATTAACTTTTCCGGTATATGTAATTTCTAGATGAACGAGCTCCATTCTCAGCCACGCCGCCGCTAAACATCAGGCGAGATGACCAATCCTAGATCTATCTAATGCAAAAAATATACACTTAAATCTAAGTTACAATAGATCCGCAAGGGTCGCAGTGACGGGGGGGCTCTTGTGGCCTCCCACCCTACCTCGAATAATAATAATACCCGTACTCACTTTACTAAGGCATAAAGATGAAAAGTCAGAATTACGCCGTGAAACGTATTGTTATATTATAAACTGTAAGGGTTTCTTCTTGACTACGGTACTTACTCTAAAAAGGTGTGAAGAATCCATAAGCTACTTTAGGCGCTTATTGGCAGTATGAACATGTTTCATTGATTGTTTGTTATAAATTCTGATACAGAATTGTTATTGCGACGGCAAAGAATTATGGAGGTGCTATATCATGTCACGATCGCACCGCGCACGCTATAATACTCGTACCTGCGAACGTGATTTATGAAGTGGCCTAAATAAAAATATTATTTTATGGAGTTTTTTTTAATTAAAAATATATTAGAAATTTATTTTAGGAGCTTTTGGTTAGGTGACTTCGGTGTTTGTACGGTCAATGGTCAAAATCTTGGAAACGTTGTATGTCGTACGACAAGAATTCCTTTAAGACAATTTCTATATTTGATATTGATTAAGCTTGGATTTGGTATGATAGCAACCTTCTTGATAATGCAATAATATGTCCTAAGCACCCCAGCACCTATTTTTTTATTATCATATCTCTATCCCAAGGTAGCCTGGAAGAGATCGCTATTAGCGATAAGACCACCTGTTGTTTTACTAGCATGTAAGCCCATTTCGCTATGTAATTGGTGTTTTGGATAAGATGTTAACAATAAATAGTTTATCTATCATCTATCCCTTTCCGCCTCCCGCCAATCTCCGAGTCCTAACCTAGCTCTCTGCGCTCACTCTATCGTTTGCCGGAGTTTGCCTGAACGGTACATTCGTCGTCAATCGAGGCGTTGCTTGCTTCAAGCGACGGTTAGACGACGACTCTAACTTCATGCATGACATGCATAAAATGCGTTAAATACAGACGTCAACTTACATATGTGTTACGGATTAGTGCGCAGTTCTGTGGAGTGTGTAATGTGTGAAAAAGGAAATTAACTGTACCCTACTTTGATGTTCCATTCATTTTTGGTAGAGACCAGAGAGACTTCACAAAGGAGGTTTCCTTCAAATTCGTCAAATATATAATTAAATTAATTTCCTTTTATACTCATTCAAATCATGCCTCCTATATTATGTGTCAATTGCATGTACTATATTTTTTATTAGCACCTTTCTAATTTAGCAAAGATAAAACTCCGACGGGATTTTACTAAAATGGTTAACGAGACTGGTCCCGTCGGAGCTCTTAACTCGATGGAAAATTCAGAATCTAATAAACTTCCTCCGAGACTGTTAGGTGCATACTGTTCTGGCTATATTAAAACTGAAGGAGAAAGGCTTCGCAGTTGGTACACATTTTTCAGAAATAGTCTTGTAATAAATAATGTTGCTAGCCAATGACTTTCCATCAAGTGGACGTAAAGTCTAAAACAAAATTCACGAATATAGTGTTCTGGGTTGACCGATTCTCATATACCAACAATTGCGAACTTAAAGATTTTGATATAAAGACTCTATGTCGCCGCGCTAAAGCCTAATTTAGATTGAGAAGTCTAGAGACGTCTATTCTTCTTCTTTTTTGTATTGGACCCCGCGATTAGCGATTTGCCAGTGTCAAGTATTGAAATATTTTCAAGTTTCTTGAATAATACAAGTTATACAGTGTTCTAGTCTCAGTCTAAGTCACGTAAACAGTCATTTTCAAATTTCAGTCTTGCCTTAGTAAAGTGATGGCGACTTTACTAGTTACTATGGAGTTTTGGCGACAACGTAAAATCACACGTTTCACTGCTTTATTTCACTTGCACACTCACGCACTTAATCGAACACTTAATGAATAAAACACCACCATTTTTATAGCATTAATGTTCAAAATAACACAAGTTTAGGAAAATAAAACAAAGCCACAATATGTTACTAAGACGTTCCCGCCAAAAACCAGACGTCTATTTTGCCGCTTCGAATTATTTTGAAAATCTAAATTATTTTTATCGTGTAAGGGTTCTCATAGATCTCGTTGTGCTCGGATGTTTTTGAGTACGCTACATCCCGTTGATACTTTATCAAAGTTGCTAGGTAATAAATATATCACGAGTTCTAACTTAGCGTTGTTTATGTAATATTTTGTTAGAAGGATAAATATCTCTTATGACAAGGACAGCGTAAAAAAGAAGTACAATTATTGTATGTGTATTTTAATATTATATAGATAATGTAATTTTATGTTTTTTTTATTATATAAATAATTAAGTAATGTAATTGTAAGTTTATAACATAAAACTTGATATAGGTATTTAATTTTATTTTTCTTATATGATTCCGGCAGCCTAGTCGGGAGACCACCTGACTTGCGATCCGCAGAATTCGAATCCCACGGCACACACCTCTGTCTTTTCGAAGTTATGTGCGTATTGTTGATTGCCGCCAACTTCAAACGGTGAAGGAAAACATCGTGAGGAAACCTACATCTCTGAGAGTTCTTAATGATCTTGAAGATGTGTGAAGTCTGCCAACCCGGACTTGGTCAGCGTGGCAGACTATGGCCTAACCCTTCTTACATTAAGAAGATGGCCCTTGCCCAGCAGTGGGACAGTTTGTACAAACAGGGCTGATAAAAAAAAAATATACAAATATGTTAGTTACAGGAATGTTGATCCTGAGTTGCCAGCTTAATTTTTTAAAATAAAAGTTGCCTTGGTCCCCTTATAACACTAATAATGTACGACGGTGGTTATTCCAGTACACCAAACGGAACTGAAAGGTCTCCTCTTTGATCTCAGCCACAATGCCGCGACGAGTGTTGCCAGACTGAAATATTCATGTTGCCACCTCGTCCTGGCGAAATAATCAAGATAACTACTTGACACGTCCTTACCGCGATGGCGGTGAAATATTCGCTTGGAACGCGACGTTCAAGCACTTTGTTCAAGGGAGATAGATATATCGTGGATAGCGGCTATTGGTCAGTCGTTTATTAACTATCATTTAAAAAAAAAAAACGCGATATATTACGAGCGGTACCAATATTAACAGATTATGTGACATCAAGACATGTAATACATTATGAAAGTATTAGTGTATGTATCTGTGCGAATCTACTTTTGTACAAAACGAAACAAATTAAGGTTCACTCGCTTGTATACAAGTCAATTATAACATACCCCAATTATATCACCCCACCATCTATTTTTATTATCATTTCTCCATCCCAAGGTTGCCTGGAAGAGATCACTATTAGCAATAAGGCCACATGTTGTTTCACTAGCATTTAAGCCCTTTTCGCTATGTAATTTGTGTTTTAGCTAAGGCGTAAACAATAAGGAGTTTATCTATATGTATATGTAACATAATATATAATTTTATATTATTTTTCTATATAATTTCGTAAATCGGATATCGTGTCCTCTCAGTAACACCACTATATAATAGAGTGATGTGAGAGTTTTTTGTTAGGACTATCGAGCGAGACCGATTACCAGTGATAATGGTGTTCTAGAAAAAGACAAAGAAAATTGGTTGTCTGTAACACGCGTGCGAGCTCCGAGGAATGATTGAAGCGACGGTCGGGCGCGACGCACACCCGCCCGCTTCCTCAGCCACCGCGCGCGGTTGTAACGGGACAAGGAGCGTAACGTAACGGGACATGAGTCATACTTTTTCGTGCATCCAGCCGGCATTCATCGATTTATTAGACGTTGTCACGTCAAGAAGAGGTTGATCATTATCATATAGCCCCTCGGCGCGGTTCTCTCTTTTCAAACAAACAAAATTTGAACGGGACCTGTAAATTTTATACTGTTTCCAACGGACACGAAAAACATCAACGTCATCTACGTAACCGGTATATTATCACAGTATATCAGTATACGAGTACAGAGCTCGGCGCGACGCGGCATGAATTTGTTTAGTCACTTCGCTTTTAGTCTAACCATATCCCAGATTGGCATCATTCAGCCCCGGGTCTGACTTAATAACCCCGAGCTAGGATATACCTATCTGAGTCCTGACTTTGTCACCGAATTCAATATGAAAATTACGAAAATAATCTGAATATAAAGTTCCTTGTGTGTGCTGGTGGAAATAAAATTATATCTTTGCTAATGCATGGCTGCGACCCGCTTGTTCACCCGGGTGGTTATTGAAAAAGGTGATGATATTGATAATGAAAAGTAGCCTTATTGATGACAGAAGTTTAAAATAAAACTGTCCTTTTGCTTGTCAACTTTTTAATACCAAGAAATATATAAAAAACAATAAAACTAATATTCTAAAATAAAAAAGAAATATTTGAATGTAAATTCCTGAATTACGCTAGTATAAACAATTTAAAAATAAGGTACGTTCCGCACAAGCCTATATCCGTCTACAGTTTTACAGTTATCTCTGTATCAACTTTCATTACGATCGGTTCAGCTTTTTTCGATTGGATGGACGTAGCCATCTTCTTTAAAACGCCATTATTTCAGATTCTGCGCTGAAGGTGCTTGCCTCTGACTTGATGATTCCTTCCCTCTATCTGACTGGTGGTCAAGTTGTTTATATTTATATACTACCCAGTTAGTAAATATTAATTGCTATCCTTTATATCGACAAGGAAGACAGTGGATGAGACTGGCATGAAAGAAAGGTGGTGGCGGAAAATGGAGCGCGCTAAAGGGGAAACCTATACTAAGAAAAGGTTAAATTTTGGTACACGATGATAAGTTTCTGTACACATAGTAGGTACCTTGTCATATTTTTGTCCCAAACTTCCTTTCGCTAAATATATGCTAAAAATCTCACCCACTCCGCTTTTCAGAAGCACGTACAGGTACAACAATCCCGTCTCATACCCACTCTAACATAATTTTCTAACTTCATTACACTTCACTCGATTGCCCTTTCCGCTCCTGTTGTAATTCTTTTCACAAAACGTTGTAAGAAATAATAAGAGTGAAGGAGTGCGGCCCCTGCTTACTTATGCATCGGCCTGCGTACTTGCTCCCACAAATGAATTATACAAAGGAACCTTTCATCACGTGAACATTCCTTATTTATCCCGTCTTCCATTACGTTCTAAGCCACTCTTAGCGGTATTGAGAGATGTACGCTTTTAGTCCAAATAAAATGTCGCCTTTGTGAGGGTGTAGCCAAATTTTAACAGCAATTGCTAAGCCTAGAACCTTCAGAGTGATTCTGTATGTTTTGGTGACACTTTAATTTACGTTGGCTTTAGCTGGGTGTTATGAGAAATATCAAAAGGTACAAGGCAGGTACATTTCAATGTGACAGGATTTAGAATACAATAAATTACAGCTATGTTTTTGTGGAAATGCTGCTAGCAAATGTTAGAAAATTCGCTGTTTTTGCACCCGTGGTTAAGGATAATTTTAACCGACTTTAAAAAAGAGGAGGTTCTCAATTCGATTGTATGTTTTTTTAATGTATGTTACGCAATTACTTCTATAATTATGTACTTAATGATTTTGATGATCCTTTTTTAGGGTTCCGTAACTGAAAAGGAAAAATGGAACCCTTATAGGATCACTTTGTTGTCCGTCTGTCAATTCCTTTAACTCGGGAACGCGTAACCGTATCGAGTTGAAATGAAAAGGATATTTGCAAATCTATAGTCTCTTTCTGCAGATAGAAAACTCAAACTTATCAATTTTCATTAAAAAAAATATAGCCGAATATGTCGCAAAAACACATATTTCGACACTCACAAGGGAATCAAAACCTAAGGGGTACTTCCCGTTGACCTATAACTGTAAAATTTGGCAAGAAGTATTGTTATTGTGTACTTAGTACCCATAAAGGAAAAATGTACTTTTTTAATTTAATCACAAAAACATAGTGTCTTTATGCAAGGAAGGAGCGTCTAAATTTTAAAGTGCTATAACCGTATCATGTGAAAGAGTCATTATATGAAAAATATAAAGTAAATCAGGTTTTTAAATATTTTTTATTTTTTTCGGTTTATGAAGGAAAATATAAAAAAATACACAATTTCCCCTTTTATCTACTATTTTGTACGTAACTCTCGGTGGGCGAGTCTGACTCGCACTTGTCCGGTTTTTTATGTGATAGTTCATTCTTCAGAGGTGGTTCCTTATAAATTTTATCTAAATAAGCCAGTCTCCCAGTCCAGCATAGAAGACATTAAAACATAAATTTGCTTTCAAAGTATATTAAAAATACTGCAATATTACTGCGAGTGTGTTTCAGCTGTACTTGCAATTAACCGACATAAGCAATAATAAAATAAATAAATAAATAAATAAATATTTGTAGACATTTCACACAACGCCATCTAGCCCAAACTAAGCAAAGCTTGTACTATGGAACAAGATGGCTGATAGAATACATATATACTTTTTTTTTGTAAATATATACATATGATACATAGAAACAACCAGACACAGAACAAACATCCATGCTCATCACACAAATGTTAAATATCCCATTTTAATATATAGCTGTGCCTTCGTTCACATACCTTTTCCATGAATATGATAGACAACGCTACGTGACAATCGACAAATGTCAGGTATAACTTATTAGAATTATCGATCGATAATAATAATTTTTTTCCTTGACTCATTTGCGGTGGAAACCACAGATATAATTGTTTTCGTTACGCGTGGAAACCGACAATATTTATAGCTACAGTATAAAGTTACTGCACAATTTAGTGGTTTTGATGCAATGGATACGTTATTAGTTTCATGTTCGTTTTATTTTCTTTCATATAAATAGATTCTTTTCGATTTTTTATGCTACAGTGTACAGCTTCGTGGGAAATGATTTCAAGTTAATACTGTATATTTTTTCTACCGTAATGTATTTGTTTTTGAAGGGGTTTTTCCTGAATCGACCTATAGGTATTCGACTTGTAGGTCGAAAAGAGGAACATCTTTTTGAATGTATTACAAATATTGCTCAGGAAATAAAGACGATTCGAACGAAACCTCACACATCAAACTCAAGCTGTTAAGCTAAAGGAGCTAATATAGAAACTTCAAGCATACATACACCCGAAAAACAACATTTTTCATACGCAATCGAGTAAAATAAAAAACCGAAAAGTGCGAAATGGACTCGTGCAAGAAGGGTTCCGTACAATTATCTATAAAAACGGCAAAAAAATCACGTTTGTTGTATACCCCCTTAAATATTAATTTTATTATAATTTAATTATTTATTTTTATAGTGAATAATATAACTAAATATTCTGTAAATATTTCAAGCGTCTACCTGTTGCCGTTATCAATATCGAGCAGTAACGAGCAAAACATTATGTTTGTTGTATGAGAGCCCCTTAAATATTTATTTTTTTGTATTTGTTGTTATAGCGGCAACAGAAATACATCATCTGTGAAAATTTCAACTGTCTAACTATCATGGTTCATGAGATACAGCCTGGTGATAGACGGACAGACTGAGAGACTTTACCCTTTTAATAGGCTTTACCCTTTGGGCACGGAACCTTAAAAAAGAGGCTATCGTAAATAAAACATTTTCAGTTATAAATATTAAACGAACTCAAATGATCGCATTCTTGTATTGGTACAATATTCGAGGTTATGTCGAAGATAAGTGTACCGTGAACAATTCCAGCCCCTTATAAAATATGTACCCGCTTTCCTTGAGGCAGGTCATTCGTCTCGAGAAGTGATTCCGACAATCGCGCCTGGCCGCTTTCAAAAGAAACTTTTCAATGGCGAAGGGTTAGCCTGTGAATATTACTCAGAGTGTACTGCGCCCAATAAAGGCAATAATAGCCTTTCACTCAAAAATTCGCTACGAAAATTGGAAATGTTTACTTGCCCAGTTCGAAACTCAAAGTTCGCAGAAGTCTAAATAGCTCCAAGTTCCTCTTATGTCTATAAGGCCTAAAAGTCGACGAAGTGTATGCTTCTAAGTTTTCACTTGTTTTAATCTAGATGGAAGCGATTTACCTTTCCCTAAAGTTATGAGACTTTATTGACTTGTTTCTAGTTTACAAATAAAAATTATGAGAATCACGTTGGAAATTACTTAAGAAGTAAGTACATATATTATTTAAATATTTATTCGTTGAAAAATATACCTGTTCATGCGTTATTTTATTTACAAAACTTCTTTTTAGGGTTTCGTACCCAAAGGGTAAAAACGGGACCCTATTACTAAGACTTCGCTGTCTGTCTGTCTGTCTGTCTGTCTGTCTGTTTGTCTGTCTCCAGGCTGTATCTCATAAACCGTGATAACCGTGATAGCTAGAAAGCTGAAATTTTCACAAATGATCTATTTCCATTGCCGTTATAACAATAAATACTAAAAATTTAAAAAAAAAATATTAAGGGGGGTCCCCATACAATAAACGTGTTTTTTTCGGATTTTTTTGCTTAATATTAAAAACGGTAACAGGTAGACTCTTCAAATTTTCACAGAATATTTACTTGTATATTACCTTTCAAAATAAATAATTAAATAACAATAAAGTAAATATTAAAGGGGGGCTCCCATACAACAAACGTAATTTTTAAGCAATTTTTACTCGATCTTAATTAACAGGTAGAAACTTGAATATTTGTAAGTAAATATTTAGAAATATATTAACTATAAAAATAAATACCTAATCTAATACATAAAAACTCACAAAATGAAAATAATCCGTGCATCTAAACGCGGTGCGAGCGCCTCGCCGCGGTGTGGTGGTGGCGCGAGCGCGAGGCGGTTGCTAAGCAACGGCCGCGCGGGTAGCGGAGCGGAACATCACGGAGCGAGCCATAACCGCGCGTATTCGCGCGAGCGTCGTCATGCTGCCCGGATGTGTATCGGAAACCTACCTATAAGTTTGCAATTTACTATTTGGAATTTCGTTGATTTCTCGTTATTTTATAAACAGAACTAAACTTTGTAGTATTATAGATGATAGTACGGAACCCTTCGTGCGCGAGTCCGACTCGCACTTGGCCGATTATTTCATATCTAAATTCAATTAGAAAAATATTCACTTGTTATTTTTGCTTGAATCCAATATAAAATGTATTAGATTTACTTACTTAATTCAGGCAGTCTTAATAAAGAGTTTAAAATCTAAGTTATTTTAATATTTATATTTGTAATAAAAAAAAAAACTAAGGCTTGCATAAGCCTCTCTGAGAAATTGGATCAGATACTATGAGATTCGTAGACGTTCAAATACGATCTGCTCCGACTCATAACGCAAGGGAAAATCCAGGGAAAGCGACCACCAGGAAGACGACATACGTTGTGGCTTAGAAATCTTCGGACATAGTTCAACCTGAAGACTATGGACACTAACGTGGTTTTCACACATTTTTAAATAAAAAACAACGGGTCACTCGCGTTGCCGAATGCGGTTGAAACTATAGTCGGGTATTTCAGCTCAAAACATACGTGAGTGACCCGTGGTTTTTATTTAAAAATGCTAGTACCTGTTTTTAGTTCAGTAGATTTTGAATAATCTTTTATTTAAGCCAATTGTTTGCGTAGATATTCATTCTGTTTACACAATCTAATCAAATAAAAATGAAAATGAATCAAAATGTTTTCTGTTTATTTCTGTTTATCAATAAGTCCATGTTCCGTGCTAACAATAAACTTTATTGTACTCCAAACGGAATTGATTCGATACAATTAATTAGCAACGAAGTGAATCCAATAAAACTGTCGGGAATTAATTCATTGTATCAATCTAATGCCAAGGCTTAACGCCATGAATAAAAGTTAATTAACATGGGAAAGCTAAATTACTATACGAGAAAAGATATTACGTAGAAGGTATTTAACGGATATACTTAGTGTTTTTTAGGGTTCAGTAGTAACTACGAGAAACCATTGTAGTGTCGCCATGACCGCCTGTCAGTCTGTCTGTCTGTTCTGAGCACTAAATAATTATTTAAGATACCTTTAAGGAACTAAAGCTTCATTTATTTAAAAAAACTCAGTTGCGATGTATACGAGATATAGCCCGCCAAAGGTGAAAAAATTGTCCCCCTCCCCCTGCATTTCTAAACTATTGAACCTAGGAATTCATGATTAACCATAATAGTGGACTATAACCATTAAATACTTACAATGAAAAATATTTTGAACGTTCTGTGTTTATAACTTTTCGACATATAGCGATAAACATGTATAAATAAACAAACTTAAATAAATAAATAAATAACACTAAAATCATTATAGTATTGAGTTAACTGACCTTTTCACAAAGTAGTCTAAACAAAACATATTCGTCAAGTAGATTTTTTCTCTTAAATTACAGTATTATCTGCAGAACCCTACTATACGCGTTTCTCGACACGGTCTTGACCACTTACTTATTGATAGAAAGGCTAACAACTGCAACACTGGTGGTTTTGGCGGGAATGTCTTAGTAACGTGTTGCTGCTTTGTTTTATTTTCCTAAACTTGTGTTATTTTGAACATTAATGCTATAAAATGGCGGTGTTTTATTCATTAAGTGTTCGATAAAGTGCGTGAGTGTGGACAAGTGAAATAAAGCAGTAAAACGTGTGATTTTATGTTGTCGGCAAAACTCCATAGAAGCTTCTAGTAAAGTCGCCACCACTTTACTGAAACAGGACTCGACTTAGAAATTGACTGTATACGTGACTTAGATTGTGACTAGAACATTTACAACTTGTTTTATTCAATAAACCTGAAAAAATCCTAATAAGTACTTGACACTGGCAAATGATTTAATGCGGGTCCAATACAAAAAAGAAGAAGAAGAAGAACTGCAACACTAGCGGTGTCAGTAATGATTTGCTAGCTCGGAAAAGTGCTTGTTGAAAAGACACTCACACTTTTCTAAGTGATAGTACCAAAGTAAAGTAAAAGTTTAACAAATTAAATTATTATTAGGTATTTTTTTCGAGTTAGAGAAGCTCATTTTTTTTCATTATTTTTTATGTTAGACGAATCTATGATTGATCACAAACTCGCCTGATGTTAAGCGACAGTGAGTCCGAGGATAGAGCTCGTCGATCTATAAGATACCTATTCACTCTAGCTTTAATAATTCCAAGAATGTAATTCTCAAGTTATTAAAATAGGCAGGAAGTTCGCCTGATGATAAGCGATCACTTACCTATATACAAGTGCAACACTAATAATGGTGTCGTTTAACTCGAAAAAGTGCTTGCTTCTCGCACTATTCTAAGTGATTATAGCAAAATACTAATACTAAAGATAGGTAATATTATTATTTTATAATTTTTAGGGTTCCGTACCTCAAAAGGTACGGAACCGGCGCGGGCGCCCAAGCGGCGCGCCGCTTCTACCTTACCTTCAGGTTCAAATGGCAGTGCGCTCACACATTAGAGTCGTGTAGAAGGCGACGTGGAGTCGAGGCGCGGTCGCGGCGGCGCGCGGCGTCGCGGGGCGCTGTGCGCGACCGCGCCGCGACTCCACCGCCATTTTGTTATTTTGTTTCGTGTGTAGACGTGTTTACACTGTAATGTGTGAAGGAAGCATAGCCGCCCGCACCTAGACTCTAACATAAACACCACGCCTCGACTGTGCCGCGACGCCACCGCGACCGCGCCTCGACTTACCAGTGAGCGACGCGCCTTATAAGATCACTTTGTTCCCCGTCTGTCCGTCTGTCAAGATCTTCTATTTCGGGAACACGTGGAGGTATGGAGTAGAAATTAAAAATAGTTTTAATACATAACATACATTTTTTATGCTTATATAGATAAGCAGATCTGTTGTTTCTTGCAGCTGTGAAATAATCAAACTTCTCGGTTATCGTAAAAAAAGAACTTGTCTATAGAAAAAAAAAACTGATTTCTATCTCTAAACATCATCAAATTTCGATATTTTTTTTTTGTCCGTTTAAAATAAAGTTATAAGAATAAAGATAATTTCATTATAACTTTAAAAATAAAACAAAATATTAGGATCCTAGCAATTTATGTTCACAAACGTAGTCGTATATTTAACGTATAACTGAAATAAAACACAATAATTTTAATTCAGGGGTAGAAAACAGTTTTCGTATAAGCACATATAGCGCTCTCAACGATTCTGAGAGTGTACTACAATTTGTTTAATTTATTTTTTTACCGACTTCGAAAAAGGAGGAGTTTATTAATTCATAGATAGATAGATAGATAGATGAACTCTTTATTGTACACACCTTAAAAGTAATAACAAAGAACTTAAATAGACTAGTGAAACAAAAGGAAACCTTATCGCTAAAAGCGATCTCTTCCAGGCAACCATGGGATGGATAAAAATATAAAATATAAATTAGACGGGGCCTGCAACGAGATATTTAACAAGTAACATTATAAACTATAAATGTCATTATTTATATACATAAACGTACATGCTAATAGTAATTAGATACTAATACTTATATAGAGAGGAATAATATACTAATAAATATTATAATTTAAAATAATAATAAATACAACATACGCTATACATTACAAAAAAAAACATACTTAGAATAAATAAATAAGCATCATTTTGACAAACTAAATTATTTATTTATCAGTATTTATCGACTAGACCTTAGACATATAAAACAACTTGACCCGTTCGTTAAAAATAGCGAGCGAAGGAGACATAGCGTATATTTTTTTATTTCATAGCGAAGACGTACTAAAGTAGCATTTCTATATAAGCGATCGGGTTTCATTAGTGAGCATCGTACACGCATAATATTCTCAGTGAGGAAAGAATTCTCATTACGCGGAGGCCGCGATAGGAATCCGACCCATTGTCTTAATGGCAATATGTAGACGTAGGCATTCCACTACGCGGGTAGATTTGATGATATACTACACCGTTTTAAGGAAATATCGAGTGATTTTTTACTCGGCTGTCAAGGAAGGGTTATGTTTTTCGCACGTAACTTGCATGTTTGTAAATTTCTTTATTGCTTTCCTCGTATCTTCCAAACGGCTAGATGGATTTCGACAGTTATTGTTAGATTCGTCTCAAAAACCCATGTGTCCTAATAGCTGTTTAAAAAAAAAAATGGTGGATTTTTGGCGCTAAATTGTTATTCATTAACTGACCGTTTAACCGACTTCGGTAAAGAGAGACTCAGTTCGTATAATTTTTGGGTCAATGTCTTCCGCGATACCTAGATCTAATCCACGGGATTATTAGTTTTAAACTAATTACAGTAGTGTCGTAGTGTATATTAGTTTTAAACTGATAGACACTACGTTTCTTATGCAAAGCGTAAGAGAAAACCTGTTGCGGCAATTTTTGCATTACACGTTTTTTCATATACCTAACGGAAGAAATCTGTTTTCTGCTCCGATCCGATATTGATGACTTTTTTACGATTGGAATCATTAGTAGCTATGCCTTTAGGGGTTTTTTTTTCAAAAGATTGGAATTTGAATTTCACATATACATAGACATGTACCTAATTTATTGTGACAAAAACATACAACAGATAGTACAATACCAAATTGAGTTGAAAATAAAAATTAACAAATTAATTAGTAGTTTGGAACAAAAGTTCCTATTCTCCATTAAAAAAATAAACTAATAATATCAACACAACCATACACAAGTCGAGATATTTTTACACAAATAAAAACCTTCGTGAAAAAATCCCAACATTTCTGTGTTCAGCGGAATTCGATTTGAATAAACCAAAGTGTTCCGACCAAAGTTTTGGTAAAAGGGTTTGGTATCTATGACCATTTATGTTACCCTCGTCTTATTAACTATTTCCATGTTACCATTTCAAAGTTCGTTAACATGTCTCTGCTAAATTACATTAGGAATTAATTAATTTATTTGAATTACGTTAATTAATTCTTACAGGGCCTTGTTTCTATGACAACATTTGGACATCCCCACTGAATGTTAAAAATTGTATCTTTCTATGTGTTTATTACCTTTAACACCTGACTCAAAAAGAAGGATGTTATAAAGTTGAGGTGTGTATCTGTGTATCTGTTTGTCTGTCTGTGTCATTGTAGCTCTCGAAACGATGGACCAATTTTGATCTATTTTTTTTTGTTTGAAAGAGAATTTAATCGAGAGTGTTCTTAGGTATGTTTCAACAAAATCGGCTCAGACGTTTTTTGTCGGTGTTTTTGAGTTTTGTAAACTTATACTTATTATTGATAAGCAGCTGAACCAAGTGAAATTTGGTGCGGAGATAGTCCAGGCAAAATTTTATGTTTTCTGTTGAAGCATCGGGCAATGAGCGAAATAGTGGCTCGCCGAATCCTACCGAACGTAAAAAAGTTGAAATATAATAACAAAAACTGTATCAAACATATATTTTCCCCCGAAAGTGATGGAGACATCGGACCGCATTAGCGAACCGCGATCCCCAGTTATTGGCTCCGAAAGTTCCAATAGATACAAAAACGGCCGAATGAAGAACTAAGCGTTTCTAGTGGAGACTACTAGTTTTGTCCATCAAATGCGATTGTAGCTCCACCATGGAAATACAGATGTAACTTGGTTGTACTGTATTGATACGAAACGAAAGGAGCTATAACACAGCTTGACACTCGTGAGGATATTGACGAGATGATTAAGACAAGGAAAGACAAGCATTTTTCGATATAGATAAATCTATCTGCCGAGAAAGGGGAAGGACATTATATAAATTACACAATAAACTAGTTTAACACTGAAATTTGTGTGTGTGTAATTTTTTTCGGAAACCGAATAGCTTAAAATAATAATTTTGTGGACAGTACACCTCGCGAGACCTTTTTTTAAACAACCTTTTGTAAATTATCGATTTTTTTTATAAATTGTATTTATTACCCCGTTTAAACTTAGCTCTTTTTGGGCAGGGAAGTGAGGAGGGAAGTGAATGTAAACAGGTCGCTTGCGTTTATACTGCCGGAGTAGTGTACTGGTTATATTACACAGTTAATATTATCACGATCTCAGTATCGTATCAGTATTATGATACCTAATACGGTATCAGATATTGCCGTGATACGCCTCGATACTGCCTTGATATTATTGTGATATTCGCGGATCGCGTGCTATAACTGATCGTGTAATGTAACCCATATTATTCCCGGTAGCGAGAGGAGCAGTGGAAGGAGAAGTGGCAGTGGCTGAGTGTAAACGGAGGTAAAAATTCTTGCAAATATGGTTAAAATAGGCAGTTAACAACATTATACTTACACTTGCTTAAAACTCAGCCACAAAACGCTTGCTTTTCGTAGCTCGTCAACTTGTTTTAGTTTGTTTAGTTAGCTCTATTTAATTTTACGTTTACTCTATTTACGTTTACGCTATTCACGTTTACTCTATTTACTTCTCACTAATCTTTGACAAATTGTTGTGTAACCGTGAAGCTTATTTTGTGTATGAAAGCACGTATAATTAAAAGCAAAATCTTCGTATTTCGAACAGGAAATGACACACGGACTCTGTATTCCGCTCAACCTCATTTCGGCAATCTTCTGAAACTGTAAACAATACGTGACACAAACAAAAGATCTTCCGCCCTTAAATAAGCCGTACAAAATCGTTCTTATACATACCTATATCTCTTACAACAAGTACAATTATTATATTTTATTTTTAACCGTCGTCCAAAAAGGACGAAGTTCTCAATTCGACTGTATGTTTTTTCTACTATATTTTTTGTATGTTTGTTCAGCTATTACTTTGCCAATTATGAAGACTTGTGGTCTATATACCTATATTTTATCTAAATCGTTTTCACTACTTTGGTTTTTATAAAAAAAAAAAATAACTGGAAAAATATCTCATCCAAGCAAATGAGTTACGTATTTTGATGTCGGTTTTTAGTACGGAGTACGGATTTTTGACATTTCAACGAGATATGGGTGGTATTTCTCTTTGAAATGCCAAAAATCCGTACTCAGCGATATCGATCCACATTCCTGTTAAGAATGTATGTAAGAATGTTAAGAATGTATGTAAGAATGTTAAGAATGTAATGTACTGTATACGAATGGAATTCGTTGCCGCCATCTCTGTTTCCTGAGACCTACAATCTTGGAATTTTCAAGGCTAGAGTGAATAGATATCTTCTAGATCGACGAGCTCCATCCTCGCCCACACCATCGCTTAACATCAGGCGAGTTGGTGGTCAATCGTAGATCTATAATGTATAAAAAAAAAGATTCAGTTTTTGGTGTTAAATTGAGATGAAAATTTACACACAGTTATACGTATATCGGATGACATTACAGTCATGATGACTGCCACAAGAAATCCACTGTTGGATATAAGCATACTTTTATGAATTTCAGAGAAGACCTCCATCCAACATCATGCCACTTATATTATGCAGTCTCTACAGCGGATTAGCAAGTTACTGTGGGCAGGTCATATAACACGCAGAACTGATGGTCGATGGGGTCGAAAGTTCTCGAGTTACCAGCAGGCTTAGACAAATGGCAAACGAAATATAAACGCCTATGATTCGAAATGCTAAGAAACTGACGTGCCGTCACGTGACATTTCGCTAGATAATGTCAATCACATAAAACTTTTCTATTCTACTGGCGTTTACGAAATTAGTATGCCACTTCTAACCCCCCAGGTATCGGCAAGCGTAGAGCAGGAAGACCAGCTACGAGTTACAATGCAGACATAAATGTTATCAGAGCTGGTCTGATAATTGGGCTGGAAATTGGCCACAAGATTTCTGTTACTAATCTATGTAAATCTATCTAGTTTGGGTTTCGATTTGACATTTTGTCAACTAGTTACTAGCGTACAAGCGCGCGGATACATTGGGTTGAATAGATTTCGCGCGAATGGAACATTCTATCACAAAATCGTGTATGTGACGTCACAGTCGGTACTAAAAATGTGGCACGCAAGGTTTTCATATAAATGAAGTAGCATGCTCCATCTACTATGTATGTGAGCTAAATACTGATTTTAATCCAAATAATTCCACCATCCCCATTTCACTACAGGACTAGTAGAAAGTCGGCGAATTACCACCCATTTCTCGTTGAAATGCCGAAAATCCGTACTCATTGATATCGATCCACATTCTTGTTGCGTAGTGCACAAGAATGGAATTCTTTGCCGCCATCTCTGTTTCCTGAGACCTACAATCTTGGAATTTTCAAGGCTAGAGTGAATAGATATCTTCTAGATCGACGAGCTCCATCCTCGGCCACACTGTCGCTTAAGATCAGGCGAGTTGGTGGTCAATCGTAGATCTATCAACTATAAAAAAAAAAAAACGCTAACTAAATACAAACTTAGCAAACTTATTGGAAAAATACACAAATGCTGCCTCGTACTGCTCGAGGTAGCATTTGTGTAATTTTTCCACTGATTTTCACAGACGCTTTTGCGCCACCCAACAAAACGCAGGAGGTAATAGCGTTGACCAATTTCATTTCGGTTTATTCGTCCGTCCGCGTTAGAATCGAATGAGCGGTAGGTATTCGATTAAACTCCGAGGCCGTGTTTGGACGTAGAGAATAGTTGGATGAAACGTATTTTGTGGCGTATGATATAAAACTCTTTTTAATGCAACTGATGAGACAACAAAATTGCTTGTCTGATGCCCACTTAAGTCCGGGGGTTACACTTATCTCTTATACCGATGCAAAGTAGCTCGAGCTCGCTTTAATCTTGACTTTTCTGCAATTAAGAGTGTGAGACGAGAGTTCAAGTGAACCTACTTTGAATCGATATTTTAACAGTCGGTTCAACTCTTGTGTCACTCCCTTAATTACAGAAAAGGTTTTTTTTTTAAATATTTTTTTTACCCCAGATAGACCTACAATTGACCACCACTCGCCTGATGTTAAACGACGGTGTGGTCGAGGATGGGTCTCGTCGATCTAGAAGATCATCTAGGATTCACACTAGCCTTGAAAATTCCATGAGTGTAGATCTCAGGAAACAAATTTCTATGAGACCAATCAAAAAATGTATCCTTTCAAACAAATAAAAAGTTTTTTTTTTATAACGAAACTTTTGAAACTTTGATTTTGAAACGTTTTTTTTTTTCAAACCGACTTGACAGAATAACAAATGGACATATACGAAGACAGAGAGCGTCAAGCCTTCTATAGGTAAAGGTAGTTTAATTGAAAACACGTGCAAATCCGGAACATAAATTATGCTGTCAACCTAGCTTCCACAAGAGATTGTGATAATTTACTGCTTAAAGGTTCCTCCAAACTGAAAGCATCTGAAGTGATATCGCTTACACGTGTACACACATTGATTTACTACTACAGGTATTCTAAGAGAATATCCATGAATAGGCTTAATTGGCGATTGAGAAATCCTTTCTTTGGTGGATATTATAGACAATATTGGTATATGATGGTATACGATTTATATATATATATATGTCGGAACGTGGTGAAGGTTCCGCATCAGACATGGTTCTTGAGCGTGAGCATAGCGGGCTAGGAGATTGAAACTTCACGAAAGCACTTGGATTTTAGATTGTATATACACACTTTAGATTTACAATGTTTTAATGTAACTGAATATAATAACGAAGGACAAGGCGTTCCGCCAATTAACGCTTGCCGTCACCCTCGACACTCAAAAGTACTCTTTGCTGTCGATATTCAAAATGCGTCGCGATGTGAGCTCTGAGTTCCCATCCAAACGTATTTAAGCCAGTTCCCTCTGCTCGGCTTGCGCTCGTGTGTGCCCCTCCACCGGGGTTCCCCACTCGCGCCACAACCGAGCTCTTACGGAACGGACCGAAATTCAACGACTAATCGACCAATCAGAAGCAATCAACATACGTCACTGGCTTTACACCGGAAAAGGCGCCATTTCCTTTTCTAGTCCTTCAAAATTAAACTTTATGGCGTAAATAAGTAACTATTATATATTGATAAACTTAAAACTATGCGCCGACATATATATATATATATATATATTGTAATTAGCTATTTCCAAGAATTTAAATGTTATCAGCTATCTTTATTATTATTTTTTCTTTCTGACTCCTTACTTTTCCACTGTTGAGTCCAATACTCCCGCAGATAATGTATTTTCTTGATGTGTTCACAAGATAATTCAATTAAACGCTTAGAGTATGCTTAAAGTGTGTTAATCGAATAGCGTAACCTGATAAACTTTTTTCGACCAAGTGAATGAACTTAGTGTTTCTACTCTAAAATCATAAAGTGACTTCGCGGGGCGGAATTTTAGTACCATTTTGTTGCTGTTCTGAGCTATCATATCACAAAATCTTTTTAAATCGACCGCAGTAAAAAGCGTGCTCGCCTTGGCTTACATCAGAATCAGCTTTCATCTATTGTGTACAAAAATCTGCTCCACAAGCCCTTGTCATTTTTAGTCTTTCGGGTAAACAATAGCACATGACTGTTGCTTCTAAATTAAACATAAACATTTCTTTGTATTAGCGTTTATAGAAACTCCAGCTTACAAATTCATATTTACAATATCGCTAGAAAAAGGGTAGGAACTTTCTATCCAGTTTGTAGTCGACGAAGCGAAAGTAGGTTTGTCCTTCAGTAGGCTGCTGTTTCTGATGTTTTCAATATCTATCCTGTCACGTATAATAATGCTTTTTGGGATTTGTTTTTTTTTCTTCTTTTACTGGGATACGTGTACTTTTTACGTAACCGCTTTTTAATAATTTTGGTTGGATATATCTGGTTCAGATAAATCTTTGTTTCACGTTAAGTCTTTGACAAATTTGTTGACTTTATTGTCTTTTATAATATTTTTTACCGGGAAAATATAAACACGAAACGAGTAAGTCCCTTGCCTGTTAAAGTAGCACTTTCCGATTATAATCAATTCCATGGCACCCAGAATTTTGACAAGGTTGTCTGGAAGAGATCGCTTTTAGCGATAAGACCGCCTTTTGTGCCATTTTCATATGTGTTTATTGTCTTTTTACGTTATGTGGTGTCAATAAAGTGTTATTGATTGATTGAATTTTAACTTTAAGAATTCATAACCTTGTGACAATGCGCTGCACTCCTTCCTATGTTTTCCTACATTCATCATCATCATTATTTTAGCCACAAGAAATTCAGTATTAGACATATGTACCCCCCATAGATTTCCAAAAGACCGGTTGTAAGCGGCTTGCATCCAGCATCTTCTTTCTACTTGCTAAACCGCTGTGCTACGTCAGTAATTTTTGTAAATCTACGGATATTTTTATTTTTAATTCGATCTAGCATCGAGACTCCAAGCTTAGCCATGGACTCCATAGCTCGTAGCTTGACTTTGAGTTTCATTATTAGGCCCATACTAAGTAGCTACGTTTCAGTCTCCCATTACATTAATAGATTTTAAATCCCTTTAAACTAAACCTGGAACATAGTATGCCGTGATCAACACCGATACTCACAATTCCTTGGCATCGAATTAGATTCGGAATTTATACATTTTTTTCTATTATTTACATTCAAAATGACAGAGAGGAAGATACAGATACCAGAATATGAATCTAAATATTTATCTGAAAATCGTTATATGCGAGGTTGACGATATACTTAGTCAAGGTCATTGAGAGAAGCTTATTATGTAACAGTTTGTAGGCCATTTTTAAGTTTTGTCATTGATTTCTACTATAATATTTTGTACAAAATAACGTTAGAATAAATAAATAAATATTTGTGGACAATTCACAAAACACCATCTAGCCCAAACTAAGCAAAGCTTGTACTATGCAACTAGATGGCTGATAGAATACATATATACTTTTTTTTTTTGTTATTAAATAATTAAATTTTGTTTGTAATTATATACATAATATGATTCATAGAAACACCCAGACACAGAACAAACATCCATATTCATCACACAAATTTTTGCCGTGGGTGGGGATTGAACCCACGACCTACAGTGCAGCAGGCAGACTTACTACCAACTGATCCACAAGTCCAGTAAGATTATATTAGGATCTATTGAATTCTCTGGTGCTTACAAAAACGCATTTTTTATTCAATGAGATAAAACCTGACATCATAACAAAGTTTACCCGCTCCCTGATTGCATAAAACTCAGGTAGAAGGGGATAATGTAATAGCTTTCAGCGATAATGAAATATTTCATGGTTTGCGAAAGTCACATTTCCTCATTCCTAAGGGATAAACTTATAGAATATGAGGTAAATGTCTTTACCGCCCCCATCTCTTGAGGGTAAATACATATGCTAATGTTTTTCTCTTTTGTTTCAGGTGTACAGATAGCGTATTTTGCAATAATAGGAACGCAGATGTTCATGATCGTTCTAAGTATATTCCTGTTCTACGGGATTTATAAAGTAAGTTGGTAACATTGTACAATGCAATCGAGAATTCTATTTTTCTTTTAATATAGTTTCTTGTATTTGATTCTATTTGTGACTGAAATAAAAACAAAAATTAAAATATATAACATAACATCCGCCTTTGTTGGAGTTGGTCAAAAAACGAAAAAGTTATAAAAGAAACCGGGTATCCAGTTGCCGTAAAGCCTTCATTCATTGTTGTCTGAAACAACAATGAACAGTAAAGCCCTAATCTACATTTCACCAGGGGATACGCAGCAATTATGAGCTCTAATAAGGGCTATGAACCTAAAACCCCTTTTTCATTACCTTCGGAAGTATAGAGCTTAGGCAGACAGACTCGCACTTTATGCGACTCTTAAATTCCTATCTCGAAGCTTCGACATCGTAAAAAGAGAATAAACGTAGGCGAAGACGCATTTAAACATTGGTTTTAACCCCAAATAAAAAAAAAGTGGAATGCTACATGCTTAGAAGAATGAGTAACAGGATTTTTGTGCTTTTATCGTAATAGAACTAAGTTAATTGAGAAACAGGCTTTATTGACAGGATGAACGATTGACCACAATCATTGGAGATGTCATTAACCATATTTCACATTTCTACAGGCGCCTAACCTCCTTCTTTTTGGAAGTCGGCTAAAAAGAAGGAATGATTGTGGTCAATCGTTTATCTAATAGATTTCATTATTAATTCGTTTAGGAATTAACAATGAATCCTTAAATGAGGAATTAATGCTAAGCGTATAGGAACTGTTAAGGACCAGTTCCTATACGCTTAGCATTAATTCCTGACGAAGCTGCCAGAATACGATAGGATATATTAGCTCCGCAAACCCATTGTGTCATGCTTCTAAATACTCTTTTAAATGGATAAATTCCTTTATTATCAACAACAAAACAATTTAACAAAACATATGCTAGTTAAGTATGTGTAGTTAAATAAACTACTACATAAAAAGCAAATCGATTACCTCAGACCGATAAAGATCTAAAGACAATCAAAATGCTTAATTCCACTATCAATTGGCAGCTTAAATACAAATACTTGTACTGCATACTTAGTTCGTTAAAGGTTTCGTTTGCGAGAGCCGTGTCGAGCCCTTTAATTCCATTGAAGGGTTTGTAATTTTTCATTTTGATCCAAGCACAATAAAGTGGCCTATGCTAGGTAGGTACGATTGTTTTTAACATACTTCAATAAAGACTTCAGCTATATTTTTACCAAGTTTGATTAATTTTTGTTGGAAATAAGGACACATAGAAATTGGTTTCATAAAAAAATATACCAGTAACATAGCCTTTTTTACCAAGTTTCAATATTATCACTTTGTTCGAGCTCTTGTTCGCTGAAGTTAGATTTTCAATATTAAAGTTTAAAATTTAAATTGAAAAAGCTTTTTCTACAGTAAAATTGAACCAAAACTCTATTAACTGATTAAGTTCTGATACACTTACTGAATTAGACGAGCTTTACAGCACCATTTTCTAACGAGTTTCTCTAGGTACTTAATCACTAATCAAGTTTATTTTATTACAAATCACGAGCGCGCGGTAGCATTTATATGTAGTAGTCATGTAGTATTGGTGTACACACGCGTTACGCGAGTGTGTGTACCCAACGGAGTGCCACACTCGCAACGTTGGGCACACTACTACGCATACGTACACAAATACGACTTCAACACAACCAAAGGCAGCGTGCAATCGTAACGTGCAAATATAAAGCAGATGGAATCTCCGCATACCTTCGGCATTTCAGACAAAGTTGGAGTATGAATGTGGGCATTTCATTAAGATTTCATTTGAAGTAAACTTTGAAATATCCTTGTAATTGGAAAAGTCCAATTCGACCTGTTTTCATTAGTGGAATTACTGTTCGTCAGGTTCATCTATAGTGCCTTCAAGCTTGAATTCCGGTAATTGATTTTGTTCCCACAGTAGGGGTGCTGAAGCTAGGTTTCAAATATTAATTAGAGAAAGGACTATTCGTTTTAGTTAGCGAACCTATTTGTTAATTTCTTCGTAAGTATGCTAGGTTGAAAGGACATGTTTTATTCGTGAGCCATTATTACAATAAAATAAAATTTTAATAAATTTTGAATCTTTGAGAGATGCCACTTAAAAAAAACAGCACCTGAATAAAACCTATTAACTACCCTAGTTACAACACGAAAGTAATTTGATGTTATTTTGTGGAAACTTTCTTAAAGTACTTTAGGTGTTAGGTAGGTAAATAAATGAACATATTTAAAAGATTTAAATAAAATTATTTATTATTCTTAAAATGACGGGAAATGTCTGGGGGAGTTTTTGCCCAGCAGTGGAATACTACAGGCTAACAACAATATATATTCTTAAAAATAAAGAACTAGTGAAATCGCTTCTATAAAGAAGATATCGCAAAGCAATACATACACAAAAAGTATAGTCGAATTGAGGATAACCAGCTATTAATTCAAAAATATTGAAATCTATTAAATCTGCTATTTGTGACTTACACCTCCGCCCTCCGAGGTTCAAATCCTTCACGAGTCAGTCTTTTTGCTATTTAATTTATTAGTTTTCACTTCTGTTGGCACTACCGGAGTGCAACGCGTTGTTTTTTTTTGTTTGGTAGGTAATAGTACAGAGGTGGTCCCATATAAATTTTATCAAAATCGCTTCAGTAGTTTGTTTTTTAAAACAAAATAACTGGAAAAATGTCATTCAAGTAAACGAAATTGCGTATTTTGAAGTCGGTTGCTTCAGTTTTTTTATACTATAATTATTGCATCTCCAATGGATCTCCGGTTTTTGCAAGACACATCGTCTTCCATCGCCGCCGTGGAGTCTGTTTTAATCCAAATTAATATTAAACATTAAGAACTATAACTACACCATCATATCACCAGTCCAGTGTAATTTTTCTCCTATCGCCCTATATAAAACACCTCTTTATCACATGAAAAAGCTGAATAAAGAAGCCTAGCAATTCCATGCAGCCACATAGGTACTTCCTTCCTTCACAAATAAAGATATATCTTCCCCGCTTAGAACGGAAGTGACCCGCAAAAAATGCGGTAATGATGGACTCCGGGAAAATAAAGGAGAGATTTTCTCTTCAAAGAATGCGTATAAATGGCAATCTGTCTGCTGAGACGGAGGCTTTGTAGATAATAGGTTTGTTGTGAAGCGTTATCAACACTACTTTACTAAGTTTTACAAATAGAAAATGTTTTTTTTTTTTTGTTGATAGTATTTTAGGAGAACTTAATAGTTAATTATAGTTAAAAATACTGACTTCAAAATACGCAATACTTACAACGCGTTCATACGCGACTTGCTGTTCACTTTTTTACAGGCTTTTTACAGGATGATATTTTACCAGTTATTTTGTTATAAAAACCAAAGTACTGGATCGATTTTGATAAAAAAATATATGGGACTACCTTTGAATTATGATCTACCAAATACAAAAATAATAATCAAAATCAATGCACAATTGGATGAGTATCGCTATCGATGAACAAACATACAACAAAAACAAAAAAACAACATACAGACCGAATTGATAACCTCCTTCTTTTTGGAAGTCGGTTAAAAAGCGATGTCTAGCCAAACTGCATGAAGATTTCAAAATGTTCAGTCAAGGCTTATTTTTACACGGCTGTGCAAGAAGTAGGGTTACATATTTCAAGTGCATTTTATGTAGCTACATAAAGCACTGTAATGTAAACATGTATATATAATTGTATATGGGTGTGTATAATTGTGTTGGGTGTGTATGTATGAGTTCATATTACCTCCTACAGCCGAAACGGCTTCAACGATTTTGATGTGCGAGGTGTCGTTAGATTTGTCTTCGAGTGGCATATGCATTTTTTTTTAAATTATAAGTAGTAATACAACTCTCGTAAAAATATAAAAATGTTTTTCCGTAACCTTTAATGAACTCTTTCGTAAAAATAAGTGACTTTACTACAATTATTTTAAAGACTGGCCTCGTAGTATATCTGCTAAAGCTGTAGGTCGTGGGTTCGATCCCCACCCAGGGCAAACATTTGTGTAATGAGCATGGATGTTTGTTCTGTTTCTCTGTGTTTTTAGGTATCATAAGTATTGTATATACAAAAAAGTAGGTATATATGTATTCTATCAGCTATCTAGTTCCCATAGTACAAGCTTTGCTTAGTTTGGGCTAGATGATGTTGTGTGAAATATCCACCAATATTTATATTTCATCATCATTATATAAGTTTTACTTTATTAACTACAGCAAAACAATATACAGACTTAACTAACTAAACTACGACACAAAAAGCACATCGATTACCCTGGACAGATAAAGGTCTAAAGATAATCCAAATGCTCAAACCCACTACCAGTTGGCAGCGTACCCAGTATGTTGCCCGCATTTCCACGTTGAATGACAATGCTTATGCGTCGTTACGCGCCAGCATTTTGGTCACGCGTCGCATCGTTCAGGCACTCAGATAAATTTAAGTAATAAATAAGTTGTCATATAAGTTGTTTCATTTATATTCAAGCCGTATATTTATAATATGTGGTTCAAGTCATAACCATACAGATACTCGTATTATGTCTATTATTAAGGAAGTTCTCAATTTGACTGTATGTTTTTAGGGTTCCGTACCTCAAAAGAAAAAACGGAACCCTTAGAGGATCACTTTGTTTTCCGTCTGTCCGGGTGTCATGACCTTTATCTCGGGAGCTCGTGAAGGTATCGCGTTGAAATTAAAACCTTATACGCAAATCCATAGTATCTTGCTGAAGAAAGAAAAATCAAATTTTTCAGTTTTCATTAAAAAAGTTACAGCCTAATATGCCGTAAAAATTCACATTTCGACACTCACAAGGGAATCAAAACCTATGGGGTACTTCCCGTTGACTGAAGAACTATGAAATTTGGCAAAAAGCGTTGTGTTATCGTACACATATAGGAAAAAATCCGAAAACTGGACTTTTTTAATTTAATCACAAAAAATAGTGTCTTTACGCAAGGAATGAGGGCCCAAATTTTAAAGTTCTTTAACCGTATCATGTGGGGTAACACATGATACCCCACATGACATGATAATGAGCTTTATTAGCATAAGTTAAAATAGGTTTTTAAATATTTTTACAATGTATATTTTTCGGTATAAGAAGGAAAAAATTAAAAAAAAAATACGATGTCCCCCTTTTATCTACTAGTTTGTACGGAACCCTCGGCGAGTCTGACTCGCACTTGTCCGGTTTTTTATGTTTGTTCAGCGATTCCTAAGCCAATTATAAATTGATTTCGTTGATTCTTTTTTTTTTTTGGTAGGCCCCTTACTTCAGAGGCGGTCGTATATACATTTTATCAAAATCGGTTCATTACTTTGGTTTTTATTACAAAATAACTGGAAAATTATGTTATCCAAGTAAACGAATTGCGTATTTTGAAATCGTGTTTTTTTTAGTTTTTAAACTAAGTAGTTAATTATTATTATTATTTAGAGTTCGACCCATTTTGGGGTCAGCGCGCCATATTAGCAAGTAAATAAGTTTGACTTGACAATTTTTGACCTTTGTAACCTGTTTCAGGAAAACGTGGCGTTCCTGGTGCCTTGGGTAGTGGGCTGTATGACCTTCATGGCGCTGGAAGCCATGGCGATGGTCTACTCCAACATACTTAGAGATCATGTTAACAAGGTAATATTTTAAGACTTTTAAATTATATGAAAACAAAAACAAAACACTTTGGTTACATGTATGTATTTATGATTATTATGATAATTGTAAAATGTGTGTAAGTTACCTCTTAAGTAACTAATCATAATGGCCTAGGTGAACACATCACTTGCAGGTTCTGTCACACGAAGGAACGAAACGCCCATACATGTCCTGTGCGAATGTGAGCCTGTGCACCATAGCAGAAGCCGGCACCTTGG
Organism: Lycia hirtaria; assembly: GCA_947563715.1. Taxonomy (NCBI): domain Eukaryota; kingdom Metazoa; phylum Arthropoda; class Insecta; order Lepidoptera; family Geometridae; genus Lycia; species Lycia hirtaria. The sequence continues at coordinate 27,283,214 of OX387381.1, read as the reverse complement.
AGGTCACATGGTCTCGCCCGATGAGATGAAAACCTCCTCCTCCAAGGCCATCACTGACTACATGCTCAGCATTGGACTTGGAGAGGTGCTGTAATTAATAGGGGACGTTACAATAGATCTGAAAAGGTCGCAGTGACTAGCCGGGGCTGCCAGAGCCCATTTGGCCCCCTAATGATCGTATAAAAAAAACTAATCATAATTAGCATCCTATTACCAAATCCTATTTCTTGAAATATTATCAAAATTAGGTTCAACAGACCTGAGAGATCTCCTGATTGGTTCCTTATTGGTTTACCAAAAAATATTTAATAATTCTCTTATATTAAGGCCCTAAAGTTATCGTATCTTTCATAATGAGAAAATATTCCTAAAATTAGCACTTTCCGGTTGAATAGTCTTCATTACGCCTATATTGTTTTTTTAATAGCTAATCAGTAGTAGGCAATTCAGTATAGGTATCTTATGTTTAAGTTACTATACATAATATAATACACATCCTACGTTCCAAATAGAAAACAGTTGTAGTAGTATAGTCTGACAAATTCTTATTATTTACTTCAATACCTATTCTTATTTTATTCTAACCTTGAACCTTATTCGACATTTATTTTAAAATTATTTAGCAACCTACGCGTCGGTACGATATTATCTTGCTACCATATACGCACGCATGCAAGCACGCACGCACGCACGCACGCATGAACGCATGCACGCAAGTACGCACTAACGCGCGCTCGTGCACAGACACACGCACATGTAGTAGAAAAAAACCGACTAGTTTTATATCTATAACAAGTACCTATATAGATAAACAAAATACCCGACTGCAAAAAAACACTTTTTACGATCTAACTTACGATTTCGTTACGTTTGATACGCCGTTGAATGTACGTATTTGTGAAAAAGTACGAGTAAAATCGCTGTAAAATATTATAAATGCTTATTCCTTACAATAATTCCAGTAAAATCACTTGTTTAAAGCGAAAAAGTTCATTGAAGGTTAAGAATAAATGCATTTTTTATTTTTACGAGATGTATTATTGTTATTACAAGAAATATAATCTATGACACTCAGGAAATTAAAACGAATATAACGACATCTCGCACATCAAAATCGGTCAAGCCGTTTAGGCTGTAGACGATGATATAAAAACATACTTAATACATATTTATATAGATATAAAAACATAACCCTCCTTACGCAGTCGGGCAATAATGTTGGTATGGTATGGTAACAAGACAGATGGATAATTTACCAAGTATTTTACATTGTGCATTGGCAATCCGATAAGGAAAAAATACATTCTAAAAACCATTCGAAGAAGTAAAAAAATATTTTTCAATTCCATTTACCAATATCTAACGCATCGCCGAGTTCGCGCTGTTTCTTTCGCATCGCAATACGAGCTTGCAATCAGCGAGCCCCGAGATGCTATGAGCCGGCGAAACAAAGGATACTGTTGCAATTTGTCGATTACGGCATCTGCAGCACAAACAGTCTCACAACACGGCACACGGTTCAAGCAATAACATTCTTCTGTGTTTGCTATTGGTTCTTTGTTATTGGTTACTTTGTTGAAAATCTGCTGTTTTCAAAAGCATCGTATGTTGTAGTAATATGGGTGATTGTTTTGTCTTTTCAGGATTGAATATCTTGATTTATATCAAATAGGGAATAGGCATACAGGCATATCAATTGAAACTATATGAATAGTAGTTTTAATTGATAACATATTAATATGTTATACATATACTAAAAAAATAATTTCAATCGATCAATAAACTTCCGAGATATAAAAATTTATAGTTTTAGAAGGTGAATGCTCTGTCCTTCTCTCGATAAACAAAAGTTTGTATTGAATTAGTATAGCGGGCATGACCCATGACGTCATCGTTCGCGATCGTGTGCTCTCTAACATGAAATTAAAATTCTTCTAATTTTCTTATTTTTGAAAATATTATAGTATTATTTTTGTCAAGTGGACCTATTCACGGTTAGTCTTTTCATGACGAAATAAAAATAAATCATGTAGGTATGTTTGTATGTTTTAAGTATGTTTCTATATCCCCTAAACGGCTTAGCACATGCAAAACATGAGGTAATTATGCAACAAAGATAAGTTTATCTTATAGTGTGTACCCTTGTTGATGTGATAATGTCTAATAATCTGCACGCACGAAACAGTGTCACGTTCCTCCTGAGCCGAGCGTGCAAGCGAGAGAGCGGAACAATCGACAGAGAGGCACGATCGGCCTAAGCGTTCGGCTTGTGCCGCATCGTTATCACGTAAAATTATCGTCCGTAAACTGACTTTACAGACAATTTTTTTTTTATATGAGTTTCGACCAAAAGTATGTTCAAAAATTACCTTATCCTATATCGCGACTCTCGTCATGAGTAAATCTTATATTATTTGCAACATGGCTGGCTCCTAGGAGGTGGCGAAAAACCATGATTTATGAAGAGAAATGGGTAACTTCGCTCAGCTGCGTACAGTATAGGGTGAAAAAATGTGATACAGATATTTTCCTCCTTATTCACTAAATGAACGATTTGCTAGTAATTTATCTTTTGTTAAGGGGCCCGGCGACGAGCAATATCTATATAAATATATTAATATAAAAAAAAAATTGAACACTGTGGGAATACAATTTTTTAAGATAAGTATAGTGATAAATATGTAAAACAAAGAAGTGTATATGGTAAAAATATTCAATCGCCAAGTGATATTATTTTAGATTATAACATTGGCTACGGAATCCTGCCGTATTCATGTCTCGACACGGTCTTGGCCACTGAAATCAGTGTAGAATTAATTAATTGAAATTTGCTACTTAGCCGATAAATTTTTAGACAGAATATGCCAATAAAACCAGAATTGCTTGGCAAATGTAGTTGCTATTTGCAATTTAATCATTTGTATGAAACTGTGAAATTTTTGTACTAACCTATTTTATTGTACGATCCCCACATTTGAATTTTAAATCGCACAGAGGATGAAATTATGCATATACTATTTATCCTCTTAGTACAAAATCCAACCCTGGATAGACCGTGGGTCAAGATTATAGGAAGTGAAAAGATAATACTCAACGGGGAAAGGCATAATTTAATTTGAAAATTGGTCATATTGTACGAGTACGTGCACCCCACAAATAGCGCTAAATAATAAGCTACGTGTGTGTACTCAAATCACATTTCCTGTTCTGTGATCAACGACACACAAATAAAAGCCTACACACAACGGCTGTGCAGCGTTTTGTCGATTACAGAACGCAATGTAAACCAATTTATTTGGAGCTTTCAATGGAGCCACTATCAGAATTCCTGGTGCGAAATCAATTTCTCGTAGAAATTTTTTAGTTGCATGGTGTATCCGTTAGGTTTGTATGATTGGTCAGTCGGTAAACAAGGTCTGCCCGCATCCGAGCACAGTGTTGTATATTTGACATTTGCTACGATCTGCTGGTGAAATTTCATGCTATTAAGTATTTGATTTTTTACTCAGATTTGAATTCATGTTTGACGTAAAATAAAAAACTTACCTATATTAAAAATTTGTAAATTGTGCAATTGAATTTTCATGTGGAAGTATTAAGCCTATAACATCAAGGTAAAATTTTCTGAATGAATGAAATTCTGAATTCACCTTGGATGAATTAGTATGTTTTAATGATTTTTGCTGAAGTACATAGTTTAAGAAACCTATATGCAGCTGACTAAATTTAATTACAATATACTAAGATACCTACATACATATAACCATAGTTATCATATAGGTATTACCTATTCAGTTGGCGTAAAAATTCAATGTCGTAACAATGCAGCGAAGCGGCGTGACTTAAAACAATACTCTCTAGAAGCAAGACTGTTCCCGCATCACGTCATGCACAACCATCCTCTTTTATGTACCTTTGTCACTTTTGAGGGAGCTAGCAATAACTAATTAATGAACATAGTTATACAAAGTTACAAATCAGTTGTCCATACAGAAGCATTCCTAATATAATTCTTAATTAATCTTAATTATATACAACGGAATTGTTATGAATGTAACTTTAACACAATAAATAATTTTCTTTTCTATTCTTATTCTTACTACCCCCAACCAAACAAGAAGAATGTTATAAGTTTGACGTGTGTATATACGTTATATGTATCTTAAATCAAGACATTTCTGATTTAAATTTTGCTTCGACAGAAATTTGAACAAAATATGCTATAATGCACAAATAGGCTTATTTGCGAAAATCTTACTCTAACTTCTGGGCAAAATTCAATTTATTGCTAAGAAACTTCCAATTGTTTTGTTATTTCAAAATCTCTATTTTATCATGCCTTTAGTATGTTAATTGCATCGCTGTAACAATAACACACCAAAGTGAGGGCTCAAAGAAAAGTCAAAAAGCTCCGTAAGTAGATTTATGCTTCAGTAAGGGAAAACGTAGGTAGAAAGCCTTTTATCTAAGTTAGAGAGGAAAATGTAAGAAATGAATTAAGTTATGTACTTTCGTTGAACTGGCGCAAACAAAAAAAAGATATTTCTAAGTTGTGTTAATATGAAGTCTTGGAAGTATTAAATCATAGCATGTTATCCAAGACAAGGGAAGCAGAACGTAGGTCGACCAGCTGCAAGATGGGTGGACGATATTGTGTCTATCGCAGGTCGAACCTGGACTCCATTGGCTTGGCACAGGATCGAGGCAGATGGCATGATAAGAGACAGGCCTATACCCAGCAGTGGGAAAGAAAGGGCTGTGGATGATGATGATGATGCTATACATGCAAGTTTGTAATTTTGTTTGTCACATGTATAGGAGGAAAATAAGCGTGATTTTATGTATGTAAATTCTAAATACTATATGCATACACCCCAAAAACGTTACTTCTCTTACTTGTAAAATGGGTAAAACATATATTTTACTTTTGAATTCATCTACGGTTAAGCAAAGCTTTGTAGGAAAATTTATTATAGGCAAATAACGCGACTGCAAAGGTTAAAATAATAGTATTCGTTTTACAATTTCATAAAATATTTTACTAACAAAACATTTTGCGACCCTTTCAAAGCGTTTAAATGAAACTCATGGAGGAGTGCTGGCTGTCACGGCAATTACAAAGGTATGACGTAAATTAGTATTAATTTTTCCTGTGTTATGTTGAATAATTTTAAGCTTAAAATATTGTTTGTACGTGCGGCGACCGGACTATAATACCTACATTGTGAAGAGATTTATTTTATAAAGGGTTACCGAATTTTTGAAGTGAAAAACTCTTCAGGCGCACTTTATGTACAACCTGGAAATTTTGGAACCTATGTTATATAAAACAAACAGAAGAATAGAATAATCTTAACAGGCTTAGCAATATTCTAATTATAATAAAATTAAACTTGTATAATTTGGACGTATTTTCAGATTTGATAGTCCTAATATTTTAGAATAGGCTCTATTGTTGGTTTAATTATGCTATCCCGAGACAGGGTCGAATGAATACGGTGACAATTTACTAAGACATCCTTTACAATGCTCGCTTTGTTTATTTTGCTATGGGACTTATCTCACCAAACAATGGGACGTTTAATTTTTCGTCTCCTAATTTATTAGCGAAAGTAATTTTGGATTTGGAATTAAAAAAGTTTGTTGTTACTGTTATTTTTATCTGACTATAATAAATTAAAAGAAGTTTTATGGTTTTCCTTGTTCACCTTTTGAAATACATCTTCGTTTCGAATCATGATGGAGTACCTGTCGTGTGCATGTGACTTGACTTGAATGAGAACGAGAAAAATGTATACCACGTTTTTACCGTGTCAGAAAAAACTAGTAAGTATATATATATTTAGTTATCTTTAACTACCTACTTGATATTTATATTTGAATTTACTGAGTGTATAATATGAGTTACTACTTACGATATATTATATACACTCAGTAAATTTAATTTAGACGGGGTTTAGGATTCAAATGCTGCGGGGTAGACTGATTTTCATACTTGAAAATCAGTCTACCCCGCCGTATTTTATATTTTATCAAAAATTAATCTGTGAAATTTATACTCTATTCGATTTACCAGAAGAAACCTTCAAAACTGTTGGTTTTGAGGTCACGGCGAACATGCACAGTAGGTACTAGACATTTCGGCGTATACACGATCTATTTTTGTAGGGTCGCTGCATGTTTGGAGCGAGCAATTCGATCATGTCGCACTAATAATACAATAGTGTTGTAACTCAAAATACATCGAACTTGACATAACATTATAATCTTACGTAAAATTTAATTCCTCACAAGTCATTAAAACCGTCGTAAAAATGCTGCAAAAAATGAATAAGAGATGGCGCTATAAGACATTATTAATGACTGACTGGTCTCCTACTCCCCGCCCGCAAAATTGCGTCATCTTCAGTTGCGACTAACAGTGATCGAGTGTCATGATTTGAATATTTGTTGTATGTGGTGTGCGGTGTTTTCAGTGTTGCGGAGTGGCAGCACTGCTATTTTCTTAATTTATATACTCTGGAGAACGGTGATCGAACAGAATGAACGCTACCCCGGATGATGGCGTGATGTTTTAATTCCGGGGAGGGGATATATCGCGGGCGGACGAGCGCGAGCGGCCCTTCGAAAAAGTAGTCGCGGCGTAACTCGGTAGTAAAAAGGCGGTCTTAGCGTCAGACCGCTCAGTGCAGTGAAATAAGTGCAGTGTTATAAGTAATAATAAAGCGTCATAAAGTTCAGACAAGGAGTTTTCTTCATACGAGGAAGGACGCGCCGCTTGGCGCAATATTTCGAGTTGCAACGTTATTACTGAATCAGGTATGTAAAATTTATATTTATATTTTGAATTAATACACTATTGTTGATTTAAGCATAAACATGACTGTGTTGTTATTCGAGTTATTACACTATTACTGATTTACACAAGCAATATTTAAAATAATATTTTTACTTATAACACTATTATTGATTCAGTTAGTAATTTTTGATATAATACAGTTTTGTGGAATCATAACTTTAAGTAATTTTTTTATGGTTTATTAATTAATTAGTCATAATTATCTATTTGTGAATTACAGTATTATTTAAAACTCAATCGAATGTTTAGCAGTGTTATGAGAAAAATACCTACTAAGTATTATAATTTCATAAATTTCGAGTTACTACAGTCTTTGTGACAGACACGCATCAAGTACGAGTATGTATTGGACTAAATAAATAATTGATAATTTATCTTTGTAGGTTCAATATACATCGTGGACGTTTACTTGTTGGTATGGCAACAAATACTGCAAGTTGTCCCCATGAAAAAGAAAATGATGAACTTGTCAGGAATTCGTCACCGTCTTTATTGTCATCGGTGAGTACAATCGATGAATCTACTACCCAGAGAGAAGGCAAAGACGTTACAAAAGAATAATCGACACTTACGGTGCCATCATCATCTACAATTCATCCAGTACTTCAAGAAATTGACATAAACAGTTCAGTTATGGTTAGTAATATTAATCCGACAACTGAATGCAACCAAAGGAAATATTACATTTCACCCATTCATTCAGATCAGAGTGACTTTGATGATTCCGACCAGGATCCACATTTCGTTCTCGATTCGCAAAGTAAAGCTCCCAGTCTGCTCCGAGGTCAAACAACAAAATCTAGAAGTTTGCTAAATGTTTAAATTCGTTTTGGTATTTATATTTTTTGTTTAAATGTCTAATTTCATGAGCAATGCGAATATTTTTGTGTAATTACGTAAGCAATTGACAGAATAAATGTAAAAATAAATAAGTATTTTGTTTTGGAAGGTTTATTTTGTAGATTAAGTACACAATGTTGAAGAATAAAAAGTGTGCCTTTACCACTTATTATGTGATCAGTATTAGAAATTACTGTTTTTGTTAAAGAATGTTTAATGTTTAACTCCTTAGTAGTAAGTATAGGCAAGGTCCAAATGTCAATTTTCTATTATAAACACTAATAAGAATAATCTGGTTTTATTTAAACAAAGGACCCACCTATAGACGAAATACCAAGAAACAGTTTTGTTGTATTTATTTTGTTGTAAGTACAAAAAAATCACCTACAATCGTAGAGAAAATTTATAATTCAAACTGTCGTAACACACAAATATTTCATCAATAACGATGTAACTAAAAATAATATTTTATTATAAAAACTGTGTCAGGAGTAATACTGTCTTAACTCAAAATTCCTAAATAACTTCACTATTACAATATTTTCTTAATATTAGTTAAAATATAATATCTTTCATTTCATTTTAAAATCTCATAAAGTTTTGATTTCATTTGTATCTATAATAGGAAGTGAGTAATGCGTTTTTCGTTGATTATGAAAACTTATCGATTTTGAGTTACAACACTATTGTATTATTAGTGCGATGTGTTAACTCTAATAAGCTACATGCAGTTTGTCAATAAAATAAATGTTTTAATTATGCAATATGTAGCTACTATTTTTCTAGAATGTCCGTAACTCATAAAAGTAAGTTTTTCTTTATGGTAAGAGGCTTAAATTTTTGTCGTCTTAAAAATCGATGAACGCCGGCTGCACGCACGAAAAAGCATGACTCATTGTCACGTTCCGTCTGAGCCAAGTGTGCAAGCGAGAGCGCGGAACAAGTGATAGAGAGGCACGATCGGCTTTCGGCTTGTGACGCATCGTTATCACGTAAAATTATCGTCCATAAACCGACTTTACAGACAACATTTTTTTTAAATTACTTTTGCAATATAGGTATTTCAAAATAATATGTCTATTTTAATCCTGTCTTTTACACTATATGACGAATATTTTACGACACATTTAACTTTTTTTTTGACAGACACACTTATAATTTGTCACTACAAGAAATGAAATAATGGAAAACATTTAGATAATACCTTTAGATTTATGATTTTAACACAAAACTTCAGCAATAATCAACAAGGTTACAACTGTTCTGGCAATGAAACTTTATGTCCATGAACTTGTTTCTAGTTAATTATACTAAAACATTCAAATTATACCAATTTACGTAACACGGAACAAAATATTTAATTACTAAAGTGCTGTTATTTTGTCATTTTGGAGTTATATCGTTTAATATCTAAAAAGGTTATGTTTTCAGCAATTATATAAAAATAGCGAAAAAATGCGGACATTGTTTGTGATTTTGTTTCAATAAGAATTCGAAGGCAGAAGTTTTTCGACTATAAATTATTTTGCATTTAGTACCTTAGCAAGAACTTACTAACATTTTTGTAGTGCCTTCAAAATGCTCATTTTTATTTCAAACACCTAACTACTTACCTAACCGATTTTGATGAAATTTCTATGGTATAAATCTAATCTGAATATATATATATATATATATATATATATATATATATATATATATATCCTTAACCGATTATCCCTAACCTTATCCCTAACCGATATTGATGAAATTTCTATGGTATAAATCTAATCTGAATATAGATATATATATATATATATCCTTTCAAATAAAAAAAATAATATTTATTAAAATGACGGAGATATGCGCTAATAAATATAAGAAAACAAGTATCTATGTTATATATAAAAAAAACCGACTGCAGAGAAGTAGTTTTTTTACTTACGATTTCGTTACGCTTGATATACAGTTGAGTGTAAATTTTTTGTGTGAAAGTATGCGTAAAATCACTGTAAATGATTAGTTATGCGAATCCTTTAAAATAATTCAATAATAAAATAAAATAAAGTAAGCCCACTTTCAAGGATACGGCACATTACCTCTATTGGGTATATCAAAGTCTTGCATTACCTTCCCTGAACGTTCTATCTAAGAAGTTTCCCGGTATATTTACTTCCGTGGAAGACAAGCTATATATATAATGCTTCTTGTGATGATTTCTTAAATTTTCTCAGTTGTTTTTTTAGTGTATTTGGAATCATATTTTTTTTGTTTTAAAGTTACTTATTGCAAACGCACATTCATACATTGCTAGGGTAACCTATCTACAATCCGACATACATTTATTCGAACCTTACTTGCCCGAATCCGTTTCATAGAAATGCCTGATTGTTTTATTTGAAACGAAACGCCAAATGTTTTATTTGAAACGAGTTTCTGATTCTAAAAGCTTATTATCCATCTGTTTGATTTGTCCGAACCGTTATTAGGTTAAGTTTGATAAGTTTCGGTTATCTGATATATCAATAGTTAGTATAATAGATCGTTAGGTATATTTTTATTATACACATAAACTTTCGTATTACTAAGATTCGGTTATCAGACGAATTGTCAAATGAGCTTACGAGATTTTGATAAAGTGACTCTTAAAAAAAAGGATTTCGTTTCCGGGGAAATGATATTCGGTATTTCATGATTCGGATTATAGATAGGTAACTCATTGCAAGGCATGCCTAGGGTTGAGGCGTGTATGATAATCGGTGCACGCCCAGACCGCATGCTTGAGTCGATTCAATAAAGACGTCACTTACGAAGGTTACCCTACAATTTTATTTACGACATCTTTCTTTTGTTTTTATTACTTTATCCGGTATGTTTCGCACCCCACATTAGTTTATTACATATAGTTTATCTAATTTTTGTAAAACTTCTATGCCGTTCATTTTTCTTGCGAAGATGGCAGCGATACCTACAGACATAACTATCCACACTTAACATACCTACTCATTGAAATTAAGCAAATTTTAACGGATTTATTGCGTATATTTTACTTAATTTTATGACCAGGGGGCCAATTCAGTTATTCAAAACCGATCCGTAACTGAACCTTGTGCGAAGCATTTCCTGTCGGCTGCTATCTTTTTTTGATTTAGTAACGAGCGAAGGACGTGTTACGTTTCATCAAATGTGTCAATTGTATGACATAAAAGTGACTGAATCAAAAAAACTATGGCGGCCGACGGGAAACGCTCCACATATGGTTCGGCTATGGAGCGGTCTTGAATAACTGAATTGGGCCCCTGACGTTTCGAACACTTAGCAGCGACCGTGGTCAATTTACCCGATAAATCTGTTAAAATGTGTTTAATTTCCATTTGATGTTTACTTTCGATACAAGTTCAACTGTCGCAACTATCCATAGAACTCCACCCGCAATCCATTAAAAAAATAAACACGCGATAAGAGACAATAAATGACACGCTCTGTCTTTTTTCTTTTCGTGACATACTCTGCTCGCTATCATGCAGGTTGAAAAGAGAAGTAGTTTTGCTTCTGTAGTCTTCACTTTCTTTTTTAAGACCTCTATAGGTACTATTATTATATACTATGGAGATTAAGACTAGAGGTACTATTATATATACCTACTATGGAAGTTAAGACCACACGACAAAAGTGAAAACTTCATTAAGACAACGTTAATAATACGAATAGCACGTAAAAAGAACGCTGGTTTGTTCGGAAACGCGAACAAACCAGCGTACTTTTTTCATGACGTGAGCTATATTTATTTGACACGTTGACTATATATTAGTATATCTCTCTCTCTCGCTCACTTTCGAGCCGATTTTGTCTGATCAAGCGTTACGTAGCCGAGTGTGACGGCTCAGTCTTATTCAATATCCACAAAATAGAGTGCTCGGAGAGAAGTTTTCACTTTAAAACGATCTTTTTATTCATAATATTATTTGTTTGTTTCAGCAATTTGACTCCATGTGCAAAGCTGAAATATCATTTTTAATACCAAGGATAATTTTAAATGTAAGTATTTAAATTACGTATAAACTTACACCATTTTCTTCTATTTTTTTTGGACAAGTCTATCACTTGTATGCATGACTATAATTATGTTTATTTGCTCTAATGTATCCAATATTTTGGTGTCTTTTTTTTTGCAACAATTTTGGCAGTATATTGGGTAACGTATTGGGTAACGGTGGCTAATTGATGGTAGGCGTGAACATTCGAATGTTTGATCATTTGTTAATATTACTGTTAGACTTTTTCTATTCTTACTAAATTGAACTACTTAGAAATATTAACTAGTAAGAACTAGTAATACCTATATAGTGCTTTGCATCGGTTTGTTGCCTGTGCTACTACCAATCTTACTACTAGTAGTAACACCGGTAATTGAATTACCCTTCTTACTACTTTAGTTGAAAGTTGTTAGAACAGCAATAAAAAATTGCCCGTATTACTACCGTAAAACGTATGTATGTATGTTTATATAAGATCACCTGCAGCCTAAACGGCTAGAACCGATTTTACGGGGTGTCGTTAGATTCGTCTTCATTTTCTTAGTGTCTAAGCTACATCTTTTTGTATTAATTAATTATTTTTTAATTTTTTATACATCTCTTGCAAAAATAAAAAGATGCAGTTTTGCGTAACATCCAACAAACTTTTTCGTAATTAAACATGTAATTTACAGCAACTTCACTCTTGAAGTTGTTGACGAATACGTCTACCTAGGACAGACGGTCCGATTAGGCAGGTCCAACTTTACGAGGGAGGTCAATCGTCGTATCCAACTCGGCTGGGCAGCGTTCGGGAAACTTAAAAGCGTCTTCTCGTCCAATATTCCCCAGTCCCTCAAGTCGAAAGTTTACAACCAGTGTGTGTTACCAGTGATGACATACGGCACTGAAACGTGGTCCCTAACTATGGGCCTTATAAGGAAGCTCAAGGTCACGCAACGAGCTATGGAGAGGGCTATGCTCGGAGTCTCTCTACGAGATCGAATCAGAAATGAAGAGATACGTAGACGTACAAAAGTCACCGATATAGCACAGCGGATTAGCAAGTTAAAGTGGCAGTGGGCAGGGCACATAGCACGTAGAACTGATGGCCGATGGGGCCGAAAGGTTCTCGATTGGAGACCACGTACCGGCAAGCGCAGCGTAGGAAGACCAGCCACGAGATGGACAGACGACCTCATACAAGTGGCGGGAAGAAGCTGGATGCAAGCCGCTTCCAATCGGTCTTTTTGGAAATCCATGGGGGAGACCTATGTCCAACAGTGGACTTCTTATGGCTGAGATGATGATGATGATGTTACAGCAATTTTACGCATACTTTCTCACAAAAAAAGTACACTCAAAAGCGTATCAATCGCAACGAAATCGTAAGTTAGACTGTTTTAAAACCTATACATTTGTATAAATTTCAGTATGTAAGAGTCGATTCATATTAATATGTCGGAAAACGAGGTGAAAAGGTTCCGCATCAGAAATGGTTGGTTATTTGTTGGGCGTGGGTATAGCGGGCTAGGAGATTGAAACTTCACGAAAGCACTTTGATTTTAGATTGTATTTGCACACTTTAGATTTACAATGTTTAAATGTAGCTGAATATAATAACGAAGGACAAGGCGTTCCGCCAAGTAACGCTTGCCGACACTCGATATTCAAAATGCGATGCGATGTGATGTGAGCTCTGAGTTCCCATCCAAACGTATTTAAACCAGTTCCCTCTGCTCGGCTTGCGCTCGTGTGTGCCCCTCCACCGGCGTTCTCCACTCGCGCCACAACCGAGCTCTTACGGAACGGACCGAAATTCAACGACTAATCGACCAATCAGAAGCAATCAACATACGTAACTGGCGTTACACCGGAAAAGGCGCCATTTCCTTTTCTAGTCCTTCAAAATTAAACTTTATGGCGTAAATAAGTAACTATATTGATAAACTTAAAACTATGCGCCGACACGGCCAGACTGACACTCGCACGTCCTCGGGCGCCCATCATGAACATCTGCAAGGAAAGAACAATATTAATAATTGTTACCGCTCGTTCATTCCTGACATTCACCTAATCTCTAGACGCACCGTACTTCATTTGGAATAACTACTTGTTTAAAACCAGGCAATCGTTTAAATGACAAAGGTATAGGATCGACTCACAAAGACTGGACCGGATAAACAGCATCCTTTCGATGTCACGCATGACAACCGGAAAAACTGCATCCCTTCGACTCAGACTTACAACGCAATCCAACCGCAATCATTTAAAGGACAATGATTAAATAATGATAAAGGACAAAAATCAATATGAGGTATAGGATAACACACAGCGCAGTCCGGATTCAACATCCCTTCGACTCACTAAGACTGGACCGGATAAACAGCATCCTTTCGATGTCACGCATGACAACCGGAAAAACTGCATCCCTTCGACTCAGCCTTACAACGCAATCCAACCACCTCACACTACTCAGTCCGTCATCGATAAATTAATAACGTTATTAAAAAAAGAAGTTAAATTACTAACGTTATTCAAAAAGAAGTACAGAATAAGGGACAATCTGAAACAAAAACACTTAGCTGGATACCCTCAACTTTTACCTCACTTAGGATCTGAGACTCGCATACAATGTTAATATGACCTAATCCCGAAAGTAATATCTTTTCATTACACGCGGTACCGGAAAATTGTCAAATTAAATCAGATTTAATCAAAGAGCACGCTCAACCGCTATCAAATAAAAATGGAACGATCTCACCCGATGATGTGGCCAGTGTATACTTCACAGACATCTAGTTACAGATGTGGACTTCTTTGACCAGCTTCTCCGGACACGATGGGGCGAAGTGTTCCTGTTTTCCGCACCCGAAGCAGGTTATCTTGCTGTTCACGCCTTCTTTATCATTGCACGCTGTACCGGAAAATTAAATCAGACTTAATCAAAGAGCACGCTGAACCGCTATCAAATAAAAATGGAAAGATCTCACCCGGTGATGTGGCCAGTGTATACTTCACAGACATCCGGTTACAGATGTGGACTTCTTTGACCAGCTTCTCCGGACACGATGGGGCGAAGTGTCCTGTTTTCCGCACCCCAAGCAGGTTATCTTGCTGTTCACGCCTTCTTTAGATGTGGGTAGATGCACTGTTTGGCTTGACACGAGGTTTCTTGCGAATCCCACAGTTGAAACGGGTGCCTCTTCAATATCACCGTTCTTTGTCGTCAGGATCGAACTTGATGAGCTTCATGGAGTTGTAATTATTCACGGTAGCCGATGAGTGAGCAACGGCCAGTAGCCGAGAAAGTAGTGCCTCCATTTCAGTGAAAATATCAGGTGCCGCCTTCTGGTTTCGCTGGTGGCTCCGTGTCTCCTCTAGAGTCGGCCCTTTGCATCCCACTTCTGATGTCGGAAAACGAGGTGAAAAGGTTCCGCATCAGAAATGGTTGGTTATTTGTTGGGCGTGGGTATAGCGGGCTAGGAGATTGAAACTTCACGAAAGCACTTTGATTTTAGATTGTATTTGCACACTTTAGATTTACAATGTTTAAATGTAGCTGAATATAATAACGAAGGACAAGGCGTTCCGCCAAGTAACGCTTGCCGACACTCGATATTCAAAATGCGATGCGATGTGATGTGAGCTCTGAGTTCCCATCCAAACGTATTTAAACCAGTTCCCTCTGCTCGGCTTGCGCTCGTGTGTGCCCCTCCACCGGCGTTCTCCACTCGCGCCACAACCGAGCTCTTACGGAACGGACCGAAATTCAACGACTAATCGACCAATCAGAAGCAATCAACATACGTAACTGGCGTTACACCGGAAAAGGCGCCATTTCCTTTTCTAGTCCTTCAAAATTAAACTTTATGGCGTAAATAAGTAACTATATTGATAAACTTAAAACTATGCGCCGACAAATATATTCACACAACATTGCTTTGTTTTGTTTCGCCGTACTCGATGGTTTTATTTTTCCATGGTTAGTACGTATGAAGTACATTATTATAAAGTAAAATGTGTGGAAAAAACCTTTTCAAAGAGGTGAAACGGACCGCAAAATGTGGTTTCCATTCTTTTTAGAGCACGCGCGTTTTCATGTACAATAATGTATGCTATATTTTAATATCTTAGTCTTTATGCGCATAATATTATAATGATTTGTAAAATTATGCTAACATTTTTACTATAAATTATTTTGGTAACTAAAAAAAAAACTTTACTTACGTTACTTTATGTAAGCTAAAAATATATATACGATATTATTTTTAAACCCCGACCAAAAAAAAAATGGGATGTTATAAGTTTGAGGTGTCAGTATTCTGTGTATTTGTATCTGTCTATGGCATCGTAGCTTGTAAACGGATTGACCGATTTTGATTTTTTTTGTTTGATATTCGAGAGTATTCTTTGATAGGTTTCTTCAAAATCAGTTCAGCCGTTTTTCATATCAGCGGTTTTTTTATAAGCTTGTATTGTTATGGTCACATTCTGTAGGTCACATTCGTTGCGCCAATAAAGTTTTTTATTATTATAAATAAATATATATATATATATTTGTGGACATTTCACACAACACCATCTAGCCCAAACTAAGCAAAGCTTGTACTATGGTACTAGATGGCTGATAGAATACATATATACTTTTTTTTTTGTAAATATATACTTAAGATACATAGAAACACCCAGACACAGAACAAACATTCATGCTCATCACACAAATGTTTGCCCTGGGTGGGGATCGAACCCACGACCTACAGCACAGTAGGCAGACATACTACCAACTGAGCCACAAGGCCAGTCAAAATTATTATTTTTATTTTTATAGAAATCTTTACATGTAAATTTAACAATGCCTTGACAAATTACTCTTAGTGCTCAGATTCGAGCCCTGACTGATTATTCCTGAGAGATGAAAGATGATTTATAATTTCCAGGTAGGCTTTTAAAGAGTTTTGTTAACATAAAAACTTATAAAATGAGATTTTCGGTAAACTTAGTATGGAATCAGAAACTAGATATTTTAGCGTACTATAAGTTGTGTATTTTACAATTTTTACCGACTTCAAAAAAGGAGGAGGTTATCAATTCAGTTGTAGTTTTTTTATGTTTGTTACTTCATAACCCCGTCAGGTTTTATTTAAAAGTATATACACAGTTTCAGATTGGCCCATAGATATTTTCTTAAAGTAGCTTCAGAAGTTTGTTTTTTAAAGTAAACAATTGGAAAAAATAAGTTATCCAAGTAAATGAAATTGCGTATTCTGAAGTCAGTTGTTTCAGTATTTTATATATTGTTCAATATTTTTTAAACTATAATAATTTATGACCAATCTAGGTAGAATACCAAAATAAATAGTAGTATTTTGGTCTGCCTGTTTTGTTGTCTTTTTTTAATTTTGTTTTGTCGTTATAATTAGAATAAATAAAGCTTTTGTATTTATATTTATAAAGTTTTTTTATTTTTTTTTTTATTTAATGTTTGTTTAATGTACAGGATGTGGAAAAGTATATACAGTATAGGTAGATAATTAATTAACTTAAGCTAGAAATATAAAATTACTACATTATTACTTTGTTATATTTTAATGTTACATAATAATAGAAAAAGGAGGAATCCCTTTTACTGGTTTTGCTTTAATGTTAACCACAAGTCATCTTACGCAGGTTTTGTAACCACTTTGATGCAGAACTGTAGACGATTTGTGGTTTTCACCGCCATGTTGTCGCTTCTATTTTATTAATATTATATTAAATTACCCGTCAATAGCTTGAGTCTTGCCCCGCTGATGGTTGTACAGTTCCCAAGTTAAGTTTTTTTTTATAATACTTATTTACTCTGTTTTTAAATAACATTTAAAAGTTTATACAGATATGTTTGTATAACAGTAACAATTTTGTTGTAATTAACAGATAGAAAACAGTTTTCTATGCTTTATGAAAAACGCGTAATTAACTGGCGAAACTCTCGACCACTAAAATAGGGTTTCATTCAGAAAATATAAATCAATTTTTCTCGAATAAAGTTTCTGTTCATGTGAAAATTTATTTGAATATACCTATTTTATATTTTTATTTATTTATATATTTTTAAATATGGAAAATCATTAGCATTATAGCAAGAATTAATGGAAAAACATTATTATGATATTAAACTTTAACGGAAAAGCATTATCGTGATAGCCAGCTATAATGGAAAATAATTGTCGTGATAGCAAGCTAAAATAGAAAAGCATTATCGTGATATGAAGCTCTAATGGGAAAGCATTAGCATATATCAAGAGTCGCTTTCTGCGCTACAAATTCTGCGTTGGAAAGTGTACTTATTAAATCTCTAATGGTATTTTCTTTCTAGTGTGTATCTATCTGGTGCGTGCTGCGGCTGTACCACCTCCTGCGAGCCGGAGTGACGTGGAAGGGTGCCGCAGCCATCGAGCTGTGACTACTGCCCGCGGGGGCGGACGTGCAGCCGGGCGCGCCTCGCCCGCCCTGCGAGTCCACGCTGCTTCTAGGAAACGCCGAGAGCGATACCGACGCCAGTCTACATGAACTGTAAACAAATAAATCTGACAAGTAATCGACAAGAAAATCTGTATTTATTTATTTTTCTATTTTAAGAATTTAAAAAATAAGATGCCGTTTGCTGCGCGGTTAAACTTAAGGTACTGTTCAGTGGCATGCGTAAATTCTCCACCTGATTGTTATAGTATCAAAGTGAGAAATGAAAAAATTTCTGAGAATAAACGTCGTCTGATTTCTATTCGTGTCGATATTCCATAGTGCTAATAGATAAAAAGATGATTTGGTTTAGAAGAGGTCACAAAGGACCTTACCGAAAAACGTTACTTAACTTTAACCAACGTCTTAAGTTCTCTGTTTTCTTTCCGCAAGTGTCATTACATGTCAGAAAGAAGTTGACAAAATATGTTAAGCATTGCTTAAAGTTAAGTAACGTTTTTCGGTAAGGCAGTAACTATAATGCGCCGTATCAGGATGTCTGGCTATTGTATCTGACCTTTGACCTAACCATTTAATATGAGCTTCTATAGAGTCTGTAATAGTTACCAATGTTCATTACCCAAAAGGTTATTCTACTCATCCTTATGAACAAATTTTACAATGGGACCAAATCATACATTAAAAATAAACGTTTCGTAAATTTTTATTGTTTTTTTTTGTAATTTTACGTTTAAAATTGGTTTCAAAGTAAAATTTGTTTATAATGATGGGTGCAAGGTCCACTTATACGTCTTATACTATTTGGTGGTTTACTTTTACAGACACGCTTACCAAAAAGACTATAGTAACCAAGATACGTCTATTGTTATCATAATCAGTTGCGTCTGATGTTTTTTAGTGTCTGCGATCTTCGGTAAAATGAGTTAAGCTTAACACCACTGAGGCGGGAGCCGCGTAACATTATTTTTTACCGGTTTATACATGTTACATAATCACCTTTTAAGACTCTTCATTTTGACCTCTCACTCGATAGATTTAGTTTTTATTCGTTATTACACTTACAATAAAGACTAATATAACAACATATCACTCATAAAAATCAGTTTACGAGTTTGCTTCCTAGAGCACTCCAAAGGATCAAATAAATGTACACATACATACATAACTACTAACGTTGATAAAACACATTACACATAAGAAAATGTTAATTAATTTTATTTAGATTTTTTTTATATTCACATATTGTGTTTTGTAAGAAACAACCGTACTAGTATTCACATGAACGCGTCACATGATTGTCGTATCTAATTTTCATATGCCATGACTAAAAATCAAGCAGTGCCTCGGAAGGTATCTACGTTTAAAGGTGACGACTGGAAATGAAAATGTACGCAACTCAAATGACAATATAATAAAGCATTTGTAGCTGTAGAGTTTGCCAAATTTACACCACAAAAGCTTTTGAGTTTCATGAAAAACTTTTCCCTTTTACTTTAACTGTGCGACTTTGTGTAAGCGGGCGACGTTCCGACAAAACCTAGTTAATATTTCAAATATTTTACTAAAAAGCCGCAAAAATACAACACCAAAAAGAAACACAAAAGGCAAAACAAGAGAAAAGTTTCTCTTACATTGTATTTCAAAGCATATTTCAGTGTTTGCAGAGCGAAACCAAATAGACCTTTGATGTTCGATTTGAAGCTTATTTAAAAGTGTTTGTATATATAATTTATTTAGGAAACGTGTATATAAAATGTATTAAAGTAGAAAGGCTTTATATCGCTTGTAAATAATGAAAGAAAATGTATTAAGCTCCAATATGTTAATTGAAATAACGTGAAATAAGGGCTATTTAATATTTAAGGTGCTATTTGATTTTTATAATTCTTTTTACTACGTACAGTGTTTTTTAAATTATTGTTTACACCTAAAATTTATCTGGTTTCTATTTTGATTTATTTTAATTGGACTTTTATTTTACTTTACTGAAATTTAGGTAATGATATTTGAAATAAGATTTTTTTTTAAACATAGCGATGACATTTTTTCTCATGTTCCCGCTGAAACTCAAACATTGAAGTTAATGGTAATGCTTATTTTGTTGATTGAATAAATATAAAATACAAAGATATAAAATCGAATAATATTTAGTGTCTAAATAGAAAACAATTTTCAATCAATGTATGGAAAAATATGCACAAGCTTCAGTTGTGCTCTGAAACATCATTTCAAAAATTTAATAGCTCTTATTGTATAGTAGTGTAATATAATATAAAGAGTAGGTACGGTCGTGTTCAAAAACGTTCAGTGAAAATACATTTTCCTGTCCGAAACATTTACAAAGGCGTCCTTAATAATTAATGACTAAACAGTTTACATTTTCCTAAAAGAACTCGACTGTACATTTTTGTTGTCCATTAAAGTTAAAATATATGTTTTAAATCTGTAAAATACTATGAAGAGAATTAAACCCATGTTATTAAGCGTCTAATAAAAATAATGAATGTTAATGTGTGTGTATTCATTTATTGAACTCCCATAAGAACTTTCAACTTAAAGTTTAATTTAACATATACGCGGTAAATAGATGCGGTATTTGTGCTTTGAAATTTTCGAATCCATCGACCTCGTCCTGTCAATCGACCTGATGGATTCGAAAATTTCTCGATTGGAGACCATGCAATGACAAGCGCAGCATAGGAAGACCAGCTGCTATATATTATCTGGAGGCACGGCTGTGCCCCCGCCATATGAGCGAGACCATTCTCGACGACAGACGAGAGACGAGATCTGTCACATGGATGGGCCACGTAAAGACGCTACCACTTCCATAAGTTATTTTTGAAAACTGGGAGGCCTATCTCCACCAGTGGAGTTCGTGTGGCTGAAATGATGATGATAATTAATGTAACTGCAGCTTTATCTGCTAACTGTTGGTTAATTGTCTTGCAATGAACTTCATTGTCATTAACTACAATTTAAAAAATGTCATGCTGCTCTTAAAAACTCTCTTTTGATAAGTTGAACCTTAAATTGTTTTATTTGGTCTAGCAATGAACTTAGCCAATAAGGCCACTGGTCTGACACTGGAAAATCTGACATTAGAATTTCTGTCTTATACCTATATAGCAGGCGTAACAAGTATATGTTAGTTTAGTTATCATATTTCAGCATTTTCATTACCTTACCTCAGTGCTTGTTTGACCTATCTACCATTGGTAGAATTTCACAAGAGAAGAGATTAATGCTCTATTTTTTTTCCAAAAGCTATAATTGTAAGGTTTGAAAGTCTTTTTTTATACATGAATAATATATAATAACAAATATAGCTTTAAAACACTGTAATTATTAATGGGATATTTACCGTGGTTCGCGTTAATTTTGAGCTCCCGATATTCGAGTTCAAGTGCCAGTGATAACGCTCTTCACAGTAAAAGACAAAGAGAGAGGGTAGACAGATTTGTCTGCTCTTAACCATATCACCCACCTGCATTTTTCAGTCGCTCGTGAACATGGTGCATGTAACTGTGCCGAAATATGGGGAGCTCAAAATTAACGCGAACCACGGTAAATATCCCGTTAATAGTGTTTTAATGAATGACCGTGATAGTTTAAAAAAATATAGCTTTTTGGGAAAAAATAAGCATTAAACTCTTCTCCTCTGAAATTTTACCAATGGTAGATAGGGTAAACAAGCATTGAGGCAACGATTAGGTTAGTTTAATAACAAGGTTCGGATGAAGGAGGAAAATAGAGATGAAAACGTTTTTCTTTTTTTTATTTATTTTTTATCTCCACAGACACCAGGGTCCGTGAACTTTGTCATAATTACAAACTATTGTTTACTACTTATCGTACGGGAATAGTACATTGTTACCCTAGGGGTGAAAGTAACTTATTTAGTCCCGACACGGGGTTTGGCGCACGAACGAAGTGAGGGCGACAATAGTTCGAGGGACTAAATAAGTCTTTAACCCGAGGTAAACACTGTGCTTTTCATTACGAATACAAGGAAAGTAAAAATAAAAACACGAATTAGCTACAAAAAAAATGAGTAAATTTTATTTTACATAGATCAAAAACTTTGGTAAGCAATCTATTCAGCCAATATTTTTCATTTTCATGGCATGGCTCAATAGAAACGTGAAAATAGAACTAGTTTTTTTTATTTATTTGACAGCTGGCAGTTGAAAGCGATTCTCCCTAGGGCTGAAAGTATTACTTTCAACCCATTCCTCAGGCAACTTCAGACCTACTTTCAGAGTATGAGTAATGAAAAATTAATTTGTTTGAAAAAAATTACTTCAATAAAAATAAAACCTCGTATTTGAAAAGATCATTTTTACGATTGTTACAATATTTTTTCAATCTAAAACTACTTTTTATACAAGCTAACTCAAAATATTACCAAAACTTTTTTACATCTAATTGTTTATAAAGAATGAAGTGGATTTTAGCTTTTCACGAAATAAAATATGATTGAAAGAAACAGCAAAAACGTTTTATCTATCAATAAAGTAGATTATGCAGACAAACCTGAGTTTATCCATTTATTTGTTCACATTTCAATGACTTGGAATAAACGAAAATTTGCATTGAACATAAAATTGTATTCAGAAGCGGCGCTGAATTATCACTCAGAACCAGAATAATAATGTTTTAGGTTCGTTAGGTAAAGGCTTGGGTGAGTTAATAAGGTTCATTGTTATCTAGTTACAGAGGTATGCGGTGACCTTTTGATATTGTTATTTTATTTGACTGTACGTGAGCTCCATTCGCTGACCCTTATTGAGGTCGAATAGTAAAATATTTATGGACTAGTTGTACCCGCGACTTTGTAATAAGTAATAGTGTAAAACTTGAAGATCAAACGGAATTAATCACTTAACAGAAAAGAGCCAATCAAAGTATTCTAAATGTATGCACTTTCATGTCTAGTAGCTTCCTAAGTCTTAGTCTAGTAGCGTAGCCGGCGCGTAGCTATCGCGTGTAGTCGGCGCGTAGCTATCGCGTGTAGCCGGCGCGTAGCTATCGCGTGTAGTCGTAGACCATCTACCGCTAGCAACCGTAGCAAACATAAAGCGTAGCGGTTCTTAAAATATAAATAAATAAATAAATAATTTATTTTATTTATTTTGTTTATTTTGTTTATTTTATTTATTTTATTTATTTTATTTATTTTATTTATTTTATTTATTTTATTTATTTTATTTATTTTATTTATTTTATTTATTTTATTTATTTTATTTATTTTATTTATTTTATTTATTTTATTTATTTTATTTATTTTATTTATTTTATTTATTTTATTTATTTTATTTATTTTATTTATTTTATTTATTTTATTTATTTTATTTATTTTATTTATTTTATTTATTTTATTTATTTTATTTATTTTATTTATTTTATTTATTTTATTTATTTTATTTATTTTATTTATTTTATTTATTTTATTTATTTTATTTATTTTATTTATTTTATTTATTTTATTTATTTTATTTATTTTATTTATTTTATTTATTTGACTTAAAATATATAATGTAGGTATTTATATTAAGACTTCTTTCGAAAATGCTAACATGACTTAATATATTTAAGTAAGACTTAAGTAACATAACAATACGTTCCTATTTTCCATACAATACATGTCAACGGTAATAAATGGGGCTTAGTCTGTTAGACAAAAAGAAACGTGAAGTTTATACAACTTTCAACTCCAACTCTACAAAGATAAGGTGTGATACCAAAGCAAAGTTTCGAGCAGTAAACGAGTTTCAAAGCTACACATGAAACTCATTCATTTGAGTTGTAAGACAGTTAACTCTTGCTACTTTGAGCGCTGCGCAAACGAGACACTTTTGTGACGTGTTTCGGGAACCAAGCTGAATGTTTTTTTATGAAAACATCAATTAACCGTGCACACGTAGAATTTTGATGGCCAGTCGCTTACAGATTGCCGATCAAAATGTTTCTGGAAAAGCAATAAACAAAACACTACTTAGAAGTTACTATTCATAAACCAGGCAACTTTATTATTACATTTATACAGCTGTCTGAATAGCACTAGTGAGTTGCCTGTATCAGACGTTAGTGGCGTCGGGATTGCTCTATAAACGCACGCGTAGGATGAAGGAGGCACAGTTTCAATCATCAATCAATCATTTAGCTACAATTAGCTACAATTATCGGTACTTGTCGTAGTTCTAGGTTTATCTACACAGCAAACGATAATAATTATATGTCAACTTGATGATACCGGCCTCAAAAACTATAGTTTTCTGTGATAGTTTCCCGACGCGGACACCAAAACTTTTCGATATCGTTTGTACAATCTTGATAATAAAAAGGTTGATTACCTACTTCATTTGTGTTTTTGTTTTCCAAAAAATATACGAGCAAACTTGCGGATTAGGGAGCTTTACCTAAGGAAACCATCTAAGGAAAAAAGAAAGTAAGAAAATGAAACAAACGTAAGCTCCTATTATCATAAGAACATTTTCGAGTATTTTCCTTCGTGTTTAATAAAACCCAGGAAACACAGCGCCATCTCTTAAAAGTTAGAACCAAAATTTTAAGAAATAATGGGCTAAAAAGAGAGTCGCTATGATTTTTTTGCGTTTTCTCAGAAATACGAACATTCCTTGTGTTATTCTTAAACCCGAACCTTAAAACGAAGCTTGCACCGTGTCAAATGTCCCTCAAAAGCTCTTTAATATCGCAGGTAGGATTTTTACTAATTTTTGCTATAAAAGGTGGATTTCCTTGAGGCAAATTGGAACTGTATATTTATGGTGTGAAGGTACGTTTTTGAGGGTGAGTTTATACGGTTGACGGATATTTATTGGAGCGACAAAAGGAAATATCGCCGTGAGTAATGGTGCTCGGAGACGAAGGGACTCATTAGAGCCACTTGAAGTGAATCTTTCTATATGCCATCTGTTTCCATTGTTGGACCGTTTGCTTGTTACGGGACACGGGCGATTTTTCACTTGGGGCGAAACTAATTGGCTAGAATAAAGGTCAACTTTTTTTATCGTAAAAATATTTTTCCTAAGATTTCTTCTATCAGATATCATTTTTAAAGGTGAAATATTGTGATGTATTCGTATTTAGATAAAACAACAAAATTTTGGATTTATCGTTATAACCTTAATTTATCTACCAAAACATAGCCCTTTTTAGGATATTCTTTAGCGATTTGTTAGTAATAGTGATTTCCTTAAACTGCTAGACTATCCTAGCCCAGTAAATTATTTAAGAATGAAAAAAATCGATTTCACATACGCAATTTCTTTACTTGGGTGATATACTTTTCCATTAAATTTGTTATAAAAACCAAAGTACTAATCCTATTTTGATAAAATTTATATGGGACCACCTCTGAAGCATGACCTGTCAAACAAAAAGAATCGTCAAAATGAATATTGGCGTATTCATAATAAAGTCATAATTGGCGAAGTAATCCCTGAACAACCAAACAAAAAAAAATGTTTATATGTTTAGGAGACATTAGGAGTTTCTACCCAGCAACAAACGTAATGCGAACAAAGTGTTGATCGCGCGTTGCGTCGATCAAATGGTAAGTTTTTAAAATGAGATGAAATCTGGCTCTACTGGGAAGTAATACTTGTAACTTCTATGCTGGACTGGGAGAAATAGAAAAACATAGAATGTACCAGATGCTTCTCTTCCCGGGTATATCTACTGTAAGGTTTAAGGGATTTGAGAGAAATTGGCGTTCATGTAGGCGATAGGCTGACCCCTGTCACTAGAGGATAGTCTTACCCTCTAATCCCTTGTAACCATCTAATACCGTCCTTCCATGTAACCTTCTAACCACGGTCAAATGTGGCGACAAACGACCTCATGGTCTTTGTCGCTCTACCTACCCTGGGAAAATATCCACAAATATTACATACATATATTGTACCTATGTATGTAATACTTGTGGACTGTGCAAAAATCTCAACCACACTTATCTACTATATTCCCCAACAAGCAAAATATTATCATGAATATCAATCAAAAACAATTCTTATCACACCATAATAAAACTTGCTTTATAATCTAAGTAATATAGCTCTGCAATGACTGGCAGTTGTTCCCAAACAAAACCTATTGTAAGTTAAGATTGATGTTCAAACGAGACCTTTACCTAGGCAAACTTATTATTTTTGGGACATTTTTAATATTTACTGGTACCCTTTTTCATAATACTTTTTCAATCTTTTCGGGATAATGCTTTACTGGGACACCGAAGGGACTTCGTTCAAGGAATTTAATATAAGTTATGATTATTAATCTTCTCAGATTTTGTGTTCTGGGAAGTTCTACGACGGACGCTATAATATTTATTGTTATGCCATTATGTAGGCCTACTTGTTACGTATTTACCTAAATAATCCTAGAAACTGTCGTAATATCACTTTAATTTATAACTTTCTGTCCATCTGTATTTATATTTTCAGCGCTTTACCCCTGAAAAGTTATATTATTACACTAATGACAATGACTTGTGGCGCTGCAAATGCTCGCTCAACATTCTCTAGTAAAAATCCTATTTTATTAAGATTCTCCGAAGTGAGAGAATTAAGATAACTTAGTGAAAAATGTTAGTCGTCGGTGGGTTGCGGGCTGTTTTTTTTTATTTGTCGATAGACTTGCGCTTGACCGGATAGACTTTCTTAGTTGACCACAGAATCGTTGTATTAAAGTTAAAAAGTAATTTTATTTTCCGTTGATTGTTACCGCGCGCATTTGAACTGTAAAGATTTGATATATCTACATACATACATATATACACTACATTTACTAAGTTAGTTTAAATCCATCCATCCATCGTAGACGGCATAGTCACTTAATATCAGGCGAGTATTGGCAGTCAAGCGCAAACCTTTTTCTACATAAAAAAAATTAATCATTGTTGTAGTCACTGAATTCATTCAAACTAACCGCCTCCTTGTATTAACATAAACTGAAAAAATCTTAAAAAGTGAGAGTCAGCTGAGATGCAAAGCAAATCAGTCTTGATACTTACTCGTGTGCCATTTTCTTTAGGTACAAAGGTGCTGAGATTCAACTTGATATCGTGGTTAATTCTGAAGGCACCACAAAACTATATCAATACACATAAATGTATAATGACTTAACTGTAAATTGTATTGGTAAATTAATTACATTTGCAATACCTTCTACACATAAATTATTCACTTACGCGTCCCTATGATAAAATAATAATCGCAGCTGATACAGTCCTTTGAACAATTAAATTGTACTTAATACTAAGTTACCTCTGTAATAAATAAAGACACGCCAGACTTAAAACCCTCATGCTTGCAAGAAATTAAATCGAGTTAAAATAATTACAACCTTCGTCGTATCTCCTAATGTAATATTTAGATGCTTCATTACGAAGTCATTGTTACAAATTTATACTATGGATAGAAATTAAGTCAATATGCAAAGTGAAGCTTTTAACATTAATTGAAAACCACTAAGTGTACCGCATTGTACCGAGTTCTGCTTGAGGTCTTATTTTTTGGTGGTGTACAATAGTAAGGTTTAATAAGTACTTTTTTACTAACTTTAAAAAGGAGGAGGAGGTTCTCAATTCGACTGTATGTTTTTTATTTATTACGAATTCTACCATGGACCACCAACTCGCCTGGTGTTAAGCGACGGTGTGGCCGAGAATGGAGCTCGTCGATATAGAAGATGTTTTTCACTCTAGCCTTGAAAATTTCAAGATTGTAGTTCACAGGAGACAAAGATGGCGGCAAATAATTCAATTCCTGTGCAGTACGCATCTAGGTATCTTGGTCGTAGGTATCTTCTGGGTCTGCGTGCTTCATCTTCACCACATCGTCGCTTTCCAACAGGCGAGTTGGTGGTCAAACGTGGACATATTTGCAACAAAAAAAAAAAACAAGAACGTGGATTGATATCGCTGAGTACGGATTTTTAGCATTTCAACGAGAAATGGATGGGTATTCGTCGACTTTCTGCTAGTCCTGTAGTGAAACGGGGAGGGTTGAATTAGGTTGTGAAACTTTTATTACACAATAATAGTATAAGGCGACCTGCAGTCAAAACGCCTAGTCTGACGATCACAAAAAATGTGGGATAGAAAATCAAATAACATTGTTTTTCATAATAAAGCTTTGTACATTTATTTTGCGACATTTAATCGATAATGGTACAGAGTAGCTAGTGATACGCGGCATATCTAGTTCACTAATAATACAATTGATTACGCCGTGAGTGAATTTAGTCTTACTCGGGTGCGTAACTTAGATCCAAATTCTAATTTAGTGAGTAGACCACTTAGCGAAGAGCTCTGTCTGTTTGTATATCGATTCCGGCGCCTGCCTGGAGATCTGTCGAGGAATGGTCGAGGATAGCTCACTTCGACCGGTTGTTTGTTTAGGCTCGCCCAGCTGTAACCAAATCTTACAAAATTGCCCCCACGGCAATTCCCAGAAGTAGGTATAGAAATACCTACTTCTGGGAATCGCCGTGGGGGCTACTTACTACTTACCTTACGAGATTACATTTATTGTCTGATGAATTTCTCGAAAACCTGTTATGTGTTGATAGTTTTAATGTGGATTTGTTCTACAGACCTGTTTTTTAACCGACTTCAATAAAGGAGGAGGTTGTCAATTCGTACCTTTTTTTTGTGATAGCATTATCGCTCTTTTCTTGTATACACAATGAGATTCAAAAGCGCACCATTGCTTTAGATGATTGCTATAGACGTCTTCACGGTAAATGACATTATAAAACGACATTATTTTGATAATGACATTAAAATTGTCTTTATCACAATAATGAAAGTACATATATATTGATATATGTAAATAGGGCCACGAATTCTGTGATATTGATAATATGTGCGTTGTCCGCGTTATACACCAGATTTGGTTAGGTTAATAAGGTTCTGTAGTAAACAAGGAACCCAGAAAGTTTCGCCATGTCTCTCTGTATGTTTGAAATCTGTAATTTGGCATGGATGTACATATTAATTACGCCGAAAAAGTTGTTCAATAAAATCTTGAATACATTTTCTGCGATATCTCCCCTTACTTGAAAATGTATTTAGACAAGTAAAAAATATGAATATTTCTTGAAAATTTTATTTATACTATCATAATATGTTAACTCGTATGTTCAATTATTCATAGTATCACACAAGATATACTATTTTAGAAGTTCTGTCATTTTGTTATGTAGGTATAGGTAACTACGGAACCCTACATAGCGCTTGGCCCGAGACGCACTTCGCTGGTTATGTTTGTTAATTTTCGCCATATCCAATTACACAGTTTTTTTATTACAAAGGGAAATATAGGGATTATTTTACAAAGTTTAACTTTTTTAATAATATCTTTGTAAATAGCTTCAATAACACAAATACGAAATTTCATCAAAATCGATTAAGCCATTTGAGCGAGAAGAAGTAACAAACATACAAACTTTAGCCTTCATTATATTAGTGTGATGACAAAAAAAAAACTAAAAAGTCTACTTCTACTATATTCTACCTTAAGACTACAAAAAAACACAAACAAACAATTTAAAAATATATACCTACACATATGCAGAAAATAAATAAATAAAAAGCTTATTCTAAAGCGATAATTATCTGAAAATCATATTTTCACCTCACAAGCTCGGAAAGATTCTGTTTGTCATTAGAAATCTGAGTGGAAAAGTGCATTTTGTCCGCTAGCGTGGAAATAGTTTCTAAAATTCGAACCTTTCTATTCCATACTTTTCTATATCGCAAGTCCACTGAAAATGCATTAAATACTTATTTAATGTCAGTACGCCAACCTCATTTCTTTGAATAATCGCACTGACCAGCCACAGGTGGCAGCACTGGACTAGCGTTTTCCTCGCTGTAGTGAGGTGAAAAATTTTGTGTTTCACTCGGCAGCAAAGATATTTTGCATCTCGTACTTTTGAAACCCTCGCTACGCTCAGGATTCTATATTTGAACCACTCGCTTCGCTCGTGATTCTATCCTACAATCCTTCGCTTGCTCAGGTTTCAATACAAGTACTCGCCCCAAAAACCAACTTTGCAGCCTTGCTTAACAAATAACTATTTGTATATATAAACTATTTGTACGTATCCAACGTAAATCACTTCTTAAAATAATACATAAAGCACAAGATAAATAATGATTATGAAATAAAGTAAAGTACTTAATAAGATATTTAATTTTGTATTACACGTCTTTGTATATTAAGTAATCAATAAATAAAACATACTAATTTCTAAATCACAAGGTAACTAAATTAATTCTCATTTAACTAGTTTATTTAACATGCAAACAAGCTAAGAAATTACAAGTAGATTTAACAAACAAACCACTAAACCAACCTTAGTTCCCTATGTATTATTACATCGCTGGAATATCTCACTCTCTAGAGCTTATCTCTCCCAAAGTTGCAACTAAGTTCGGCCAAGTTGCAGCGCCGAATACTACATTAAACTAAGTTTAAGTGGCCATCTACTGAATCCGGGTTCTCGTTAACTTTATGATTTATGACACTAAGTTTTTATGCTAAATGGCTATTAGCGCTGTGTCAGGAACTGTCGACCTTATTTTCGATGGGATAAATTACTTTTCTTTGAAACTTTAGGCCTTTTAGCGAAACGAATAAGGCTGGCCAATTAGCATTTAACTTGTTCCAAACATGACGGTGCCAATGATGGTTCTAGGTAATATGGTAGGTAATTCATCATTGGTTGAATAGTGTTTTTTTGTCCATATAAAATGAAGGTTTTATTCATCAAAGTGAAAATAATAATCCCATTACATAAAATTGTTCTATAAATGCAATCTTATACTAATAAATTCATTTAGTTATATAACATTATTGATTTGATAACTACAATATATATTTATATACAAGCATAAAAATATGCTATGTATGCTATGCTAGCGAAAACAGAAGGCCTTGATAATAATAAATATTTTAAGATCACAATTTGAATTTGAATTTGAAAAATCAACAGGAAAGTATGTGTAGCACTGCTACTCAATTTATTTTATACGACTGCGTAAGAAGGAGCTATGTTTTTGGAGTGTATGTATGTTTGTATGTATATATAGGTATATGTATGTATGGGGTATGTACGTATGTATATAAAAACATACATACATAAAGCGCCCACAGCCTAAACGGCTAGACCGATTTTGATAAACGAGATGTTGACAGATTCGTTTTTACTCCCTCAATGTCACAGGCTATATTATTTTTTTTGTAATAATAATATATAATACAAATATCACAAAAATAAAATAAAAACGTTTTTTCTTAACCGCCATCGAACTTTTTCACGATAAACACGTGATTTTACTAGTATAATTCTTAAACAGGCGCATTTATAATAATTTACAGCGATTTTACGTATATTTTTTCACAAAAAAACGTACACTCAACACCGTATCAAGAGTAACGAAATCGTAAGTTAGACTGCGAAAACCTCTTTTCTGCAGTAGGGTATTTTGATTTCTTTTAATTTAGATACTTGTTATATCTGCACAACAAATAGCGGCAGAATAGAGTAACATTTTAGGTGTAGGTAAACAGTGTCAAAAGTTCTTTTTACATGAATTCAGACCATTATTACATAATCAAAGCTAAAACATCTAACAAGTACTTCGAAGTCCGAATCAGATAATATCAGAATTAATTTATCAAGGAAAAAGGTTTGAATACAAACGGCTTTAATAAAGTAGCGATATTAGAAAATGGCCACTCCAATTAGACGAAGGTAGGCGAAGAGCGGGAAGCGTGACGAGCAAACAAAGTGCTAAATTTTTGTAAAATTATCTGAATAAAAGGAATAGTAGGGGAGGGTAGACTTAATTGATTTGGCAAATGTTCTTTAGTCTGCCTTTACGGGCAAATTTTCATTCAAATTTGTTCTGGGATACTTTTTAACCGACTGCGTAAGAAGGAGGGTTATGTTTTTCGAGTGTATGTATGTATATTTCTTTGACACGCCCTAGAGCCTAAACGGATTGACCGATTTTGATGTGAGTGGTGTCAATAGATTCGTCTTAGTTGTGAAAGTGACACTGATTACATCAAAATTTAAAAAAATCATAAGTTAGGCTGCAAAAACCTCTTTTCTGCAGTCGGGTATTTTGTTTTTCTTTTAACATTGATACTTGTTAGATAACTGCTTAAAAAGAAGCCTTTTTCAGGTGTGTTTATGTAGGTATGTAAGTTTGTATGTATAGATCAATTTTTGTACTCAACTACTTCAAAACCAAATGGAAGGTTATGACTACAGACAAAATTTGTGTTCATCTGCTCTAAGCTATTTACTAGTAGTTCTATAAATAGTACCTTGTAAGTATAAACTGTTGCAAAAATAATTATAGTTTAAAAAACTGAAAAAAACCGACTTTAAAATACGCAATTCGTTTACCGGGATGACATATTTTTCCAGTGATTTTGTTATAAAAACCAAAATACTGGACCTACAGCGGCTATAAATAGTTTAAAGGAGTGGTCATGTCGAGTAAATATGCTTAACTAACTATGCTGCAGTTTTATTCGCTTAGTGATGGAAATAGTGGTACTAAGAAAATCGATTTTATGCAGTCGGGTATTCCATTTTTCTTTTAGTAAAAACACTTCTTAAACAATTAAATCACTAAGTGCGTTTTTAATGCGTTTCGTAATTAGGGCATTATACCTATATGAAAACCGGGAGATAAATTTATTTGCTTAGTCATTAATATTGGCGAGGGAATAAAAAAAAAATGGAACTTTTCAGCCAAGTTAAAAGATTAACTAAGAAAACCTTTTAAAAATTTCTAAAATAAACAAAACTGTCTCTCAATTTTTGCTTGAGGAGACATTCCCAATTCCGCACTCAGTGATTTGATTTGTTTAAAAGATTTGTGATTCACGAAAGAGATAGCTTTTGTCGAACATTAAAGAGGAGGACACAATACATTTAATGGCTTTATGTAAAAGAATCCGCTGCAATCTGGCACCGAATAGTGGATTTTCGAGGAGCCAAAGTGCCGATCGGCTCGGAGCCTGTATCAGCGTAAATCTCAGGTAAGCCTTCAAAGAGCCTACACTTGGCTGTGTAGCCCTTGCGTACCCTAAACTTAAGATTGGAGGCACTAACAGTACCTTGTTGAGTTGATTTTTTTACTGACTTCAAAAAGAAATAGGTTAACCATTCGGATGTTTTTTCAACCGACTTCCAAAAAGGAGGAGGTTCTCAATTTGACTGTATTTAAAAAAAAAGTTTTTTTAATGTTTGTTACCTCATAACTTTCGATTGGGTGAACCAATTTTGATGATTCTTTTTTTATTTGAAAGCTGGGCCTTTCCGTGTGGTTCCATTTCAATTTATTCCAGTTCTGACAATGGCATCCATGAGAAGTCGGTTGCCTCATGTTTTTAAACTATAATTATTTATGTTTGTTACCGCTTAACTCCGTCATTAATAAAACGACTTGAAAAAAAAATACTTTTGTTTGGCATTTTTGAAAGTATTTCAGGTTGGCTTACTAGAAATTTCATCACAATCCGTTTAGTTTATTGGCCTTTAAATCAAAATTGCGAATTTTGAATTAGGTTTTCAGTTTTTAAACTGAAAAATTATCTTATTTCTCGCTGTGAGTTGATGTAACTAAACAAACAATAATTACGTAAGTAAATGTAACAATTTTTAGTTTTCTTTTATTATTATTGCGCTTAGTATCGTTTACGTAAAAGCAACTGGCGGAAGGAGTTATGGCACTGTGGCAGTTTTATGTCCTTGTAGCCTAACTCCGGCAACTTATAAATGATCACAATGTTAGGTGTATTTTGTATTATCACGCCCATTTAACTATCAACAATACACCTCATTGTCTAAAGCTACAATCCGTTTGAATTTGTAAAATAAAATTATGAGTAACACGATGTATAAATTGAAAACAAATTCTCATAATAATTTATAGAGTAATCTTAAATTTCCGCAAATATTATCATCATTTACAATAGTTACTTGACCTTGACCTTGACCTTGACAAGGCCAAAAAGCGGTTTGAAATCAGAATTTCCACGTGATGCTAAATTTGCGAACGTCTTTCTGCCGTTTGCATGAGGTAGTCTATATACAATTTGTGGCTTGGCATCTCGCACTATGCATACCAAGTGCTCTCTACGCAAAAACTTTTCGATCTCATTGCCTATCAAATCTGAGTACTCTTTGCCCTGGACACTGCCACTATTATACTAGAACAACAGAAATACTCGAACTTTCACCTCTATCATGGGACCCGATGACAAATTAATAAATCTCAGCTAAACACAAATCTTCGATACTTGTTGACACCTTTAACGACTTCTGCGTGCATAGGGAAAGTTTGCCATAAAAATATAAGGCGGTATTAATTAATATGTTTTGATAACAAAAAAGACAACTGTCATCTTGTTTCACCTGTGACCACGGACGCTGCAGTGTTCGAAACGTTAGGTCATAAAATTATGTAAAATATACGCTATATATCCGTTAAAATTTGTTTAATTTCAATGCGTATAAAACGATCACGAAAATCTTAGAAATAGTTACTATACGATAGTTTTACTTCCTCTATACCTAAGCTTCACGACTGGCCTCAAGTGCGTTTTCCAAGTAACCCATTTGCCCGTGAAACCCGTTCGTCCACAATAGCCCCGCGTCCGTTCCTTCAGAGTGTAAATCTCTTTGTTCGCCTGAATTACAGGGAGCAGGGTCTTTCGGTCCAACACCACCTGCGTATTTACGACCCTGCCACCCATACCTGAGCACACACTTCGATACGATTTACAGTTTCTTGAGATCTGTTACCTGTATAAATTTTATTGCGTATCCTAAAAGAAATCAAAGATACATAATATGTACTTATAAAAGGTAAAAGGTGCATGGAGCTACTGTTCGCACCTTTGGTGTGGTTTGGACTAACTATCAATTTTATTCTTTTTTGTATTGGACCCCGCGATTAGCGTTTTGCCAATGTCAAGTATTGAAATATTTTAAAATTTCTTGAATAATACAAGTTATATAGTGTTCTAGTCACAGTTTAAGTCACGTAAGCAGTCATTTTCAAATTTAAGTCTTGCTTCAGTGAAGTGATAGCGACTTTACTAGAAGCTTCTATGAAGTTTTGCCGACAACGTAAAATCACACGTTTCACTGCTTTATTTTACTTGCCCACATTCATGCACTTGATGGAACACATAATGAATAAAACACCACCATTTTTATAGCATTAATGTTCAAAATAACACAAGTTTAGGAAAATAAAACAAAACAACAACATGTTACTAAGACGTTCCCGCCAAAACTTCAACTATCAATTTGGGTCGTTAGAATCCATCGGTTCATGCTAAGAAAGTCATTAGCAACGAACAAAGATTGGAACATCGCCGCAAAGTACGGTTTAAGATATTTTATTTCATTTCGAATATAAACTGTTCACTTAACATGAAATTAACTAGGTATATTACTAAAATATTGAGTTAGTAAAGTTGCTTGCTTATCAGTTTTAATCGGACTAATTTCGGTAAGTTTGAAGTCAATCTTCATCGTGTAACATGAACATGCGTCATCTTTTCATGGTGATTTTTCTAAAAATCCGAACGAAACGATTTATCCGCTTCAATTGTGCGGACTGCCATATTCCTGAGTCGGTTGTTTCTCGATTGGGTCTGAATCTTTCAACTGAGTGAATCGATACTTCTAAGTAAGCGCACTCCATCGTGGACGTATGCCTGGAACAGATCTAATTTTACTGGCGATTTAAGTTTATATCTTTCAAGAAAGTAAACTGAACAAGATTATTGTTATTAGCAATATAAAAATCAAAATTACAAGTGAAAGCGCTCCGTTTGAAATTTTGGATTACCCCCTAATAACACAATGTTGTTTTTCCAAGTTTTTAGCCCTGGAAGTCTATTTCTAGTATTTCCCGTCTTCTATCTATTTATACATTATTTGTTTCACCAAATATTACAACTTACTTATTTTAGTTGACCTTCAAATGTGGCGACCCTACCTTACCATTATCTGATCTGATGCTATCTATAAATCGATATAGTAGTTCCTTATAAAAATATTTTGATGCGTCACTACAAAATAATTTAGTGCTGGGAGTACTGAGTGTGAGTATTAAAAAGCTCCTAACCTATTTTAAAAGCTTTTATTTAAGTTGAAGCCGTATTTGTATTAATCGAATGTTATCTTACGTTCCATTTATTAAAATCGTTGGAAGTTACACTGATTGACCGCGTGAGTGACGCGAACACACAGACGCGTTTTAAGTGACGTAAAAATAAAACTTCAATAATTTTGTTGAAGTTTCCGGCAGCCTAGTGGTGAGACCGTCTGACTTGTGATCCACAGGTCCTGGGTTCGAATCCCATGGCACGCACCTCTGTCTTTTCGAAGTTATGTGCGTATTGTTGATTGCCGCCAACTTCAAACGGTGAAGGAAACATCGTGAGGAAACCTACATGACGTCTGAGAGTTCTCAATGATCTTGAAGATGTGTGAAGTCTGCCAACCCGCACTTGGCCAGCGTGGCAGACTATGGCCTAACCCTTCTCACAATGAGAAGTTGGCCCGTTCCCAGCAGTGGGACAGTTTGTACAAACAGGACTGATAAAAAAAGAAAAGTTATTTCCTCCTACAAAACAATATAATAGGCTAAAATTCTTAGAAGTGCATAAGCCTACATACTTACTTAAAATTCAAATATCTCTTGCTTGCATACTAATTTTTTTATTTTTTTATTTGAGCAACATCTGTCACGTGTTTATCGTAATAGAAGGTTCTGAAATCTCGGTTAAAAGGAGGAGAAGTTTATTAGGAGTCGATTGTCTGTCGATTTTGATTAAATTTCGCAAAAACATATCACTCACTCCTTAATAAAAATTATATAATAATATAATTAGCATGCTTTTTTGTAACAATAATGCAAGTAATGTGGTAAAAACTTTGTGCACGCGAGTTATATTGTTCGTTTTATTAAGTTACTTTGAAGCCAAAAGTTCCCGACAATGGAAATCGTTTGCGCAGCGCCTTACTCACTACGCTGGTAAATTCTATTTGTTTTTTATTCAATAGCTAGCACATTTTGTGCCTAATGCCAAGCTAGTGAGTATTATTCAATGTAAGTAATCCAATATATTCTGCTATAGGCGGCAAAATCCTTTGAGCCTCATTTTATAAAACCTTTCCTCCGAGATTTATTAGGCCTGAAATATTTTACACGCTATCTCTTAAAAGCCTAGATTTTATTAAGATAGCCCAAAGAGACGTTTATTCACCTTGCCCCTTTTCTCGCCTCTTGGTTATAGTGGGCGTCTTTTATAACAATTTAAGTTATTGTGATTAAGCGAAAACTCTATTTTTCGTTTTCAAGGATTTAGAAAATCGTTTACAGTACTTGTGCTAGTATTTTTTTTTTTCTATATTTCTCAAAATATTAAAAGAAGGGTGCTAGGAAATATGTATGTCAATGTTAGCGGTTTCCTTTTTTAAGCTTACGTACTCAGGGAGCCTACTCGTGAGGCTACAGTGTCTGTCTATCTGTCTGTCTGTCCCATACTTAAACTGCTGTATCTTTTAAACGGTAATGAGTCCAAATTGTAAATTGGCAAGAGCGTTTTTTTTTTTTTTTAGAAGATAGATCTACGATTGACCACCAACTCGCCTGATGTTAAGCGACGGTGTGGCCGAAGATGGAGCTCGTCGATCTAGAAGATATCTATTCACTCTAGCCTTGAAAATTCCAAGATTGTAGGTCTCAGGAAACAGAGATGGCGGCAACGAATTCCATTCTTGTGCAGTACGCAACAGGAATGTGGATCGATATCGCTGAGTACGGATTTTCGGCATTTCAACGAGAAATGGATGGGGGCGTAGGGTTTACTTTGATGTAAATCTACAAAATTAAATACCAAACTTGGTCAATTGCGAAACAAGCTTGCCCAAATAATTTTTGAAAAATTGTTGAGCGAGAGCAGCGAGTTAAATTCTCTTTGTTTATTCCACAAAAAGAAAGAAACGAAACATAGCAAGTGAACGTTTTGTTGACACTTGGTGTCAGAGTAAACGGAAGTATTAAAATCTCTTTGGATAAAGAAAATAGGTCTGTAACACTTACTTATGTGAACTTGGTATTGTGTGAACGTTAAGCATTTCTGGATATTTCTACTGTAGAAAATATGTGAAGTTTCAAATATTATTAGATATAAAGCACATATAATTGATTTACTAGCCCGGTGCTGTTTGAAAAAACGCATCTTATATTTTTGCGAGAGAAATAATATTATTATTACAAAACATATAGCCTATGACACTCAAGGAATAAAGACCAATCTAACGACACCTCGTACATCAGAATGAGTCAAGCCGTTTAGGCTATAGGTGACATGTAGAAACATACATACAAACATTCACACACTCGAAAAACATAACCCTCCTTCTTACGCAATCGGGTCAAAAATAAATAAAAGCTATATTACATTATTTTAGAATATGAAACAAACAAAAACGAATAAATGTATGTGCCTAATCAACCTAAAGTTTAATAGTTATAATTAACATGCTCCATTATTTCCAGTAATATAACTTTTATAGTAAGTACATACCGTAACACCTATTTTCGTAATTTTTGTTAAAACATTCCAATCTCATTAATTCCAAAGCGGCGCCACGAGAGGTTCTTATCGTCAGGCAAAATGGAAATAATTTAACCAATTACTCATTTTTGAATAATCAGACACACCCGTCAAAAATATTACGCTTCTGCCGTACTCAACAACACTTTGTATTATGAAAAAATGGTTTTACATCGAATTACGCAGTCATCATCATCATCATCTTTATTGTACATCCATAAAGTAAAAACTTAAAATAACTAATAAACTTAAACAACAGTATAAAGAAGGCCTTATCGCATAGAGCGATATCTTCCAGGCAACCTTAGGGTGGATAGAAGTAGTATAATTTAGAATATGGAGGTTTGTGGTTTGTATGTATGTATGCATGTAGAAACATACATACAATCACATCTATTTTCCCGTACGGGGTAGGCAGAACATCAAAGAGCATGAGGCTGTTTGACTACACATTTGACCATGGTGAGAGGATTAGGTGGGAAGGAGAGGGTATTAGGGAGTTAGAAGGTATTAGAGGGAAAGATGTAATGTTGGTATGTAGTGACAGGTAGTCAGCTCATCGCCTACATATACAACAATTTCCCTCAAGTCTCTTAACTGACTGTTACAGTATGCCGGGAAGAGAAGCAGCGGGTGGATTCAATGTTTTTCTTTTTCTTCCCTCATATACACTTTATAGCTTAGGTATAAAGTATACCACCTGCCGATTTCACCGGATATTTCGTCTATAACTAGAAAAATATGTAATCCGTATTTAAATTTCTTTTTTCTGTTTTTTAACTATAATTATAGGCTGGTTTCGGCTCTA
The DNA here is from genome assembly GCA_947563715.1 of Lycia hirtaria. Classification (NCBI taxonomy): domain Eukaryota; kingdom Metazoa; phylum Arthropoda; class Insecta; order Lepidoptera; family Geometridae; genus Lycia; species Lycia hirtaria. The sequence continues at coordinate 27,243,554 of OX387381.1, read as the reverse complement.
TGACCACCAAAAGTTCGTACTTATTCTCTAAATAAAGGTCAATATAATGTACAGAAAAATGTTATCAAAATCATAGAACAAAATATGATGTTCGTAATATTTTAGTCAAGATGTTGTCCGCAGTTTTCGTAACAAAAATCAGGGATTTCATATTTCATTTTCATTTTTTTTTTCATATTTCATATTTTCAAAAATCATAATGAGAAAAATAGAAGCCTTCCCAATTCGGCATATGTTAAGGTTTTTACTGTGAATCCAGCTTAATAACGTCTTAGGTAAGCATATGTAAAATGTACGTGGTAAATGCCAGATAGTGTATCTAGATTAATGTTATAAGTAACTTCAAAAACTTTTTAAAGTCACTCAAATAAACTCAAGTAATTTAAACTCAGATAAAACTTGAAATATCTTGCAAAGGTTTAGGTTAAACAAGTTTATCTTAGCGCTAAACTTTAGAACTAAGTTACTGGGAATTGGTTATAACTTTGTATGCTTACTTATGTATATTAGCTTTAGTATTAAACTTAGGTAGAACAACCATAATATATGTCTACATCATCATCATCATCTCAGCCACAAGAAGTGCTGCAAAGACAAAATTTATTTAATAAATAAATATTTAAATATTTGTATTTGTGGACATTTCACACAACACCATCTAGCCCAAACTAAGCAAAGCTTGTACTATGGAACTAGGTGGCTGATAGAATACATATATACTTTTTTTTTTGTAAATATATACATATGATACATAGAAACACCCAGACACAGAACAAACATCCAAGCTCATCACACAAATGTTTGCCCTGGGTGGGGATTGAACCCACGACCTTTCAGTTCAGCAGGTAGACATAAGCACACTACCAACTGAGCCACAAGGCCAGTCGTTTTTTTTTCATCTTATTATTGTATATAGTGATCGGATACTTAATGCCTAACATCACCAATTTTGTTGTTGTTGTTTTCAGTCTAAAGTGCCCCACCGCTGGCCAAAGGTCTCCCTCGACTTCGAAGGCCTCGACTTTTCCATTGTTGGCGGTTTTGAGCGTTGGTGTACCAGTTTTTTTTTAATGACCAATTGTATAATATTAAAACACGAAAACACAGAATTTAGAATAAAAAACTATCCAGCTATATTCAGTCGAAATCCTACTAAGTAGAATTAAAATATTTAATCAACACTATGACACAACATATATAAAGAAAGAAGAACAAATAATCTTTCCCTGATTGAAACGGCATACTCGTACCAACTGGCATTACTTTTTCAACACACAAGGGTCATTCTAGCGTGGATACATCTAATTATTCCCTAGTTACAGTAGCGAGAGTGCAAACCGGCTGAATTATATTCTGCCTTCAAATAAACTAATGGCAAACGATTTACTCCGTCATAATGTAAATGGCTGCGGGGCCTGTACCGCAATATTACGTGACATAAATACAGTAACTCATCTGCCCCGATTTCACTCTCTCTGAATGCTCAGTGTTTTTTTTCTTTCGTTTTTCTTAATTCAGATCTTGGCTCTTTAACTATTCCATATTAAACTACGTTCGCTAGCGGTTATAGTCTTCCCCGACATGATTTTTAGGGTTCCGTACCCAAAGGGTAAAAACGGGACCCTATTACTAAGACTTCGCTGTCTGTCTGTCTGTCTGTCTGTCTGTCTGTCTGTCTGTCTGTCTGTCTGTCTCCAGGCTTTATCTCATAAACCGTGATAGCTAGAAAGCTGAAATTTTCACAAATGATGTATTTCCGTTGCCGCTATAACAACAAATACTAAAAATTAAAATAAAAAAAATATTAAGGGTACATACAATAAACGTGTTTTTTTCGTATGTTTTTGCTCAATATTAAAAACGGTAACAGGTAGACGCTTCAAATTTTCACAGAATATTTACTTGTATATTACCTTTCAAAATAAATAATTAAATAACAATAAAGTAAATATTAAAGGGGGACTCCCATACAACAAACGTAATTTTTAAGCAATTTTTACTCGATCTCAATTAACAGGTAGAAACTTGAATATTTGTAAGTAAATATTTAGAAATATATTAACTATAAAAATAAATACCTAATCTAATACATAAAAACTCACAAAATGAAAATAATCCGTGCATCTAAAAGCGGTGCGAGCGCCGGTTTAGCGGGGTAGCGGGGGAGGTAACATCACGGAGCGAGCCATAGCCGCGCGTATTCGCGCGAGCGTCGTTGTGCTGCCCGGATGTGTATCGAAAATCTACCTATAAGTTTGCAATTTACTACTTGGAATTTCGTTGATTTCTCGTTATTTTATAAACAGAACTAAACTTTGTAGTATTATAGATGATAGTACGGAACCCTTGGTGCGCGAGTCCGACTCGCACTTGGCCGATTATTTCTTTCTCCTTTATTTTGTTCCACGTATGTTCTTGGATTTTCTGATTTTATTCTAACGTATAATAGTTTCTATAAATTTAAATGTTTAAAGAAATAGAACAATAACATTTTCAAGTTTCACAAGGTCAAGGTTGTTTTTCAAAGTTTGTAAACCAATTGTCATCTTCATGAACCTATGCCCACGGCTGGGCATAGGCTACCCTTATACTATGCTATTCTCCTCTGTCCTTTGCCAATCGCCTTCATTCATATTCTATTTTGTTCATCTCATTCTCATAAAATTTAAATACTTAATTCTTAAATGACATATATATAATATGTTATTTCATAGGAACAATAATTTAAATTCATAACATACTAAAATATATTAAACTTAACTCATATTTTATTTTATCACGATATCTAAAAACTATATATATATATATATAATTCTTACTATTCATTTCGTGCATCTCTTAACCATATTTTTTATAATACAATTATAATAAAAAAATTACAAAAAAATGGCTGAACCGATTTGGAATCGCAGAGTTCCACCTACACGTTTTTCTTTGCAAAAGTGTAAAATATTAAGGATTATCGTATAAACATCTGCACATTTTCTAATTTTCGAAGACGAGCATTTGACATTCTATGACAAATCGCATTCTTGACAAAAGAAAAAAAGAGCGAGTGAAGAGAGGCCTCTTTAAAAAGTTTACAATCGTGAAGGATTTTTTATGTTGCGTTTGAAGTCGGTTTTTTAATAGAAAAATTATGTATTATTTATAAAATGGGAAAGGAAGAGGGGAACCTTTATCCTTTATCCAGGAGTGGGAAAGTATAGGTTAATAAAAAAAAATGAGCTCCAGAGACTCCGGAGTCCATGCGTTCTATACTCGTCTTCAGTTGCAACACGTCGAGCAACGCTGTGTCGGCCCTTTCTACTTCATATTTAATGTGTACCCTCTGTGTGTGTGTCTGTAACCTCTGTATAGATAAAATCTCTTTGGTGGTAAAGTATAAATTCGAAAAGGACAACCATAACTTCATACATGTGTGTGTGTTATATGTATATACGTCAACTTGTGTATGTGTCACTGATGTCTAAGTAAGAACACGCTCGATGTGTTTTGTTTTGCCCGTTTGAGAGCTAGAATGCTACACACAGACTAGTTTTTAGCCCACTACTAGGTAGTGGGCTAAAAACCCCACAGCTAAAAAGTAAAATATAATAATAAATGATAGTAAGTTACATCTACACGTATAAAAGTTGATTAACTGCAGATATTTCATATCTCTCCCCGTTTGTATAATAAAAGATTTCTTGTCGAGGAAATGTGGGTGAAATGAAAGGACGAAGATTTGAATAGATAAATAATATGATGTACGTATGAATGAGATTTTATAACAATGGTTTATTGCTGAACAATGTATCATCACTTATTAATATATAAGTATTTGTAAAGATCTACTTCCTATTTTAGAGTCCAGCTTCAGTAGACTAATATTATTCGACTGGCCTTGTGGCTCAGTTGGTAGTATGTCTACCTGCTAAGCTGTAGGTCGTGGGTTCGATCCCCACCCAGGGCAAACATTTGTGTGATGAGCATGAATGTTTGTTCTGTGTCTGGGTGTTTCTATGTATCATAAGTATAGGTATATATTTACAACAAAAAAAAGTATATTATATGTATTCTATCAGCCATCTAGTTCCATAGTACAAGCTTTGCTTAGTTTGGGCTAGATGGTGTTGTGTGAAATGTCCCCAAATATTTATTTTATTTATTTATTTATAAAATGTATATTTCGTGCAGAATTCACAAACACTTAATTCCTACGTTTATAGCATCAAACAAAAGGTCCTGTTTTAAGTACACACATATTGATGTGTAACTATTGAACCCTACATTGCGCATGGCCCTACACGCACTTGGCCAGCTTATTATTTATATAATATTTTATAAAGTGCCCGATTGTACAAGCCAAGTAGCCAAGTAGCCAGTAGAGGTGCCAAGTAGACGCGTTTGATAGACTTCAAAGAGTATTGTACTATAGACTTGATGTCTTTGCGATCATAACGATAGCTCCGACGCGAAAGTTTCTTTGAGATATTTTGCGGGTAGTTTGAAACACGCACACAACTTTAAAAGGAAATGTGGTTGCCACGTAGGTCTTGAACCAACATTTCCAAATCGGAGAAAAATCTTTCACCTAGGCTGCCACAAAATAAATGTAAAAGGTAACTAATAAAGTAAAATAAATAATGTGTATTCCTCAAAGATAAATGGCCTTTGAAATTCCGACTTGAGCGGTAGTTTAATAAGATTTACAGAACAAATTAGTATTCTAAATTACTTGACTAGAGGGCGTCAGCTTATATAAGTATCTAATTTATGAGAAAATCAAAGCTGTTTAAGTTATAAACAACGTTTGTAATATTAGGTTTCTGACAACATTAGGTTGTTAAAATACTTGTGATATTTATTCGAATTTAACCTATTTCAGAAACAAACAAGAATATCAACAACTAAAATGAAAGCTAACTAATATTAATTTCAAAGAAAAAGTAGAATAAACTAACAAATATAAATCTAGTGTAATAAATCTATTGAGGTACAATAAAAGTTTCCGGCAGGCTAGTGGTGAGACCGTCTGACTTGCGATCCGCAGGTCCTGGGTTCGAATCCCACGGCACGCACCTCTGTCTTTTCGAAATTATGTGCGTATTGTTGATTGCCGCCAACTTCAAACGGTGAAGGAAAACATCGTGAGGAAACCTACATGTCTGACAATGACCTTGAAGATATGTGAAGTCTGCCAACCCGCACTTGGCCAGCGTGGCAGACTATGGCCTAACCTTTCTCACAATGAGACGATGGCCCGTTCCCACCAGTGGGACAGCTTGTACAAACAGGGCTGATAAAAAAAACCTTGTTTTGTTTACTTTACCAAAAAATGAGACAGTAATTTTGCTTCAGATAGCTCCTCTAGGACGTAAGTACATACAGCTCAATGCTATGTAAACGCTATTTGCATTTATTCTATTCAACCAGTAAACCTAAGCTCCGATATTCTCACAAAGACCTTGCATTTGTAAATGTCTTGTGTTCGATGTCATTACTGGAAATATCTGTTATCTGCCGTGAAACTAGGTTGGATTTCCATAATAATAGCTTGTCGAGTATTGAATGGAAGAGATAGGATTGCGCGTGCTATTGAAGCCTTTTGTTGTGATAGCAATTTTTTCCTGCTAATGACAATACCGCTTTAGGTGAAGTGGATCTGATGCTAGTGACTGTAGATGTGGAACAAATAAACAAGTATCTATATTAAAAGAAAAACAAAATAACCGACTACAAAAAAAAACAGTTTTTGGAGTCTAACTTACGATTTCGTTACGCTTGATACGCTGTTGAGTGGGCGTTTTTAATCACTGTTTTAAAAATAATTTTTAAAATAAGATAAACAGCAATAGAAGTCTAAAAACTCTATACTAAATCATATGGAAGCAAAATACATGTTTCACAATAAAGAGAAATGAGATAACGTCACTGACATATGTCTCGACAAAAATGACAAATGTAACATATAACTTGTAGTGCCAAAAGTAATAAAATAAAACCATAATAAAGTAGCTCTTTTATTCCATTTGCGTAAAAGCTTCAGCTTTTATCCGTTTGAAAACTGGAGCTAGACAAATTGTTACTTTACGCACAAAATAAAATAATAATTTTTGGGACTTCCATGTATATCCATAAACATTAAATGTACATATTTTAAGTTAATTTATAGACCCAGAAGATGACTGATTGGCATGTTGACACATCATTTTAGATTTGTTGATTTTACTAATTTAGGTACATTTTATTAAATTGATAGCCTCTTTATTTTTTGACGTCGGTTAATAAAACTACCATATTATTTTCCGATGATACGTTCTAGAGACAGACAGTTTTTTTTTATTCAGAAATTAAAAACATTAGTACATATTATCGTAACGATTGTGAGGTCACCACAAAATAAAAAAAAAACTTAAATAAATATTTTTTTTTCGTATCTTAAAGATTACTTCACAAATCTCTTACCAAACCTTTTAAGTAATTGTCATTTGTATAAAAGTTCTATTATTTTAAGTAAGTGCAAAGGCTTTTAGTATAACGATGTCTTTCGGGCATCCCCTAAATGACAAAAGTCGCTCACCCTGGGAATCACTTAGCTGAATAAATCTGAAACCTAGCCTGTATGACATGTTTCAACCGGACTACATTATTTTCACAATTTTTACCAAAACTTGAATCTTTTTGGTTAAAAACTAAGAACTGGTTCGACAAGCGCATTTTTTTCTGTTAGATCTACGATTACCCGCGTGATGATGTGGCCGAGGATGGAGCTCTAGCATTGAAGATTCAAGATTGTACGTAACATACGAATTAACTTATGTTGGTTTAAATGAAATTTGCATTTTTTTATATAACTAAATAATTTCTTCATTATATGCTACTAGCATGATTATTGGGGGGGGAAGACTTGACGTAACATTTTTTTTACTTCAAAGTTTAATAATATATCCCAAACGGAAAAATTAAAAAATGTTTTTCGCATACCTCAAATGTTTTTTTGATTACCTATGCAACCAAATCTCATACGACGAGACAAATAAACAAAAATGTAGGGGAGGTACCCCAAAGTTTCTAGTACTAATAGTCTTTGAGCAAAGTCGCGGACAGACAGACAGACGGACGGCGAAACTATAAGGGTTCCTTGTTTACTACGGAAAAGCAAAGAGCGAATGGTTAAAAATTGCACACTGTAGAGGGGTGTAGGTCAGGTATTATAAACACTGTAAAAGGGTGTTTTGTCAGTATAAAACATAGTACTTAAACAAGTAGCAAAGTAACGCCTGATTCAATAAATTAGTAAAAAAAATGTTTGCACAATAGTTCTGGGTCATTTATTGTTCCCGTCCATATGAACAGAAGCCCAATGCTTAACATTGGACTTCCGATAAATTCAGAGATAGCCAAATTTTGTTGCCGGAGCGGCACAATCGAAGCCAGAAGGCAGACACTCTGGATCTTATTATGGCAAAGAAGTCCGGAACCCTCGTCTCAGCAAACACACTCGACGCACTGCAGTACCGCGGCAGCCTTATAAGAGTCCGGAATGTGTCATTATACTGGACTCTAGTGGTGTTAATCTTGTACTGTCGGTATTCTTTTAATATATAAGTATATAAAAGAGGAGATAACATCATATGGTTACTTGGAAGAAATCGCTCCAAGAATAAGGCTACCTTTGTATTAACGATGACATCTATTGTTTATTCTTAAATATTATGTACGGATGTACAATAAGTTTATATTCTATTTATTATAAGATACTCACACTTTTATTATTCCATCAAGATAAAATTACATTTACACTTATTTATATTGAAGGATAGAATTACAAAGCGAGACTAAGAAAATAAATAGTATTTTTACTGAAGACACTTTCCTAGAAAGCCTCTTTATACACGATTGTTTTAAAGACATTCAATACAAATTCTACGAGTACAAACTCCACTAGAGAGTTCTGCTACATATCTACAGTACATAATAGGTATACTGAATTAACAATTTGTACCTTACCGCTAATTCCCTCAGGAAATCTGTTTTAACATTGCCCACGCAATCCCTGCCCCTAATCACTGTTTACCCACGTTCACGTGAATGGGGTGGTCTCTGAATAAATGCTTCCTAGAAGGTACTATTTCACTGGCCTCGTAGCTCAGTTGGTAGTATATCTGCCTGCTAAGCTGTAGGTCGGGGGTACAATCCCCAGCTAGGGCAAACATTCGAATGATGAGTATGGATGTTTGTTCTGTGTCTCGGTATTTCTATGAATCTTAAGTAGGTATTTACAAAAAAGTATATGTAAATTGTATCAGCCATCTAGTTTTCATAGTACAAGCTCTGCTTAGTTTGCGCGAGATGGTGTCGTGTAAAATGTCCATCAATACACGGACCCAGGGTTTATTTTTTTATTTTCATCAAAGCTGCCTAGTGTAATTAAGTTACAAAAATAGTGGTAGTTTAAGCAGTTTATATTGATATCTTAGTTAACTTTTAAACAAATATTTTAAATCCTGTTTTAGCTTGTGCCAATGAAGTTATTTAATATGACACCCCACATGATACGGTTAAATAAAGCACTTTAAAATTTGGATCCTCTTTCCTTGCATAAAGCCCCAAATTTTTTGTAATTTAGTAAAAAAATACAGTTTTCGGATTTTTGCCTTTCCTTCTGTACTATATGACAATGCTTCTTGCCAAATTTCACACTTATAGATCAACGGGAAGTACCCCATAGGTTTTGATTCCCTTGTGACTGTCGAAATATGCGTTTTTTGCGATATATTCGGCTGTAACTTTTTTGATGTAACTGAGAAGTTTGATTTTTCTTTCTGCAGCAAGAGACTATGGATCTGCGTATAATATGGTTTTAATTTCAACTCGATACCTTCACGCATTCTCGAGATACAGGTCTTGACAGACGGACAACAAGTGATCCTATAAGGGTTCCGTTTTTTCCTTTTGAGGTACGGAACCCAAAAAAAAATATAAGATATGAAAAATATGAAAAATAAGAGTTGCTATCTTAGATAGCAACTCTTATTTTTCACGTAAGCTTGTTAGAATATTTTGTTTCTAGCTCTTTAAGCAATGTCAAATATTCTAATTCCAGAAATGCCTAAAGGCCATCAATAATAAAATTATGTTTGGATATATTAGCATCATTAGGGCTACAGGAGAAGCTTAATTTTTATAAATTTATTTTATTTTATATATTTATTTCATTGAAATTATCAACTACTCAGAATTTGTTTTTTCCTTAGCTATTAATACTCGTATCATTATGAAACAAATATTATACGCTTTAGGCGTTCTAATGTCAGTGATGTTGCAGTTGTCCATAGGCGACGGTTATCGCTTACCATCAGGCGAGCCGTCTGCCTTTTTGCTTCGCCTATTTTATAAAAAAAATATCTAATATTTCATGGTTCGTTATTAAATGTGAATATTTTTTATATCAAATACGCATTATTATAAAATAAGAGTATTCTTATTAGGCATTCTAATCCTAATATTTAAACGAAAGATAATTTTATCTCTCTGTCTGTTTGTTACTTTTTATATGGCTAGCGCCTTTATTAACTACAACACAACAATATACAGACTCAACTAACTAAACTACTACACAAAAAGCACATCGATCACCCCAGACCGATGAAGGTCTAAAGATAATCCAAATGCTCAAACCCACTACCAGTTGGCAGCGTACCCAGCATGCTGCCGCATTGCCACGTGGTTACTTATTTTTATTTTATCGATTTAACGGATGAAATGATCATAATACGAGATGAATTCACGTTTGAAAGAAATGCAAGTCACGGTCACCCATCAGAAGACTGACCGGTCTTAAGCAACGAAAATCGGTCTTCATGTTCGGTTAGTCTTCGGATGGTTGACCGTGAGTGACATTTATTTTTGATAGCGCTGCCGTGGTTCGGATGTTATGCTAAATTGTAGGTCTCGTTGTTTGTTCTTAAAAAGATCCAGCCTCAAACCAGGTCAGGGACATTCCGGCTTCTTAAAAACTCTAACACTAGGGCTAGCAACTCAGTCTATACGAACCTTTTCATCATCATCATCTACAGCCTTCTCTATCCCCTTGCCGGGTTAAGGCCTCTTTCTTATCTTGCCATATTCCTCGGTCCTACGTGCCTGTGCCAATCGAGTCCAGGTTCAACCCGCGAAATATACAAACTTAGTATCTGTAATAGCGGAACAGACCGGTAAAAGGGGCTCACGGAATACTCCACTGCCGTTCTTCTCCCTCTAGGTGGGCTGGTCTTCTTGTTGTTGTTGATGAAACTCTTTTTTGTTGAGGTACACAACACAACGGAATTCCAGCCCGGGTGTCGGACACGTCGGAGCGCTTGAAGTTTTTTTTAATGTGGCGTGGTCGGTGACTACCAGCGAATAGACATAGAAAAAGAAATGATTGTAAAAATATGCGTGAATGTCTTTGTGTCATGTGCGTCAATGCAAAGTGCATAAATTAAAGAAAGAACTAAGCTGATCGCACACTGGCGGACGACAGGGCAGAAGCATCGAAGAGGCTTTGCCAGCGCCAGCGCGCACTAACGACGTGTTCGTGATGGTGCTAGCGGATGCCGGCATACCAAGTGGCATACGAATAAAATAAAAACCAGCCAAGTGCGAGTCGGACTCGTGCACGTAGGGTTCCGTACCATTATCCATAAAAACGGCAAAAAATCAGATTTGTTGTATGGGAGCCCCCTTAAATATTTATTTTATTCTATTTTTTAGTATTTGTTGTTATAGCGGTAACGGAAATACATCATCTGTGAAAATTTCAACTGTTTATCTATCACGGTTCATGAGATACAGCCTGGTGACAGACGGACGGATGGACTGACAGACAGCGGAGTCTCAGTAATAGGGTCCCGTTTTGGTACGGAACCCTAGTAAAAAATACATAGCTTTGGTGTCATTATAACCATGTAATCAATTGTTTCTGTGCATATTAGTAAGGTACGTGTGTATAAATAACATAAATATTTATTATTGGTTATAAAGTTTTTCCGTAAGCACGCGTACGAAGCCACGAGTAGCAACTTCTAGGAAATAAGTAATTAGACTTTTAATAAATTTGCCCAAAATTCGAAAAACCACTAAAGCAAACACGCACTCCAAGTTTTCGGAGTTCAGAAACCTCAAACCATTTAAATGAGGCACTCGAGAAGCTTCAAAAAGCACTATTGTTGCTTCATTACAAGGATCTCAACGTATTGGGCTGAGACTAAGCGATCAGTCATGCATGTAAGGAGGAAAAGTTTGAAATCACGTTCTTGTTTAAATATTGGAACACGGAAATGAAGGGCCTTACCGAAAAACTTTATTTAACTTTAAGTATTGCTTAACATATTTTGTCAACTTCTCACTGACACGTAATGACACTTGCGGAAAGAAGACAGAGAATTTAAGACGATGGTTAATGTTAAGTAACGTTTTTCGGTAAGGCCCGAAGTGTCGCAATTAAGATAATTAAAACGCAGAGTTGGGTGGTGCTGTTTTTTCGCGCGCATGCGATACGCTTTTTTTTGATATAAAAATACTGAGTGTACTTTTGGTCAATGGTAACGTTAACCCTATAATACACTATTAAACGTTTCATCATCATCATTATCATCTCAGCCATAAGGAGTTCACTGCTGGACATAGGCCATGGATTCCCAGAAAGACCGGTTGGAAGCGGCCTGCATCCAGCGTCTTCCTGCCACTTGTATGTTATCTTCTGTCCACCTTGTGGCTGGTCTTCCTACGCTGCGCTTGCCGGTTGGTGGTACACCATTCGAGAACTTTTCGGCCCCATCGGCCGTCATCTCTACGTGCTATCTGCCCTGCCCACTGCCACTTCAACTTGCTAATCCGCTGTGCTATGTCGGTGATTTTTGTACGTCTACGGATCTACGGATTTTGTACGTTTAGCTTACACTATTTTATGAGACTATACGTATTAAGTAAGTTCGTATAGACTGAGTGGCCACCCCTATTGTCAGAGTTATTAAGCCGCCGAAAGGCCTCTGGCTTGGCTTGACGATTGCTGAACAACCGGGACCTATAATTGTACTTACTTACATAAATTATACTAAAACTAATAAGTAAATAATAAATATTTGTAATGCTGAGTAATTGGAGATAAAAAAATAAAAACACAAACTATTAAACTGTATTAAACATATTTATATTACGTAGCTGTTATTATGATATTTATCGTAGTTATATATTTACTTAAGTATTAATATTTCCTGTTATACTTTAGGTAATATATACAAGGTTGTCCATCGCTATCCAACACGGTGACGTATAACGCCATGGACACTTTTGCGCCTGGTACAGTGCGGGGCGGGCTTTTTGACTGAAATTTCTCTTCTCTTTGCATGATCTCATTCCCGCATGCCCATTTTTCTATCGGACAGTAAGAAGCATGAAAAGCGACATCGTTACATGGTTGGTATTCCGAAAACACGTACGAAACGCTTTGGCTCCACTTTCATTGTGCGTACCGCCAAAATGTGGAATGCTTCTTGAATGGGTCTTTCCGAATAGATATAATCTAAGTGTCTTCAAACCGCGAGTGAATCGGTTTCTTCTAGGCAGGCGCGCTCCATCGTAGACCGTAACTGTCGCTTAGCACCAGATGAGATGACGGTCAAGCTCAAACCTATCGTCGAATAAAAAAAAAAAATTATCATTGTTGTTTATGACAACAAACCGTTTTCTTTTTATATATTGGATTACTATTGCTACTAGTAGTGATAAGGCCGCCTGTTGCTTGACTATCATTTAAGCCTTTCGCTATAAAATTTTTGTTTTCTCTATCCATCTATTGATAAAATGATGTTTGTATTAGTTACTGTTAATAAATAAAATATAATTAGCAAAACATATATATGTATGTGACCCGAATGATGAGCACACTCGTAAGAATTCGCCATTTTTTTGTTGTGAACGAATCTTTTTACCAAATTTTTTCTCCACCGCCTCGTCTTTTTTTTATTTTCGAAATATGTGTTCGACGCGTCGTGGAATAACACATTTCGGATATAACGCGTGATGGGTTAGCTACATATATGCTACAAATTCATTGTATGTATATATATATATATATATATATATATATATATATATATATATATATATATATATATATATATATATATTATTTTATTATAGGCTTGCCCTTGACCGTCAGCTCACCTGATGTTGACCGTCGCTATGGCCCACGATGGACGTATCTAACCGGGCGTATCGGACCTGCTTATGTATTATCGAATGTTAAAATATGTAATAAATGATGTATTAATTTAATATACTCAATCAAATTATCATAGATATATATATATATTTATATATACAGTTTGATTTACTAAAAATATATTCAATAATTTTATATATAGAAAAAAAAAAATTGCTTAATAAAGACACCAAAATGGCACAAACATGTACGCATCGTTAGCAAAAATATCTCAATTGGTCACACAAAAAAACTTTTTTAACGACGAATCGGAAATAAAAGAAAAAAAACTAAGCTATGTCTATTCGTTAACTCAATTTAACGCTCACAATTCCGTAGAAACGGCAAACTTCTCGATCTCCTCAATCCCCGTTTGATGCTCAGCCAATAAAACTCGGCAGAAAAGAGTTTTGACAACTCCAATGAGTTGTTTCTTTTAAATAAAATAACTTTATGGAAATTACTCCGGCTTGTTTATTCCTGGGAATTATTATTCTATTAATTGAAACAGTTTTGAGTTGTTGAATAATTTTGCGATTATTGTGTTTTCGGGTTTTTTTTATTTTGCGAATTAATTTAAACAGAATAAAATAACATAGAATACTATAGTAATATTTAAGAGAACCTGAACTTTTATGATATAACGCGAGTTTATTAAGAATTGCCGCCACACAACAAAACAGGACGCTTATAGTTTTGCCATGACCGTCCGTTAGAAATATTGTAGATGTGGGAAAACCATTTTTCCCACATCTACAATTTATTGATATTAGTGTTGATTTTTTGTTAAAGCACAAGCTAGAGCTAAGTATCCCCACCTGGCAGTAGCAATTATAACGATAAAAAAGAATAAAACCGACCAAGTGCGAGTCGGATTCGCGCACAAAGGGTTCCGTACCATTATCTATAAAATCGGCAAAAAATCACGTTTGTTGTATGGGAGCCCCCCTTAAATATTAATTATATTTTAATTGAATTATTAATTTTTAAGGTGAATAATATAACTCAATATTCAGTGAATATTTCAAGCGTCTACCTATTGCCGTTATCAACATCAAGCAAAAACGAACAAAAAATCACGTTTGTTGTATGGGAGCCCCCTTAAATATTTATTTTATTCTGTTTTTAGTATTTGTTGTTATAGCGGCAACAGAAATACATCATCTGTGAAAATTTCAACTGTCTGACTATCACGGTTCATGAGATACAGCCTGGTGACAGACGGACGGACGGACAGACAGCGGAGTCTCAGTAATAGGGTCCCGTTTTCACCCTTTGGGTACGGAACCCTAAAAACTATCATAGCTAGAGTAGGTTAACTGTTTACGACTATTTAAACACTTTACAAGCTTGACTTATTGCATAAGGTTTCTTTTTGCTCGTTTAAAACCAAGTTTGTCTATTATAGTCACTAGCCTGCTACAATCAGTGCACTGGCCGTGAAAAACCTACGCTCACTCTGACACACCACTGGCTTCATCTGACCACTGGCTTCATCTATTTAGCACTGTAAAATGCACCTTACTCCACGTTAATTAAATCTATATTAAATTAAAGCACGTTATGCATGGCTGCAAGAATTCAAGGTCTCAAGCTTGCTGGAAAATTGCTCATAGCTTGGTTATTAAAGGCGGAGTTCGACGTTGACAAATGATCATTCTAATGTTAGTTTGATGGCTCTCGTGTGTGTGCCCCGATATGGTGTGATGTGATTTCAGGAAAGCGAATGTGGTTGTAATTACGAAATGTTTTGTTCGCTGTGTGTGATTGTATTTCAAAGAAAGATCATTATGTTAACTAATAAGATGGTTAACGAATTAATTTGGTGGTTGTTTCTTTGTTCTAGTCTTGTTAAAATACTGAAACTACCGACATGAAAATGCGCAGTTTTGTTTTAAAAACTAAAGTACTGAAACTATTTTAATAAAATTTAAATGGGCCCAATAAGAAAGGTCCCGTCTAATTAAATAAAAACAACCGGACAAGTGCGAGTCAGACTCGGCCACCGAGGGTTCCATACAAATTAGTAGATAGAATCATATCATATTTTTTTTTTATATTTTCCTTCATAAACCGAAAAAATATACATCGTAAAAATATTTGAAAACCTGTTTTAGGTTGTGATAATGTAGGTATTCCATAGGATACGGTTAAAGCACTTTAAAATTTGTGGATCCTCCTTCCTTGCATAAAGACCCAATTATTTTGTGATTAAATAAAAAATGTACAGTTTTCGGATTTTTACTTTATGTGTACTTTATGACTAATTAACTATGCTTCTTGCCAAATTTCACAGTTATAGGTAAACGGGAAGTATCCCATAGGTTTTGATTCCTTTGTGAGTATCGAAATATGCGTTTTTTGAGACATATTCGGCTGTAACTTTTTTTTAATGAAAACTGAGAAGTTCTCTTTGCGGCAAGAGACTATGGATCTGCGGTTATAGTTTTAATTTCAATTCGATACCTTCACGAACTTTTATCAGCAACAAGGGCGTCGCCAGGGGGGGGGGGGGGGGGGCAAGAGGGGCAGCTGCCCCCCCCTAGAGATTTAAAATTGTACCTGTACCTACAATTCATATTTTTCTCATCTCCATAATATTAACTTGCCCCACTTGGCCATGGGCTGGCGACGCCCTTGTTCAGCAAATATATTTAAAAAATCCATAAAAAAACACGCAGAAATCTAGATTGTCAGGATTTATATCATAATATAAATATCAGTTTCTGCATAGGTATTCACAACCTACTGGATTCAAAATCGGGTCGGAAACTATATCTCCATCTTTGTTATTTCGCTACAAAATGACAGAGATGAGATTGAGATATAGTTTCCGACTGGACTCCGAAACCGAACGATGGTAGATAGTGACTGATGACTGATCTAACCAAGGATTTCAATTATCCTGGAATATTGAACCCTTCTGAATCCTGATTTAATCAAAATACTGCAACATATACAAACGTATATAAATCAGAAGGTATTCATATTTCCCGCATAATTCTAAAATGCTTTTAAAACGTGTGTCATTCCAGATTTATAGCACTTCATAATAACCAGGTGAGGGTAACGTGGGTAATATAAAAGCGCAGTTTATCATTTTCAGCGTATCTCCGTAACAGCGGGCAATTTTAAAAACTCCAAATTGTATTTTTGAATTTAACCCTCGGGAAACGGAAGAGAAAGTGATTGGGGAAAATAAAAATGTCAAGAACTGTAAGATCGGTTCAGATTGAGTGCTATTTGGTGTAACTACAGAAAACAGACTAAGGTTCAGGTTCAGATCACTGTTTTCCGGTTTGAAGGGAAATGTTTCTAACGAAATTCCTGGGTATGACGAGATTTATTACTTAATATCACTTGACTTTAAGATAAAAAAAAAAAAATTGTATAATATTTCGCAAAGGGATCCCGATGCGGTAAAAGAGTTAAGAGTAGGGGAGGTACCCCATTTTTTTCTAAATTTTATTTTACCAATTTGTCAGCATCATTGATATTTTAAATTTATAAAGTTTGCAATTAAATTTTTACAATTTCAAGTAATAGGTTCGTAATTGAATACGGAACCCTAGTGACTTTTGCTAATTAATTGTCGCTTAACATCAGGCGAGTTGGTGGTCAATATCTTCTATAAAAAAAAAGGTACTTACTAAAAAAAAAATACTTGATATTATTATGGAAATAACGTATTCTGAACAGGTGTCACAAAAACATCATATTCAAAATTAAAAATCTCAGGCAAGGTGACCTGACATTGCCTGAGCTTTTAAAATTTGAATAAAAATTTAATATATCCTACTTGACATTGGTGGAGTTGCGAAACATCGTAACAAAAACCCTATGTCCAAAAGTTGAAATTGAGGAGAAATGTAAGTGAGAATAAAGTTGCCAAACTATAGAAATACAGAGTTCGTTTATTAATATTAGATCAATAATTATAATAATCAAGCATGTTCCAAATTTTTAACCGACTTCGAAAAAGGAGGAGGTTATCAATTCGTACCGTATATATTTTTTTTATGTATGCACACGAATTACTCCGTCATTCGTGAACCAATTTTTATGTTTTTAAAATTGATGTATAGAGAAAGCTCCCAAGTTAGTCCAATAATTATTTTAGAAACATTGCTTCATGACTTTTTGAATAATCTCTAAAAGTAAAAATATTTTCATTGTATTCCTGAGTGATTGCGTCAGATTATAGAATCGCAGAGTTCCACTGACACGTTTTTCTTTGCAAAAGTGTCAAATGTTGAGCTTTTTCGTATAAACATCTGCACTTTTTCTAATCTGCGACGACGAAGCATTTGACATTCAGTGACAAATGTCATTCTTGAAAAAAAAAACGAGCGGGTGAATAGAGGTCTTTTAAAAAGTTTACAATCGTGAAGGATTTATTGAGCTTGAAACGTAAAACCTACTTACTCCTCATCCAATGTGTATAGGGAAAAAATAGAGTTACTTCAACGCTTGAGCGCCTTGTTTAATTATTATCCTTACTTATATTACAAGTAAACGAAATAACGTACTTTGAAGTCGGTTGTTTCAGTTTTTTTAACTATAAAATTATTGACAATATTGATTGCCCGATAAGGGTAAGCTGATAATTCTATAAAATGCACTATCGCCTACTATATCTGTAAGTATTAGCTATCAATACTTAAATCTGAATCTGAATCTCGTATGTAATGTGTAGGAAGAAATGATTTATCTCAAGGAAAATGTTTGACGTTCAATAAATATAAATGTAATCCCCAGCCGAAGTAGACGTGGTTAGACTTTCCTACAACTAATATCAATTCGTTCCTCACCTGAATTCTAAGTATTTCGTTGTTATTATAGAGGACCTAGCCGAGTTTAACACGACGGATATTGGATCCCGTGGTGTTCCCATTCTCTAGAATACGTAAAAAATTGCCATTATATAGGTTGTTATGGACACTCGGGACACGATATTTAGTTTTATTTAGTTTTACTGTTTACTAAATAGTATTTTTTTGTTATAAATGTTGGGGTGTTGAACATGAGAATAATGTTAAACATGTATATAACGTAATATTAAAATTATAAAATGTGGGTTGAGGGTTGTAGGTCACATTTTGAGGCAAATTATTATCTACCTATAGTATATCCAATATTTATTTTGTTCTGTAATTAGTGTAAATATACGTGTATAGGGTTTGCTTGGAAAGAAAACTATCGTGGCAAATATTATATAATGTCGATTGTGTTTCTAGTCGAACAAAATAATTAAATAAGGATAGCAGCGTCCTCAATGCCATCATCATCATTATCTCAACCATAAGAAGTCCACTGCTGGACATAGGGCTCCAAAAGACCGATTGGAAGCGGTTTGCATCCAGCGTCTTCCCGCCAGTTGTAAGAGTTCATCTGTCCATCTCGTGGCTGGTCTTCCTACGCTTTGCTTGCCGGTGCGCAGTCTCCACCTGAGCACTTTTTCGCCCCATCGGCCATCAGTTCTACGTGATACGTGCCCTGCCCGCTGCCGCTTCAACTTGCTAATCCGCTGTGGTAGGTGTATACCGTTAGCACCGACCATTTGTTGTCAAACCACACACATTTACCTTCCCTGACAAACATATTCACTCAAAAATATAATAATCCGCTGTGCTATGTCGGTGAATTTCGTACGTCTACGAATATCTTCATATCTGATTCGATCTCGCATAGACTACGAGTTTAGCCCTTTCCATACCTCGTTGCGTAACCTTGGGCATCCTTTTATGGTCCAGTGAGTGACTACGTTTGAAGGTCATCAGGTAACACACACTGGGTGTAAACTTTCGACTTTAGAATTAGATTAAAAGTTAAAGAACAAAATCTTTAAAATATGTTAAGAAACAACTGTAGTTAATATATTTTTCCTTTCGAAAAGCCGAAATAACTTCGAACAGTAACCTCATCTCGAATACAAAAACTTTCGAAGTTTCGTTCGAAACGTTCGAAGGAAAAGCACTTCTTTCCTTGTTATTTGAAAAAGTATAACCGGAGGCAAAACAGATAATAATATAATTTTATTTATTTCAAATTATTTCATTCAAAATGTCTCGTGGCAGCTATACGAAGAAAAACAGAACTTTTCGGTTTCAATTCTTGAAAATAATTCCAATACACCTACACGATTTACCTTGGATCTTGGATTTCTCTTACTAATTTCAGAATTGTCTGATATCTTTCTCAATGACTGTGTATACTTATATCACAGCTTAATTAGCTGTTTAATTAACAGTCAGCTTATTTTACTAAACGGCGTCGTTTAACTAGCTTCGAATTATATTAACCTAGGCATGTAGTTAAAGTCGGCCAAGTTGTTAGTTCAGCTGTTTGAATGAATATCATTCAGGAAGTTAGTTGAACGGCGTCGTTTAGTAAAAGGCTCGGCTGTTAATTTGACAGCCAATTATGGGCTGTGAAATATACATAATGAACGTTTATATCGATAACGTTTTACGACAGACCCAAAAATAGGTGAAATCTAGTTTACCCCTCTCATTTCACTAACAATTTCATGAATTAATGGTATTTTGAATGACATCTCATTCTGCGAAAATAATGGTTAGTGAGATGGTACATAAACTAGATTTAAAAAAATATGGTATTATACCGCTAGAATCCATGTTTCACTCATTTAAATCCGTTGATATGTGAGCGCAAAGTAGTATAATTTAATTTTAAATCCGTGCACAAAAACTACCCCAAACTGCGGCAACTAATCAAAACTCGAGAGCACGAAAATGCAAATTTATTATGGAATGTTGTAAGTAGTTACTGTTATGCTAGCAACACTGCAGTGGACTCGAAAATCTGGACTGCTGTATTTTTTACAACTTTATATTTTAGGTTCACGAGTTTGTGTTTGTTTTTTGAAGTGAAAACTTCTTTAGCGGCGTTGGGCATTTTTGGGATGGGTACAAAATGTTAAATGTTAGAAATGTTAACGCGTCAGATCGTCGGATCGTCAGACGGATAGTCAGAAACCTATTGTAACGTTCTGCATTTAAAGTGCATTATTCTATGTACAAGCGTCATACACGAAGCGTTAGCGTGCTTTAAGGGTATACAGCGCCATCTAGTACGTTGTTATAGAACTAACTTTATGATATGAAGTGTTCATACAATAAAGTTAGTTCTATAACAATGTACTAGATGGCGCTGTATACTCTTAAAACACGCTAACGTTTCGCGTACAGCGATAGGTACGGGTTGTTTGTAAAACACAATATCTTTGGTCAAATCCTTCGCGAGTCAGTCTTGTTGCTATTTTATTGTTTAGTTTTCACTCACTGCCGGCACTCCCGGAGTGCAACCCGTTGTTTTTTTTTTTGTGATGCATGCTCGATCTCATATCTTTGTAGAGTGCCTTTGTAAAAGCTTACTTGCGCTTTCTTGCATTCTAGCATGATTCACTATTATTAAATTTAATAGGTTTGCGGAGTGAATCTTCGGTACTGAAATTATATTTTATGTGGGAACATGCAGTGTGGGACCACCACCACATTAATTTTGGCATTTCACTCTGCATGAACGTGATCTCGTATTGACCTCGTGTCGCGTATATTCCGGTGCACCAGTTTTAATAGCTGCCAGTTACCCTCGGAGCTGTTTCATTGCAGTCCAATCCCGCCCGGATACGTTTGGAATAGATCGCAGAGTTTACTCTCCCTCGCTCAATTCTCGATATCGGTTTTACGATATTGAAGTTTTAAAGTCGACGGAAGTTTTATAGAGAGATTCAATTTACACTTAGAAGCTAGAAAGCAACGTTTCAATATGGATTTTTCGAATTTACAAGCCGTCATTTAGTTTTTACCGCCTAAATAATAGACAAAATGTGCCGTCAGTCTCAAAGTCTTTGATGCTCTACCACATATCGGATACTCCATACAATGGCGCGCTATTGAGTGACATATACGTAAGTTGACGCCTATATATAATACTTACATATACGAAGTCAAGGTCGTGATAGCTGCCGGTTGCTCATAAAGTCAATTGAAATTAGAGCGCTTAAAGCATGCAACGCCTGTCACAAACAACGAATGTGTCTTACAGGCAAACTCCAGCAAACGGTAGAGCAAGCGTGGGGAGCGGATGAGGAACTTCAGATTGGCGAGATAGGTACCAAGGGACGACCTTTCTTTATCTAATAGGTCTTTATCAAATATACTATTAATCTATTCTGTGGACCTACCCCGTGCGGGAAAATAAGGGTGTATGTATTACGAAAACAATACATAAAGGAAATGACTTCCACTTTCATTGTCCGTATAGCTAAAATAATTGATTTAATACGCTTTCTGAGTAAGTCTATTTCTGATTGATACAATCTGGGTGTCTTTTTGGTACCATTCTCAGAAAGTCTAAAGCCGAAGTGCGAATCAAATTATTTTCTCTAAATTGAAAATTATAGAGATCAAAATGATGCTCTCAAAACAATAAACCTTTGCTCTAATTTTATTGCAAATTAGGTAGAGAATGAAGACGCTCGAAAATAGAGTCCCACTCGACCAGAATAAGTACAGCCTAGGCGGTATAACGCTTCAGGATCATTGAGCCAGAATACCTACGGAATCACAATCATGTCGAAATAATCGGTGTGACTGTGTCGTGGACTCGGTTGTGTGTTTTACGTAACGAATATTGAAACAAACTTAAAATGGCAGCGACAACATGACGATTTTTTCGTCTTTAGCTATCGACTAGTGTGATTAAATTTTGAATGTAGATTGACTTTGTTATCATAAGTTTTCTGAACTGACACCCACTAAGAAAGCCTTATCGATGACAACATTTTAGAGGCAAAAGTCTGCGCTGTGCAGCACTCCGATTTCTTGATTAGTTACAAAATATCCGCAAATCGACTAACACGCCACATAATACGAAAGATTTTATTTAAAAAACTGCCCACGTTATTAAATACCATTGAAAAACTATAACAACTGAATTAAAATAATATATTTTTTATTAGTAGGTATTCTAAATAATGACTATGATACAAAAGTAATTCACGAGAGATATTACGAAATTTAGTATAGAGATAGTTGAGCTAGCGGAGAGAGGCATATATTTTCATCACCATTTTTATCACTACACGAGTGAAACCAGAAACCAAAAAGCGCTTTGCTTTTTGGTTTTTGCCACGTAAGTAATTGTATAAAGGTGCATGTTTACTTTTTATGTTATTTTTCTTACAGATTGTGACTCTGTAAGTATTCTAACTCAATGTTCAGGACTCGAAAATTGTTCCCAATTATCTTGTTGGTAGAAAGTGGAAACAGTTTCGCTATTCCACTTCGGTGACTTCTTGTTGGTCGTTTATTTTGAAAGGGCCGAGATGAATAATGTTGTTTTGGGCGAAGAAATGGGCCTTAACTTGAGTACAAGGAAATGAATTAGATTCGCTGGAATGGAAAGGGGTGATACTTGATTTACCTTATTGAGAAATACGGACAATAGTATAGTAAAACAAAAAGTAAGTAAGTAAGTACAAAAAAGTTTTCTTTTTGTCGTCGAGTTTTGGTCGAATGAAGGGGTTTGGTTTATTTTGTTTTTATTTTAGCCGTCAACACACATAAGAGTAGTTTCAAGTTTGACTTATTTCTGTATTTTCTTTATTTCATGCTATTGCATGTAACTAAAAACACATCGACCAATTTCTAAACTTTTCACTTTTTGACGTGATAACGTCTTATAAATCGATGAACGACGGCTGCACGCACGAAAAAGTGTCACGTTCCGCCTGAGCCGAGCGTGCAAGCGAGAGCGCGAAACAAGCGATAGAGAGGCTCAATCAGCCTAAGCGTTTGGCTTGTGATGCATCGTTATCACGTAAAATTATCGTCCGTAAACCGACTTTACAGACAACCATATTTTTTTACGTTTAGATTACCATGATTTTTACTACCGTGCTTTTTTATTATGATAATTAAAAATATACTTTAATGAATTCAATAGAAAATCAGACAAATAAAAAATAACAGTAGTTAATAAGTTACAAATAATTGGTTATTTGGAACCACAGTCAAGCATGAAAGATGAACACACACAAACAAACGTTCACGTTTTCTTTTAGTGAGATACTGAGATAGCTTTTAAGGTAAGTACCTACTACAATAATATTCTTCATAACGCATTAGACATAGTAGCGGTGAATCACGTTCTGACTCGTTCCTGGTGCAAAGGCTAAGTAACCATTGCTATTCAACGAGGTAATGGCGTCAGCCTTATGGGAACCTTTGCACTGGGTACGGTCAGAGACAGGTTATTCGATTTGTGATTAGTTTTATGTATTTATTTTAAATTATGTTTAACTGTATCTTGAAAATTAGTTATATTTGTCTGATGTAAATTGGTAGGTATTATGTAAACATATTTTTTTTTACTAAACAAAGTTTAGAGATATATAATCTTTAAATAGTTTTAGTAAAATATAACAATAAATCAGTCTTTACAACATTAGAGGCAGATTAAGCGACAATAAAGTAGGACAGCTTCCAAGCTATCACTTAATACCTCAGTTTATCAGCATTGTTAATGTTTTAGGGCCATACTACACGGGCGGTTCTCCCGCCGCGGGAATCCGCTCGACAAAGCTGCCGCAGACCTTCAAACTACACGGAACGCGGCTTATCGCTGTCTTTTGTTCATTTGACAAGACACTAGCCACGCACGCGCACACACGACGAGCGAGCGCCCTCGCACAAGGTACAGAATGACGCAATAGCGGGAAACCGCCCGTGTAGCAAACTAACCTAACTTACTAACTAACTATAGTAACTAACTAACTAACTAACGAACTATAGTAAACAAATTAACCGCTGATAACCGCCGCTTTTTGAAGCGGCGGTTATCAGCGGCGGTTTGACGCTGCATGCGGCGGTGGTATTTCTCCCGCCTGTGAACCGCGACGGCAAACCGCGCAGTGTAGTATGCAGCATACAATTATTAAATTGTTGTTCGGTTAGAGCGGTTCAGAAGCGGATTCCCGCGGCGGGAGAACCGCCCGTGTAGTATGTCCCCTAGTGTAGCGCTGAGCCCCACAATGACCGTTTGTATTGTCTTATCAGCCCCCAGTGCACTGTTTACTTAAAGTTCAGAACGGAAATGAGCGTCGGAAAAACCAGAGGCAGGATACAAAGATGCGGTCCTTTCATAAACTAACTATAGCTGTAATGTTGGCCAAACAGAGTGTTGTGTTGCCATATAACTATCGATGTTCAGTTTTTTACCCGACTGCGTAAAAAAGAGCGTTATTTTTTTCGAGTGTATGTACATTTGTATGTATGTGGAGATGTCTATATATATGTATGTATGTGGGTATATATGTATGTATGTTTCTATATGATCACCTACAGCCTAAATGGCTTGACCGATTTTGATGTGTGAGGTGTTGTTAGATTCGTCTTCACTTCCAGAGTGTCATAATCTTTGTGTTTGTCATAATAATAATAATACATTACTCGAAAAATAAAAAATATATGTGTTTTTTTGTAACCTCCAACGAACTTTATCGTAGTAAACAAGTTATTTTACTAGAATTATTCTAAAGAATACGCATTTATAATCTTTTACAGTGATTTTACGCATACTTTCTTACAAAAAACGTACACTCAACACCAAGGCTAGATGAATAGGTATATCTTTCTAGATCAACGAGCTCCATCCTCGGCCACACCGTCGCTTAACATCAGGCGAGTTAGTGGTCAATCGTAGATCTAACATAAAAAAAATTATAATATGTGACTTGCACTCCAAGCCTATTACTTCTATGCTTGTAGCATTATGACTGGCCTTGTGGCTCAGTTGGTAGTATGTCAACCTGCTGAGCTGAGGTCGTGGGTGCGATCCCCACCCAGGGCAAACATTTGTGTGATGAGCATGGATGTTTGTTATGTATCTGGGTGTTTCTATGTATCATATGTATATATTTACAAAAAAAATAGTAGATAAGTATGTATTCTATCAACCATTTAGTTCCTTAATACACGCTTTGCTTAGTTTGGGCTAGATGGTGTTGTGTGAAATGTCCACAAATATTTGTTTATTTATTATATTTGTACTGCATAGTGCTTCTATCCAGCCAATATTGAAACTACGATATCTTCTGTGCTCACAATTTATAGCCATATACGTTGGACCGCAAACTCGTGAATTATTTATCAACGCTGAACCGTGGACGTTTGTCTTCATTGTCCAGCTTTGCGTATTGATGATTTGGACACACTCGTTATTACCTACCAGTGTTAATAAGGAGGCTATAAGTACATTGAATATGACATGTATGTATTACATGTGTATAAAGTATAAACTAGTAGAGAGAGCACTAGAGAGAGCTTATATATATTTATTTATTTTTATGTAGAAATAGGTTTGCGCTTGGCCGCCAACTCGCCTGATGTTAAGCGACGTTGTGGTCTACGATGGAGCGCGCTTACCTAAAAGAAACCAATTTACTCGCGATTTAAAGACACCCAGATTATATCTATCGGGAAAGACCCACTCAGGAAGCGTATTCCGTATATTGGCAGCTCACCTTGGGTCATCTGTACATTGCATCAAGTACATCAACGCGCCCTCACTGCTACACGCAAGCTCAAGATCGTTGTCATATCTCGACAATCGCTTGACCAATTCTGTTCATTTTTACCACAAGTTGTAATAATTGTGTACTTTATCTACCTACCAAATATTATTAAAATCAGTCAGTAACTAGCGCCGCAATAAACTTCACCCCTTTTTATGGGAAATTCCCCTTCCTATCAAAAATCATCAACGACAAAAAAAAACAATAACTCATAGAACCTATACGCCAAGTTCATCAAAATTGGTTCAAAATTACGACCTGTACGCGAGTACGAACATACAAACTCACAAAATCACAAACAAACTGACAGACGAAACAAAATTTGGCTAGTTGATGCAGAGACGCTTCGCTCAGTCAATTAGAATTATATAGAACCTATAACAAAAACGGTAGGTAAATAAAGCATGCCCAATGTAATATAATCCTTAAATTAATATTAATAATAATAATAACTAGGCAAAGCCTGGTTTGGGGCCCATTGTAGTAAAATCCCTTAAAAACAAAATAAAAAAAAACAGGCTAAAATATTAAACAAATAGAAAACTGAAGCAACCAGTGCGTTTTTTATCAGCAGTTTTCTTGAGGTAAAATGTAACTAATTATAGTTTTTAGGTAGGTACTTATGGACTACTCTATGGATGGCATTATGTTTTTTGTAATGAATAAATAAATAAATATTTGCCAACTATTGAATTGCTAAACAATACAAACTCATTCCGTTATCATCATTAATTAAATAGTTTTTTTTGGTATGACGCAATAGAGCACAAGTCGGCTTGCAAAGATGCTATCTCAGTTATAGAGTGTATCTCCTTCTATGGCGTAGCTCTAACTTTTCTGGCGCTCTGTATAGTACTACAATGTCCGTTATAGCCGGCTGGTCGATTTATTTGTAGTTAAATAGTAACTTAAAAATAGTAATTTAAACAAAGTACGCCTGCTATTATATGACTGATGACGCGAAATCAAAACTGAGCTCCCAAGTAATGTAAAAAAAAAGAAAAAAAGTCTATCGACACGAAGAATGGATGAAAATTAATGTCAGACAAAATATGAATTTTGTTTTCTATGCAACAAAGCTGAACTTTCTCGGAAGTGCCCAAAGCACGATGGCCACATCGGTCATTACTCAATTAGCAAGTTGGACCTTCACCTTTACGCCGACTAACGATTATCAGACCTAAGACATGACATTGCTTAATATTTCATCTATAGCAATACAATACACTTTTATTAATTACGCAATGATTTTCCTTATTAGCAGCCCTTACAATTCTCTGGGAAAAATGTTGTCTTCTTATATTGTCTGGGGAGTATTTCACCGTAAAGTCTGGCGGTCCTTAGCGGCGGATACAAAGTAGCCATGAATTATTCACACGCCGGGGGTCCGTCCGCTTTGTGCCACCTAATTTAGTTAGTATTCGAGTACTACGTACAGCCAACATTTACGACGAATGTATTGTCGTTTTATATGTCATGTTCTTTGTCTATAAATCTATGATTTGGCCCAGAAAATGTAACTTCAGGTTTATTTATTTTTTGTTTGTCCTCCAAATTATTATTATTATCTCATTTATTTATTTACATTCTTAATTTCAAATTTTTTACAACACAAATATAAACTTATAAAAAATAAACATAAATATTGTAAAAAACTTAAAACTAGGGTGCCGCCGGCAGCGGGGCGGGGCTCAAGCTGCCGGTGGTAGGGGCTACAGAGAGAGGAACCTCCTGACAATACGTGCCGTGTCCAGGATGACTGCCTTCTGTATCTGACCCTTGACCCAACCATCGAGCGAGAGCCTCTTGAGATGTTGGTCGAGGCTCTTCGCTATTATTTTAGAAAAAAGTAATATATGTGTATGTTGTAGTTGCTGTTATGACAGGTCTCTGTTATTGAGTTCTTGAGCTAGATACTACCGTATCACACCCTTGCCAGTTACCAGTTAGCTTCGGATGGAAGGGCAATGCTTCCAGCAAAAATTCTGCTTAGTAGATGGGCACAAAATTTCTGGGCACATAGATGCCCAGAAATCTTGCCGTGACATAGACATAGCGTCGTTACTCTGTACTCTGTAGTCACACAGTACAAGTATTAAGTACCTACAGTAGAAAAACAGTTCCGTCAGTTTGTTCAGAAAGAAATCTGCGGAACGTTGTAGAGTTTATATTGATTTTTGATTTATGTAAAATTTCGTGAGTTTAGATAAATTATAAAGTTATCATTTACCTAATAACAGGTTTTAATTAACAAGTACAAAAATTGACAATTGTCAAGCTTTTATTTCAACGCAATGAATAATATCACAGATCCGTTACACAGCGATTCAATCCACGTTCTTGATCCGTACTGCACAGGAATGGAATTTTTTGCAACCATCTCTGTTTCTGAAAACTAAAATCTTGGAATTTTGAAAAGATTGAATAGATCTTCTAGATCGATGAACTTTATTCTCGGCCACTCCATCGCTTAACATTAAGTGACTTGGTGGTCAATCATAGCTCTTTACGATGTAAACAATTGATATATTTTATACCTATTATTTTGAACTTGGTACCTCCAAGTATTACTGAAAAAAAAAGGCTTTGACAAACAGATAGACGGACAATAAAGTGATCACATTATAAGGTTAAATTTTTTCCGTTTGTGGTACGGAACTACAAAAATACAGGCGAAGAACTTCCTTGAATAGTTTTGTCCTTTAGTAAACTACACATAATATGTCCAAGTATAGCCCAAACATCTACTTACAAACACGGATAGCATATTTATTAACTTGTCGGTTTCATACGTCTCATCTTGAGACAGTTAAGGCCATCACACACGATGAAGATAGTCTATTACATACACATTTATTTATTTATTATTGTTATTACTATAATATACAAAATCTCCTCATTTAGAACAAAAATGGCAGTTACCGTGTCCGTCAACACTGGCGAAACGTAGTGGACGTGTTTGTATTGAAACTTGTATAACAGAGAATAATTTCCGTATAAATGATTACAAATAGTGATTACCTCAATTAAGTACTGAATAGTTCTTCAGAAGATGATTCTGATTTTGAATTACGTATTAAGGTTGTAATTGCAGTTTTAAAAAGACGCTGGGTTTGGATAAAATGGTACATAAAATACATACATAGTAGTGAGCAAAATAAAATAAATACATACATAGTAGTGAGATAGATAAGTTTAATTTATACAACGATCTTTATATCCCGGAGTTTGAATTATTTCGCCTGAAATTTTAGGGAATTGGGAAAGCAAATACTACATGGCCACCAAGCTGGGCGCAGCGTTTAAAAATATGTTCAAAGTTAATTAAAAATAATATAGTATCTTTATCGTGTGTAACGGTACTTACTCGCTATGCTCGCTCGTTCAACAAAGCTTTTCATACCTAATTTACTTCTTACGTTACTAGCATAATGTCTAGGCTAGATTACATACGAGAAAAATTGCTTTTCTCACGACCTTGGCAGCTTTCGTAAGATAGCAGCAAAGTAAGCACTCATGTACCTAAAGGTACCTACTAAGTACAGTGAAACATTATCAGTGCGGTAAGTTTATACTTAGAGAGGCTACTCGTTCGTTACCTAGAGTAGAATGGTGTGTAAACACAGTCGCCCCTTAGTTTATTGAAACAGTCCAGTCTGAGCCACAGAATCTATTCAAGTAGGAAAACTTACGAGTTCGAATAAATTCTTCTTTACTATTCTATTAATATTATATTAGTCATGATTTTTATAGTTAAAAGGCTTTATAGAAATATAACCTACCTACTAGACTTAAACTCCAGGAGGCTACAACTTGAAGCTATGCTCTTGTATGAACATCTGTCACAATCGATATGACTGCTCCGAGTTGGTGGGCATGCTCAGTTATAAGGTTCCAATAAGAGTCAACTCAAGAACTGTTCCTAAAACTTTATATACCGTGGCTTGCCGCACCAATTCGGGTCAGCGTTCCCCCTTGTATCGTATGACTAAATCTTATAATGATTATTTTAATACCATTAATATATTTTATGTACGCAATTGTAATTTCCGGAGATCTGTACTGGAGGTCCTGGGTAGTGATGACAGTGAGCATTCCTGTTAATATCTCATGTAATGTTTCTTTTATATTATGCTTATCTTTAGTTCCTAAATGTTTTGCTTCATTCATTGCCCATTGTCCTTCTAACAATTAGTTTCCTTTCATCACTCGTTTACTTTGTTATTCAATTTATTTATGTAAAATTAGCTATGTTAGTATTCTGAGTTTCAGTCTATAAGACTGAAACTCAAAACATTGGTCAGTAATTTGTTACATGTTTCGCACTCTGTTGGAGTATATTTGATTCAACGTCGCTGGTACATCATCGAACTATATTTCTTAACGATTACTGTATTAACCTTATACTTTGCTGTGTACTGTTTGTTGATCTTAATAAACAATAAAAGGCTAGGCAATTGACCACAACTCAATTTTAAATATATAAAGTTACTAAAATTACTTATGAAACATCTGGTATGCGAAAAACTAGATAAAAGTATTACAAATACCTACTAACATAAAAATATATTTTGATTCGAACTCAGATTCACTCAGAAAAAGGATTTACATTTTAATTTGAAGTCCACATTTTTTTAATTAGTACTTATATGAAAATTATGTTTTTTTGCTCTAGGTTTATAATGTTAATCTTTAAGTTTATGTATATACAGTTTTATGAAAGTGTATTTAGTAATATAATAGGTATCTTAAAAATATAATAAAAATGTAGACGTTGTTGTGTAAAAATATAGTAAAAATGTTGTGCTTGAGTGAAACAGAGATTTAACTAGATACCGACAGGGCCTTATAGTGTGGTCCATCATGGTAAGCTTAGCTTGGAATAGGACATAGCTCTCAATAAATATTTTGATCAGCTTTGCATACTTTCTAGTTGAAATGTATACTCAACATCAAACTTAACGCAAACGTAAGTTATACCGTATAAACATTCATATGCAGTCCGATATTTTGTTTTTCTTTTAATATAAGTAGATACTTAGATAAGTACCTACTTGTTAATTATAATGTTGAATGATTGGTTATTTTTAATTAAAATCTCAGTTCTCAATAAACTTATTATTTTGAACTATATACAAACGGTTTCGTTTTTAGTTGTTTTGTTATAAAGTAAAGATAACCACTATTATTAATAGCATTTTATTTCGAAAGAATTTATCGAGTCGTCACTTTAATAAAGAAGTCGTTTATTTCGGTAAAGTAGTTAAGTGCTTTTGTTCGATTTGGACAATAAAGTTGAATGAAAGAGTTATACAAATCGAATGGGTCAATAAAGTTGAGGATAATAGTGCCTTACTTTTAACTCACTTCTTAGTAAGACTATGTAGCAAGCTTTTAGCCGATTCCGCAAGAAGAGGTTTATATTTTTCAAGTGCATGTATATTTTGATGTATGTATGTTCTATATTACTTCCTAAACGGCTTGACCAATTTTAGTGTGCGAGGTGTCGTTAGATTTGTCTTTACTTGAGAGCGTACCTACATTGTGAGTGAGTGTGTTGGCGTTTTTTGTAATAATTTATTTATTTAATTCAATTTACAGCTATCTTTACAGGATTATCTACCAAATACAGTAGTGCAAGTTACCTACAAATTATCAACTATTCATTCTTTCATTCATTCATTCTTATTTAAAACAAGTATAAATTTAGAAAACTCAAAAATCCCCGACAAAAAAACTGTAATGGCTGTACAAATTTTGATGAAAACATAGCTAAGAACACTCCTTATTTCACCGTTCAAACAAATAAAAAACAAAATCAAAATCGGTTCATCCGTTCGGGAGCTACGATACCACAGACAGACACACACACAGACACGTCAAACTTATAACACTCCGTCTTTTTTTGCGTAGGGGTTTAAAAATATAGATTTGTCAAATATTATCACCTTATTTAAATATACAGAATAATAGCTTAGCTCTTAGCTTAGCTTCTTTAGCTCTATTTTAAGTTTAAGTCTTTATTATTTAATTTGTTTAGGTTATTTTAGTTTAGTTTTATTTAAGTACGTATAAATTGTATTAAATTATTATTATATTCCTTCTAATTAAATAATTATTCTACATAATAAGTATAACTATCGTAAAAATTAAAAATTATTTCTTTCAATCGGTTGAGGGTAAGTAACTAACTGGTTTTAAGGTGTTTGGATTTTCATTGAAAAATATTTAACCAATTATAGTCCAAAAGAGTATACTTATTTTTACAATTAAATACCTATGACTTAAAATATTCTGCGCCCATATACTTAACGAGCAAGTAACCAGTAGTATGAAGTTTGTAATTAGTTGGATATCATCATCTCAATGAAACTAAACTAATTTTAACGGATCATATCGCGTATATTTTACATAATTTTATGACCTGAGTCACCAACCAGGTCATAATAATTATGTAAAATATACGCGATATGATCCGTTAAAATCTTTTTCATTTAAATGATTATCAATTGCGGAAACCGTAGAAAACATCATCATCTCAGCCATGAGAAGTCCACCGCTGAAAGTTATCATAATTGGGTTGGATTATATGATAGCTAACTTTGGCTGCCGACTTCACACCGGTTGCTGGACATAGGTCTCCCCATGGATTTCCAAGAAGACCGAATGGAAACGGCACTGCATGAGGTCTTCTGTCTACCTTGGCTGGTCTACGCAGCGCTTGCTGGTTCATGATTTCCACTCGAAAACTTTTCGTCCCCATTGGCCGTCAGTTCTACGTGCTATGTCCTGCCTACTGCCACTTTAACTTGCTAATTTACTGTGCTATATCAGTGAAATTCGTACATCTACGGATCTCTCCGTTTCTTATACTTACGTTCTTGCAGAAGACCGGATCTCTTCGTTTCTTATACGTTCTTGCAGAAGACTCCCAGCTGTCCATAGCGCTTTTCGTGATTTTGAGCTACGTATATACTACATAGATTTGAGCTACATATAAGTTTTTTTAGCTGTACATAAATTCTTCACAATTCATGGTTAAGTAGTTTCTGCCCCAACGCATAAGCATTGCCCTGCAACATGGCAATGCGGCAGCATGCTGGGTACGCTGCCAACTGGTACTGAGTTTGAGCATTTGGATTGTCTTTAGACCTTATCGGTCTGGGGTAATCGATATGCTTTTTGTGTAGTAGTTTAGTTAGTTGAGTTTGTATATTGTTTTGTTGTAGTTAATAAAGGCTCTTGCCCATTTAAAAAAGTAGTTCAACTGTGAAGTTGGTCTTCTAAAAAGTCTCGGCGGAACTATAGCTATGCCTTGTTCACGTCTCGCGGACGACAAATGGACCGCCATTCTTACATTGGGGCCCGTTCGCTGCATATTTTACGACGGGTCAAGAGGCTTAAAGCACTTTCACGGTACATAAAACACGCCCAATAGCCTTAGGTATTGTGAAAAACTATCAAAGGTAGAATAGAAAAGGGGTGTTAAACTTGAAAGGCTTTTTAATTGAATATCGACAGATGGAAGATTCGTTGCTGAAAAGATGCCCTTTTCAGATGATATTATATTAAAACTTCAAAGCACGTTAAAGCGGCATTGAGCTTGAATACATACAGAGACACAATCATTAAATAAAAATTTATTAAGCAAAAGAGTGTGCGACTGTGCGTGAAATCACAACTTACAAATAATGTAATATAAAAACAATTTGTGTGTTAAAAGTCTGAAAAATATCTATATATGACGCTATTTAACATCTAAATTGTTGGAGTGCCGAGTACGGTCTCTTGGCATATAGAGTTTCGAAGATTCAATATCAAAGTTCTCATTCCATTGGATTGTATGCGTGAAACTTAACATTAGGTATGCAATTTGTCACTTAGTGACATAAATAAAATGTTACTTAGTCCGCAACTCTTTGGTTAGTTGCAAAGCAACCGCAAGCTAACTACGCCTCACGACGTAAAAAACTATATACCTACTCATTAAACTCTTGATTTGTATAATTGTGTCATTGATGAAAATTGACATGACATAATAAGTATGTATAGCTCTGCTCTGAAACGCATTTTTATATATTTTGTTTCTTAGAGATTGTTTCTCTGTAGGTAGTTTAGCTCAATGTATATAGTAGTAAGGTTTTCATTTGAAATTTCATTATCCGTTTCATTAGACGGAACATTTATTGACTCAAATAAGGAGAGTAATTGGCGTGGATTTGAAAAGGTCGCATAATAATTAGATGATTATAAACTGGGCTGAATATAATTGTGCCGAATAGTAGATTTCAGACAATGGATTCTTAATTGGGAATCCCTCGAACGCGCTTTGGCGCGCTACCTGCCCGGCCAATTTCTAATGAGATTAAAATTACATTTGTTTGAAGTATTAAGTTCTGGCACGCACGTATTTACAACACGTTTTTATTAGCTTCACCTGTATGCATGTTTGTAACCGACTCCTTTGGACTTGATATTGCCGAATTGAGAACATTTACAAAGTCTCTGTTGAGAACTTCCTTTTTTTGAAGTCGGTTAAAAAGCGAAACAATTGAACTGATTGTGATTTGTTACAGCTGAGAACCTAGAGAGATGGACATAGGCTACATCTTGTTATCATTCTCACCATCGTTTCTCATCACTACGCGAGTGAAACCGTGGAAAAGTACTCTTTGGTAAATGCAGAAAATCAACATTTTTAATTAAATAGCATCTCTTGCTACGACGCAATAAAGCTACAGTAATAATTGTTTTATGGTCTCATTAGACTAAAGCTCGCCCGATATCATGTGGCACGAACCTTACATGACTTGTATTGTACGCGATAATTCAACGCCTCTCCTTTAATTTATATTTGAACAAAGTAATAGCTCCATAGATCTTCGGCTTTCAGTTAATTTTTAAAGTAAAGCAAGATCGGTCGTCCGGATCATGGAGGCGACATTAACAAACTAAGCCTGACTCCGGCGGCACAAGCTCTTCGATTGGAAGTAATGCGGGGAAAGGAGAAATTCATGTTCTTTAAGTTTTTACAAAGTTACGTTTTTAGGGTTCCGCAGTATACAAAGACCACTTATAGTTTCGCCATGGCTTTGCTCAAAGACTGTTAGTACTCTAGTACTAACAGTCTTTACTACTTAGTCTTAGTTTTTTTTGTCTTTAGTTTTTTTTTGTTTTTTTTTTGTCTTTACTATGGATCTGCGTATATGGTTTTAATTTCAACTTGATACCTTCATGCGTTCCCGAGATCACACACACGCGTCTTGACACCCGGACAGACGGACAGACAGACAGACAGACGGACAGACGGACAACAAAGTGATCCTATAAGGGTTCCGTTATTTCCTTTTGAGGTACGGAACCCTAAAAAATATAGTTTCCCCCTTTTATCTACTAGTTTACTTAACCATCGGTTGGCGAGTCTGACCCGCACTTGTCCGGTTTTTTCTTTCAATTTCGGTTATTTGTGGCTTAAACTCACATGGCAACTCATTTACGTCTGCACCTATGTCGTGTTACCCTCATCCATGTCAACCCAATGATAGGTAAATAATTACAGATTCCATTCTAAAAATACATCCGACATTTTAACGCGAAGTTTCTAGAAATGACTATTCGGAAACAATACAATAACCATTCATCAACTTAGCACAATAGGCGGCCTTATCGCTGAAAAAGATCTTTAACGTATTGGGAAATATTTGTAATTATATGGTGACCATGACCTCTATGAAATTGAAAACTGTTGTATTGGAATACTCGGTCTGTGGTTAAAAAAAATTACTAACTGTTTTTGTTTCATTCAATAAATAAAATTATTTTTAACCCCGACCCAAATAGAAATGTTTTTCATGAGACTGAAGAAATGGCTTACTAGGCAAGCATTTTATAATTACGAAGAATTTCTCTTCAAATAAGAGTATGTTTTGAAACTGTACGTAGGTACTACAATTTTAACTAATTTAGTACTTATTTAAAATCATTTATCAATATCTAATTTATTTTAATTTTATAGTATTATAAAATTAAAATAAAGTAGTATTATATTATTGTATTTATCATATATCTAATTTATTTTAATTTTATAGTGTTGACGTGTAATTGAACAATTATCAATAAAATATGTCTATGCCTATAACTTTGATGTGTATCTGTGTCTCTGTTTATATGTGTATCTGTCTGTGGCATCATAAATTTTAAACGGATGAACCGATTTTAATCTAGTTTATTTTGTTTGAAAGAAGATTTTATCGAAATTGCTCTTGTTTTCTTTCATCAAAATCGGTCCATCCGTTTCAGAACTACGATGCCATAAATAGACACAGAGATACACACGTCAAACTTATAACACCCCTCTTTTTGGCTCCGGGGTTAAATAGAAAAGCTTCTTTTAGTATGTTTGATCAAAAATAAGTCTGAGATTTCGCATATACGCTAAGATATCTTACGACAACACTGTTGACGTAAAAGAGGCCCTAAAAGGCTGTGACGTCAAAGTATCATTCCCATGAGTGGGGTTATATTTTCCTTAATCAGTGGCGTGCAGCCGTGATACAACCTACACGTGAAGGGCAAGGTTACTAATAATACTAATGGATCTAACCACTACTATGGTTAGTTTGTAGCATAAGACGTATAGTCTAGTAAAAATAAGATTTGTGACAACATGAAAGACAACTAAGTATATTGTTATTTAAATGAATGTACTGGTGTTTGGAAATGCATTTGACACAATTTCAAAATTATATTATAAAAGCTAATTTTGTTACCTTTACACGCTCAAACGGCTGAACCGATCGTTATGAGAATTAGTATAGAGATAGCTTTGGACCTGGAGACGGACATAATCTACTTATCATTATCATAACCATCACCGTTTTTGTGTTGTTTTTTGTGATGTGCTCCATACAGACGGATTTGTTTTTACTAGACTAGTAAGATGTTGGCTATTTTATGGCTGGCTATTTTCTTGTTTAACCGATTTCCAATAAAAGTAGGAGGTTCTCAATTTGGCTGTATGTAATAATATAATAATATTTATTTCGAGTAAAAGTACAAAGTAATACATTTTTTATCTTAATTATCTAACTTAGTTATCATTTAATGTAGACTGCTGCCGAACTAGGCTTAGTGCCTGTAAAACAGCATGCAGCGCCCTCCCCGCAGGTATATAGTGAGTCTAAGAAATCAGCCAAATTTACATTAAGAATATATATATATATATATACATATATATATATATATATATATATATATATATATATTTATATATATATACGAAATGTTTTTAGTATGTTTGTTCTTCGATTATTCCGTCAATTTTGAATTGTTTTTGATGATTCTTTTCTGTTTGGTAGGTAATACCTCAGAGGTGGTCCCATATAAATTTTAACAAAATCAATTTTGTACTTTGCGATACCACAGACAGACACATCAAACTTATAACACCCCGTCATTTTCGCGTCGGGGGTTAAAATTAACTGGAACAATGTCATCCAAGTAAATGAATTGCGTATTATTTAATAATTGCGTAGTAGGTATTGTATAGTTTTTTCAGTTTTTTAAACTATTATATTTACTGTTGTATAGTGTGGAAGACATGGAGAGATATTTTAAAGCAAGTATGCCTACTATTTGTTGGTCTTTATGCATTGAATATTCAACCATAAAAAATATTTTAAATATTTAATAAGTAAGACAATTTTTTTACACAAGCTCTATGATTGACAAAAAAAAACTCGCCTGGTGGTGACGGTGTGGCCAAAAACAGAGCTTTTCGATCTAGAATATATTTATTAACTCTTAACTTGAAAATTTAAATATTGCAGTTCTCAGAAAACAGGGAAGGTGGCAGGGAGTTCCATTCTTGAGTAGTACGCATCAAACGTGGATCCACGAACGTGGATCAAAATCATTGAACATTTTAATGAGAAAGGTGTGAAGGTGGAATAGGGCAGTGACCTCTTGCGCAGAGTCGCAATAAAGTCAGAATGAATCCTAATCAATCCTATAGAGTCGTAATTAATCCTATAGAATATAAACAGTCATGGTACTTCACGTCGGTGCTCGAAACTAAGCAGCTTCTTGGCGCTAGTAGATAGTCATCGAAATTTTGATAAAAACCTAAAATTTGTTATTAATATTTCGAGATATTTTCACTAGTACCTTAAAAATGAGGTCGTTATTTTGGCTGGTGATAGTAGTCGCTAAATTCATGCTTTAACATTATCACATATCCTTAACTTGAACTTGACCAAAAAGTTCTCCTCTCATAGTAAAAATATATTTTGTGTGCGGGAGGGTCTATTTATCAAATGACTGGCAATATTTCTTAACTGTCCAACATCGGGGTTGTGAAGACATTATAATATGTGAATACTCTAACTTACGTATTATTGCTGTTTATTATTTCCCCATTTTTATGGTAAATAATAAGAATTTACTTATACTCAGTACAAATACACGGAAGGTTATTGGAGCTATCAGTGATAACGGAGAATAAGGTACACAATACAAAGAAGAAACTAATTTTATTTATTTTCAACCGACTTCGTGTTTGTTACCTCAGAACTTTTGACTGAGTGAACCGAAGTGATGATTCTTTTTTTATTTGAAAGCTGGTGCTTCCCCTGTGGTCCTAGTTCTGACAATGGCATCCACGACGTCAGTTTTTAAACTATAATTAACTATTGTGGTTAAAGAAAGATTAAAGTAGGAGTTAGATCCATTAGTATTATTAAAGTTTGAAAGTTAGTTTATTGATATTTAATGATACTTAAAAAAATGGAGTCTGAAGTAAGTTAATAAAACCACTGTCTCTGAGACGTTTCCTCGGCATTAAAAATACGTGATACCTCAGTGTTAGTGATACGTTACCTCGGCATTAGTGATACGTTACCTCGGCATTAGTGATACGTTACCTCGGCATTAGTGATACGTTACCTCAGCGTTAGTGATACGTTACCTCGGCATTAGTGATACGTTACCTCGGCATTAGTAATATGTTACCTCGGCAATAGTGATACGTTACCTCAGCGTTAGTGATACATCTAGACTACGTTGTCAGCCAAAGTTTAAATGGTTACTAAGCCTTAGTTGAACAATCAAAATTTCCAATGGTAAAGCGCTGACGTGTGCTCGCGTGCGATAGACAAGGTTAGCTCGTAATCATGCTGCCCTCCAATCCGCCCGCACTCCACATAAATAGCATTTCAACCCCTTCTATCAATTATTATTGTCACGCACGAATGCATGCCTTGTGTAAGATATATACTTGTATTATATCTAATATCAACTGTAACTGCCTAAGTATTATTTAGTTTTCAATTTGTGCTGCTCTTGATTCTCAGTCTTAATAATGGGCTATTTTGATTGGCTTTTAAAATCAAACTCTAAGAGCAGACCTTTACCATAAGGCAATACAGAAATACTAAAAAAATATCAGATCACCTTTGATAAAGTATCAACGGGATGTAGCGTTAGTCCTCAAAAACGTCCGAGCTCAATGAGGTCTAATTAGACCTTTTACACGATTAAAATAATTTCTATTTTCAAAGTAATTCAAAGCGGCAAAATAGACGTCTTTAGACTTCTCAATATAAATTAGGCTTTAGCGCTGCGACATAGAGTCTTTATATCTAAATTATTAAGTTCGGCATTGTTGGTATATGAGTATCGGTCCACCCAGCACACTATATTCGTGAATTTTGTTTTAGACTTAACATCCACGTGATGAAAAGTTATCAGGGGCCACCTCGAAGCCAAGGATACTGTATCCAAAGAATTTTCAAAATCGGTCCTAAATTGACGGAAAAATAAAAAGAGTGACCGTAAATAAAAATATACATACAGTCGAACATAACACAAAAAAAAAAAAAACACACCCTATACTTTTTGTCCCTACTTATCTTTCTATTTTCTTTTTTTAACATACATACGCAATACTGTGGGCAAAAACAACAACTTTCTGGGTATCGAACATCACAAGACCCCTAGGCAGGCCCAAAAAACGATGGCGAGATGAGCTTGACTCCCACTGTAGCGGCTGGAGTATGGAAGCTCTAAACCGAGAAAAATGGAAAGAGGGAAGAGAGGCCTTTGCCCTGCAGTGGGACAATAATAGCTGAGAAAAAAAATACGCAATACTAAAACAGTATACTCTGTCACTTCCACAATCGAAACAAATGTGATGGACTGTTGTCTCATATGTTAAAATTCGTTAAGCTTTTAAACTATAAAATTATTGCAATTGTTACTCATTGAAATAAAAAAAAATATCACATAATTTTATGTCTGTTCGTCCCTGTTTATTTAAGTACGCCCCTTAGACGTAAAGTGTTTTTTTTTTCTATCTGTATGGCCATCTGTACTCTAATAAACATATATTATTATAACTAGCTTTGCCTAGTTTGGGGCTAGATGGTGTTGTGCAAAAATTTCTACCAATATTTATTTATTTTAATTTGTATAGTTACTATCATGTTCACATAAACTTACCCATATTTGTTTCAATGGCCCTCGTGAAATAGCTTATAAATTCACAATTTATCATGCGGTATCGCGCATGCAGTGCAGTGTAGGTGCTTCAGCTCAGCTTCAGTATTTATCAGATTAAAGCAGCTTGACCCACATTCACAGCTTAGAGCAAGAAATATTTCATGACGTGAGCAAAAACTTTAATTTAGTTTTTGCTCACGCCATGAAATATTTCTTGGCAACGGAGTTATAACATAATTTTATGAATTCATAAAAGTAAGTAAAGATATCGTACTTATTATCACTTATTTATTATTTTGATTATGGTGATAGCAGTCTCATTCGTCTTGATAAAGATCGCTGGACGCGATTGAAACTATAATGATACATGTAGGTATGATGGCGATATTGTATATCGGCATGATAATTCACGTGAGTTACATTCGGGTACCTAATATAATGGTAACAATATAAATTACTTTCCATGCT
Source organism: Lycia hirtaria (assembly GCA_947563715.1). Classification (NCBI taxonomy): domain Eukaryota; kingdom Metazoa; phylum Arthropoda; class Insecta; order Lepidoptera; family Geometridae; genus Lycia; species Lycia hirtaria. The sequence continues at coordinate 27,202,758 of OX387381.1, read as the reverse complement.
CAAGTACAAATAATAATTATTGTAAACGTTCCCTTAATAAGCCACTTCTTGTACTCCTATAAATTACAACTTCATTAAAAGTAAAAAACGTGGGAGGCAACGGACTACCTTGCTGCAGACCACCCGCCACTGCGGCACAGCAGAAACTTAATTAAAAGTTAGACCATTTTTTTAGTCAAATTGCAACACGATCAAAGTAAACATTAGGCTCGAAAAGCTCCATAAGTATGCAAATCTAATTTAGCTTACCTTTTCTCCGACGACCAACTTTAAATGAGTGCAAATTCTAAAGCCGCGTACTTACTAGCGAGCTTTAGCTGTACCCGTAACAACTTATTAAGTATTTATACGAGTCTGCTGCAAGCTGCTTCTTAATTATCTACCTCTCTTAAGCCCTTAGTTTCCGATTACCTTTTTGTTATCCTTGACCACAAATTACTATACCATCAGTGGTATGCTCCAACATTTTAAACACACATATCTGGGAACTGGTTTTCAAGTGAAGATCTGTGGCAGTGATTATTTATTTATTTATAATTAACTAAAACGGTATTTACCACTAACATTAGCTAATAAAAATATAGGTAAGTACATATTTTACAAATTACAATAATTAACATAAAATCAGAAAATAATACTAATATAAACATCGACAACAACAACAACATGAACAACAAAATGAAAACGTAAAACAATGTCAATAAAACAGATAAAAAGTCAAATATACAAAATAGGGTCATACAAAAACATCAAACTAAAATCAAATTAGAACATAACACAATGTCAATTTAAGTAAAATGTCAAATATATTAAACAGGGTCATATAAAAATTCGTCCCTTTCATCATTCACCTTACACGCCTTCCTTTCACAATCTTGTGTATTGTAAAACTCGGATAAAATACTTGTCCATTCATCCGCAAACACATCACACTCAGGTGTCATGGGAGACCGTTGAAGGCAATAAGAGCGTGCTGGATAGGAGAATGCGCGTGCGCAACCGTTCTAGACGGCGGAACCGAGAAAAGCTGAAAGTGATGACGTGATTTAACTTCTAGATTAATTTCGAAACTGGAAGCTATATGAAAAATTATGCAATAAAAATTGATGCACATTTGGCGGAGAAATCGACTGTGGTTTATACCTTGCCTGAAGACATAAAGTGACTGAAAAATTTCACCCGATGCCCTAGAAAATACATTTAAAGAACTTCAACAAATGATCTACAAATATCCCATGAACATTTTTGTACATAAAAAAGCCACAATAAAAACGTATCTTTTTATATGAAATAGTTCTGCCATTGACTATCTTCCCTTTTTGCCTTCAAAATATTGGTATGTGCAAACGACACAGAAGATTTATTTCCTACATATCATGAAAAACATATTAACTGAGATATGTGTATATCTCCACTAGGTATGTTATATTAGAAATAGATTTTAGATTCTATAACTTTGCATAAGCTTTCTATTTGTCATGAATCAGTAACAACTGTTGCTGTGTTCAAAAAACCTGAACTACGAAGGAAAAGAACTCCAAAATAGTCTCCATAAAAAGAAATTGCACTCATTTGTTTCGAGAATTGATTAAACATCTGTTCAGGAGCGTGAACTTTTTTCATTAAAGATCGTGGAGCATTTTGCGTTTTTGTAAACAACTTTTTTTCGTTTGGTTTGGGAAAAGTTTGGGAAAATAGATCTATCAAACTGGACATTCTTTGTAAAAATTAATAATGAATTATAGGAAATAATATTTAGTAAATAATGAATAATAATATTTTAATGACATGTTAATTTAATATTTTAATGACATGTTAATTTTTACAATGTAATCCCTATATATATAAAAATCAATTGCTGTTCGTTTGTCTCGCTAAAAGTCGAGAATGGCTGGGCCGATTTAGCTGATTTTGGTTTTGACATGTTTGTCGTAGTCCAGGGAAGGTTTAAACGTTGAGAAAATATCGGGTCCACTCATTGATATGTGATACGAAGTACGCTATCTATCTATGGCTATCTAGTTAATAATATAAATAATCTACATGTATGGAATTATTACAGTCGAGTATTTTGTTTTACTCTGCTGCGTAAGATGAGTAATGTTTTATGCTTTTATATATTTATGTACCTACATATGTTTCTAAGTTTATTTATGATTTAAATTTACAATAAACCTCCGTCTCATGTGTCAGGTCTATATCCTCATAAATACCATGTATGTAACAAGTAAACAATATCAGCTATTGCCATTAACGTAAAATCTTCATAAATGTCTTATCTGAGACACTTTAAATTTAAGTGTTACCATTTCATAGCCTCATAAATGGAGCTTGAAATAGCCCATCAGGCAGATACTCGTAAAACGATCTATGTTTATGGAGTAGGTACTTATGAAGTACTATCTTACAGAAGAAGACAAACATTAACAATAGAAAAAAATCTTATCTTTAAGCAATAGATGCATTTTTTTAAATATTAAAATAACAAATATAGTTAGGTACGTAATAAATGAAATCGATAGAGTGTAATCGATGGAAAGATGGTCTCTTAAAAGTGACAGGAAGACGATGGATGCAAGTCGCTTCTATCAGGTATTTTTGGAAATCTATGGGTGAGGTCTATGTTCAGCAGTTGACTTCTTGTGGTCGAGATGATGATGAAGATGATTGTTAAAATTAAGAGAAAGAAATAAACAGTTTCTACTGCAATGGATATGGAAATTATAGAGCGATAAATCATCAGCCGAACTCTAAGCTGATGTTACATATCAACATTATGTTAAAAATTAGCGTAATCGGATCTGTGTTAGTTGGTCTAATATGATTATCATTTCCAAAATTTGGATAATATTTGTACGAGTGGGCATCCGAACAAATATCTCGTTGGACCCAACGAGATTATATCTATAGAGAGGTAGGTTATACTCATTGAATATGAAATAAAAGCAAGACAAATTTCAGTTCACAGCACTTTCGAGGTATTTTCATTATTTTTGCCTTATATATCTTAGTTTTGCACTTTCTAAGCACACATGATGCCATTGTCACTGTTCACAAGTCACGACACGTGTCTAACAGCGTTGCCCGACGTTTCGCGATTGAAGACAAATCGGATTACCTTACTTGAGGCTTGCTACGCAGAGCCGGGGATAACCTATCTATGTATAATACATTATTTGTTGAACCTAATTACAAAAGGTTGTAAAAACTCAGTCTAGACATTTCTAAAATGAGAGTAAAATAATTAAAATATAAAAGTCCGATAGCAAACTTTGAAATAACAATCCTATCCAAACAATCTTCACACGGATGAGAGTACGATTCTACTCAAACATCAATTCAATTCAACACTAACATAAATGTAATAACAAATTCACCCCTCGCATAATGCGAATTCACATAAATTCACACATATTGACAGAATCCCGTACATTGGATACCCTCGTATCTTTTGTAGAATGTTTCCCAAATATAAAGAAAAATTCCTAAAACGCCTCGCCTACGTTCAATATATTGGGCAAAGGGTCACTGAAGGAACGCATTGTATCCCACCGAAGAAAAATTGCCCTTATTGATTCACCACATTCGTCTCGGGTTGGTATTTATAAGGACAAGACATTTTCCTATAAAACTATTGCTTTATTGGTATTTTCTCATACGACATACCGCGACACCGCGCTAGACGAAAATATGGTAAACTGGATTCCATGACGTGGGAATGCTTACGAACTTCTTGTTCCATCTATTTTTTTTGGGTTTCATACTCAAAAAGTGTCCGCAAACTACTCGTAAATTGTAAATATATTACATTTAGAGCAGACTTGATGTAAGTATTTACTTGACTTGTACTGTGACTAGTACGCATGAATAAATGACTTGAATTATTCATGAAACTTGCACAAATCTCAATAATAATGCAGATCCAACGAATAAGAGAAAAGAATCTATTCCATAAGTGAAATTATTCGCAAGGATCTGCCCAGATCTGTATATAGGGTAAACTTGCCTAACTCGTACTTGTTCCTAAAACGTACTCCACCAAGTTCTCGTAACGTGAAACTGCAGTGGCGACGCAAGTGCTACAAAATGGAACTACTAGGTCGTCGTGTTACCTCACCCAAGCAACAACATTACGCTGCTGTTCCGGTAAAATTATTCAAAAAGTAAGTAATTTTGCTGTTTTTGAGTAATTTTTTTGATCAACTCTTAAGGTTTTCTATTTTGTTGATAGTGATTCATGTAAATTAGAAGTTTCTTGCTTAATTCCATACTTATTTACGTTTTAAATTACAAGACGTATCAGCGTCAGTATGGCAGCCATTTGTTACGCAAATTTAAAATCTTAGTTATCCTTGTGCTTAATTCGTACTCATCATTTTGTTTGATTTCGTACCGGTACGAATTGGGAATAACTGTTTATTTATTTATTTTTTATTTTAGGTAAACATGACAATTCAATACTTTCAATACAATAAGAACGAGGATCGTGTTGGGCAACAAGATGTAGAGCCACCAGTTAGCCCCCATTGACAACATTGACATCATGTGTTTAGCCAATGGAAGCCGTCAACAGATCGCATGATGCCCAAGTCAATCATACTCCTGCTTCTTTGACCCCAGATAGAGAGTAGATTTCAAAGTCAGATTCTTCGTCAGCGTCACCATTGAAGAGTTTAGATAATACTCTGCAAAATCACGGGGGTGAAGAAAATTTAAAGGTGAACAAGCATTCAAACAACAATGGAAGTTCAAAATTAGCAGGAATTAGGGCAGCCATACAAAGTTTTTCTCCATTGTGTGGCCTTCGTGAAACAAAAAGGGCCATAAAAAATAAAACAACATCTCAAGTACTTACAGAAAGTCCGTATAAGAAAGAATTTAAAAATATGTCATTAGAGTTGAGAGAAAACAATGAGTCAGAAAAAAGGCTGTAGTGTAGTAGAAATTTAGGTAGACAAAAAGTCGTCAAAAGGAAGAATTCCAAAGAGAAGAAAATTACGAAGAAAGAAATTAAAGAAAATGAAAAAGATAGCTGGTATTGCCCATTCTGTAAAGAGAATAAAAAAGAAGACATGATACAGTGTACATAATACAAAACCTGGATCCACGAACTTTGTGCTGGAGTTGACAAAAATGCTCGTAGGTAACTTTTTTTTGAAAATGAAACGATTGTAAGGAATTAGAAAATACAGTCAGATATGCGATCGATCGAAATACAGTGAGATATGATTGTTTTTTAGATGAGATGATTGCACAGGAGTCGACAAATTAATTAGATTAGTTACACAATAATTTATTATTACTACTTGTGACAGACTTTATTTATAGGATCTCAAGTTTGACATAGGGATATGCGGGTACGATATAGGAATATACCGGTACGTATTGAGAATAAATAGTCCTTAATCGTACCTTTTCCACTTTTTTTTAAAGCGTATATTTCTCAGAAGCTATTGAAGTTAAAGTTTAAATTGTCATTTTTGTTGATTAGTAAATAAATAAAGATACTTTTTTGTTATTTATATTTCCAGATAATTAGCATTTTCTCTTAGGGGGTACGAATAAGGCAAGTTTCCCCTATAGGTAGGTATGTTCATATTATATTAGCAGTAGGCTTGTGGGGCTCAAACCATGATGTCACCTCTTTCCCTGTCTTGTTACACCCTAATCAGAATAACAAAAATAAAGTGGGCGGCATTTATTTTCATTAACTTTTGCCGCTCTGAGGTCGGCGACGTTTTTCGTCCATTATCTGGGTCAGTTCACTCCGGGTTCGGATTAAACTTGTTTATTTGAGACACCGCCAGATGCTGCGAAGTTTTTTCCTTAGCCAGTAAGTTAGTTAAGCGCTTGGAGCAAGCTTGAGCGCTCTCCGCCCTTTAAAATCGCAGAGCATGAAAAATTGACAATTTAGGACTTGCGCAGCCAACTGGATGTCGCTATTTTAGAAATAAAATAAGTGATGGAGTTGTAATAAAGATGTTCCTTTAATATTTGATAGGGAGTCGGGATTTTTTTAAACGTTTCCTTGTCAAAAATCCTTATAGCATTTAGTTAAAGGCCTCCCCGTGGATCTTTAAAAACACTGGTTAGAAGCGGCCTACAACCACTTGTTTTGATACCCTTTTATAGAAACATCTATCTACTTTCTGGCTTGATGTTCTACGCTACGCTTGTCGCTATGTGGTCTCAACTTCTCGGCCATCAGTTCCATTTCTACTTGCTGTGTGACCTGCTCACTTCCATCTCCACCAGCCTATGTAGATAGTAGTCATACATAAGAAAATTTCAGTGCAAAAATTGTTTTCATAGACAAAACTCGCAACTTTCAGTACCATTATACGCCTACTAAAACCTACTACTGCCACTTGACTAAACATCTAGTTATCGGAGTGTCAAAAGTCAATGTCAATGTCATATTACACTTTTTTCGACCTTAGTTTGTTCTCCAGTTACATACAATATAATTAAATGTCTTGAGTGTTACGTGCTTTACACAAAAAGCAGGCGTGCTTAGTGGTGAATCAAGGTATAAACAACTCTGCAGAACATACAGACGAATTGATAACCTCCTTCTCTTTAGAAGTTGGTTAAAAACACGCTAATCATGATATAACAGGGTAATATTTTCAAAATATATGCGAAGAATAGGCGGTATAAAACAATTCAAAAGAACGGCGTAAGTTCTCATTAGGGAAATGTCGCGTGGCACGACAAAGAACAGGCGCGCGCCGCCCGTGTTTATTGTAAAATACGAAACATTTGCATAAATTGCTTTTTACGACGCAAAATCTACATTAGAATACCTTTAATCCTCGCCCCTGAACAAAAATAAGGTATTCAAACTTTTTCTTGTCTTTTTCTTTAACGTCGACTGTTCTGAATGAAAATGTAAGCATCGAGTGTTATGTTAATTAGATTTTGCCAAATTAAAACATAAATTCTCAAAATAAAACGTGTTTTGGATGACTAAGCAGTCAAAGCAGACTTATAATTATAGTAATTCCAATAGTCGACTGAATGCAGCGAGTCTGTACGTGTAGTAGTATTAGCATTTTTTTTATTTGACAAAAAAAAAAAGACGTGTGGCACTCGGAGACTGCCGCGGTAAAGCTATTGCATAGCATTTTTTATCAACTTATGTAATTATAATTATTTATTTATTTTATTTATGCAGTATTCCTAACACCCCCCCACTCCGACCGGCACAGCGGTGATACTTTTTAGTTTTTGGTTTTGCCATCTATCGATGAATAGCAGAACTTTTAATGACTTTTTGAAATATCACGTCTTTAGTTCTGCAAATCGCCTCTAGGTGGCATTGGTTGTATCGGCGTTACTGCGTTAGGTTATTTTCGTTACGGAATTTCTGGATTCGGTCTCCACGCTCAAGGCCCGCGATAGAAGCTATGCAATAGCTTAAAATCTTCACAGACTCCGGGATCCATGCCTTGTACTAATACTTATATGTATTTTTTTAATACTTACACTCTTTTAATTATGCAAGAGAAAGACTAAATTACACTTATTAGTTTAGTTTACACTTAGCTAACATGCATACGTGTATACGCCGAGCAGTCCAGCTCCTATATTATATTTTCCTTCATAAACCGAAAAATATACATCGTAAAAATATTTAAAAACCTGTTTTAGCTTGTGCTAATAAAGTTCTTTCATATGATACCCCACATGATACGGTTAATTCACTTTAAAATTTGGACCTTCATTCCTTGCATAAAGACACAATTGTTTTGTGATTAAATTTAAAATGTCCAGTTTTCGGATATTTTCCTATATGTGTACTCTAACACAATGCTTTTTGCCAAATTTCATTGTTCTAGGTCAACGGGAAGTACCCCATAGGTTTTGATTTCCTTGTGAGTGTCGAAATGTGCATTTTTTACGATATATTTGGTTGTAACTTTTTTTTACGGAAACTTAGAAACTTTATTTTTCTTTTTGCAGCAAGATACTATGGATCTGCGTATATGGTTTTAATTTCAACTCGATACCTTCACGCGTTCCCGAGGTAAAGGTCTTGACACCCGGATGGACGGACAGACGGACAGACAGACGGACATATGTGACGACGGACAAAGTGATCCTATCAGGGCTCCGTTTTTTTCCTTTTGGGGTACGGAACCCAAAAAAAGGTTATCAGGTAGCAGAAAAATAATAATTATAGTTTTAAAAACTGAAGCAACCGACTTCTCATGGATGTCATTGTCAAAACTGGACCAAATTGGAAAGTACCAGCTTTCAAATAAAAAAAAATCATAAAAATCGGTTGACACAGTAGAAAATTATAACGTCCCAAACATTTAAAAAAAACCGTTGAATTGAGAACCTCTTCCTTTTTGAAGTCGGTTGAAAAATAGGTGTAAGTACATTACAATGTACAGTACTGTTGTAATGTTACAGTAATGATGAATTACCATTAAAACTGTTAGACGGCGGGAACATCATCGAAACATGTTGTTGCTTTGTTTTATTTTTCTAAACTTGTGCTATTTTGAATATTAATGCGATAAAAATGGTGGTGTTTTATTCATTAAGTGTTCGATCAAGTGCGTGAGTGTGGGCAAGTGAAATAAAGCAGTGAAACGTGTGATTTTACGTTGTCGGCAAAACTCCATAGAAGCTTCTAGTAAAGTCGCCACCACTTTACTGAAGCAGGACTTGACTTATAAATTGACTGTATATGTGACTTAGATTGTGACTAGAACATTTACAAGCTGTTTTATTCAAGAAACTTGGAAAAAATCCTAATACTTAACACTCTGTTAGACAGATAGTAACAATCTTACCTTCGGAGTTTTGGCGGGAACGTCTTAGTAATGTGTTGTTGCTTTGTTTTATTTTCCTAAACTTGTGTTATTTTGAACATTTAATGCTATAAAAATGGTGGTGTTTTATTCATTAAGTGTTCAATAATGTGCGTGAGTGTGGGCAAGTTAAATAAAGCAGTAAAACGTGTGATTTTACGTTGTCGGCAAAACTCCATAGAAGCTTCTAGTAAAATCGCCACCACTTTACTGAAGCAGGACTCGACTTATAAATTGACTATATACGTGACTTAGATTGTGACTATAACATTTACAAGCTGTTTTATTCAAGAAACTTGAAAAAATCCTAATACTTGACACTGGCAGATGCTTTAATGCGGGTCCAATACAAAAAAAAAGAAGAAGAAGAACCTTACCTTCGAATTTATCTTTCTTCTGACCAATACACAAGTGGGCTGGGTCTCTTTTTCGCGATGAAAAACGATACACGATTTTCTTCCCGGCGCACCGTAATACTTACCTGTATTATTTATTAACTTGATTTAGTGTGGGCACGTCTCCGTATCGATAACTGCGGAGAGTAATATTTTATGCCTACTTTACATTCTTCCGAGATAGTATGGTTGGATTTATCACGTTAGCGAGAAAATCGGGAGAAATTATAGTTGTTATTATGAATAGTAACTTTTATGTCATGCTAAAGCTCACTCTTAAAATATTAGATGGTCGAATAAAAGGGCATTTAGGTGTTTCGCACCGCGGTACATACTTTTCCTAAAATTTACAAATTTTGAGTTTATGTAGTTTTTGAGTATGCAGCTATGGCACAGCACGTAGCTATAGCCCTCGCGCGTCATAACATTTTTGAACACAGAGTTACTGAGTTGAATTAGTACGTAAAAGTGAAAAACAGTTTTGTGATATTTAAATATTTGTGTGTTAGTGATATTTAAAAAAAAAAACACAGACTATTCAGATATCATTTATATTGGCGACGGAGCTTAAAAAAAAACATAATTTGAAACTCCTTGGCCAACTTAAAAGTTATTTAAGAAGTTATTTTATTTTTTCTAAAAAAATATATAATTTGTAAATGGACGAAATCATCTCTCACTTTTAAAATATACACAGTGTTCAAAAATGTTGTGATACGCGAGAGAGCTCTGCACTTTGAGCCTAGTCTTAAGAATAGAATTAATGTAGAGTTTGGCGTAAGATCTCATTAGTTTGTTTGACCATCTAGTCCTGATGGTAGGTAACAACAAACATTCGTAGCAGCAACGAGGACCTCTTTCGACTCTAGTGTCCTATTGTTCAACTTAATAGGTTTCTTGGAATACAATTTGAAACCAATTTTGAAATCAGACCCATCATACTTAAGAATTAAAAGAGTCTCATTCAATACAGTTAAATATGCGAGGAAAAACAAAGTAAAGACCACAAAGTAAAGTCCTCAGCGCACCTAAAGATATTAAGAAAAGGTACATACCTACATAAGAAAAGGTAAGTACCTACATCATTTAACAAAAAATACCCAGACAGTATATTGGCCAATGAAAGTATCTACTTTCATTCCAGCCATTTCCAATTATTTGATCATGATTCTGTTTTTCTCTAGTATTGGATAGAAACTTAGTGAAGCGTGTTTTCCTTCATTTATTCTAAGGCTATGGAAACTCTTAATGAGTTTTATATGAGTAGAGTTTTTGGCGGGAATGTCATAGTAACATGTTGCTGCTTTGTTTTATTTTCCTAAACTTGTGTTATTTTGAACATTAATGCGATAGAAGTGGTGGTATTTTATTCAGTAAGTTTTCGATCAAGTGCGTGAGTGTGGGCAAGTGAAATAAAGCAGTAAAACTTGTGATTTTACGTTGTCGGCAAAACTCCATGGATGCTTCTAGTAAAGTCGCCATCTCTTTACTGAGGGCTCACTAACGTTTTATTATAAAATAACTCTTTATTATTTCGACTGAAGGACTTTGTTTCCATGGTCAAGAAAAAATTAAAACAACAACAATTTATATGAGTACATATTATTATATACTCATATGAGACCTTCAATTAACTAACAAGATTAGATCAGATGAGCATGGAAATATTTGCGGAATAAAATAAGTAGTAAAAATGTATTTATTTTGAATACTTTGATATTTTAGAAGAAAAATCAAATATCCCCGACAGCGTAATAACCCTTTTTGTAAAATAAAAGGTTTTTTTTGTATAATGTAGATAATATTCTTGTTTTACGAGAAGGTATGAACTGCTGATTCCTGTGTATTTTTTTTTATGTGCATTCTCATATTTTTTATTTCATTCTCTTATTAGATTCATTCTTGGATGATTACTATTTTGTACCCGACTGCGTAAGAAGGAGGGTTATGTTTTTTGAGTGTATGTTTGTATGTTTGTTTGTATGTATGTATGTTTGTTTGTATGTTTGTATGTTTGTATTTTTGTATGTTTGTTTGTATGTTTGTATGTTTGTATCTATGTTTGTATGTATGTATTATATGTATATATATTTCTATATGAACGCCTACAACCTAAGCGGCTTGACCGATTTTGATATGCGAGGTTTCGTTAGATTCGACTTCACTTCCAAAATATCATAGGCTATTTTTTTGTAATAATAATAATAAATCTATTGCAAAAAAATGCGTTTTTTCGAAATCCCCAACAAACCTTTTGGTAATTAACCAGTAGTTTTACTGAAAATAATCTAAGGAATGCGCATTTATAGTCTTTTACAGCTATTATACGCATACTTTCTCACAAAAAACGTACACTCAACAGCGTAACCATTGTAACGAAATCGTAAGCTAGACTACAAAATCTGCTTTTCTGCAGTCGGTTTTTTTTTAATTTTATTTTAATATAGATACTTGCTTATATTCTATTTTTATTGAACTGAAAGGTTGTGGGTTCGATCCCCACCCAGGGCAAACATTTGTGTGATGAGCAATGGATGTTTTTTCTGTGTCTGGGTGTTTCTATGTATCATATGTATGTATTTACAAAAAAAAGTATAATTATGTATTCTATCAGCCATCTAGTTCCATAATACAAGCTTTGCTTAGTTTGGGCTAGATGGTGTTGTGTGAAATGTCCACAAATATTTATTTATTATTATTTATATTGTGTACCTTTCATGCAGTTGGCAGCGTACACAGTATGCTGCAGTATTGCAACGTTCTATGGCAACGTAGCAGTTGCGTTGGGCCTTTTGGCAGCATTTTGGCTACGCGTCACTTAGATACATTTAACCGACTTAAAAAGAAGGAGGTTAACAATTCAGATGTATTTTTTTTCTTTAATATTTGTTACCGTTAAATCATCTATTTATAATCCGATTTCAAAAACTCGTTTTTTTGGAAGGTCATTGGTTCCATAGAAATTTTATGAAAATTAATCCAGTATCTTGGTTTTTAAAACAAAACTGCGCATTTTTGACCACCAGCTCGGCTGATGTTAAGCGACGGTGTGGCCGAAGATGGAGCTGGTCGATCTAGACGATATCTATTCACTATAGCCTTGAAAATTCCAAGATTGTAGGTCTCAGGAAGCAGAGATTTATTTATATTTATGTATATTGTTTTCCTGATAAATAATTACTACTATACTAAATCATTGAGTTGTAAAAGTGGATGAGAGAGTTAAAAGCTGTACTTAAAAAAAAAGAAATTAATTGAAGAAAGAAATTAGAAAAAATCGACGTTTCTTATCACGTCGGGAAAAATTATCTGTATTAAACCATTCCGCTCTTTTAGACACGTGACAACGGTGCAGATAAAAGATTTTATATTTCTCCTCTCTGCGGTCATTTAATGAGACAGCTGAGAAGTTAGTCAAGAACCCGCGTTGAGAAAAGAAAATATCTTCTGTTCTATTTCAGAAATATTCGAATTACAAATTTCACAGCTATTAAAGGTTATTTATATTTCCTTAGATTTAACTGTATTATAAGATGGGTAGACGAAAAAAAATATTACTCTGTGAGGTATCCCTATTTTTTTTACTTTTTATGTGACGGAAATAATATGCATATCTGTAGCAAATTAAAATTTTCTAGTACGATAGTATTTGAGCAAATCCGTGGATAGACGAACAGGCAGACTTTTAGACTACAGAACCCTATTTTGTTTTTATTGATTTTAAGGTTTCATTTAATATTGTTTTTTTTTCGATGGGTAAACAATTAATCTTACACAACCTACGTGATAAATTGTGTGTTATTCATAGAAAAATAAATTCTATATCGTTTACCATCGTACACCCAGTTTTTGATATTGATATTGAAATGAATTATAGGTACTTATTATAAGAATTCCTTTAAAATTACCAATACTAATTCTTATCTCGCCACTATTTATGTTTATGTTTTATAAGCATTATGCCTGCCTATTAAATAATTACAAATTCTGTGAAATCGACGTTTAGGTATGCATTCAAAACAACATTTCATTGATATATATATAATATAATAACACTGAGAGAAAAATAAATTACAGTCTATAAAACTAAAAAACACGCTACAAATTATTGTGGTCAAAGTTCATTACAAGACTTTTCTAACAAATCCAAACACAGCTATGATACGATGTTCCATCATGAAGTTCTAGTTCATATCTTCCGGCTCCATCATCAGATCAGTTCGACAGTACCATATTATTGTATTGTCATCATAACTACATACAGCTGCCAATTTTCATGACGCTACGATCCTTAGAAGATGGTTAAATTTTATTACCTTTAATTTTAGTTACCTTAGATTTCATTACATAGTTAGTTACATACAGGTCGACATAATAAAAGCGTGTTAATTACTGAGCCATCCGACTCGCTACTATTGAAGATTTATTTTACATCTAAAACTAATACCTACATGCATCTCTCTTACACTTACTCTATTTATGTGCCATTGCTGTCGCGCAGTGATAATTTAACCAATTAGAGCGCATTATTTTGGACAATACTACGCAGAATTTATTTCAAATTAATCAAACGACATGGTTACCCTAGCGGTTATTCTATTTAAACAAAGTCGCATTGAATACTCTGATAAGAGCTTAGTTTCCTTATGCCAGAGGACCAGTGGTTACATAATCATGAGTTTGCAATTAATATTTTATTTATTATTATTCAGCGATGTTATAAAATCAAGTGTTATTATTAATAGAAATGAAGAAAGTAAATGTAATTTGGATCCAAAACTTATCAAAGAAATTGCTTCCTATCAAAATCATGTGAGGAGAATAATGGATGAAATTATCAACAACGGATACGGTCGAGATATGTACGATGAGTAAGTATAAGTATAATATTTATTTTTTGCTTTTCCTCTTATTTTGTGCTCTGCAATCTTACTGAACCATTTTGGAGATTTATTTTGTATAACTGTCTCGAGAATAAACAATGTGGATAAATTTTATAAGTAAATTATATGTGTAACTTCAGAAAGATAACTCGTATTTTATATCTATTTTGCTGTATTATTGAAATTTATAACTATATTGTAAGCAAATTTTTGAACATTAAAGATTTTTTTTGTTATATTAATATTATTAATAGTCACGAACACTATTTTAGCGGCCAAAACAAGAAAAGAAAAAGATATAACTAATAAACTCGGAATTTTAATTGCAATAATATTTTTAAAAATCTAAAGCCCTGTGCTGTGTCCCTAACATTAACAGAAGTCACACACAAAATTTTTGATGTCATAAAATTACCTTTGTGGATGTATAGGTTTCATATAAGACCTAAATGTCGTATATTACTCATAAAACCTATTAGAAAATAGTATTTTTTTTAAACAATGTGTGTTATTTCACATAAATCACATAATCAATTCAATAAAAATTTAATCTAAGTGCCTAATAGGAATGAATGGTACATTGTGATAATTCATATAATGCTATGTTTAAAGTAGATGTAATGTAAATTCACATGATTATGGTTTGTGATGTTACAACTTTACATAATTTCATTTCAGGTACACGAATTTCATAGATAAATTTGGAGCACGAGTTTCTGGTACTGAAAATTTAGAAAATGCTATAGATCACATGATAAATCTCACATATACTAATGGATTGAATGATGTCACTACAGAAGAAGTCGATGTAAGTAACAAATAATTTTTCACTAACACTTAGTTTTTTTTTTATCAGCCCTGTTTGTACAAACTGTCCCACTGCTGGGAACGGGCCATCTTCTCATTGCGAGAAGGGTTAGGTCATAGTCTGCCACGCTGGTCAAGTGCGGGTTGGCAGACTTCACACCTCTTCAAGATCATTGAGAACTCTCAGACATGTAGGTTTCCTCACGATGTTTTTCTTCACCATACTTAGAATAGAATAGAATAACTTTATTGTACATCCATACAAAGTTTTTTAATGTAGAAATAGGTTTGCGCCTGACCGCCAACTCGCCTGATGTTAAGCGACGTTGCGGTCTACGATGGAGCGCCTAAAGAACCCAATTCATTCGTGATTTAAAGACACGCAGATTATATCTATCGGAAAAGACCCACTCAGGAAGCGTATTCCACAATCTAGCAGTCCGCACGATGAAAGTGGGATTAAAGCGTTTCGTTCGGGCTCTCGGAATATCCACTCCATATCGGGGTTACTTAAATAAAGATAATACTTAAACGAATTTAAAACTAATACACATATTACACTTATTATATAGTTCCCGTCACGTAAAAAGAACGCTGGTTTTCGTAAACGCGAACAAGCCAGCGTTCTTTTTACGTGACGGGAACTATATCATACTTATTATATTATATCAGATTATAAACACAATTAACATTGTAATGTGCTTTCAGGTACCTCATTGGGTCCGCGGCCACGAATCCGCAAATATGATAGAACCCTATGAGAGACAAATAAAAATCCTCGGTTTTGGCACAAGCGTTAGTACTCCACTAGGTGGCATTACAGCTGAAGCTATAGTTATTAATAGTTTCGAAGAACTAGAGAGAACGGATAAGGATAAAATTAATGGAAAAATTGTTGTATTTGATGCACATTATATCAATTATGGAGAAACAGTGAAATATAGATCTGAAGGAGCTTCAAGAGCTGCAAAAAAAGGTGCTATAGCGACTTTGGTGAGAAGTATAACACCATTCTCTATATATTCTCCACATACTGGTGCTCAGGATTATGAAAATAACGTTACTAAAATACCAACAGCAGCTATAACATTAGAAGATGCAGATATGCTTCGTAGAATACAAGATAGAAAATCAGAAGATCAAAAATTACTGTTGCACATAGAAATGATCAATAGTTTCGATATGAAGAAATCAAGAAATACGTTAGTAGACCTAAAAGGTAAAGAAAGTCCTGAAAAACAAGTAATTGTTTCTGGGCATATCGACAGTTGGGATGTTGGAACTGGCGCAATGGATGATGGAGGTGGTATGATGATAAGCTGGTTTGTGCCAGTGATTCTTAATAAACTAAGTCTTAATGCAAGAAGAACTATTCGAGCAATATTATGGACATCCGAAGAACCAGGTTTGGTAGGCGCTCAAGCATACCTCAAAAAACACATGAAAGAGCTTGATAATATTAATTTTATAATGGAATCAGATGAAGGAACATTTAAACCTTTGGGTTTAGAAGTGGCCGGTACAAACACGACTCACTGCATAATACAGGAAATATTGAAACTATTTCGGCCAATAGACAAATTTACAAAAAGCGACTATCCAGGCTCGGATATAATTGTTTTTGTGTCAAAGGGTGTGCCCGGAGCATCTTTAACGAATGAAAATGAACGTTATTTTTGGTACCATCACAGTGACGGGGACACTTTAAATGTTCAGAACATGTCTGATGTAATTGAATGTGCTGCATTTTGGGCAGCGGTTTCTTATGTTATAGCCGATATATCTGTAGATCTTCCTCGAAATTGATTTACTTTAAGATTTTCATTTCTATTGATATATTTTATTAAATTCGAATGGTATACTATAGAAATTAAATTAAATGTACAAATACGTGAGTTTTGAACAACGAATTTAGAAATTGGATACATAAAAGTTAACTAAAAACAATCTTAGATAATCGGTCAACAAAACCATTTATTTGCAAGAAATTCAATGTAGACTAGAACAAAATAAATCAAACAACGACATAAAACGGTCGTCAAAGCTTGTCAAAGCTCATCACCGCTCATGCCACTGTCTAGCAGCTAGCAGACAATAGAATAAGGTAAAGACACACAGCTCTGCAGTTGCGATGAACAAAGTGAATGTTCAAAACATGACATCTAGTATGTTAGTACATTTGTTGTTGGTTGAATGTCAATGCTTATGCGTTGGGCCAGATACGCGCCAGCATTTTGGTCACGCGTCGCATCGATCAGGCGCTCAGATAAATTTTTGAAAATGAGATGAGCTCCCGGTCCCCACGGACCCAAAGTTTCGACACCAAACGGCTCAAATAATCGATGTAATTAATCGATAATATCAGTGTTAAAAATCAGAATTACACATATCGAGTAAAATTGCGATAACTTTCGGAAAAAAAAGGCACTGATTTAAAGAGGCAGTTCTAAATAGCAGTTTTAGTAAGTTAAAAATTATAAATGGCTCGTTTAATAACTAGTTCAGCAGTTAAAACTAAGCAGTAAAGTAAACAAAAATGAGTAATAAAAAATAATGAAATGGATCAGTGAATATATAATTGAGCAGGAAAATCATTAAATGGGCGGTAAAAATTATTGAACGAGCGGTCACGTGTTGGCAGTAATAAATCGGAATTTGTCGGTAAGAAATCTCATTCTAAGCAATTCTATAAACAATGAGGTGGTAAAATAAAATAACAAAAACAGTACTTAAATAGTAATGAAAAATTAAATTAAATTAACTTTTGCTTTGACTGAAGGAATTAAATAAAACAAATTGTAAAAATTATTATCTATAAATTTGTATATATAAAAAAAAACTGAAGAAATTATTGCTTATACCTATATACACAGATAACTTTCCATCATTTTTACCGCTCATTCAGTTATTGGACTGCTCAATTATTTTTAGAATTGACATTGTATGATAAAATAACCGACTAATTGATTTTTTATTACTGTCCATGTTTTACTGTCGCAATAATTAATCAACCGCCATTAAATTAAATAACTGCTCAATATGTTTTTGAACTGATCATAATAACATCTCGAATATTCAAATAACAGCTCAAAAAATTAGCTCCCAAAAAAACACTATAAAAGTACTTTTCAACGATGTCACTAATCGATCGCTCCAAAACAAAAAGGTATAAAATTGTATCAAAGTAGTAGTAGATTAAAGTAATTGTACAAAAAGCTTTGAGAGAAAATCAAAACATGGAATCAAACGTTTCTCCAACCATGACCAGCTGGCGGCGTGAGTAATAGCAGCAATCAATCCGCAGTCCATGGCTAGTTAATCATGTACCAGATAGCTGCCATTATCTGGACATGTGCGTAATTATACACACATGGAGGTGAATCACTGCGGGACGGTTGACTGATGGCTCGCTTTTAACTTGTAACTGACATCGAAACGTTTTGAGTAGGGATTGTTTGTTATTTTCGTGTGCTTTTTCTTTTTCTTCTTTTGCGCTTAAACGTGGCATTGTCTGATGTTTGTTTTAGAAATTGGAGTTTTACCACATTATGCTAATATCAAACTTAACTATCAAGATTTTTATTTCAAATTCCAAAAATAAACTATGCATTTTTTACTATGATATAGGTTATTATTCTACAGCATATTTTATAGAAAAGAAATAAATAAGTAATAAGCACAAATCAATCGTCGTAATATAATCGTATACCTAAAATCAAAGTTTTCTCACTCGTACGACTGTTTGTTACTTGCTATAGATTATATCCTTTAAGAATTTTTACTTAAATATTTCGGCATATTTTTGGAGAAGATGGAATAAGATAAAATACGTTGTATGTTCCAATCCGATCGCTGAAATATTGCTTACGAAATAGGAAAAGTTTGGACAAATCGATTGGAAGTTGGCCACCTTTCGCTCAAACATGTCTCGATCAATCACTATGAAAACTGTCCGAAGTCTTAAAAGAAAACCCCACTCATGTTTAGCATCTTTTATCTATAAAAAAAAGACAATGGTCATAGATGCTATGCTAGTTTTTTATAAATAAAAGATACTTTATTGACTCCTCATAAGTAACGCAAAAAATTCATCATCATCTCGCGACAAGAAGTCCACTGCTGAACATAGGCCTTTGGCAAAGTAATCGTTAAACAAACATACCTGAGCACCTCCTTATTTTTGGAGGTCGGTTAAAATGAAAACAGAAGGCAGCAAACCGCAAGTCTGGCACTAATACTCGGAGATATTGCCGCGGCACGCGCCTAGAGAACAATATTGAACATGCCTCAGATGTGAGTCGACGGTGATGGAATATCAACAAGGCTTTATAATGGACCTTTAAGTGCCTAAAAGCTACTCCAGAAATAATAGGGAAGAAACCTTGTTTATTAGTATTATTGTAGCGAAAGTTGTAGGTTTTATTTATAAAAAAAGAATGAAATAAGAGCTAGTTTTGGTTTTAAAATTGTGTTGTGCGGTTGTAATAGACACAATTATTTGATGTAAACTTCTTTCAATATATAAAAACCGGCCAAGTACGAGTTGGACTCGCGCACGAAGGGTTCCGTACCATTATCTATAAGAACGGCAAAAAAATCACGTTTGTTGTATGGAAGCCCGCCTTAAATATTTATTAATTTTATTTTTAAAGCGAATAGTATACCTACCTCAATATTCTGTGAATATTTCAAGCGTCTACCTGTTGCCGTTATCAATATCGAGCAAAAACGAGCAAAAAATCACGTTTGTTGTATGGTAGCCCCCTTACATATATATTTTATTCTATTTTTTTGTATTTGTCAACAACAGAAATACATCATCTGTGAAATTTCAACTGTCTAACTATCACAGTTCATGAGATACAGCCTGGTAACAAACAGACAGACAGACAGCGGAGTAATAGGGTCCCGTTTTACCTTTTGGGTACGGAACCCTAAAAATAACTAATATGACAGAGAAATCGTGAAAAATACTAGACTTAGACTACTTTCCTTGAAATATGCCTAAAAACTAAATATATTATTTTGCGTTTCTATTTCAAGGTTTCGAATATACCTCTTGGCTCTAACAAAGATAATTATCACTGAAAATTTTAATAATTTTACGCAAATAGATTACTAAATTACAAAATTATTTTTGCACAAGCCCCCATTTTTTTTCTAAATTATTTAAGTAACAATACCTATACCTATTACCAAGACCGATTACCCAGATGAGAAAAAAAATCCCCAAATTACGTTTTTATTTTACTGCTTTGTCGGCATGATCATTATGTACTTATCGTATTCTCATCCTAATTTTTTTTCTAATATTAATAGGTATTTGATCTAAGAGACGGACAGACGGACATGGTAAAACTATACCACTTCATAGTTGTTAACGGAATCTTAAAACTTAATAATCATTTTTTTTTTTATTAAAAAATAAATAAATAATTAGATTATTAAGTTTTATGATAATGTTTAATAGCACTTATAAGTCGTAAATAACATTAAAACAATGGTCAAAAGGCACTAAATACAAATACAACAGCAATTCAACCGCAGTGTCGTGTAAACAAGTTGAATAATCACATTATTGTTTAATCAAGGGAGGATTCACTGAACATGGATATTACTCCCGAAGTTGGGAGTACGGCGCCAGTTTGTTACACTCTAATACCTACCACAGATAACATATAGTTACTAGGCACTTTACCAAACTTGCCTCGTGTCCTTGGGTATGCTCTCAAATTAATAGGCGATTAATCAAATCAATATTACATAAATAGATAGATAATATGGAACTATCAAAGCCATACAAGACAGATTGACAACTACTAACGATGACGTATTAAAACTTTTTATAGATCTACGATTGACCACCAATTTACCGCGACGGTATGGCCGAGGATGGAGCTCATCGATCTAGATTCTGATCGACGAACGCTAGAGTGAATAGAGGTTCTAGATTCTAGAAAATATATATTCACTCTAGCCTTATAAGTTCTAAGTATGTAGTGCTCGGGAAACGACGTGGCTGAAGGAATAAAATGCGAAAAAAATACAATCGGGATGCAATGAAGTCGGTTAAAAAGAGAATAGCTCAAGGATAAATCGCCTTCCAACATCAAATACAATTATGTAAATAGCGTCCTTACATGGAGCAACTGTCCTCGAGCTTTTATAGCTAAAATTAACTCAAAAGCTATTTTAGAAACAGTGAACGTAGTTGTGAAGTAGAAACAAGACACCGAACTCAAGATTTAGTTTGTAACTCTAACGAACTCATTCCTCGGGGAATTACCCCAGGACAGCCAATATTTTGTTTCCTGTATTTTCTATAACTTTTCTTTATATTTCTTATATAAAATATAATCTTAAAAAAAGCTTTTTTAACATCTTTTGTAAAATATATTTTTAGGGCACATTCTCATAAAAGTGCTCATGATGACTAAAAATTATGGCATCAAACAGGATTGGCCTATATTGGGACTTATAATGGACTTTATATAGATTCATCAGAATGTTGTTATCTAATATATCTCATGAAAATGACTTATACAAATCCAGTAAAGTATGAGTTTCACTCTCACACCGAGCCTTCCGTTCTCCTATGCATGACACAGTACATGATTACTAAGTTTTTTTAACCAAAGAGATACCCCAGTCCCTCAAGTCGAAAGTTTACAACCAGTGTGTGTTACCAGTGATGACATACGGCACTGAAACGTGGTCCCTAACTATGGGCCTTATAAGGAAGCTCAAGGTCGCGCAACGAGCTATGGAGAGGGCTATGCTCGAAGTCTCTCTACGAGATCTAATCAGAAATGAAGAGATACGTAGACGTACAGGAGTCACCGATATAGCACAGCGGATAAGCAAGTTGAAGTGGCAGTGGGCAGGGCACATAGCACATAGAACTGATGGCCGATGGAGCCGAAAGGTTCTCAAGTGGAGACCACGTACCGGCAAGCGCAGCGTAGGAAGACCAGCCACGAGGTGGACAGATGACCTCATACAAGTGGCGGGAAGACGCTGGATGCAAGCCGCTTCCAATCGGTATTTTTGGAAATCCATGGGGGAGGCCTATGTCCAGCAGTGGACTTCTTATGGCTGAGATGATGATGATGAGACACTTTAACATGATTTAAAATTAAGGCTATTACAGACACAACACATAATAACGAACGAAACCAACGTATAAATTCTATGTCCTTTCAATGTCAATACAATGTCAACAATTCTAGATTGTCAAAGAAATAAATAATTACCAAAATCACGAATAACACAAATGTCACGAATAAAATAATGATCATGTCAAGTTGTCTCCAAAAATTATTTAACGTCATTAAGATTATCTATCAAAAACATGTTAATACTATAATATGCTTTTTTTACTGACAAGTTATTCAAGGAGTTTTTGAATATAGTAATATTCTGTTTACATCGTGCTTCTCGGGTATCTTGTGATGTATATAATTGGAGCCATACAAAACACACTTTTATTTAGGAATGATGTTCTAGATGGTAAAATTTGAATCAGGCCACAGGCCACAGGCCACATTTTAAATAGCTCAGGATTAGATTTTACGAATACAGCAACTTCATTTATATATAAACATGCCAAAGTTAGGATATTGAGTCGAACGAAATGAGATTTGCAGGAATCTCTCTTTTTGAGTCCGCGTATTGCTCGTACACAGCGTTTTTGAGCTCTAAACACCGACGGTCATTTGTGTTACCCCAGAATATTATGGGATTCCTTATCCATCTTACGATGTTACTTAGATAAGAAAACCAGATCATAATTATATATTTTTTACATACGCTTTCGTATTGTGACGTAAATTAACAAGAAATATAATGAAAAAATATCATCTGAATGCCCAGTAAATTGCTTCAAAAGTGAACCTACCTGAGTGCCACCAATTTTTTCGACCCTTTAGTCTTCTGGTCCGCTTGCGTTCGCTTTGACGCATATTTCACGCAAGAGACCGCGAATATAAGCCCTTTATACTATGTAGATAATGTTCTAGCAACACTGGCATTTGTAAGAGGTCCCTTTAGGAAACACGGGATTGATGATTGGTTCGTTGAACACACACGTGACTGTTTTGCTGAGTCCACTGTACCTCTATTTCGAACGGTCGAACCCAATCAAACACCCCTTTTGGTCTTTGAAGGTATTAATAAATCAGGATATCCTAAGTACATAGAATCCCAGCTTTGATGAAGGGTTTTAGTTTAGTTCCGCGTCAGAAATGCGTTCAAATCGTTCATAATGAAGATTGAATAACTCTATTATGAGTGTGTATTCACCAGAATGTTTTTGGATGTTTGTTCAGCGATTACTTCTCTAATTATGAATTGTTTTTGATGATTCTTTTTTGTTTGGTAGATAATATTTCAGAATTATGGGACCACCCATATAAATTTTATCAAAATCGGTGCAGTACTTTGGTTTTTAACATAACTGATAAAATGTTGTATAATTAAACGAATTGCGTGTTTTATCGGGGGCTTTGCGTGCCCAAAATGCTTTGGGGATAAAGTGAGCATTACCATACAGCAAGGAAACGCAGCCAGCATTTTGGGCACTTTGCCTAAAGCTGGATATTATTTGAATTATCCATAGGCTTTTAATGCATATGGATGTTTTAAATAATCTCGAATTACTAATTTTACAAATATTTATTAACCGAATTCCAAAAAGAAGGATTGGACTGTATGATGTTTTTTTGTATGTTTGTTTACCAATTACTCTGCCAATTGTGCATTGATTTTGATGCTTATTTTTTCGTTTGGTAGGTCACCCTTCAGAGGTGGTCCTATATTATATTTTTTTCAAAATCGGTCACTACTTTGTTTATTACCTATTACAAAATAATTGGTAAAATATCATCAAGTTAAACAAATTGTATGTTTTTTAAATGGGTTTTCTTCAATTTTTCTGTTATTTTTTAGTTTTACTTAGTATAATTTATATTAGTTAATTATAATAAATTCTAATAGACCGACAGATAATATGTTAATTCTCATTTGAATTATTACAGCTTTATTACATATACCTACAATAAGTTTCAGTAAGTTAGATAGATAGATAACACTTTATTAAAAGACCACAATACAGAAACATTAAATATATAGCGAATTATATTACAGCTATGTGTTTTAATTGGCGGCCTTATCGCTTAGAGCGATCTCTTCCAACCTTGCACGGATAGGACAGATGGCAACACATATTAGCCTTAAAGCAAAACTTAACTAAAAATGGGTATACATAAAAAAACAGTAATTAATTATATTAAAGTTCGTGCAGATAAGAAGTTTCATAATCCACATTTTGTTCGGTCGTTCCCGCTACCGCTACAATCCCATCCAATCCAATCCAATCCAATCCTACATCCTTTTACAATTACATCTATTGGCCTTTTGTTATTATGATCTTCAGCCCTTTGCATAATGTGTCCGTAACAAGATATTATTTATATTACGTCCCTTTAATTAACGGATATTTACTATGACGAATTTTACTATTGAGATAAATTTGGTATAGATTTTACGATAATATACCTAAATGATGATGATATGACTTGATTTAAATTGAGCCCCATTATATTCAACACCATTGTAAAAGCTAGTGTACCATGTTTCGTTAAGATTGGTTGAAAAATATGAAGTGGTCCTTGTGATGTAGGTAGGCTTTGCTCTTTATTCTAAATGTGGGTATTTCAATAAATCAGTCTAATGCATGGCAATCGGTGTTATTATTCAAGCTCCCTATTTTATCTTATTTTACATGGCGCAGCCGAATAAATGGTTATAAAAAGTCATTCAAATAGTGTTTTGAGTTCTAATAAATGTGAAGAAAGTGCAGTATAAGCTGGAGAAGTGTTAATTCATGGAGAAAAGTACAATGGAATCGATGTTGCAGCCGCCACCACCATTTTGCTTTGAGAAAGATTTAGCAAGGCTGATATTTGAATTATCACTCGTTCGTCGCTCGCTGGTTGATAGGTACGATTTAGCAGGGATATTTTGTTTTCTATCATTAATAATATATACTTAATAGACTGTCACTAAATAACAAACGGTTAAACTGTACTTTACCTGCCGTCGATTTAAGGGGGGGGAGGGGGAAGGGGGGAGGGAGGGGGGTGTGTAGATACCCCCTGTGAAGGGGGGGAGCTAGATTCCTCCCCCCCTCCGAGATATGAATTTTTTAATTATTTTTTTCAGAAGTACTTTTTTTTTTTTGTTTTCCTGGTGAGAGGAAGGGGTCGACAGGAGGAGGGAGTAAGACGGGAGGGTGTAGGACCCTCCCCCCCAAAAGGGGGGGGGGTGCGAAAACCCTTAGTTTTCTAGAAAAAAATCAAAATTCGTTTTTGAGGTTAAGTACGAAAACTTACGTATAATTTTTGCGTACCTAGATCAAGTACGAAAACACATCTACTATTTAGCGCTTCGCCGGCCGCTGCCGCGGCACGCTCGCTGCGCTCGCTCGGCTCGCGCGATGTGTTTTTAATGTTCTAACATAACCTAACCTACTTTTTGGGCCACTACATTATTTACAGAGACTTTTTAGTGCTAATTTTTGCGTACCTAGATCAAGTACAAAAACACATCTACTATTTAGCGCTTCGCCGGCCGCTGCCGCGGCACGCTCGCTACGCTCGCTCGGCTCGCGCGATGTGTTTTTAATGTTCTAACATAACCTAACCTACTTTTTGGGCCACTACATTATTTACAGACTTTTTAGTGCTATTTATTGCGTACCTAGATCAAGTACGAAAACACATCTACTATTTAGCGCTTCGCCGGCCGCTGCCGCGGCACGCTCGCTACGCTCGCTCGGCTCGCGCGATGTGTTTTTAATGTTCTAACATAACCTAACCTACTTTTTGGGCCACTACATTATTTACAGAGACTTTTTAGTGCTAATTTTTGCGTACCTAGATCAAATACGAAAACACATCTACTGTTTAGCGCTTCGCCGGCCGCTGCCGCGGCACGCTCGCTACGCTCGCTCGGCTCGCGCGATGAGTTTTTAATGTTCTAACATAACCTAACCTACTTTTTGGGCCACTATATTATTTACAGAGATTTTTTACAAGGGGAACAATGTGGAAGCATGATGCCAACATCAAGAAAAAAAAAACACTGACTGACTCATGTCAAATAGATAAACACAAAATGGCGCTACTTTGCGTTCCGTTTCACAAATCAGTCACATTTAATTTTATTAAAAAAACTAGTTAGATACTAAATAAAGTTATATTTTACAAATATAGACAAAACAGAACTTAATAATCATGTTTTACATTGTTATTAAGATATAGATATGATTGAAGTTAATTTTGCGCGGTCCAAAGATAGCTAGTAAAAAAATAAAAATAAATGGGATGTAAAACGAAACGTTTTGCCTTTAGTTTGAGGTTACAATTCTTAGAAGATTTGCCAAACAATCAAAATATTTAAAAATTTATTTCTTCAAAACCATTAATATTCTAGCGTTAAAACTTAAACTGAAGGCTTCTTATGTAGTAAGCTTTCTATTAAAAAAAAATCAGTCCCCAACTCAGCGGCAGGTAAAGTACAGTTGAGCCTAACAAACTAAGAAGTCACTATAAAAAATACTCGTATATTATAAATCGTATCAGCGAGCGGCAAACGAGTAAAAAGTTAAGAAGTAAAGAGTTCAATTAAGAGCATTGAGGCCCTTTACACGAGTGCCAAAAAATATCCGGACAGAAGAAAAAAAATATTTGCTAGTTGATGTGGAGACCTTTGTACGCGCCCTCGATCAGTTAATTAAACGCACGGCTATTTCATGAAAATTGATCATATCATGTGTAATCATATCGTGGAATAGTTGCATTCCCATCCCATACAATATTACAGCCCATAGGCGTAAATTAGACTAGACGTAACTTTAGACCCTGGTCTTTTTTGGACTTTGATTTTGGACCTTTTTGAAACATGATATCTACAAAAAGGTGCATTATTGGGCAGGTGATGAAAAATTGTATTTTTATTTGTAGTATGTACCGTAACTGACAGCACATAGTTTACAAATACAAAGTAAAAAAAAAGTTAAAGTTTAAATATTATTAAGAGAATCATTGTCGCGCGAATCGCGATTTGCCTGTAAATGACGCGTTTCATACATCAGGAGAAAACTGATTTCAAACCCTAAATATTATCCGTTTCTATATTTTTTTATATTGTTTTATTACTGGTTACGGTTACGGTTACGGCTATACGCTATGCTTTTTTCAAAATTTACACTTTTGATTTTTGAACTTTGTAACTATAAAGAAATATGCAAAACGTAAATTATAGAGCCATACACACTAATGATTTTAATCAGATAAAAAAATAATCATCGAAATTGGTTAATATTAGGGGTAAGAAAGATATTTTTCCTATTTGCCGGCCTTGTGACTCAGTTGGTAGTGTGTTTACGTTTACCTGCTGAACTGAAAGGTTGTGGGTTCAATCCCCACCCAGGGCAAACATTTGTGTGATGAGCATGGATGTTTGTTCTGTGTCTGGGTGTTTCTATGTATCATATGTATATATTTACAACAAAAAAAAGTATATATGTATTCTTTCAGCCATCTAGTTCCATAGTACAAGCTTTGCTTAGTTTGGGCTAGATGGTGTTGTGTGAAATGTCCACAAATATTTATTTATTTTATTTATTTGTATGGGAGATAGTGCGACAACAGTTCTCTTAATATTAAGAATTCATATCAGCTAGATTTCTACGGAAACCCTATTTAATAAATGTATTCAAAAATCGATGAACAAATCATTGAATGTTTGTGTCATCCAGTGATCGTCAGTACTAACATGGTCATTTTATCATCGTCTCAGCCATAAGAAATCCACTGCTGGACATAGGCCTCCCCCTTGGATTTCCAAAAAGACCAATTGGAAGCGGCTTGCATCCCTGGTCATTTTATGAAATGTCCAATTCTACGATTTGAGCACAACGTATAGACCAAATTCTTCAAACCCCATTCGAATAAAGATTACATTTGTAAGTCCTGTTCACCCAATCTAATGGAACATAAGTATTTACTCCTTCCTAAGCCCCTTTATTACACGATTCCCAAGAGATACCAAAGCTGATTTCTGAAGAAAATTGATGTAGAATGCAGAACCCTGAATTTATTACAACAGTTCATCCAACTTGAGTTGGAATAATCAATTTGTGTATTTTTTCTTAACTTCTTGACTTCCAAAAAGAAGGAGGTTATCAATTCGGTCTGTACTTAAGTATGTTTTTTTTTTGTATGTTTGTTCACCAATTACTCAGCCAATTTTGCATTGATTTTGATGATTTCTTTTGTATTTGGTAGATCATACTTCAGAGGTGGTATATAAATTTTATCAAAATCGATGCAGTACTTTGGTTTTCATAACAAAAAACTGGTAAAATATCATCCAAGTAACTGTAGAAAACTGAACAGCAAGTCGTGTATGTGCGTATATAGCGTTTTTTGAAGTCGACTTTTTTCAGTTTTTTTAAAATTATAATTATATATTATTTTGTTCGAGAATAAGGACGCTGTTGACCTTATTTTTTTTATTTTTTTTTTTTTTCATTCAAGATGTTAGTTTTTGTCACGATAGCTCTATATTCAATCAGATTCCTATCATTAGTAACCGAGCTAAGGCAATTTTTATTGATTTATCATAAGTCATACAAACCGATAGAAAACGCCTTATTATTTTCTAATAGCAATGTAACTACAAGGCGTCTTTTCTTTGTTTTAAGCTATTTGAAATAGTTTCTTGCCTAAATCCCAATTCCCAATGGCATGAGGCAGTACCTGCATTCGAGAGATAAGAGTGCTTCTAACGACTTGACGATTATTGGTATTCTATTGACGACAGGTCAATAGAATATCAATAAACTCGACAAATGGCTAATATGCAAGCATGATTCCAACGTCAAGCAAAAATAAATAAATAATACGAGAATACCATACGGAGCAATTATTTTAAAAGCGCCCCGGAGCTTCAGTAATTTTTATACAAACTTATGCTTGCTTAACTTTGCTTGTAAGCAAAAAAAAACGGTTGTAAGATTGCAGCAATTTACAAGAAAACTTTAGTTTACAATGTATATTTTTTAATGACACGAATAAACAGACATAGTGCGAACCTAAATACTTTTTAAACTAAAAAAAGTAAACTAAGTAAACTTTAAGTTCATAATAGTGTCTAAGTAAACATTAGTTTTTATAACACCAAGATAAACACTCAATTGCTTATAAATTTGGGCTTAGTGTTAGATAAAAGTGAACATAAAGTAAATTTATGAAGGAGATAAGAACTTAACTATTTTCATGATATAATAGAAGAAACATTAAAAAAAGGTTTTATTTAAATATCATTTATTATGCTGGTATGGAAGTAGTGAAAAAACATATTATATTTTCCTAGCCATTTTCTCAGCCAGTTTAAAAGATATCGAAAAAAAACATTTTATCATATTTCTCACATAAAATAGTAATATATAAAAAAAAAACATCTCTCACTTTTATAATTTTTGTATGTTTAAAAATGTTGTCATGTGCGAGAGAGGGAGGGATAATACATAATTGGGAGCTTTGAGCGAAACTTTAAGCGACAGTGTGGCTGAGAATGGAAATACCAATACAAAAAAAATGGGGTTTAAAACAAAATTGATCATTATGAAAACTGTTGTTTCAGTTTTTTAAACCATAATTATTACAAGAAAATTTATGCAGAGCCACAAGATACAAATAACCATTTTTGAAAATGTTAACTTATTTTGGAAAAGAAAATAAGAAAAAGTAAAATTTTTAAATTATGCGTCTGTTTTTATTATACAAAAAAAAAAGATAAATCCAATAACACTCGGTAATTAAAACAGCTCAAGCCAAGGTTTTATAAGAATATTGAAGAATAATAATAATAATACATACTCGTAAATACACTCGAAAAGTATTTCCCTAATTATTGCGCAATCAAGTTAAAATATTAAAAAAGTAGCAAAAACATCGACTCGTGAAGGATTTGAACCTCCGACCACCACTATTATACAAATAAATGGGTGCTCTTACCGCTGAGCTAACGAGCCTCGGCAATAAGTGATAAATTTATTTAGTAGCTGTGAGCGCGTGACGTCATGGCGTGTCAAAGCTCAAGATGTAATCGCATACCAGGATTAGTAGTGGATTCGATGCTCTTTTGATGTATGCACTTTCGCACTTTACGAAATTGGCTACGTGGCCATTTTCAACAAATTTTCTTTAAATGTAAAATTATATTTACTTATTTGTTTTTATTTTCTGCAACATTCAGCTCTTCATACCTATACAAATTGTCCCCGTAGAGTGAAAATTAACTAACCCTAAAAAGAGTGTTTTGAGATAATCGTGAAAATAAAAAAATAAAAAAAATGCTCATAACTTTCTGCAGATGTTAGAAATTTTTAATATTATTATTTTTCAAGGAAATATAGCAAATATTACAACTAAATATTTTTAATAATACACGTTATTTAAGAAAAAAATAATAGAAAAATAAAAGAGAAAACATGTAGTAAATTTCACTCTATTTGATTGATAATGTAATTTGAGTTAGGTAGTTATTTGTATTTTTATTTTAAAACGTTTACTCGAACTACTCGGCAGTGATTCATGAGAGGAAGGAATGTAACAATTAAATTAATACCTAACATTAATTGTTTTGAAATTACATTTTTAGCATCTTTATCAAAAAGCTAAGATTAATTTATTAAATTACGTAATTTTCTGTGTGAGAGTTCTCAATGATCTTGAAGATGTGTCAAATCTGCCAACCCGCACTTGGCCAGTGTACATTTACAACTATCACTTGAACAAATGATGTAGGTACCTAGCTGTAAGTATATTAACATCAAATGTCTTAAGCAATATTATATATAATACCTACTTATATATATAATATTGTTTACGAACAATAAACGAATTTACAAAACAAAACACAAAGGAATTTCAACCAAACGAACCAAAAACTCAAGGTCACGCAACGAGCTATGGAGAGAGCTATGCTCGGAGTCTCTCTACGAGATCGAATCAGAAATGAAGAGATACGTAGACGTACAAAAGTCACCGATATAGCACAGCGGATTAGCAAGTTGAAGTCGCAGTGGGCAGGGCACATAGCACGTAGAACTGATGGCCGATGGGGCCGAAAGGTTCTCGAGTGGAGACCACGTACCGGCAAGCGCAGCGTAGGAAGACCAGCCACGAGATGGACAGACGACCTCATACAAGTGGCGGGAAGACACTGGATGCAAGCCGCTTCCAATCGGTCTTTTTGGAAATCCATGGGGGAGGCCTATGTCCAACAGTGGACTTCTTATGGCTGAGATGATGATGATGATGATGAACCAAAAACTCGTTTATTTATCATTTTACACGCGGTAAATAGATAAGATTAGAATAAGTCGAAACAGTTTTACGCAGTCACAGTGACTAAGTCTTTTTAACAGATTGTAGAAAAAGGAGGAGTCATGTTTTTCGATTTTTGTGTGTTTATGTTCAAAATATACATATATTTAACCAACCGAAATAAAAACTCTGAACACAACACACAGGAAAAAAAAACACACAGGAACAGGATTCTTTGCCGCCATCTGTATTTCCTGAGAATTAAAATCTTGAATTTTCAACCGACTTCAAAAAAGGAGGAGGTTCTCAATTCGCCTGTATTTTTTTTTATTATGTTTGTTACATAACTTTCGACTGGGTGAACCGATTTTGATGATTCTTTTTTTATTTGAAAGCTGGTGCTTCCCCTGTGGTCCTATTTTGGTCTAGTTATGACAATGGCATAATATCGTGAGTTTTTTAAAATGTTTTATAGATATATAACATTTAAAAAACTCACTTGTTCTGTTGTTTTTATGCAAATTAATACATGAATAAATACTCACGGAAGTTTTAGTACGTTGTATTTATGTTTGTATGTATTTTTATATGTTCCCTCCTATAACCTAAAGAGATGAGTATACCTACATAAATTATGTGTAAAGCATACATACTTTTTTGCGCGCAGACCTTTTTGTAATTGTTGCAAAACAAAATACCCGACTGCGGAAAAATAAGTACAAAAATACTGTAGTTTTACAGTGTAACTTACGATTTCATTACGCTTTTATACGCTGCTGAGTGTTAGTTTTTTTGTGAAAAATTATGCGTGAAATAGTTGTTAAAGATTATAAATGCGCATTTTGGCCTGGCCTCGTTGCTCAGTTGGTAGTATGTCTGTCTGCTGAACTCTGCTCTCTCTGAGGTCGTGGGTTCGATTTCCACCCAGGGCAAACATTTGTGTGATAAGCATGGACGTTTGTTCTGTCTGGGTATTTCTATATGTCATAAGTAGGTATTTATAAAAAAGTATACCTACATATACCTACCTAATATGTATTATAACAGCCATCTAGTTTTCATGGTTGCCTGGAAGAGATCGCTTTTAGCGAAAAGAGTTGTGTCTAATGTCCGCCAATATTCCAAATGTAACAAAATATTAAATAAATTGCTTAGTAAATAGAACAGAACAGGATCAGCGCTCGCGCCTAAAAACTGGTTCACTGATTTCGCCATAATAACACCTAGCTATTTAAAGAACTAAAATATTGCACGAGTTGAAAACCTATTTTTAACCAGTTTTGTTCCACAGTCGATATCAAAACTCCTCGCATCTCGACGAATTTCAAGTGCTGTTAGATAATAGACTAAAAATGTTCACGTTTTATTAAAGGCCAAGGGCATATTGTATGGAATCTCCGTTCTGTGCTGTTGTGTTGCCATTACAATCTTATCAAATATATTTTGAATGGTGTTATCAAATTTTGCGGTATCATGAACTCTATATTTAATATCGCTTACAAATGTGATCAGAAATATTTTGGTTCTTGTTTTAGTTGCACCGAACGGTGTTGCTGTCGTGGATTATTTTCCTCAGATTGGTTATTTTTATCGTTGTGATCAATATAGATACAAAATATCAGTTTCATGTCTAGTGCTTTATATATATAATATAACTCAATTTGTTTTGTGCATTATGAATTTTGAAGAAAAATAGTTTGAGCTTGACTAGTTTATTTATTATTAACAATGCAATCATACAAGTTGCGACCTTTTGTGGCGACACCTGCTAGCAAATATTTTATAAGGTAAGCTGAAAATTATTTGTACAGAAAATAATACAGTTTGGTTTCTAAAATTGAAGGATTGAAGTTTTGAAAATTTCGGCACGATTATTTGTATAGGTATATGTATAATACCTATACTAATAATCGTGCCAAAAATTTCAAATTCTATTAAATCTGTTAATTATTATTGTAATAGGGTATTACAGCCTTTTTAGGGTTCAGTAGTAAATACGAGGAACCTTTATAATTTCGCCATGTCCGTATGTCACAGTCATTTTAACCGGGTGATATTAGTTAGACGAGTGTATCTGTATAATGTATCTGTATGTGTGTGTAGCTAGAAATTCACAAATAACCAATAGTATCCAATATGGTACAGGGACAGGAGTCATTGTTTTTTTTTTGCGAAATAGTCTAAATAAACAATATTCGCCAAGTAGTTTTCTTTCAGATTACAGCTTTAGCTACGGAACTAGTACTGACGTTGTACACAGTTACCAGTACACATGTACTGGTAAGCAGTATACATTTAACCGACACGTAAAATGCTGTGTCGGTTCTAATGCTCCGCACTTACAAACTAATAGCGGCGTCTCGTTCTCGCGCCGAGTCTCTCGCTCGCACCGCTTAAAGATACATGCAAGCGCGTGCGCTCGCGCATTCTTCGGCGGCCGGCGAGGCGTGAGGACGTCGCGCACGCGTCGATGCTGTGCGCTGCTACAATAGTATTGCACTTGATTTGTTAATGTTGAGCTACGCTACGGTCTACGATGGAGCGCGTTTGCCTAGAAGGAACCTATTTACCAGTGTTTGTGAACTGCAAGTCATGAGTTCTATCATATTCGATAAGTTTTATCGATCGGTGAATTACCGCCCATTTCGTGTTGAAATCCCAAAAATCCGCACTCAGCTATATCGGGTACACAATTACTGTTTATCAAAAAAAAAAAAAAAAACTATTTCTGTTTAAGTACCCAAAATTTTAACAGGTCTCTAACTGCTGCTCAGGCTGACGTAAAACTTGATGATGTGAATAATGACGTACCGCTAAAATCATGGAGAGATATCCCTGGCCCGTCTCCCCTGCCAATTATTGGAACTGGACATCATTTTTTGCCTGGAGGTAAATATACAGACTGCTTGTTTGAACACTAGCAATATTCAAGGACATCTTAATTAGTGGTCATATGAAACGTGTAATATATTGGGTGCCGTGTGGTGCCGGCATAGGATAGCACCGGTTATAATCATCGTGATAATCATCATCATCTCAGCCACAAGAAGTCCACTGCTGGACATAAGCCTCCCCCATGGATTTCCAGAAAGACCGGTTCGAAGCGGCCTGCATCCAGCGTCTTTTTGCCACTTGTTGGATATCTTCTGTCCACCTTGTGGCTGGTCTTCCTATGCTGCACTTGCCGGTGCGTGGTCTCCGTTCGAGAACTTTTCGGTCCCATTGGCCGTCAGTTCTACGTGCTATGTGCCCTGTCCACTGTCACTTCAAGTTGCTAATCTGCTGTGCTATGTCGGTGACTTTTGTACGTCTACGGATTTTTTCGTTTCTGATACGGTCTCGTAGAGAGACTCCGAGCATAGCCCTCTTCATAGCCCGCTGCGTGACTGAGCTTCCTTATAAGGCCCATAGTGACCACGTTTCAGTGCCATATGTCATCACTAGTAAGCTTACGACTTGAGGGACTGGGGTATATTAGGTGCAGTGTGGTGCCGGCAAGCGTGGCGAGTAATGGCAAAAACCCCTCATGATATGAAACGTATAAAGAAATAAATACAAAACCAACTCTACAAAGAAACTAAAATAACTTCAGTTAAAGTTTTTCCCAAGATTCCTGAAATTTATGAACACCGCGCAGCCTTACGCACCGCGCGAGCGCAAATCAAATAACTACGAGTACGTAGGTAAATTGCGCAGTGATCGCGTGACTTGCATGTCTCAGCACGCGCGATACTGTATTTTTAGTTTGCTCAGGATGATTAGGTCAAATATTAACCACCTATTTTGTTTGGCTATTTGGAACGAGAACTGCACACCCTGTATGAATATTTCTAGTGTTCAGACATTCATTCTGTAGTTGTACAATGCGATAAGATACCTCTCTCTCTCTCTCTCTCTCTAGCTATTTATCCCATATGGTAGTGGGGTCAGCTTTCCTGCGTTTGTTTCTCCACTTCGCTCGATCTTCGACGTCGTCGTTGGTCAACTCGCATTCTCTCATATCCTTTAGCACTACAGCTTTCCAAGTAGTTTTGGGCCTGCCTCTAGATCTTTGACTGGGGTTGGAAAGTTGTAGTGCTAAAAGATACCTAGTTGTTTTAAATGTAGTTATAATTATTGCTATTAAATATTGATTCAGAAACAGTGTAGATGACTTTTGATTTAGCCTCTAACTTCCAATTCACTTGTTGGAATGGAAAGCGATGATGTGAATTATGCAGACAGGAGATCTCTACATATTCACAACGATCTATATTTTGTCCCTAAAAATAATACAATATATAAACAATACATATATACAAATATAAATATCATAACCTTTGTTTAAAAAACTATCTATACTAGACTTCAAAATACGCAATTCGTATATTTGGATGACATATTTTTCCAGTTATTTTGTTATAAAAACTAAAATACTGAACCGATTTTGATAAAATAACTGTGGGACCACCTAGAAAGTAAACCCTTTCAAACAAAAAAAAATATTTCAAATTGGTCCAGGGGTCTTGGAGTAATCGGGAAACATACATAAAATAATCGGCCAAGTGCGAGTCGGACTCGCGCACGAAGGGTTCCGTACTATCATCTATAATACTACAAAGTTTAGTTCTGTTTATAAAATAACGAGAAATCAACGAAATTCCAAGTAGTAAATTGCAAGCTTATAGGTAGGTTTTCGATACACATCCGGGCAGCATGACGACGCTCGCGCGAATACGCGCGGCTATGGCTCGCTCCGTGATGCTACCTCCCCCGCTACCCGCGCGTTCGCGCCACCACCACACCGCGGCGTGGCGCTCGCACCGCGTTTAGATGCACGGATTATTTTCATTTTGTGAGTTTTTATGTATTAGATTAGGTATTTATTTTTATAGTTAATATATTTCTAAATATTTACTTACAAATATTCAAGTTTCTACCTGTTAATTAAGATCGAGTAAAAATTGCTTAAAAATTACGTTTGTTGTATGGGAGCCCCCCTTTAATGTTTACTTTATAGTTATTTAATTATTTATTTTAAAAGGTAATATACAAGTAAGTATTCTGTGAAAATTTGAAGCGTCTACCTGTTACCGTTTTTAATATTGAGCAAAAAAATACGAAAAAAACACGTTTATTGTATGGGGACCCCCCTTAATATATTTTTTTTTTTAATTTTTAGTATTTGTTGTTATAGCGGCAACGGAAATACATCATTTGTGAAAATTTCAGCTTTCTAGCTATCACGGTTTATCAGATACAGCCTGGAGACAGACAGACAGACAGACAGACAGACAGACAGACAGACAGACAGACAGACAGACAGACGGCGAAGTCTTAGTAATAGGGTCCCGTTTTTAGCCTTTGGGTACGGAACCCTAAAAAGATTCCGACGAATTGAGAACCTCCTCCTTTTTGGAAGTCGGTTAAAAATATAAACGACTCGGCTGCGGATGTGATGAAGGTGCGCGGGGCGAAGATTTGTGACCTCGACACTGCCCGCTATCCGCTTCGTATGCCAGGCGTCGATAGTTATGAGACGCGGTCGATATTAAGTAGTCGATGTACTAAAAATAATAATGTAATGTGGTGTTATTGACGATGCTTGTTTATTGATTAGAAATATTGATTATTGACTATTATAACATCAGTTCTCTTTCGCTCTCTCACATGTAACTACTTATTAACAACCATTTTACATTACTCTAGTGTTAAAGAGCACAACAATTAAAATATTTGTGTGGATTTGATTACTAGAAATTTAAATAAAAAATATTTATGCGCTTATTTTGATCGAATTTACTCTACACAAATAATAAAAAGGGAATCATTAAAATTGGTAGGTTTAAACTTGGGGAACGTATGAAATAATTACGTACAGACAAAGCCGTTGTTTTATAAAGTAATAACATAATGACTTAAGTACCCGATTTTGTGCATTTAGTTGGTGATATTGTGCGAAATAACAAAAGATTAGTCATAATATTCAAAAGCAATAGGTACCAAGTCACTGGCACCGGTTCAGAAGTAAACATAATTATATCGATATTTAATTGAGCTTGTAATGCACAAGTTCCCCATCCTACTACTTTTTGGAAGTCGCATAAAAGTAGCTTAAATAAAGTACGGACGCAGAGCAGGAAGAATTTCGTACATTGACCTATGATTACATATCTCTGTCACTCCCGCTCCGATTATATTGCTATCGCGCTCGCACAGGTGCTGGTCGTTACACCTATGCAAGCGCGATAGCAATATAATCACGCTGGAGTGACAGAGATAGGTAATCATAGATCAATGTACGAAATTCAGCCTGCTGTCTGTACTTTAAAAACAAGCTCCACAAGTTATTAGTGACAGCGTGTTGCAAATTGTGGTACTACCACAAACTAATTAATGTTATTTTTATTGTTTTCGTAATGATTAAATAAATTTAAAAAAATCATGTAAAGTATGGCAGGTAGACTATAATATTTTACTGATTTAACGTTTTCTGCCCATAGGTGCATTTTTTGGTGAGAATGGCTTAGATGTAGTCGATAAGCTATACAATACCTATGGACCTATTGTGAGGCTGGACGGATTGCTGAGTAGGAAACCTATGATATTTCTTAAGGACGCGGAATCCGCCTCACAGGTAAATATGTTTTAACCCCCGACCCAAAAAGGGGGATGTTATAAGTTTGACGTGTGTATCTGTGTGTCTATCTGTGGGATTGTAGCTCTTAAACGGATGGAGCGATTTTGATGGATTTACTAGGTTGTTTTTGTTTGAAAGAAGATTTTATCGAGTGTTCTCTTAGCTATGTTTCATCAAAATCGGTTCAGCTGTTTTTGGTGGAGGTTTTTGAGTTTTCTAAACTTTTAACTGGTTTTATGTGAATTTTCGTTTCTGTCTTACTACATTGTAATCTTTTTTCATTGAATTGATTTATTTAGAAGTGTCACTTGTTTTGTTAATTTTTGTAACTTTTTTATAATATTTAATAACAGTTGAATACATTTTAAGCAGATGATGTATCACTTCTAGCAAACTAACATACTAAAAATTTATCATCAATATTCTCGTAGGTACTACAAATGGTTACTAACCAGCATCTGGGGGGTTACGCTCATTTCTTATAACGATGCATAGTTGGCTCGCGCTCGTTTTTATATTGATTTTTCTACAATTAAGAGTGTGCGGCAAAAGTTCAAATGGGCCTACGTCTAATTTGAATTTTGGTGTTATTAATAGTAGCTTCAACTTTTGCATCACTCTCTTAATTACAGAAAAAGCAAGATAAAACCGAACACGAGCCAACTTTCCTTCGCTATTAGAGATGAGCGTAACCTCTCCAGGACTGAGAAGCTGAAAATCAACATTTAGTTATACAGCCTTTGATACCTAAACGATATTTAAAAAAATGCAGCAGACTCTCAAGTCTCATGGTTGAGGGTAGATGGCGCGGCCGTCGAGTAAACATTACTCTTACGCGATTTTATTTGAATAAATATTTTAAGTGCTTATTCGACACTAATTCTTGTTGTAATAGTAATCTCGTTGCGTGATTTTTCGGTGACAGTGTTTGTGATCACAATAACTCGCTATATCTTGGAAAAATCTGAAATAACCTGTGACGTGAACAATTCACTTTCATTTTGTAAACAACTTAAATCAAGTGAGCTATTTCGTTAAAATCAAGTGTAAAATCTATGACAATACGTGAAATATACTGTCGTGGTTATATAATATGTTTTAGTAACAGAATAAAATAATTAAATCTCATATATTTACATTATTGTGATCAAAATTTAGTGTAGTGAGTCACCTATGATCTATGGACCAATAACAGTGCGGCATTACTAACGGCCGACGACGGCGGTACCGTACGTACTTAGCAAATAAGCACTGAACATTATTTTAACATAATTTTGTCAAAGTGGCATGCAGAGATCGGTCACCTTACGTTCTGTGGACTCTTTTTCGAATTACCCGTAGTTTAGAATTAGTGACATTTTTTTTTTTTTTTTTTTGTAGTTTATTTTATTACAAAATACTTTACACTTGTTTTAAAACTGTTTTAAAATTATTATTTTTGATTATAAAGCCAGTGACATACATAACAAGTCTTTAAAGTAACTGCATTTAAGTTAAAATGAATTTCTTAGAAAATATTACTTTTCGGCGTAAGCGTACTACGTCTGACTCGATGAATCAGACGGACAGCGAAATACTATCACAAACTCCGGATAGATCTGTAAATAGCTTGCCAGATATTTCAGACGAAAGTTTGGAAGACAAAAATCTAAAGGATAAAATTGAGGCTCTTGAAATTCAATTACAAAGTGCACATGAGGAGATAGAATGTTTGTCAACGGAGAATCTGAACCTCAAACGTATTAATGAGGATTTACTAAATAAAAATGAATTGCTTAGGAAAATTTCTACTAGCCCGGCTAAGAAAAAGGTGACACCAAAAAAGAAGTCTGTCAAACGACAGGGACATATTGACTTGACGCATAACGCTGACATAGAGGAAGTTACGGGAAAAAACGTAGAACTATTACCAAAAGTACGAGATAAAAGTAACGAAATACCGAAACCTGACCCAAAACAAAAGGCATCAGGACTGAAGTCAATACTTACACCTAAAATTTGTATTCTAAGCTGTGATAAACGTAATAAGTTACTATCAATTGCGGAGGACACGTGGGGCAGCGTTAAAAACTTCTGCCACTATCTTCAGCCTCATGGAAATATAAACTCACTCTTCACGGGTATAGAGTTAAAAGTAGCAGATTTTACAATGAAAGATGTTTGCATAGTAATAATAGGAGAAGACGATTTTAAAACGACAAACAACTATTTTGACTTGGTCGTTATGATTAGAGAGACTTTACAGAAAGTCAATAATACAAATATAGTAATATGTCTACCTACATACAAGTACGGACAAATGACGGAACTATATAATCGACGAGTAGAAAACTTCAACAATCTTTTATATCTCGACGCATTAACACATAACTACGCATATATATTTGACTCGAACAGGAAACTTAAATACGATCATACTATGTTCTCTAGGAATTCTGGTACAATCAACAAGCTTGGTATGCAGACAAATTTCAAGACATTAAAAAACTATTTCACTGGAATAGTAAAAAACAACGGAAATAATGATAATCAGGATGTTATCGAACCACTCAATAATAATATAAACAAATCCTCATTTTTTCGTGAATAAGTACCTTCATATTCTACATCAAAATATTGCGGGTCTCATCAACAAGACAGACAGACTAGTAATTGCCCTGGATCAACTAGCAGAAAAGAGTATTATTTCAGATGTGTT
Source organism: Lycia hirtaria (assembly GCA_947563715.1). Lineage (NCBI taxonomy): Eukaryota > Metazoa > Arthropoda > Insecta > Lepidoptera > Geometridae > Lycia > Lycia hirtaria. The sequence goes on along the minus strand of OX387381.1, from coordinate 27,162,134 downwards.
GTGCATAACGGAGCATAATATAATGGCTGGTTTCGAGCAACATGTTTATGTTCCTAATTATACACTAGCTGCATCTTTCTGCAGAGATAGTACAAATAAAGGTGGTTCGTGTATCTTAGTGAGGAATGGACATGAATGGAGAGAGGTTCCGGAATTGAAAAAAAAATCACTGACCAGTGTATTTGAGTGTTGTGCCGTAGAATTGATTAGACATAAATTATTGATAATATGTTTATACAGAATACCTAAAACATCAAATTTAAAAACTTTCATATGTAAACTGGATAAAATATTGAGCATGACGAGTAACAAAAAATATGAACAAATCGTCATTGCTGGTGATTTTAACATTAATATATTAAAAGCATCTAATTTGACATCAGACTTCGAATCAATTCTAGGAAACCATAATTTTAAATTGGCGGTGAAACAACCGACTCGCTTTGCAAGCCAAACATGTATCGATAATATGGCATATAACTGTAAAAAGATTTGTAATACGGAAGTGCACGAATTAGATTTATCTGATCACAGTGCTTTAGTAATGAAGTTCCCAGTCCATAAAAACGCGCTACTTAAATTCTGGAGGAAAAAGCAGCGTGATTATTCTGTTGAAAATATTAATAAATTTAAAATGTGTCTTAGTAATGTTTTATTCCAAGAACTATACAGCTTTTCTGACGCAAATCTTGCATATGATTACTTTTTTTCAAACTTCAAACTATACTATAATTTGTGCTTTCCATATAAAACAGTTATTATAAGAGTTAATAAATCCATAAAGTGGTTATCACGTGGCATAAAAATTTGTAGCAAAAACAAAAGAAATTTACTTTGGAAATATAGACTGAATCCTACAAAAACTAATAAAAGTATCTTCCTTAATTACTCAAAACGTCTTAAAAAGATCATTGTTCTAACTAAACGGGCACAAAATAACTTTAAGATAAATTCATCTCATAACAAGTCAAAAACTGCATGGCAAATCATAAATAGTACCAAATTAAATTTACCTAAAGAAGCCATAACAAAAATTGAACAAGATAATGAAGATATAACGGATCCGATAGCTATAGCCAACGCATTTAATAATTTTTTCATAGATAAAATAAAACCGGTCCCTGAGTCAGGATATAAAGTGACAGCTAATATAAATCATAGCAAAGATTCTATGTTCATGGCACCAAGCACGCCACAAGAAATAAGCAAAATAATACAAAACCTTAAAAACACTAAAAGTGTTGGTGATGACGAAATCTCAACTTTCATAATAAAATCAGTAAGTGAGTATGTATGTACCCCTCTAAGCTATATTATTAATTTGTGTATATCCACAGGCACATTTCCGAGTTCTCTGAAAACGACCATTATTAAACCTTTATTTAAAAAAGACAATAAAGAGAAAATGGAATGCTATAGGCCCATTGCACTTATATCGATATTTTCGAAAATTTTCGAGAAGTATGTTTATAATGAGTTAAATGATTATTTAGAGAAAAATAATATTCTATGCAATGAACAAAAGGGTTTCAGAAAAAATAGAAGTATTAATATGGCCATATACGATTTCATTAAAAACGTCTTAATATGTATGGATAAAAGCACTCCGGTGTGCGCCATATTCTGTGATATGACGCAGGCGTTCGATTACGTAGATCACAGAATCTTAGCTAGTAAATTAGAAGCGTATGGAATACGTGGTAACGTTTTAGATTTCATAGAGTCTTACCTAGCAGATAGAACACAAATCACGGAAATCAGTCGAGTCAATCTTAACACGAAAGCAGAAGAAATATATAGATCGTATGAACGCAAAGTGGCGTACGGAGTTCCACAAGGTAGTGTCCTGGGACCACTTTCATTCATAGCATACATAAATGACTTGCCTAATGCTACATCTCAACCTATGACATTATTTGCAGATGATAGCACTATCACCGTAGCATGTAAAACACTTGACTCTTATGAAAACGATATTGTTAAATCTTTGACCTCAGTTATATCTTGGCTTGACAACAATAACTTAAAAATTAACCTAAATAAAACAAATATAATGCATTTTAGACAAAGAGAAACAAACAAAGGTAATATTAATGTAGCATATGACAATAACATTATAAATGAAGTAGAAAGCTCAAAATTTCTTGGGTTATATATTGACCGAAAATTGAATTGGAAATCACAAATAGAGCACCTTTCGAAAAGAATAAGTAGCCAAACATATGCCATCGCCAAACTAGCTCGTACTCTAAATATAGAATCTTTACTTAAAGCCTACTATGGGTTAGTTGAATCAATTTTGAGGTACGGGATTCTTTTTTGGGGAAATTCAACAAATAAAATTATTATTTTTAAAAGGCAGAAACGCTGTATTCGTTCAATGTTTAAACTCAAAAAAAGAGATAGTTGTAAGCCCTATTTTTTAAAGTATAAAATTCTTACACTTCCGTGTTTATACATTTTAGAAACGGCCCTTTTTGTAAAAACAAACCGGGAGCGATTCTCCACACTATCTGATACTACTGTAAGAAATAGGCGCGACCAAGACAAACGGCGCGTACATGAAGGAAAGACAGCACTGATGCAAAATAGCATCGTATGTATGGGTCCTAAAATCTACAATAAGATTCCTAAGTCAATAAGAGACCAGAATAGTAATTTATTTAGAAAAAAGTTGAAGGCATTGTTATTGCAGAAGTGTTATTATTCTATCAATGATTTTTTAAATGACAAATTTTAATTTTATTTGACATTATGTGTATCTTTTATTGCTTCTGCTTTGTCATATTATAGATATTTTTGGTTTGTGTATTAATCTAATAACAAATAATAATTATTATTATTTTATAATTTTTCGCATGTGCATGATGCTGTCTACCTGACATTTGTACGCCTAATCGGCACAACATGATTTTAAGCGACTAAATTTAGTGTAACATCTTTTATGCACTTGTTGTATAAAATTCTCGTGTTGTATGCAAATAAATTATCTTTATCTTTATCTTTATCTTTATCTTTGAGGTAGTCCCTTTAAAGCATCAGATCTGAGGAGTTGCTAGTCTTTAACATAATATGCAATTTTTTGTATTCTCGATATTGATAACGGCAACAGGTAGACGCTTGAAATATTTACAGAATATTGATTTATATTAATCAATAAATAATTAAATAAAAATAAAATTAATAATATTTAACATACAACAGACATGATTTTTTGCCGTTTTTATAGATAATGGTACGGAACCCTTCGTGCGCAAGTCCGACTCGCACTTGGCCGGTTTTATTTTATACCTGTATTCTAATTTCTTCATAGATCCTTCGAGGTGAAAACTGGCTTCCCATACGTCCAGGGTTTGAAACAGTCGGTTACTACAGAAATAATGTCAGAAAAAATAAACAGGAGGGACGTCCCACTGGTCTGGTTACAGAGTAAGTTAAAATGGATTTAGCAAATTCCCAACAAGTACCCAATTCATTTGTTTTGGAAGCACAGGCCAGTAAAATTTTACCAAAGATGCAAAGGAACGATACCTATAACCATACCTATAGATAAAGAGAACGCCATGTACTGGCAAACGCAGCGTAGGAAAACCAGCAATAAGATTGACAGACCTCATACAATTAGCAGGAAGACGATGGATACAGGTTGCTTCCATCAGGTATTTTGGAAATCCATGGGGAAGGCTTATGTTCAGCAGTAGAATTCTTGTGGCTGGCTGAGATGACAAAGCAACCATCTTCAGGTGGGGATCTGATGCTATTAAGGTGTTATATATATCATGAAATGAAAACCTGAGCTTATCGACTGGAACATAATATTATGGTGGGATATTGGTATTTGACCATCTTCTTACGCTTTGTGGTCTAGATAAAAATCGATTATAATAAAAAGTTATTATAATCATTATTAGGTAATGATAAGATAAGATAATTGTGTATTTACAAAATTACAATTCAGTATACAATTTTGGATAAACATGTTGATGCTACCGCAGATTCAATTTCTAAGTAAGCTAAAGGCCCCAAACAAGGCGTGCCCTGTATCTTGACCCTTTTTTTACTGAGTTACAATCGGAATTATGTTACTTGAGTTTTAACTGACTTTCACGAATTGAGTTTAAGTTTAAATTAACGGGATATTTATTTATTTTTATAATTACCTATCTTAATATAGTGAATAACTGTGATAGTTTAAAAATGTTTCTAAAAAGTTCAGTTATTGATTCAAGTTTCGCTGCTTATATTTTCAGCCACGGAGAAAAATGGAAGGAATTGCGTTCTGCAGTGAATCCTGTATTCTTGCAGCCGAAAACTATCAAACTTTACTCATCAGTTTTAGATCAAGTTGCCGCAGATATGATCGCAAGGTATTAAATAGTTTAAAGTATTTACTTAAATAGTCTACTTTCTTTTACGAACAATACTTACATACCAAACAATACGAAAACTATCGAAAATTACTAACATGCTGGTACAAATTTGTGTATAATTATTGTAAATAAAGTTAGTTTCAATTTGAAATTTAATTTAGTTCAATATTAACAAATTATGTGAATTGGTTCAAGATAATTTTATTGGACGCGTTTAAATTTTGCAGAATTAAGTCTTCTAGAGATGAAAAAAATATGTTAAAGGGTAAATTTGATCAAGAGATGAACTTGTGGTCACTTGAGTCAATTGGAATAGTTGCCCTTGGATGCAGACTTGGCTGCCTCGATCCGAATCTCCCAGAAGACTCTCCAGCAAAGCAGCTCATCCAATGTATCAACGAACTATTCATTTTATTTGATAAGCTGGACTTTAAGCCCAGTCTTTGGAAAGTGGTTGCTACACCAAACTTCAAAAGAGCTATGAAACTTTTTGAACTGCATGAGACGTGAGTACTAAAACATTTTAAATTAATAAATACATCCACTACAAAATAGCATATGATATATAAAATACTTATTACCCTTAGTATGCCGAATTGTAAAAGACCTAATATGATTTAAAGGTTCGCACGTTTTTAATTCTGGTTTGGTTTATTGTACCTAATAATATTTTATGCCTTTATTGACTTCTTCTCTGTTTATATGTCTTTTGCCTATATTTAACTGCTTTTGTTTATAGAATTTCCAAACACTTTATCAATCAAGCAATAGAAGAACTAAAAGCCAAGAATAAATCTGATGATGAAAAGGGCATCCTAGAGAAACTGCTGGAAATCAATGAAGATTTTGCTTATATAATGGCTGCTGATATGTTATTTGCTGGAGTTGACACGGTATGTAAGAATAATTGTTTCTTTTCAAATTTGTCATATTTTTTTTGGGTTCCGTACCTCAAAAGGAAAAAAACGGAACCCTTATAAAATCACTTTGCTGTCCGTCTGTCTGTCTGTCCATACGTCCGGTAAATATTTTTACGATATATATTTTTCGATTTATGAAGGAAAATATATAATTTTCCCCTTTTATAGCTAATATTTTGTACGGATCTCTCGGTGGGCGAATCTGACTCACTCTTGTCCGTTTTTTTTACATAATGTTCACTTGTGATATTAAATTTGACTTTTCAATTTTAGGCCGCTAATACAATGACAGCGTTACTTTATTTACTGGCTGTGAATCCAGAAAAACAGACGAAGCTACGGGAAGAACTTCAATCTAATGAAGAAAAGAGGCCTTATTTAAAGGCTTGCATGAAAGAATCTTTAAGGATAATGCCAGTAGTTAGTGGAAACTTTCGACTTACCACTAAAGACTACAATGTATTAGGATACAAAATTCCTGCTAATGTAAGTAAGAAAACTATATTAAATGTCAGATCCTGGAAACAGTATAATTATCTTGACAATACCATAACTTTCTTTAGTCCTATTTATTTAATTTGTTCATTTGTCTAGATCTGTGTCATTAGTTGCACTAGTAAAATTATGCAGCTCACAGAATTATCTTAATTTGTGCGATCTGTATTAGTCTAATATTTCTTGTTGTGGAGTAATTTAATTTAATTTAAATTAATGTAATTTCGTTCAAATTAATATTATTTCATTTGATTTACTTTTATTTAATGTGTGATAAACTAATTGTTTTTTTCCAACAATCTCAAATTCTAATTGTATTACATTTTTGTTTTTTAATATTATATTTTTTTTGTAAAATTCACCAACTCCAAAATTTGTGTAATGTACATATTAGTTCACCATAGGAAGGAACTAGCTGCCAAGATACGGGTTAGCGCCCAGTTTGGTGGCTAGGGTCGTCATTGTCATAAGATGTACTCTATACGTGAAATAAAAAAATAAATTAAAAAAAACTTTTTTAATTTATTTTTTTACACGGTGCCAAAAAATTCAACAGACCTCCTTTGTCAAACTTATGGACGTTCTACGCCTACATAAATTCAACTTCATTGCTGAACCAGAAATAATGATATAGTAGTAAAACCGATTCACTAGATTAGCAGAGCTAAGATGTGCGCCATGACAAAAAAATCTTACTCTTTTAATGGACTGAAAAAGAGATAAATGATCCGTAATATTCTTGCGTTCTTGCATGACAAAAAGTAGAAAAAATCCTATTGCGGCGTGAATTTTTCACTGGTTACGTTGAAATAATTACTTGGGAGGTCTTGCACAATTTATAATGTCGTCAAATCATTACAGATGTATGTAGTCTTCAGCCATCAACATATGTCCATGATGGAAGAACATTTCCCTCGGGCTAAGGAGTTCCTTCCTGAGCGATGGTTGGTCGACAAAGATGACCCGCTCCACTACAGACACGCTCATCCGTTTGCCTTCGGTGTCTTTGGATTTGGAGCACGCAGTTGTATAGGCATGTTTAGTTGAAATATAATATTAGAATTTAAAAAAAAGAATTTATACCTCTGGTTCAACTTCTAATTAGTCATAGTAAACCATTGAGCTGTATGTACTTACGTACGAGAGCAGACACCTCTCATAGAGCTACTTTGTCACATTCAACTGCGGCGAGAGCGCCGCACCTCACTCAGTGGCTTATAAGTGAAGTGATTGCTTTCGATGTTTTGCTGGCGAGAAAGCATACCTTAGATGCAATTCTGCATTGCAAATATCAATCGTATCGTATAATCGTAGATAAACGATGTAATTATTATTCCAGCACTGTAACACTGTTTTGTTTACTTTGTCAAAAAAATCGGATCGCAAATGGAGATCCTCCGCCACACCGGTTCTTAATATCAGGCAAGTTGGTGGTCAATCGTAGATCTTTAATGCATAAAAAATATAAATGTATAATCACGGAGGATTTAGTATAATATGACACCAGTTGACAACAATATACAAAAGAATACGACACAGAAGGCCAGTAAATATTAACCGAAGTTTTGTTGCTCCAGGTCGTCGTATAGCCGAGCTGGAGATAGAGACATTCACGGCCCGCGTGGTGAAAAACTTCCAGATAGAATGGTTCGGACCACCGCCGAAGGTGGAGTTAAGATCCATCAATTACGTCAAAGGACCGTTCAACTTTATCTTTAACGACGCACCAAAATGAATGCTGGAGAAGTGTTATTAGGACATATACGTTAGGTTGTTGATGTGAAATTAACACTTACCTCAGAATACTTAACAATACAAAATAAGAGGTGTTAGGTTACACAAATTTTAAACGACTGACGGCAGAGTAAGGTGGCGCTACTGTCTCGCTCACACGCGGCGAAGAACATTATTACAATGTATGTTATTTTCCTAGCTATTTATTATTTTGACCAAAATAATCGTGTAAATTTGGAAATTTTGTAGTTAACACGTTTATTTCGGTCAAAATAACAAATAACAGCTATTGAATAGTGTTAGTTTTTTATCAAAAACTATACCTATACATAGAGTAGAGACTTTCATTTTTTTTAATGTAAGATTCGTCATGTTCATTTTTAACCCCCCCACCCAAAAAGAGGGGTGTTATAAGTTTGATGTGTGTATCAGTATATCTATATATCTGTGTGTCTCTCTGTGGCATCTATTGATCAATTTTTTCTTCGAAAGAGGATTTCAATGAGAATGTTTCAATCATCAAAATCGGTTCAGCCGTTTTTCTTTGTCAGAGGTTTTTGAGTTTTCTAAACTTACACTTGTGTTCGTATACAATCCTTAACCTTACTTAATATATTCTATAAGAATAATTATAGTTTAAAAAAACTGAAGCAACCGACTTCTCATGGATGCCATTGTCAAAACTGGGCCAAATTGAAATGAAATGGGATCACACGGAAAGCACCAGCTTTCAAATAAAAAAATAATCATCAAAATCGGTTCACCCGGTCGAAAGTTATGAGGTATCAAACATAAAAAAAAACTTAAAAAAATACAGTCGAATTGATAACCTCCTCCTTTTTTAAGATCATTTGAAAAAGCAATGTAACTCTGTCTGTCTCTCTTGTTAAGTATTAATAAGTGTTAATTAAGTAACAAAACAGTTGTTACCTTTTTCAAACGTCAAACAGTTGGACCGATCATGTTTTCTAAGGATTTCGCAATTATCATTCATTGAATTAAAAAAAAAACCGTTGAAATCCGTTAAAAATTGTTTCATTTCAATGGTTGGACGATTGCGTCATGAAATTTGGTACAGTGATATTATCTGTGAGCCTGGAGACGGATATAGGCTACTTTTCATCGTCGTTCATGTCATCATCAACTATTTTCATCACTACATGGGTGAAATCGTAGGACGCAGTTTAAAGTAAAAATGATAGTCACTTGCTCAGAAAACTCGGTTTAGTAGTATAGGTGTAAATATAATAATATATGTACATACGGCAAATAAATGTTAAACACAATCCAAATATTGAAATTAAACAAATTTTAACGAATTTATCGCGTATATCTAATAAAAAAATAAATAAAAAAAAACAATTAATATTTCGTTAATTTGTTTAATTCCAATGAGCAACAATCGCGAAACCCTTAAAAACACAATGCAAATAAAATGTAAAAATACAATAATACTTCCTTTTGATTTTTCGTAGAGGATAAAAAACAGGGATCAAAATCGATTCACAACCAAGCAAAATATCGTCAAATATACACAAAAAAATCAGTTAGATTAAGAATTTCATAAATGAAGTCGGTAAAAAAATCAGCCGATCAAAACCACACGGCAAGCTCGCGTGGCCAGACCAGCGTCACGTGTTTTTAATACTTACAAGTCATGCAAAGTAATATCAGTCTTTCGAGAGGATAAAAACATAAATAGCTGAAAAACAACCCGTGTAAATACCTATAACCAATGATTTATATATACTAACCAACTTTGCCATCTATAATTACGAACGCCTTCAGGTAACTCAAGATTGACTTATCAACCAGTTAGCTGCTCAGGACAAAGCCTTTTTAACCGACTTCCAAAAAGGAGGAGGTCTCAACACAGATCTGCAGTGTCCGTTGGCACCGTGAGCGATTTTTGCGTGTGTAGGGATTAGGAAAAGTTTTGCATAAAAGAATAAGTTCAATAACCCACCTTACGCAGTGGCTAACAACTACTGAAAAATCACATTCTAGAAAGTATGAAACAAGAAAATGTAATAAATATTTTATTGAGTTTCTTACAAATTCATAGTGGTGTTCAGAGGATAACCGTGATCGTATACCACCTACTGTGGTAGCGAGTGGACCTCAAAATTAACATGGGCAAAACGAAGGTTATGTCGAACGCCCATGTCCACCCCAATATCTGTGGGGAACTCCACTCTTGAAGTTGTTGACGAATACGTCAACCTAGGACAAATGGTCCGACTAGGCAGGTCCAACTGTGCAAAAGAGGTCAATCGTCGAATCCAACTCGGCTGGGCAGCGTTCGGGAAAATCAATAGCGTATTTTCGTCTGATATAGGTACGAGTATCTAAGTGTCTCAAGTCGAAAGTTTACGATCAGTGTGTGTTACCAGTGATGACATATGACACTGAAACGTGGTCCCTAACTATGGGCCTTATAAGGAAGCTCAAGGTCACGCATAGCTATGGGCTATGCTCGGAGTCTTTCTACGAGATCGAATCAGAAATGAAGAGATCCGTAGACGTACAAAAGTCACCGATATAGCACAGCGGACGTAGAACTGATGGCCGATGGTGCCAAAAAGTTCTAAAATTTATAATAGTTTTTATGAATGTTTTTATAATCAATTAGATTAAATAAATAGTATTTAAATTTTATAAAAAACTTCACTTGATAATATAATAAAAGCTTTCTTATAATTATAGTTTTTTTTTTTTCTATAAAATAGGTGAAGTAAAAAGGCAGACGGCTCGCCTGATGGTAAACGATAACCGTCGCCTACGGACAACTGCAATATAATAGATCATCAGAATTCAACCCTGAAAAATGCAAATGCCAATTGAAGACTGATTAGGTGGTTTGGTAGAACCACGTAGTACGGTTTATTGATTTTTATGAACTTGTCTCAGTCAGTATTCATAACAATGATAGTATAAGATAAGCACTTGTGTAGATAACCACTATAATTGGATTCCTTATTTTTGTCGTTTATAGATCTATTAAAGGACGCACAGTTAAGGAGAGCCCTGCTGCCAATTCTAACCAGTTTCATTCCTCAGTTCGTTTCAAGTGGTATATCGGAGTTTTAACTCTGCGAATACTCTACTCGAAAGTGTTACGCGATAATCGACTAAAATGCTCACCTTTTATTAGAGGCCAAGGGCATAATATTGTTTGAAAACATATCGTGGATGGTAGAGCAGTGCACAGTGTGATCTCTTCGGTCTGTGTTGTGGTGTTGCTGTTTTGATATACGGTTTTATTTTATTCAGTGAAGATTAAACGTGTAAAGATTTTACTGTTGAAGTGCATTTCATAATAATGATAGATACATTTTATCGCTTTTATCGTTGATGTCTGTAATCGGTTTTTGTGTATATAAGTGAAATGTAATATAGATAGATAACAATTGTTGTATTTGTCTAAATCAGTCACAATTTGTGCGCAATCAGTAAATTTTGTAGTAAAAATGCAAGCATATAAGTTTCGTCCTTTTATGGTGACATCTGCCAGTAAATGTTTTAAAAGGTAAGGTTTAAAATAATTTTTCACAGCGTATAAGAAGTTGACAAAAACAATGGTAAGTCCTTAGATACTATATTATTTAATTAACCGGAAAAACTCACGATATTAATCGGTCAAAAGAAACCGGTTGGAAAACATCGATCTTTTGACCGATTAATATCGTGAGTTTTTCCGGTTAATTAAATAATATAAATGAATACTCACGGAAGTTTTAGTACTGTTACTTAGAGACTTACTATCTTAATATCTGTTACGTTGTTTATGTTTTATTTATCTTTAAATACCTAAACAAATCGGATTGAGCCTAATAAATACATAGCGTTTTAACTAGTTAAAATAGTTTTATATTGTATTTGAAAATGTTCTTAAATGAATGTAATTTATCGTGATAATTTTACTGACATAACATAATATTTATTTTTTATACAGGACTGTGACTGCATCCCAGGCTAAGGAGAAACTTGATGTGAATGAAGATAAACCATTGAAATCATGGAGAGAAATCCCTGGCCTATCTTCCGCACCAATTATTGGAACTCTACATCACTTTTTGCCCGGGGGTAAATATTATTATAATATAAAATAACAGAACAGAAATAATACAGAATTAGATAGTTCGTTTCAATTCACAGCTGGAATAGGCTTTTTACCACTAATAACAAATTGCTTGGTTTATAGTTTCTAATTATAAATGAAGAGAAGTAGATAATAAAAAACAGTCTATTTCTCATAAAAGTTAAAGATTATTAATATTTTTAGAAAATAAATTCGTAAAAATAGGCATTAAGTCACATGACAGCGAATACCAATCAGAAAGTGTTACGTCACGGGCCGCAATTTGTTGTTGACGTTTTCTTACAACAGAGCAGGTTACTATGGTTACTCCGTATTGTTTTGACAATTGACACAGATGTAAACCGTTTGATTTTGCATGGGTTTCGCAAACTGTGACGTCATTCAAGACGCCATGACACTATTCATCGTTTTCAAGGGAAATCTAAATTATTTTTACTAAATACAAAATACGTAATGTAAATATTACTTTTTCTTTAAAATATAGGTTTTTGGGATAATATAGATATTAAAGTATATAATTAACCAAGTTTTTAAATTTAGGCAACTAGCCTATTATAATTAATATCGTTTTAAAGTTCATAAATGTGTGTTTGACCACCAATATTAATAATCATAATTCATCTGATGGAAAGGAATAGCGTGTTGGAAGATGAAGCATGCGCGCAGATGATCTTTGTCACTCTGATACTAGTAATAATCGGCCAAGTGCGAGTCGGACTCGCGCACGAAGGGTTCCGTACTATCATCTATAATACTACAAAGTTTAGTTCTGTTTATAAAATAACGAGAAATCAACGAAATTCCAAGTAGTAAATTGCAAGCTTATAGGTAGGTTTTCGATACACATCCGGGCAGCATGACGACGCTCGCGCGAATACGCGCGGTTATGGCTCGCTCCGTGATGCTACCTCCCCCGCTACCCGCGCGTTCGCGCCACCACCACACCGCGGCGCGGCGCTCGCACCGCGTTTAGATGCACGGATTATTTTCATTTTGTGAGTTTTTATGTATTAGATTAGGTATTTATTTTTATAGTTAATATATTTCTAAATATTTACTTACAAATATTCAAGTTTCTACCTGTTAATTAAGATCGAGTAAAAATTGCTTAAAAATTACGTTTGTTGTATGGGAGCCCCCCTTTAATGTTTACTTTATAGTTATTTAATTATTTATTTTAAAAGGTAATATACAAGTAAGTATTCTGTGAAAATTTGAAGCGTCTACCTGTTACCGTTTTTAATATTGAGCAAAAAAATACGAAAAAAACACGTTTATTGTATGGGGACCCCCCTTAATATATATTTTTTTTAATTTTTAGTATTTGTTGTTATAGCGGCAACGGAAATACATCATTTGTGAAAATTTCAGCTTTCTAGCTATCACGGTTTATCAGATACAGCCTGGAGACAGACAGACAGACAGACAGACAGACAGACAGACAGACAGACAGACAGACAGACAGACAGACAGACAGACAGACAGACAGACAGACAGACAGACAGACGGCGAAGTCTTAGTAATAGGGTCCCGTTTTTACCCTTTGGGTACGGAACCCTAAAAATGAGGAAGCCGGCAATTTGTTCCATTCCTTGACTGACCGGCACTTACAAAGTAAATTGCAGTTCTGCACGGCTTTGCACGGAAAACGTTATCGCGTTTAATAATTAAATTTAAACAATTTAATTCTTCCCTTAAAGTTTACACATTTTTTGTAGGTAAGTATTAGAACACGATTTATTATTGATGTGATTGATGCGATTATTACTCATCTCAGCCATAAGAAGTTCACTGTTGGACATAGGCCTCCCCCATGGATTTCCAAAAAGACCGATTGGAAGCGGCTTGCATCCAGCGTCTTCCTGTCACTTGTATGATAATACTTGTCTTGATATTTGAGTATATAGAGTGATTTTACTATGGATTGGAAATATTTGAATTCAGTCACAGAAGTACTGTTTACTTATAGTTCTATCGTGGCAAAGAAGATGAACTAACATCTCGAAATACATTTATTTACCTATTTATATCTCGCCTGAACAAAATAATGAAATAAGTACAGCAGAGCCCTCAATGCCATATTTGTTCTTTAACTGAACAGACTTAAGCCTCCACAAACTTTTGAACCTTGGCCGAAGACATTCCATCCCACTAAAGTAGGACCAATATAAAAGATCACATTTGACATTGTGTTAGTCTTAGCGTAAAATTGCGTTTTTTGTCAGTATTACATTAAAAATGTATTAATTATAATTAAATAAAAATAATAATGTGTGCAATCCCTTACAAGGTTATGATGTTGAATTTTGATGAAGTGTTGTATGATCTACTAAATTGGCCCTATTTTATTTTGTAATTTCTGCCCACAGGTACATTTTCCGGTTTAAGTGGTGAAGAACTGTTCGATAAACTTTATCGTACCTATGGACCCATTGTGAGGATGGACCCATTACTGGGAAGGAAAGCGATGATACTCATTAGTGACGCAGAAAGCGCCTCTCAGGTAAACGTAATGGTTTCTATAACTTTGATATTGATTGCAAAGTGAGTTTACCTGATTAGTAGTATCATTAATCCTTGCAGTATACTATTTACATATCATCTTCAATTTATTTCATAGATCCTTCGAGGTGAAAACTGGCGTCCGATACGTCCAGGTTTTCAAACACTCGATTACTACAGAAGAAATGTCAGGAAAAATAAACAGGAGGGACGCCTAACTGGATTGATCACGGAGTAAGTTTTTTTTTCTTTTTTTTTTTTCTAAATCGTATGAAAAGTATTTAAGACTGCTTTGCAAGCATATACCACTGGTATTTTTTAACCAAAATAAACGAAATAATCAGCTACAAAGCCCCAGTTCCCTGATCGTAAAGTGTACGATGTACGTAGAATGTAGATCTTCAACACGCCTAGCATAAATTGTACGCTTGCTCACAGCTGATAGATTTTTGAAGAAGATAACGGATTTTGAGTGAAACATTCGAACAGACGGATTTTTCACCATTTTCTGTTTACTCATTATGATTTTGTTCGAAACTGCTTAGTTCCGATTAGGGTTCAAGTTATTTCTTATATTTTCAGCCATGGAGAAAATTGGAGAGAGTTGCGTTCTGCAGTGAATCCTGTATTTCTGCAGCCTAAAACGATCAAACTCTACTCCTCAGTCTTAGATCAAGTAGCCCTAGACATGATCGAAAGGTAGGAAAAATTGATAACACACATAAAAAGTATTGTTTTTCTAAGACCTCTAAAACGTCCATTTCTAAAAAAAAATATTTTTCAACGTTGCACTAAAATGATTGATTGTATAATCTGATTTCTTTGATCAGCTTTTGAACTTCATATTATAATAAAACCGGCCAAGTGCGAGTCGGACTCGCGCACGAAGGGTTCCGTACTATTATCTATCTTTAAAAACGGCATAAAAATCACGTTTGTTGTATGGAAGCCCCCCTGAAATGTTAATTTTACTTTAAATTAATTATTAATTTTTGAAGTGAATAATATAACTCAATATTCAGTGAATATTTCAAGCGTCTACCTGTTGCCGTTATCAATATCGAGCAAAAAAATCACGTTTGATGTATGGGAGCCCTCTTACATAGTGTTTATTTTATTCTGTTTTTTAGTATTTGTTGTTATAGCGGCAACAGAAATACATCATCTGTGAAAAATAGTATCATCTAGTATTAGCTAAATCAATTGAACTATCAGTTGTACTATTGGAAATAAACGAAAATAATTAAATCTTTCAGAATGAAATCTTCTAGAGATGAAAAAAATCTGTTAAAGGGCAAATTTGACCAAGAGATGAACTTGTGGTCCCTTGAGTCCGTTGGGATAGTTGCTCTAGGCTGCAGACTTGGCTGCTTTGACCCCAACCTTCCAGAAGATTCTCCAGCAAAGCAACTCATCCAATGTGTCCATGATCTGTTCATTGTAGCTGATGAGCTGGACTTTAAGCCCAGCCTTTGGAGAATAGTTGCTACACCAACTTTTAAACGAGCTATGAAACTTTATGAACTCCATGAAACGTGAGTAAATCTTTTTTATACATACCAAATCTCTAACATTGCATATGTATGATACACAACTTGCTTGTCCAGCTACGCGCAAAACAAACGATTGTGATGAAATTTGGTACGTAGGTATATTCAGGGACGACACATCGATATAGGAAGGATTTATTTTTAGTGAATCTGGTTTTACATGTATTTTCAGTCATAAAAATCCAAGCTGTTAACTTAACTGATCTCAAAATTTTGATTTGTTTATGCTTTTATTATCATTCTTGTATTGTATAGTGCTCCGGTGGAGGGCATTGTTACGCCATAACACAGGATATTACATAGCTTGGGTAACAATGATTTTCAACGTCTGTACATGAGAAATATATTTTCTTTCTTCATTTTCATTGAATATTTATTCGTTATATACCACACCACGTGATGGGGAAAACGAAAAAAATAAGATTAATGACTTTACGAGTAAAGGAGGTACCGAAAAAAAAATTCGCATTGTTCTACCACTTACTCGGTGTGATTAATATGTGTACTCACTATTCATGCCAAATTACAGCTTAGCCGCGAACAGACGGATGTATTTCCAGACATGGTGAAACTATAAGGGTTCATAGTAGACATATGTGGACATAGATTTATTGTGACAAAAAACATACAACAAGAAATAGTAAACGTAAAAAACTTAAATATTGAGAAATAACACAACAAATAAGTTTTTTGGCACAATCCAGCCCCAACTCTGCATGATACTAGTTATAAGTACCTTTATATTGTACCTATCCATTATTTTGTCGATAGCCTCTCCAGACACTTTATCAATCAAGCGATTGAAGAACTTAAAACTAAAGAAAAATCTGATGATGAAAAGGGCATCCTAGAGAAACTACTAGAAATTAATGAAGAATTTGCCTATATAATGGCTGCTGATATGTTATTTGCTGGAGTTGACACGGTATGTAAGAATAACTGTTTCTTTTTAGATTTGTCATTTTTATATTTATACAATGTTCACTTGTGATATTAAATTTTACTTTTTATTTTTAGGCCGCTAACACAATAACAGCGTTACTATATTTACTAGCAGTAAATCCAGAAAAACAGACGAAGCTACGGGAAGAACTTCGATCTAATGAAGAAAAGAGGCCTTATTTAAAGGCTTGTTTGAAAGAAGCTTTAAGAATGATGCCTGTAGTCAGTGGAAATATTCGAGTTACCAGTAAAGATTACAGTTTATTGGGATACAAAATTCCTGCAAATGTAGGTAACAAGTACAACGCATAAGTAGTAATATTTAAAGAAAAACTCAACAACAGCATTAAACACAATTTAAACAAATCCTGCTATCCATAATTTGTTTCAAAATTTATCAAGTTATTTAAAGATTACGCAAAATTGTACAAAGGACATATGACCAAATTGGACCTGCCATTTTACCTTTTTTAGTAGTCAGTAAAAATAATACAAGATATTTTGAACAAAAGTAAAATCTGATTGGTATTATTAAAACACAACATTAGAAAAAAATAAGTAGAAAGTAAACCTATGTATAAAATTAGATCTACCCTGAAATTTCAAATTATTTCAGATGCAAGTAGCCTTTGCTCATCAAAAAATGTCCATGATGGAAGAGCATTTCCCTCGGGCCAAGGAATACCTTCCAGAGCGATGGTTGGTCGACAAAGATGACCCGCTCCACTACAGACACGCTCATCCGTTTGCCTTCAGCGTCTTTGGATTTGGTGTACGCAGCTGTATAGGTAACGTACAAATGAATAATATCTAGTATAATTCGAAAAGAAAAAAGTGATGTACCTAATTACAGTAATAGTAAGCAAAATTTCTGCATCTATATTTCTACTGCCTATTATGATTCAGAGTTGGCTTGTTTGATGATTTTTTGAAATATATCAATTTTCAATTCGGAAAACGGAAAAAACTCAAAGTGAGCTAACATTGAGACGCAATTAGAACTTTTTGTAGTTTTAGACATGCTAATCTATCAATATCTTAATATTATAAAAATCGGAAGTATCTCTGTCTCTTTGCCGCTATGAATCTCTGTTTATATCAATATAAAAGTATTGATCTGATCGTTAAAATTTGGTACAGATACAGCTGTAACCCTAAAGACGGACATCAGCTACGTAACTTTCGTTGTTTTAAAGCTAGATTAATTTATATTTATTATTATAACAAAATATCATAGATTGTTATCGCTGATATTTTTTTATATGACACTATTTCACAATTGGAATAGTAACTTACAGAAGGCTAGTATACCTAGTCTTGCCATAAATATTGTCACGAAGAAAAAAAAAATATTTTTATTGCAAATAATATTTATTACTTTTACAGTGTGTTAGTTTAATACATAAATATAAAACAATTGAAAATATAAAAGCTTATTCGAAGTGGTCTCCATTGGCTGCAATACAGTCCTTTAAACGTTGAGGCCAGATATCAATAGAAGCACGCACTCTTTCCATGGGAAAATTCTTCACTGCCAATCGTATGGATTGTTTTAGGGACTCCAAATTATCATGGCGTTTAGGGCAAGCTATACTCTCTAAAACTGACCATAAATCATAATCCAGCGGATTAAGATCAGGACTAGACGACGGCCAGTCTTCAGCTCTGATGAAGTCCGAAACGTTCACTTCCAACCAAGACTGCGTGGACCGAGCTTTATGACCTGGCGCCAAGTCTTGTTGGAAGGACCATACTTGGTTATTGAACATGGTGTTGTTAAGGGGCTTAACTACCTTCTCAAGAATGGTATTTTGATACACTTGTGCCGATGTTTTGATACCTTTTTCACAAAAATATGGCTCAGTCACTCCTTCATAGCTAACACCCCACCAAACCATCACTGAAGTCGGATAATGCCCACGTTGCACTCTGTCGACTAATTGGGAAGCTTCCTTAGAGCTTTGAGCATAAATACGGTCATTTTGTTTGTTAAAATGTTGCTCAATTGTAAAGATTTTCTCATCCGTAAACAAAATTTTTCTGTGACCTCCCTTTGCGTACCGCTTCAGTAGTTGTTTCGATTTTACCACCCTATTCTTTTTTAAATTATCAGTTAAAAAATGACCAGTGCGTCTCTTATAGGCTGCAAGTCCTAAGTCATCTTTTAAAATACGCGACATGGTTCTGGGTGCTATCTTCATCTCCCGAGATAAAATCTTTTGCTTTCGGACAGGATTTCTTCGAATTCTTTCCCTTACTGCTTTGACCACCTTTTTCGTACGAACACTACGTGGACGGCCAGATCTTTTTCTGTCACAAACAGAGGAGGTCTCATTGTACCTATTAATAGCCCGGTACATAAACATTTGACTAATACCAAGCGTATGGAGAGTTTTAAAAATTGCATTAGGCTCCATACCAACTTTGTGTAATGCAATCACAGCGATTCGGTTCTCTTTATCACCCCACTCCATTTTAATATCGCAAAATATTGTACAATGTATTGGCGCCAAAATTAGAAAACTCAATGAACAATCGTATAAAAATGACAGATTTCAAATTCAAATGTAATATCTTTCTTATTTTTAACTGTAACAGTATTTATGGCCAGACTAAGTATATATATTCACAATTTAAATATGGTTTTCCAGGTCGTCGTATAGCCGAGCTGGAGATGGAGACATTTGCAGCCCGCGTGGTGGAAAACTTCCAGATCGAATGGTTCGGACCACCACCGAAGGTTATGCAAACTTCCTTGAACTATATCAAGGGACCGTTCAATTTTATCTTTAACGATGCACCAAAATAAACGACAAAGAATTTCTAGTAATACCAATTTTATTTAGGCTGTAGCATAGAAGACAATAATGGTTCTGTAGATAAACACTTACACTACAAACGGCTCCGCGAGTTTAAATACGATATGAATGGTATACTCTTCCATTCTGGGCTGGGGTCCTGGGTGAGGATCGCACCCACGACCTACATCTTAGCAGGCAGACATACCAACCAGTAGAGCTGCAAGACCAGTCTTCGCTGCTCTGCCTACCCCGTAAGGGAAAACGGCGTGATTTTATGTATGGTATAGTGACAGTTTTGTTTGTAGATAGCTAATGTTGAATGTGATTTTACAAATATAGCATATTTTAATTATAAATGATAAAAAAAATATTAAAATAATCGTTGTAATTATGGAATTTTATTATTTAAGTTGCTAATACTAAGAATAATTTATATTATATTTTAATACGTAACAACTTCTTATATAAGTACATAACATTATTATTAAAATAGTCGTTGAAGTTATGAGACTTTAGTTTTATTACTAATAGTAAATAGACAGATCAGTTGTACCGTGAACAACTCTCTGAGCGTCACCTAATCAGCAGCCCCGGATCTACGATTTTTTCGAACCGAGGAAGAAACTTGACGGTGGCGCCCCTCTCTCTAGCGCATAAAATAACTTACTTAAAAAAACTTAATATAATTATCTATGTGGCGCCTTTTTCTTAAAAGTTAACGGTGAGTCAACCAAGATTTCGTATTCTAGGCGCTTTGTGGAGCAAGTTATTTTATTTTTAATCATATTAATTATGATTTTTGTGCCCCCTGAAAATGTCGCCCGGGGCGGGTGCCCCGATTTTCGATAATCATCTCTGGTACTTCACCATCCAATCTTCCTCCTTACACTCGACGTGTCCTAACCATCGCAGCTTGTGAGCCATGACTTCTCCATTGGCCGCAACCGGTTTCCGACGGTCATTTCATCTTTCTCCCGTGATATTGCCTTAACTGAATAGCTCTTCTACTGCCTTGATGCTGTGGGCACAGATCCGTAAGGACTGGTGTATTTTGGTGTGGAAGGCCAGAATCCTCTTTATAGTCATCACTCCTTTTTAGTAAAAACATGTAGTAAATAGGCAAATAATAGTTATTATTAGTTATAAGAAAATTTATCACCAATTGTACAGTACTGCTACACCTAATGCTTATATGTATAGTATTTTTTATACTTAAGTATCTGTAATAATAATTTCATTGTTTCTAAGGCTACCCAAGAAGAAAACTAACCAGATAGATGATTTAGATGTAGTAAAAGACTACAAAAACCGGACAAGAGTGAGTCAGACTCGCCCACCGAGGGTTCCGTACAAACTAGTAGATAAAGGTTTTTTTTTAATATTTTCCTTCATAAATCGAAAAATATACATCGCAGAAATATTTAAAACCTGTTTTAGCTTGTGCTAATTAATCTCTTTTATTTGATACCCCACATGATACGGTTAAAGCCATTTAAAATTTGGACCCTCCTTCCTTGCATAAACACCCAAATTTTTGTAAAATAAAAAATTACCAGTTTTCGGATTTTTCACTCTAACACAATGTTTCTTGCCAAATTTCATAGTTCTAGGTCAACGGTAAGTACCCCGTAGGTTTTGATTCCCTTGTGAGTGTCGAAATGTGCATTTTTACGACATATTGTATTTTTTTTTTACGAAAACTGAGAAATTTTACTTTTCTTTCTGCAGCAAGATACTATAGATCTGCGTATATGGTTTTAATTTCAACTCGATACCTTAACGCGTTCCCGAGATAAAGGTCTTGACAACCGGACAGACGGACAGACAGACGGACAACAAAGTGATCCTATAAGGGTTCCGTTTTTTTCTTTTGAGGTACGGAACCCTAAAAAATAGAAAATATATAAATCAGAAGAGGCAAGATATTTAATATCTTGCCTCTTCTGATTTATATATTTTCGTAGCCAAATTTTGGCTACGTTGTGCGTCATAGTATATTCATAAAATCTATCACAAAAGGCAATATTATAAATAAAACCGGGAAGACCGCGAAGAATATATAGACCAAATATAAGAAAGGGCAAATGTCGTGTCGCAGGTACAAAGTTGTGAAAGTCTTAGCAAAAGACCAAAAATCTTGGGTTTTACCTTCATAATATCCACTGTTGCTGAATGTATTATTACAGATTATCGTTGTGATCTTAATGAATATATATCTGATATTATATTATAAGAATCATACATTATTAAGAACTGTGAAAATAAGGCAAAACAAGAAGAAATTAAAGTATTTAAAAATATAAATAATTCATAATGAAATTATTATTATGTATGTATAAAGATATAGTTAGTATTAACTAAGCAAAATTAAATCATAAAAAAAACATCTTTATGTAAAATTTACTCATAGTTGCCAATTCTTTATTAACCTAGTAGGTATACAAAGTTGCCATAATATGGTCTATAGAAATTCTTATCGGTTTTTCCAAGTCTTCTTCTCTTCTTCCAACTCTTAACTTCTAATAAACATTCGATTCAAATGATTAAAATTGAATTTTCGAAGTATAAAAAAAATCGGAAGTATTTTCTGAAAGTGTTCATTAAAGTCATCATCAAGTCAAGCTGATTTTGCCTCATTGTCGAAATATTTCATATGCATAATTTTATTATGAGTACTTGCTAGTATTATTTTTATTTGTAACTTTAGCATATATTTTTTTATCACTTAACATCTTTAAAAATAAAATTATATGGTCCCTTTACGTAATTGATTGAAGTCGAATAAATAATAAGTTTCGGAGGTCCAAACCACTCCACGTCGAAGTTTCTAATTAAATGTGTGAGAAATATTTCAATTTCTAGTTCTACAATGCGGCGACCTGAAATAAGAAAATCTTCCTTTAAATTATCTTAGCCTCTTAGCCTTATTGCAAGCAATTGCTTTTTATCAATAGACCTAAAAAGAAGTGTGTGAGTGTGTGTGTTGGTATATCAATATAATGACATCGTAACTTCAAAATTCAATTCAATTCAATTCAATTTATTGAGCTTGTGGGTCTGGGTAACAAGGTAAATGGGAGTTAAATATAGTCCGCCAGATCCTGCTTTGTAAGCATACAAGCAGTTCCATAAAATAGTTTACAAACAAAATATCTAGGTAATTAATAAATTGACAGTTGTTTACAGTTTGCTAATGTTAGCTAATAATTTTATAGTTTAAAAAACTGAAACAACCGACTTCAAAGTACGCTACTTCGTTGCTTGTAATATTAGAAATGATTAGGATACATAGATAAAGATAAACATAGACATAGATAAAGTTCATATCACCACTGATAAAGTTCACCAATTACTCCACCAATTGTGCATTGATTTTGATGATTCTATTTGTATTTGGTATGTCATACTTCAGCGGTGGTCCCATATCAATTTTATCAAAATCAGTTTAGTCCATTGGTTTTTATAACAAAATAACTGGTAAAATATCATCCAAGTGCCTGTAGAAAAATGAACAGCAAGTCACCTAAGTATTGTATGAGTATTTTGTCGATTTTTGCGTATTTAAAAGTCGATTTTTTTCAGTTTTTAACCGGCTTTATTTAAACTATAATTATTTAATTTTAAAATGGACCAGACAACTTTATTATTATTATTACTTTAGAACAGTAAATTAATTTAAACTTAAATTAAAATTTCAAGTTCAGATTGCTGTAAGTCCTACATACCAACACAACTGCGCACACCAAACCCAAACGGGCTGTTAGCAAAAGGATGCGCATGCTTATAGCTTAGTGGATCGTCCTTTTCCGCTAACCACCTCTCTGGCATGAATTCATTCGGGCGAGGAAAATGTTCTTCCATCAAAGACATTTCGTGATGACACAACACCACTTGCGTCTAAAAGATACAAAATATTAGTCAGGCAGATTCAATCAAATCCACATTCCTGTTGCGTACTGCACAAGACTGGAATTCGTTGCCACCGTCTCTGTTTCCTGAGACCTGCAATCTTAGAATTTTCAACGCTAGAGCGAATAGATATCTTCTAGATCGACGAGCTGCATCCTCGGCCACACCGTCGCTTAACACCAGGCGAGTTGATGGTCAATCGTAGATCTATAGTGTATAAAAAAATGGACCTCGTGCACATTTTCAACCGACTTCAAATATAGTTAAGTAATTTAAAAAAAATAAACAGACTTCAAAACAATCTAGTTAACTAAAAAGGAAGAAATAACACGAAAAAAATCAAAACTATGTACCTATAAGTAGGTACATACCTACAATTTTTTCAGGTCGGTATCAGGCCCTAAACTCATCAACTAAGTCATATACAGACACCTGACCTCAAAAATAGTTGGTTTACGTACCTAGGGTAGGTAAAATAGTTAACCAACTATTACTATACTAATACTATACTATACTAATACTATACATACCATAGGTAGACACCCAGTTTTTATTTTTCCGTGTTAATTAGATTGTTTTGAAGTTGGTTTATTTTTTGTAAAATTACTTTTATATATTCATTTTTAATAGCATTTACTCGTTTTGTTTGAAACTAAAAATTGTGAATTGTGAACTGAACATCTCTGTGTGAACCTGGTCACCAATTTGTCATAAAATTACTAAGTACTTGTATTGTTTTTTTGTATCTTTTGGTTGATAATAAACTATTTGTATTTTGTATTTTTGTATTCACAAAACTTTACTGGGTAAGTTCGTTTAATGTTCAAACACACTTCACTACTATTGTAACGCCTAATTTTTGCGTTATAAAGTATTCCAGATCCTTTTACATAGTATGAGTAATAAACCTCACGAATTTCGTTCAAATCCGCCGTAGTTTGTATAGCGTCGTTCAAATGCCCATATTTCAAAATTAAAAAGTGCATAAATATCTTGAAAACTTCTGAACCGATTTTGATAAAACTTACGGTGACTCCTAAGTTGAGAGATTCTTTATTCAATAAAAAAAAAACTTATGCAATACGACTTCTAGTTTCTGCGTAATACGTGGACAAACACAAAATATACAGACATACAAATATACTTATACTTATGAAATTTGGCACACGTGCTTAGAAGCTGGTATAGACAAACATATACAAAAACTGTGCAGTTCTAATAAAATTACATACTTACAGGTTGAATTAATAACCTCTTTTTTTAAGTCGGTTAAAACTAAACTTGAATAGCATACTTTTTTTAATACTCGTAAATATCACAACAAATAGCTTTATTTTACTCACATTACTTGGAACTTCGTATCCCATAACGTTATACGTTTTGCGAATAACTCTAAAATTACCAGAGATCACTGTGTAGAGTCTCATTGATTCTTTTATACAAGCTTTTAGGTATAGTTTCTTCTCTTCCGAAGAACGTATTTCATCTCTCAATTTATTTTGTTTCTCTGGGTTTGTTGCCAAAAGGTAAAGTATTGGCAATATTGTGTTTGAAGCCTGTAAAAGTGGAATAGCTTATAAATCCCAAAACTTCTAGGTACCTATTAATTTAATCAAGTTTTTTTCTTACTGTATCGACTCCAGCAAACAACATGTCTGAAGCCATTATAAGAGCATATTCTTCATTTATCTCCAACAGCTTTTCTAGAATACCCTTTTCATCGTCTGTTTTATTTTTATTTTCTAGCTCTTTTATGCCAATATCCATAAAATATTTAGATATTCTGAAAATGCCAAACTCTTTAACTACTTAATAATAAAACTAAAGTAAAATGATTTATTTATTGCATGAACTGGTACATTTGGTGTTCTAGATTTATAAATAATAAAAATATTTAACAAGCTAAAAACGAACTAAATTTGACTCAGTTAAATAACCCACCCCTAACTGTTCCTGGTGTAAAGGTACCCATAATACTTGCAGCGTTACCCCGCTGAATGGCGATTGCCAGTTTTTGCACCAGAAAACAAAAGTAATAAAGTTAACGAAATTGTTGCTGGATTACTATAATCATCAACACTCAAGACTTACCGTTCTTGATCCTCATATAGTTTCATTGCTCTCTTATAAGACGGAGTTGCAAATAGTTTCCAAAAATTTGGCTTGAAATCAAGCTCTTCGACAATTTTGAAAAGGTCATGAGTTATTTTTATCAGTTGCTTGGCTGGAGAATCTTCTGGAAGGTTAGGATCGAAGCAGTTCAGCCTGCAGCCCAATGCTATCATACCTATAGACTCTAAAGCCCACAAATTAATTTCCACATCTAAAGGTTTTGTCAATTGATTGTTATTGTCTCTAATTGATTTAAGCCTGTAACAATATTTTCAGTTCATTGGCAAATTTCACAAGTTTTGCTGTTATAAAACGATTTCACACAAATGAAACACAAAAATAATAATAATACAGCCGGATTATTAACCTCCTTATTTTTGAAGTCGGTAAAAAAGTCACTATTCAAGTTCTGAAGAATTGATTTTTTTAGCTTTATAATTATTTAACTTTTGATTATCTTTGCCATTCGTAATCAAATTTATAGGTAAGTAAAGGTAATCTTAGAACTTTGTGGTGAATTGAAAGTGGATGAATTGTTTAAGAATATTTATATAGTAATTAGTATTTTCTCCGTTTTTATCTCAACAAATGAATTTGAATGGTTCCTAGAAAAAAATATTTATAAAACAAAATTGGTCGGGTATTTGACGATTGAATAAAAATTTTCAGTTAAAAATATATTTAAATTCACATCTGGTACTTTCAATATACTGACCTAGCAATGGTATCAATTGCTACTTCGTCCAATGCCGACGTGTATAATTTTATTGTTTTTGATTGCAACAAAACAGGGTTTACCGCTGATCGAAATGCTTTCCACGTGTCTCCATGGCTGAAATTAAAAGTAAAATTGTATTAAGTTATATTTTCTTGGA
Source organism: Lycia hirtaria (assembly GCA_947563715.1). Lineage (NCBI taxonomy): Eukaryota > Metazoa > Arthropoda > Insecta > Lepidoptera > Geometridae > Lycia > Lycia hirtaria. The sequence continues at coordinate 27,135,822 of OX387381.1, read as the reverse complement.
ATCTTAGATAAACAAATTTATGTTTTTTTTATATTCATTTATTTAAAAGATATAATATATTATATATTAATTTATAATATATTATATAATATATTTAGTATGTATAGGTATTTTATATAATATGATAAATATTAATATGTTCTATAATGTGCAACTGCGTTGAAATAATAAGACCGAATAAAAAAAGTATTTCATTTAAATATTCTAACTCGGTTAGAAGTCCTGTTGCGTGCTCAGGTGTAGCGTTTTTCTTGTAGTGTTTCCTGTAATATTCTAAGCTCATAAAGCCGGGTCTATACGGGAGCCAATTTTCTCCATGCAGTATCTAAAATCAGAAAATAAAATCTAAATCGAATAATTATAGTTTGATTAACTGAAAAAAAAACGACTTCAAAATACGCAATTCATTTACTTGGATGTCATTTTTTCATTTATTTTGACATAAAAACCAAAGTACTGAACTGATTTTTATAAAATTTGTACGAGACCACCTCAGAGATATTACCTACCAAACAAAAAAGAATCATCAAAAATAATTCATAATTGGCGGAGAAATCACGTTAAAACTCAAAAAACCGGGGGTTTTTGAGTTTTAACGTGATTACTCCGCCAATAACAAACACACAAATAACAACTGAACCGATTTTGGTAAAACATAGCTAAAAGAAGACCTGCGATAAAATCCTCCTTCAAACAAAAAAAAAACTAAATCAAAATCGATCGATCCGTTTGAGAGCTACGATGCCAAACATAAAACACTCCTTTTTTTGGGTCGGGGTTTAAAAAGTGGTTTAATCAATTTGTTTTTGATCCAGTTTTTTTTTGTAGAAAGGGAATTTGATCGACAGTGTTTTCCCTATATTTCCAGTTTTGACGGTTTTGTGTATTGATTTGTCAGTTTTTATCAAAAGTGCAAACCATCTGTTTTTTTTTTAGTTAGACGGGGTTTGGGATTAATATAATAGCAGAAGGCCGGCGCTAACGAAATACATCATCTCACCATCTGTTGGGATCGCCGAGTTGGGACAGTGTTCTTTGGTTTTATCATAATTATGATTCAGCCGTTTTATTATCTATGTACTTATATCGGCCAGCATACATATAAGGTATTGTGTTAATGTATTAAAATTCATTCACCTGAGCTGCACTTTCTGCATCAAACACGAATAAAAATTGGGGAATATTGAAAAGTCGATCAAATCTCACAATTGGTCCGTATTCTTTGTATAACTTGTTTGTCAACGATGGACCATTCAGTTTATAGAGGGAACCTGCAACAAGATGTCACAACTGTCTATGTTTAAGGGAAAAACTAAATACCAGCAGTTTAGCAGTTTTTAGGGTCTAACTTACGATTTCGTTACGCTTGTTATGCTGTTGAGTGTAGGTTTTTTGTGAGAAATAATGCCTGAAATCACTGTAAAAGATTATAAATGCGCATACTTTAGAATAATTCTAGTAAAACTGTAAGTCTACTGCCTAAAACTGTCTAGTAAGTCTGTTGATTACAAAAAAGTTCGTTGAAGATTAGGAAAAAATGCATTTATTTTTATTTTTGCTAGAAATTTATTTTTATTATTACAAAAAAATATAATCGATATCATAAGCTATATTTTTTTCTCTGGAAGTGAAGACGAATCTAACGACACCTCGCACATCAAAATCGGTCAAGCCGCTTAGGCTGTAGGTTGTCTGAAACATACGTACATACATACCCACATACATACATATATACACTCGAAAAACATAGCCCTCCTTCTTACGCAGTCAGCTAAAAAACAGTTTCATTAAAAATTCCGTTCATAAATGACGTCGAATATCTATCAAACGTATTTACTTCTCTGATTTGCACGTGAGGATTCGAATAATGTTTTAAGTGCGTGTAAATATTTGTCAAGAAGTTAAATTGTGTCAATTTTTATTAACCTGTCGAGTGTAGCGTTGGAGAGAGTGGTGGTACAAGCTTTAAAAGGCTCACTCGACTCGCATTCTAAACTTATTCATCATCAACCATAAGAAGTCCACTGCTGGACATAGGTCTCCCCCATGGATTTCCAAAAAGACCGATTGGAAGCGGCTTGCATCCAGCGTCTTCCCGCCACTTGTATGAGGTCATCTGTCCATCTCGTGGCTGGTCTTCCTACGCTGCGCTTGCCGGTACGTGGTCTCCACTCGAGAACCTTTCGGCCCCATCGGCCATCAATTCTACGTGCTATGTGCCCTGCCCACTGCCACTTCAACTTGCTAATCCGCTGTGCTATATCGGCGACTCCTGTACGTCTACGTATCTCTTCATTTCTGATTCGATCTCGTAGAGAGACTGATCGTATTACTTCTATGATTCTATGAATAGTAGGTACCTAGTATTATTTTTACCCTCTTTAGTAAAAAAAGACAAGACTAAAAGCCCCACTAACAATTTCTGGACATTTAATTGGTCTAAGATCACGCGAATATAAGAAATAGTTTTCAATAGTAGTTAGTTCTCTCATATTTCCTTACAAAACAGACAATAAGTATTATGTTACCTCCAGGCAGAACATGAAGTAGTGGACCCACAATAGGAAGGCTTCTGGGTCCAGGTATCTCTCGCCATGGTTTCAGAGGTGTGTCGGTATTTGTTTGTACAGCTTCGGTAGCTAATAATCTCCTGCAAACGTTGATTAGGTATATTAAGGACGGATTCGAAGCGCGCAGCTATCTCTCTCGCGCATCACATTTTTTTTAAAGATATATTAGAAAAGTGAAATATGAATTTGTTAATTTAGATTTAATAGAAATATTCAAAAATCTTCTATTTCTTTTAAATTTTAAAATAAAATAAATCTATATCTTATAAATTTAAATTCTTTTAAATAAAAGAAAATATATACCTAGTCTTGTCATAAATAAGTTTAAGAATAATTTTTGAATATTGTGAGATAATTGTAATTGGTCTTTTTCCGTTTTTATCTCAATAAACGAATTTATCATTTATCATTTATCATTTACCATTTATAAATATTGTCACGAAGAAAAAAAATATTTTTTATTGCAAATAATATTTATTACTTTTACAGTGTGTTAGTTTGATACATAAATATAAAACAATTTAAAATATAAAAGCTTATTCGAAGTGGTCTCCATTGGCTGCAATACAGTCCTTTAAACGTTGAGGCCAGTTATCTATTGATAACTGGCCTCAACGTTTAAAGAGCGTTTACTCTTTCCATGGGAAAATTCTTCACTGCCAATCGTATGGATTGTTTTAGGGACTCCAAATTATCATGGCGTTTAGAGCAAGCCATACTCTCTAGAACTGACCATAAATCATAATCCAGCGGATTAAGATCAGGACTAGACGACGGCCAGTCTTCAGCTCTGATGAAGTCCGAAACGTTCACTTCCAACCAAGACTGCGTGGACCGAGCTTTATGACCTGGCGCCGAGTCTTGTTGGAAGGACCATACTTGGTTATTGAACATGGTGTTGTTAAGGGGCTTAACTACCTTCTCAAGAATGGTATTTTGATACACTTGTGCCGATGTTTTGATACCTTTTTCACAAAAATATGGCTCAGTCACTCCTTCATAGCTAACACCCCACCAAACCATCACTGAAGTCGGATAATGCCCACGTTGCACTCTGTCGACTAATTGGGAAGCTTCCTTAGAGCTTTGAGCATAAATACGGTCATTTTGTTTGTTAAAATGTTGCTCAATTGTAAAGATTTTCTCATCCGTAAACAAAATTTTTCTGTGACCTCCCTTTGCGTACCGCTTCAGTAGTTGTTTCGATTTTACCACCCTATTCTTTTTTAAATTATCAGTTAAAAAATGACCAGTGCGTCTCTTATAGGCTGCAAGTCCTAAGTCATCTTTTAAAATACGCGACATGGTTCTGGGTGCTATCTTCGTCTCCCGAGATAAAATCTTTTGCTTTCGGACAGGATTTCTTCGAATTCTTTCCCTTACTGCATTGACCACCTTTTTCGTACGAACACTACGTGGACGGCCAGATCTTTTTCTGTCACAAACAGAGGAGGTCTCATTGTACCTATTAATAGCCCGGTACACAAACATTTGACTAATACCAAGCGTATGGAGAGTTTTAAAAATTGCATTTGGCTCCATACCAACTTTGTGTAATGCAATCACAGCGATTCGGTTCTCTTTATCACCCCACTCCATTTTAATATCGCAAAATATTGTACAATGTATTGGCGCCAAAATTAGAAAACTCAATGAACAATCGTATAAAAATGACAGATTCCAAATTCAAATGTAATATCTGTCTTATTTTTAACTGTAACAGTATTTATGGCCAGACTAAGTATTTGTTCACTACTTCCAGTACAAATAATGTCTGAATAAAACTTTTTTAAATATTTCTCCTACCTATCTTAATAAACAAATTCTTGTCTCACTTTTCTAATATCCCTTCTCAATTATTTTACATGTTTAAAAATATTGTGATGCACGAGAGAGATAGCTGCGCGCTTTGATCTCCACTTTAATACTAGATACAGTAAATAAATATAAGTACTTAATCTAGGGGCACGGTCGTGCCCCCGCCATATGAGCGAGCGGGTGCGTACGGCCGGGACTATCTTTACACGAAGAGATTCGTCGGACTCGAAGCGATTTGTCGGATTTTTAGACGCTTATTACTTCGGCCCCGATAACACTAGAGAGTTCAAATTTTCAGGATCAAGTGTGGTCAGTAGACTGATACAATATAAAAAGAAATAATGTATCTAGCTTTTATACTTTCGATTTTATTGATACCTAAAATACGTCGATTTGCCATTGATTAACAAAAAAAATAAACGACGCTGCTTTTCGATCAAGATTGAAGGCTTACAGAGGTAAGTATTGTAGCGTTAGACTTTGTAGAGTTAGCAGCTTGGCTCTTCAGATTCAGTCAGATCTCATCTGATTTATTTTTGTCAGTGAAAGTGGCATGACAATGCGAGACATGGCAACCAATTTTACATGAAATGTTTTTGGTGGGGTTAGTACTTACTTTGCCTGAAACTGGAGATTGTTTGAACTATCCATAAGCTTTGATGCCTATGGATATTTTAAATAATCTCCAACTACTCAGCATTACAGATATTTATTATTTATTTATTAGTTTTAATATGAGTTATTTAGATTGTATAATTATTTTGTCGTATTTAATAAAGACATGAAGTACTTAATATGTCGTTCCTCTGAAGGTCTTCTTGCCCAATGTCGGTTATTAATCTCCTACATCTATAGTGAGCGTTGGTGTCTACGTCTCTATGTCTATTTGTTACCTTTTTCCAACTAAACAGTTGAACCGATTACTGAAGTACAAAGATAATTAAGGATCTGGAGACAGATATAGACTATATTTTATCATCATCATAGCCATCACCATCGTTTTTCACCACTACGCGATTGAAAATGCAGGGCATAGCTAGCATAATATAAATTTTAATAGATAGGGAGGATAGATTGAGTAAAAATACCTATATATAATAGCAATTACGTTCTAATTTTGATTTAATTTAATTTGCTCGGTCTACCCTGCATCATTTAATATGCATTCGCTTGTTTCTCTCACTCAGTGTAATTTTGCCTATTAGTGCATTAGACTATGAAACTGAAATAGTATTAAGAAAATAAATAATGTATTAGAACCGACAAATAAAAGAGCTGTCGACATATTTTAAGTTTAAATAGCATAAAAAATCTGAACTATCCAAGTACTTACCGAAAAACACAGTGGGCTCTTGGTGTATTGAAAACCGAACAACTTCTCTTTCTTTGAAAAACACTTCTTAATTTCATCTTCAGTTTGATATTCACAGTTTAGGTACTGTTTATGTAAAGAGGTTTGTTTATACCCCCTTTTTTAACTTTGAGCTAACAATTTAATTTTAGAATATTGTGTAATTGTATAAGTTGGTTCAAGAGTTGTTCGATTTAAATCTATCAATGTATTTCCACAAATATACCTATTCATGGAATTATCAGTCAATATTACTACAATATTAATTTTTTTATACAGATTACTAAACTATAAGCACAAATAACATTTTATCGTATTCTGTTTGCTACCCGCATAATAGGCATGATGATGAATTGACATAAATACTTTAATATTTATCATCACATAATAATCCACAATGTACCTACTAATAATCAACAAATATTTTATTTTGATATTTCGTTTAAAAACTACAGGTTGTTCAACGACTGAGATGGTCAGGAAGTGGTCAAAAACTAAAATAACCAAAGTCCAAAATTGTAATAAAACAAACAAACTAAAATCACAAAACCAACACTCACTGAATAATTCTACAATCACGAAAACGTCTTCACGTAAAACGTAATTAGTCTAGATTATCTGTCAGACGATCTGTTTATGTAAACCACTCATAATAATGTCCACGTTTTTATACACACATACGTATACATTTCACTGCAGCTATTTCGGTGCACGTGTGTTATCCGTGCCTCTAAATGTTGATATGAACATGCCCTTTGCCCAACAGAGTTTGTTTTGTGTATATTTGATTTATTAGTTTTATTTATGTAAATGGCCCTTATTTCTACTACATTAGGTGTATTTTGAGTCTGATTTTGTAGTAATACGCTTTTGATCGATAGGAACGCGTGTCGCGTACGACGCCGACGTTACGTCATCTCGATGTTGCTAATCAACCGTTTCATTTTTAGGGTTCCGTACCCAAAGGGTAAAAACGGGACCCTATTACTAAGACTTCGCTGTCTGTCTGTCTGTCTGTCTGTCTCTAGGCCTGTGTCTAGGTCTGTGTCTGTATCTCATAAACCGTGATAGCTAGAAAGCTGAAATTTTCACAAATGATGTATTTCCGTTGCCGCTATAATAACAAATACTAAAAGTAAAAAAAATCAAAATATTAAGGGGGGTCCCCATACAATAAACGTGTTTTTTTCGTATTTTTTTGCTCAATATTAAAAACGGTAACAGGTAGATGCTTCAAATTTTCACAGAATATATACTTATTTATTACCTTTCAAAATAAATAATTAAATAACAATAAAGTAAATATTAATTCCCATACAACAAACGTAATTTTTAAGCAATTTTTACTCGATCTTAATTAACAGGTAGAAACTTGAATATTTGTAAGTAAATATTTAGAAATATATTAACTATAAAAATAAATACCTAATCTAATATACTTTATAAAAACTCACAAAATGAAAATAATCCGTGCATCTAAACGCGGTGCGAGCGCCGCACCGCGGTATGGTGGTGGCGCGAGCGCGAGGCGGTTGCTAAGCAACGGCCGCGCGGGTAGCGGGGGAGGTAACATCACGGAGCGAGCCATAGCCGCGCGTATTCGCGCGAACGTCGTCATGCTGCCCGGATGTGTATCGAAAACCTACCTATAAGTTTGCAATTTACTACTTGGAATTTCGTTGATTTCTCGTTATTTTATAAACAGAACTAAACTTTGTAGTATTATAGATGATAGTACGGAACCCTTCGTGCGCGAGTCCGACTCGCACTTGGCCGATTATTTGTATCTACTATTTGATAATTGCGTAGACTTTTGTGCAGTCTCAAACAGGAAAACGTATTCATCTACTTGAATTTTTGTAGGAAACAACGGGGGTTTTTTGGTTGATTGTCTAGGGTTAGATTTTAAAAAGTATGCGTAAGAATGCGCATTAACATCTTTTACAGCGATTTTTAATATAATTTTTCACCTAACTTGTCCTGTAGTGAAATGGGGAGGGTATGGTAGGATGTATAGAGGGTAGGTAATTTATGTAAAAACAAAAAGTAAAAATTATAATTATACATTTTAATAATTTTGCCTGCCCTGAAATTCTGTATTGAACAAAATTTTGTCAAAGTGAATTCGATAATTTTGAACATTTTCTGTATAAGTTTAAAAAACCTTTCTAAAAACTAAAATACAAAAATATCTTCATTTGCAGTATTTATTAAACATGGCCTTAAGCCCCTTAAGTTAAAGTTAGCATTCAAATAAAATAAGAAATAAATTAAATTATTTGCGTCTAAGTATTTGTGAATACAGTTCATCGTATCCCACCCTATCCCAATAATCCGCCTCAAATCAAGTTTAAAACCTTTTAGTAAACAGTAAATAAGAATCTGCGTAAAAAGAAAGAACGCAACTGTAACTCGTGTGGCTTAAGGTCGCTAAGTGTAGATTAGGGTAACATAATCCTGCTTTCGAGGAGTTTGTTTACGGCTTTCACCAAGAGAGGGTCAAAATAACACTGTAGATACATACGTTTACAATGTCCACTGGTTGGAAAAAGGCGAGATCATTTATAAAACCAGACAAACAGCAGTATCTAATTTCTGATTGGAAAAAATAAATTGGTAGTGAAAAATAGAATAAGACTTCAGTTTAAGCATTTAAATTTAGTACCTATATAATTAATATGTAGAAAAAGCTTTTTTTTCTCAATTTCACTGGTATTATTTTTATTTTAACTCTTACACAACTTCCAGAAGTAGATTTATGTAGGCTAAATGTGTTTTTTTAGATCACCAATATTTCCATTGATCCATTTCGAACAGGTTTCAACTTTATGAAAAAAAATCAATTTTTAAACCAACTTTAAATGTAATTAAATGCACATTTATTATGGAAATATTTCAAAATAACAAAGATTTTCTTCATTTAAACATAAAAATAACCTTCTCAGCGCTTTATTTTAATTCCCCACGCTCATAATTATGAGTGTGGGGAATTGAAATATAGCGCTGAAAAAATAGTGGTCAAATATATATTTGATTGAACACTTATTAATTAAACACCTTTATTTTACAACATTACATTTTGAAATAAAAAAAAAACAGAAAAACATAAACTAAAAGTTTCACCAATATTATCGCCTTATGCAGAAACAACATTTATTACAATGTCTGAAATACCTAAAGTCATCTAAAACATACTTACTTGTAATGTTCGCATAAAATCATACCTACGTATGTTCTCGCAAAATTGATTTGCACAAATGGATTTCCCTACGTACTGTTCCGTACGTGCTGTCGCAACGGAAATAAGAAAGGATTGTGTGTTATAACGAAATATAGAGCATTTCTTAACTTTTTTGATAAAATGTTTGCTAGATTGAAATAAATTGTTTTTTTTTTACTGAGATCACGTTTGGTGATGGAGATGAACTGTGTAACGATGCTTCGAACTTCAGGTAGTACAGCCTCCCGATTCAGAACTCATTCGGATTCTGAATCTATATCTCCGTCTCTGTCATTCTCTATAGCAATAACAGAGACAGAGATATAGATTCCGAATCAATTCCAAATGCGAATGAGTTTTGAATACCCCTTTGATCAGTACACTGACAAATCTATTCATTTTTGTCCCAGAAATTATTGGAATATCAACCACTACACAAATCTGCGTGATAATTTAAAAAAATGTGCTCAGAATTAATGATTACTATTATAAACAAATAAATTAGTACATAAAAAAACTTTTTAAGTTAAACGGTTTTGTTTAAAAGCCCTTTCATTTGATACCCATATTGTGGGCGTTGTAAAAAAAATTGAAATCCGCCATTTTGTGGCGGGGGCCATATTGAAATTAGAATTATACTTAATATATATATTTCATTGTATTGTCATCTAAACTAAAGGCATGTACCAAATATCAGGGCAATCTGTCAACGGGAAGGCGGTCAAATTTCGATTATTTTTATACAAAAAACATAACAACAAACAGAGAAATCTAAATAAAAAATCTGTCCGCATTACTCGGAATGTAAAAACAAATTTAGAATCATAAACAATACTCACCAATCTCAAATGATGAAAGGTTTAACTTTGAATATTCTCGGGAAAAAAATCAGCAATCAAACAACTTCCAGACAAATTACCTCAAGTTTCATCGAAAATTTTCTTTAAAAACATTCCTTTCAAGCGCTGCAGCGGAGTTTTTACTCGTTTTATCGAAGTTGCCATCTGAATTGTAAATGGCGTCAAGGATTGCAGTAGACAAACAAGCTTTGTGACCTGAATTCTGCATTTTAAACAGCGATATTGCATTAAGCATGAATAAACATTCTTTCAGCAGGAAAGCCATTCGATTTCATCCGATAGCTGAAAGTAATTGAATTGAAAACATCTCGGATAAATAAAATCCGTTAGTACAGTATACAAAGGGCCAGTGCATATGATTCAAAAAGTTTTTTAATGGATTTGTATAAATAAATTTATTTTGCGGTGTACATATTTTTTTATTTCATTTTTTCACCATAGCAATCTTTAAAAAACTATGAATCACTCACGTTTATTTTGAGTCGAAATATCCGACTATAGTTTCAACCGCCTTCGGCGGTCTTCTTCAAAGGAGCAACACAAACGTCATTCCCGATCAGTGGCGCAATACATGAAATTATAGTCGCATATTTCAACTCAAAACAGACGTCAGTGACACGTAGTTTTTTATTTAAAATATGTGAAAACCACGTTTATTTCCATAGTAAAATCTTAGCAATCGTCTGTGGAGCTATTACAACTTAGACGTAGATGTGAAGTGTATTTGTCGAGTTTTTAGCCCTGGTGTAAGTGTGAAGGTACAGAAGACTAGATATGAAAGACAAACTCATCCTTTGATAGTTTTATGCCGCGTATTTTGAACTTACCAAACTTTTACTTATTTAGTTTCTCAATATTTTTTTAACAACTAAAAAATTGAACAATGCCTAAAATTTAAATTTCCACCACTAGCTGGCTTAATCAAAATGTAACTATGAATAAGGCTGTATGTAGACAACAATGTTCCAATTATTCTGACGATGACAGTTCACAATAGAGGGGTTGCGTGAATGTGTCCAACTGATAAAGGGAATCAAATTCGAATGGGCCCCTCGATTGGAATTGCTCCCTTTGAAACCAGGGGATTGTTGGGACTATAATAGGCGACGATTTTCATTTTCAGTGTGAATTTAATGGAGGTAAGATGATATGAGATGGCAACATTTCACACGTTTTAGAAAATGAATACTACGGTTGATTTTATTCCACAATCTAACAGTCCGCATGATGAAAGTGGAAAGCTTTTCGTTCGGATTTTTGATTTTTTCTTTTAGAAATTAAATAAATGTAAGCTACCTACAATGCTCATTGTATATTTTTATAATTCGTAGTTATCTAAATCGACGGTGTAGATACCAGTAGATAAGTACACACTTAGTAATATAACATTATCTGGTAGATTTATTCCCAAAGTCTCAAGGGCAATTCCGGCGCGAGACGTCTCAACTGAAATAACGTCTCGATATATGAATTCGAATTTTCCTTAAAAAAACAGCAATGTTATTCATTCTTAGCGGAACGCAGGTCGTTTTTCTTTGTCAATCACAAGTGGAATTTATATTGTAGCAGTTGTTTGAGCCATTTTTCTTGCGGTCCCCATGTCGAGGGAACTATCGATAAATCTAAAATACTGCGACTTTAACGGTTAGTTTTGGTTATTATTTAAACGGAAGAATGTGAATTTAGATTCAAGGAATAGGCTAAATGTGGCGGATGTGTGGAAGCTTTTACAAATTCATTCATTCTTCCTGTCGAGGGTTATTTTTTTCTATTTACAAGTTTTTTGACTAGTATTCAGCGACGACTACACCTAAAGGTGAGACCTCCATCAGGTCAGCCAGTGTGCAGGTATTAGGACATTGTGGGCACGACGACAGGTGCTGCATAGTTTGTTAGAGTATCCACTTGGCCATGTTGTACTTGAAACGGCCCACTTGGGACTTCCACGTGGGCCACACTAAGTCGCTGCCTGGGGAGAGTTTTTCCGCGGGTGCTATTAACTCTTGAAGTGGGGGCGATAAGACCTGCACTGACGTCCCGCTTGGGCTGTATTGTAAAACTTGCTATTAATACTAGTTTACTATTTAATATTAATTTAGTAATTACTAGTGCGTAAAAAGAGTTGCTATTTTATTAAATTTGCGGGGTAAGCCTTTTCTACCTAAGTATACTATTTAAGTACCTACATAGTCAAAACACCATTACAACATAATATTATATATTCGAAATTATAATTTTCTAATATAATTTCAATAATACTTGGTATAAAAACAAATTTCTAAACTCAAATATTCAAAATTCCAACAAGCGATTCCCTGTTCTTTGTAAATTAATTGAATAAAGTTACTTACCCAAGTTCATCACATTAGGAGGGGTTTCCAAGCGAAAAATCAAACCAACGCTGCAAGACCCATTGTCCAGCGGAGTGTAAACTCAATCCAATCAATAAATACCTCGTATTTATTCAAAAAGTTTCTCTGATTTCATTAAAACTTGCAGGATTTTCCATTTTATTATCGTACTGTTCATATTTTTGTACCTTCCTGACGAGACTTTTTCGAAACAGGAACTAATGCAAAAAAAAACTATTTTACCTTGAGACTTTGATATTATTTATATATAATTAAATAAATTAAAATATAATTTTATAGATAAACCGCTTAACTGAGTCTGTTCCTGGGGTATGGGAGCAGTACGGGAGGGGTTATATTAAGTCAGTCGGGCGTCAGCATTGCTAATACACGTAAACCCTCCCGTGCCGCTCCCATACCTCAGGAACAGACTAAGTTAAGCGGTTTATCTATAATAGCTTGAGTATCTAAAAAAATCATCTAACTAAATAAATTACAATCATTATCATCTCGGTCACAATAAGAACTCCACTGCTGAACCTGAATATTCAAATACCGATTGGAAGCGGCCTGAATTACATCTCTTCCTACCCGATTATTCCCAGTAGTACGGTCTTCTATTAATTAATACGTGTTTCTCAAAAGGCTTAAAACATAAAATCTTAAGTATTGTTAATATTAGGACTTCCAAAATGGTCCTTGAGAAATGTAAACATCCTCACAATGGTGTCAAAGCCAGTAGATAAACACCTAAGCCCGAGTATTGTGTAGGCGATGGACGCAAGCTATCTTCCATTAAGGAATATTGAAACTTTAGCCGCGGCGCGTGACGGAGGCCTATGCGCCGGGCTTTTAGCTTTATTACCCAACCATGTTTATTCAGCTGGAAGTATCACAAGGAGAGATTTTTTTCTTGTTTACTCATTTGTCCCTCGGAAACTCAAGGAGTCAGGCATAATGTGACTATTTCAATAGTATCTATCTGTGATTTTTTTATACTTCACGTTTTACCAACAGCTCGCTTGGCAGAAAAAATAAATCACGTTGACTTATCTAGGTGTGATTTTTTTAGGTAGACTTCAAGATACCCGGGTTCTAGTTTTCAGTAAACACGAGACTGTGATAAGACGTTCCAATCTCGAGCGGTTCCCATTAGGAAGTTGCAAGCGAACCGTTTAAAAACCGTTTATGAAAATAGCAAATGCACTGACCGCGCGAGTCCACATCCCTGAGAGAAAAAGAAACTGACATGGTTCAATCAAAGCAAATCTCAAAACAGAAAGTGATTTTTTATTAATTTGACAGCAAGGAAAAACGATTCTCCTTATAAGGACGAAAACAGTACTTTCAAGCGGCAATTTCAAGCGTACTTTCCGATTATGAGAAATGAAAATATTATTAATTTATTTAAGTACCAATAAAGACACAATAATTTCATGAATATAATTGTGAGTCATAAATAAAACTATAATCTTTCGACCACAATTAAAGTTAAAATACTTTTCTATGAAAATGGAACCGCCTTAGAGATTAAACAAGACACGTTTAATATTTTATCATATCTCCTTAGTTTAATGGCATACTACGTGAGTTAAGTACACGCTTAAAAGCCTGCTTATGAAGATTTAGCACAAACATACCCATTATACCGTAATAAAGCTTTCGACATATTCCTGGGAGCAGGTATTTTTACATCACAAGAAAAAAATGTTGTTTAGACTTAAATATAAAATGACTATCTACAACTACTTATATTATACTACCTATATTACTTACTACTACTTACTACTACTTAAATTTATCTGAGCGCCTGATCGATGCGACGCGTGACCAAAATGCTGGCGCGTATCTGGCCCAACGCATAAGCATTGCTATTCAACGTGGCAATGTGGTTAGCATGCTGGGTACGCTGCCAACTGGTAATGGGTTTGAGCATTTGGATTATATTTAGACCTTTATCGGTCTGAGGTGATCATGTGCTTTTTGTGTAGTAGTTTAGTTAGTTGAGTCTGTATATTGTTGTGTTGTAGTTAATAAAGGCGCTTGCCACAATAAATTAAAAAAAACTACTTATTAATAGTTTCAAATATTGCCAAAGGATATGGTTTAATAAAGAAATTCTTAAAATCAACTAAAATATTTTTTATTCGTTTGAGTACTTAGTACTTAATCTTAACTAGTTTAACTATAAATCTTAGCTATTATTATAAAAGCTAATGTAACTCTGTCTCTTTTAAAAGCCAACCCTTTTCTTATTTTGTTATTGTACCACACATGTACCTATTTGTTCGAAATAAAGGAATTATATCCCAGTTTTCCTCCCCACGTGCAGAACTAAGTGTGGTGTGCCGAAGTTTTTCCTAATTAGTTTGAGCTTAGTTGCGGTAACAAGTTTGTCGCTAAGTAGATACTCCTGTAACTTAGTTTGGTGAGGTCCAGTATTAGCTACAATAGTGGGTTTGAAAAAAGTCCCTCTATTTGTTGTGGACAATTATTACCCGACTGCACTTAGATGAGGGTTAGTCAGCCTATGTATGCATGTTTGTTCCATTGTACGTTCTATTGGCCAATTATTGATTAATGATAATTCGTTAGAAAATCAATAAAGGGATCAAAATGAAATTGTTGCCGAAATGATGTTGCTTTCTAGATCGATTTAGAATTACAAGATGCTGGTGTACCCGACCGAGACGGCCATTTCTATGAGGTACATAAGACCTTTTATAAACTAAACCGTAAAAAATAATGTTATAAATCGTATATATTTTTTTCAAATGTGATATAGACCATATCAAAAACTTTTGATGAAACACAATATTTTGAACACAGGCATTACAAATAAAAAAAACAAGAAATATAGCGAAATATAGAGGTGGTCCCTTATAAATAACTGTTACCAAAATCGGTTGAGTACTTTGGTTTTTATAACAAATTAACAGATAAAATGTCATCCAAGTAAGCGGAATGCGTATTTTGAAGTCGGTTTTGTTCAGTTTTTTATACAATAATTATTTTAAAAAGTGGTCTTAACAAACAGTGCTCGTTAAGTGATCTTCTTATATTATTTTAGATTATAGCAAAAGCTACAGAACTCAACCATATGACGTGAGTCTCGACACGGTCTTCTTTTTTAGGGTTCCGTACCCAAAGGGTAAAAACGGGACCCTATTACTAAGACTCTGCTGTCTGTCCGTCCGTCCGTCTGTCACCAGGCTGTATCTCATGAACCGTGATAGTTAGACAGTTGACATTTTCACAGATGATGTATTTCTGCTGCCGCTCTAACAACATATACTAAAAAACAGAAACCCATAAAATAAACGTCTTTTTGCTCGTTTTTGCTCGATATTGATAACGTCAACAGGTAGACGCTTGAAATATTCACAGAATATTAAGTTATATTGTTCACTTTAAAAATAAATAATTAAATTAAAATAAAATTAATACTTAAGAGGCTTCCATAGAACAAACGTGATGTTTTGCTGTTTTCATAGATACGGAACTCATCGTGCGCGAGTTCGACTCTCATTTGGCTGGGGGTTTTCACTCTTATTTTGCTAGGATTTGACCAATATTTGTCGAACTGCTACAATATATACAAATATAGATTACAAATTGCGCCAGCAGCTTGTCATGTTGAAGTAATTACTTTTTAATAATTGCACAAACCGCGAGCCGAGTTTACTCGTTTGCGGCCGATAATATTTAAATAAATTTTAATTTATTCGGGAACACTGAAAACACGTCTAAAACGCTACAAGGGATTTAGGCGACGGTTGTTTGTAATACCTGTTATTAAAAATACAGATTATTTTGGCATAAATCTGGACTAAAATTTATTATAGGAATATAAAATGTGAATGTGAACCTCTTGAGTATTTTGTTCCATGGGTATAACGTACTAATAAATAAGCATTTGATCTGCGTCAGATGAAATTTTGCCCGAAAGACATGTGTGTATCACTTAGTGTCGGGAAATTTAAAATTCGCCAGTAAAAAAAAAACAGTGCATAAATTGAACGATAGGTGGCGTTTATCAATTAGAAATAATTATGTCACTCTATGCAACTGACTGACGTATTATTCTTTCGTGTCATATCAGCGAAAATTATCATGTTTACATTTTTGCTAAACAAAACAAACATTTTAGGTGTTACTAACTAAAATGGTTTGATTACCCTAACAAAATACATATGCTCATCGAACATAAATATGGCAAAATCATAGACTTGAATAACGAATTTGTTCCTACAGTGTGCTTTGTAAATTATCACTTAAAGTAAAACAACATTTTTATAGGTTAGCCTACCTAATATTCTATTTATCACTGATAAAATTATAGTGTGACATTTCCCTGAAAATGGCTATTCTTTCTAGAGCGATTACACTTGTAATTTGACAGATTTTTTTCTGAGACCACGATGCCATCTAGTAGGTACGTTATTTGGAACTTTTTTTTTCTTCTGAAAACGCCTCATCGAGTTCCGAAACCCAAAATAAATTTAACTAGTCCCTTAGAACTCTCATCCCTATTTGGACTAAATTGCATAAACTGAAACATTGACGCATACATCCTGGTCTATCGGCTTTGCATCAAATACATTTGATACGAATAAACAGAACTTCTTTCTTGTGATTTTTTACCCGATTAGGTAAGGAGGGTTATGTTTTTCGAGTGTATGTATGTTTGTATGTATGCATGTATGTTTCTATATGATCGCTTACAGCCTACACGGGTTGACCAATTTTGATGAGCGAGATGTCTTTAGATTCGACTTCACTCCTTGAATCTCACTATATCTATAACGGAAGCTACATAAAACTTAATAAGCTATTGCATTACCAACATCTATCTATTCATCAAAGTCGTCAACATCATAAATTTCCATCAAACGAGGCAATTCGCCCATTCCATATGTAAGTATGGCCATAAAAGCTTCTGCGTATAAAATACACGAGTTCAGGCATCAAGGCTTATCCCTATACGCGTTGAGCGCATCACCCCATCAGCCTTCAAGAGATTATCTTCAACGCCATTATGGAGAGGTAATGGTTCCCTTTCACCCCGCTACCGTGCCACGATACGAGTAAATACGTGTTATGATGGCATAAATATTATGTGACAACGGTACATAAAGGTAGACACGAGAATAGATTTAAACGACATTTTTGTGGGGTTGTGTGACATGGATATTCAGTTATGTGTAACTGATGCCGTGGGGATTTCAAAAGCATTTTTTTTTCATATGGCTCTTGTCCCGTAAACGAATAAATGTCTAGCTATTGACTATTTGCTAATGAAACGTACAATAGGTGTAGGTACCGTGTCAAAAAGGGATACAATTTGGATACAATAGTGGATCGGTGATTATTCATTTTCCTAGCATAGACGTAGACATAGGCATATTTTTATTATATAACAAGAACAACTATAATAATAAATACAAATAATAATTGGCAGTTCAGTACCAGATGAGACGTCCTTTGGAAGCTATGTCTGCGCTGCTCTTTGTGAAAAAGACCGCCGTATGCAGCCGAAACTATAGTCGAAGATTTTGACTCAAAATAGACGTGATTAACCTGTATTTGTTTTAAAATAAATCTGTAATTCCTACGTTAGTTTTCATAACTACACATTAATTATGATTTCGAAATTAAATAACATATTTTACAAAGCAAGACAAACCGAGTCTAAATAACATATGTTTTCCCCTAGAAAATGGAAAAACGTCAAATACTGGAAACAAATGAGTGTTAATTTGACTCATTTCAAAAACGTCTTAAGGAAAACAAATAAATGCGAAGGAGATAAATTCACGAGGCTTGACAAACCTCGTGATGGCCGGTGGCCAGTAATTACTTGCCTGAGGTAAGTGTTCTGACAAATAGTGAAGAACTGACTTCGTTTGCTCTAACAAAAACCACACAAAGCTTACCGCCCATACGACAAATGACATGAATTTAGCATTTATTTTTATTTTTACCCGACTGCGTAAGAAGGAGGGTAATTTTTTTCGAGTGTATGTATGTTTCTATGTATAGGTATATGTATGTTTCTATATGACAGCCTACAGCCTAAACGCGTTGACCGTTTTTGCAGTGCGAGGTATTATTAGATTCGTCTTCGTTTCCAGAGTGTCAAAGGCAATTTTTTTTGTTATAATAATAATAATACATCTCTTACGAAAATAAAAAACAACGGGTTGCACTCCGGGAATGCCGGCAGAAGTGAAAACTAAAAAATAAAATAGCAAAAAGACTGACTCGTGAAAGATTTGAACCTCCACCCTCCGATGGACAAATTGAAATTTGTATCGGTGCTCTAACCTTTTGAGCTAACGAGTCTTACGTGCATGTGTCGAAAATAAGCATTCGTCACAACGAAATGACGTCATGCTAGAAGGACAAACTTGTAGGTACATACAATAATGAACTTTAAATGCAGAACGTTAAAATAGGTTTCTGACTACAATAATGACGTCATGCTAGAAGGACAAACTTGTACATACAATAATGAACTTTTAATGCAGAACATTAGAATAGGTTTCTGACTGTCCGTCTTACGATCTGACGATCTGACGCGAGTTAAAAAAAAATTACCCATCCCAAAAATGTACAACGCCGCTAAAGGAGTTTTCACTTCAAAAATGCGTTTTTTCGTAAACTCTAACTATTTCGTAATAAACAACTGATTTGACTATAATTGTTCTAAAGAATGTGCATTTATAAGCTTTTACAGCGATTTTACGTATACTTTCTCACAAAAAACGTACACTCAACAGCGTATCAAGCGTAACGAAATCATAAGCTAGTCTACAGAAACTGCTTTTCTGCAGTCGGGTATTTTTATTTTTCTTTGAATATACTTACTTTTTGTTTTGTAAGGAAACCAGAAATAAAATACATAAATAGCAGGTCAACGTCTGCCAAGCTCTGCTAGAACAACCTGAAAATAAGGCAAATACAGTTTTCTCACATTCGAGCCGAGTACACCACACGTTAGATTGCAACGTGTTAAATCAACATGTATTTACATAAACACGCTTCAATTACGACCCGTCTTCAACAATATGTATTCGTGTGTGTAAACAAATACAATACCTAAAGGTGTGTGCACAACACTATTGTGAGAGGATCGTATAAAGTTTGCTATCTCATCTATAAAGGTTGCAACTGACCGGGGTCATCGTTGGAGTTTGTCGCGAAAAAGATTGGCTGTTACCTAGTTCACAAAAACTCCATTTCAATTATTTAGCGCAAAATTATTCAAATGTTTATAACGGGTAAAGCTAAATTTAACAATTTTGACATTGTCATTTGTAAAGTACGGTTCCATAAAGCAGATAGGAAGTAGAATTCGAATCGCCCCAACAGTTCACAATTTTATTACACGTTTTTACGCAGACTATACTCCAGAATATTGACATATTTAATATTTCTATCTTGCTTGGTTCATCGCGATAGTTTTACTCAAGTTGAATGGCACACCAATGGGGGTTCAGGCAAGTGGCATTTCGTTTTAATGAATGCCGGAGAATAGAAAAGTAATCGTCTTACATATAAACGCATGTTAAAATATTATTCACTGAATAAAGAATTGTCACTTCCTGTCACACAGGAACTGTCACGCGCGAAAACGGAACGAACACTGTTTAACTAAAATGCGCTTATTCAGCGTTTATAAGTAAGACGGAATATACTTAGATATAATATATAGGGTAATATACATTTAAATAATATAGGATTGACATTACCTAACAAAATGTCATGTCACAGTTTCTTAGCATTTCGGCGCGTAACCGTTTGTAGAAATAGAGAAGCTTGCCTGTTGTCTAAGCAATCAGAGTTTGTGCTTCTTTTCACAGAACATGCGATCGGGCATCGCTAATTCTATTACTAACTATGAAAAATGCTTTTGCAGGATCTTTTTTACGTCTATGACCAAATTTTTCACAGGATTTCAGTCGTTTTACCACATACCACTTGAAGTTAAGTGCGTGACTATTTGTAAGCGTCCTGAGTACACTCCCCTTTACCCACTCAATACCTAGCACGTAATTTGGTAAATAAATATTTACCACTAGATTCAATCTAAGATGATATACCCTTGTAAATATTATCTATGAATAGACTAGGTGTGTGATAGTCTGTGGTAACTTTAATATAGCTAGCTTATCTTATATAATAAATAATTATCTTTTATTACATAGCGCTTGGTAGAAGTTTGTCTTTACACTTATGCAATAGTAAGCGACAAAGATATTTTAATGAGTCACTAACATCATTGGAAAAAAATATTTTTGACCATACCTTAAATTACGATAATAATTAGCTGGTAGTCACTTAAGATCTATTAACTTTTCGTACTGAATGCTTAGCTGTTTTAGAAAAACAATAGTAGATAGATAGATAGATAACACTTTATTAAAAGACCACAATACATAATCATTAAATGCATAGAGAATAATATTAAAACTAGGTGTTTTAATTGGCGGCCTTATCGCTTTTTAGTAATAATAGCTTTTTTATATATATTTTTATTTAGTTTTTTTAATTATTTATTTATTTATATAGCTTTTTATATATATAGTTTTTATTGCTTGATGTTGGCATTATGCTTGTTGTTTCAAACATCTTTTGATTCATTTTGACGATAAGTTTAAAGATATTTTTTTTCAGTTTTTCTTAGTATTCTTACATAGTGTCACACGTTATACATTTGTCAATGTCAAGTTATCAAACATGTTCAAGTCAAATAAATTAGGTACATAAGTTATCGTCGAATCTTAGTCACGGCTTAATGTGTTTCATTTATTTAAATGAACATTCTTTAGAATAGCTTTTGTTAAATCACATATTTGTTACAAAAAGCGCATTTTTAATTGTCTTATTATAACTACAAAAAATATAAACTATGATACTCTGGGAGTGAAAACGAATCTAACGTCACCTCGTACATCAAAATTGGTCCAGCCGTTTGTGCTATAGAAGGTAATTAGAAACACATTATATACATACTCACACACATTTGAAAGGTATAACTCTCCTTCTTGCGCAGTCGGGTAAAAAAATCATGAAATAATCCCCAAAAAGTAACCTAAGTAATAATATATTATATAAAGCAGTGTTGTTTTTATTGCCTATATAAGATTAATCTGCCCTAAAATCGTAAAATGAACATGTAGCCTTACGTAAGTTCCCTAACATTGCTTACTACTTTTTTTTAATGCGAATAAGTCCACGTTTGATCACTTACTTGCCTTTTGGAAAGCGACAATTTACTGTTAATTTCAGTGAAAAATATGCCCACTTTGACTCATACAATTAGCCTCTCAGTCAGTAAATAAAATACCGCCAATCTTAACTATTAACGATTCAATAAAATACGAATTTAGAAAATAAACGTAACAGCATTTTTCAACATTCCCGCCAATAGAAGATTGAATGAAAATTAAAGGCAACCATAAACAAATCGTCTTACTTATAAACGCTGAATAAGATAATTTTAGTTATTATACAGTGTTTTGTTCCGTTTTCGCCCGTGACAGTTCACGCCTGACAAAAAATGACAAATCCTTATTCAGTGAATAATATTTTAACATTTATAAGTAAGAGGTTGCTCAAACATTGCTTCAGAATAAGCCCGCAGAAGTTTGGCGTTGAAGAAGGCTAAGCGTGGGCGCATACATACTGTTTCCTGATCAAGAATCCTGATCAGGTTTCCTAACCAAAAATTCCGTGTGGAGAGCGCACACATTCGGCTTTTTGCATTCGGAATTTATACGATCAGTTCGATCATAGACGCTTCTGATAACACACGAGAATGACAACGAAGACGAATAGAGTTAATTGCGCTTTTATTGGCGCTAGACAAAAAGGGCATAAAGCGTCGTTATTGGGTGCACCCACTGAATACCCAAAGATTAACTGAGAGTCAATTCTATGTCAAAAGAGCAAAGTTACGGGCATTCCCAGAAGAATTCCCAGGCCAAGTCTTTCATATCACGGTTATGATAATCCGCGTGATTTATGTCCCATATGCATTGGTGTTTTTCAACACTCATTATTAAATTCTCGGCTTCGCACATTTTGTTTGACAGTGGACGGAGAGCGTTACATTCGTTATACGTCTACTCGGCACAGCGCCAACGCGATTCTGAATGAAATTTCCGTACGTGTGCGGCGATCGAGCCAAAATGTATACGAATGCTGCGTTCGGGATGACGTCATCAGGTTTTTTTCCGTTCTTTCAAAACGAATGCACGGAGAAATTCCGACCCGAACGTCAGGCTTTTTTCCGTCCGGAAAAAGTAAGAACGGTGTGCGCCTTGTCGAACATTTTGTATGTACGCGGACCATTCAGGTTTCCGAATCTGAAACCCTGATACGGAAACCTGATCCGGAATCAGTGTGTATGCGCCCGGCTTAATATCCTGTGAAGTTGTTTCAAGGAGGTTGGTAGGACCGCTATACAAACTCCTTGCGACGAAAGCAACCTTGTGTTGTAATACTTTGGCCGATATTCAAAGAGGATTTTGTCTCTAAGGCCTGTAAGTTTGGTCATTTGCACGTATCTGTTTGAGATGAGGTTTCAGATACTAAACTAGGAGCGACGTAACTGAATCGAAAATATACGAGTAAATTTATTGAGGGGTCTCAAAATCTTGCTGTGCTGTAATCACGTATCAAGTTTTAGTGGTGAAATTCGCCGTTATGATCAATTTAGATTTTGACATAAGACGTGTACATGAAAGCTGGACAGGGATGGACAACCATGCATTATTACTACAATTATCAGTGTTGTCGTAGTATAAAACTAACCTTATGTACTGTTTACAATGGAAACAAACGTGGTTTTCGCACATTTTAAATAAAAACTACGGGTCTGACTCGTGTCACCGACCGAGAGTGACGTTTGCGCTGCTCCTTTGAAAAAGACCGCCGAATTCTGTTGAAACTATAGACGGTTTTTTCGGCTCAAAACAGACGTGAGCGGCCCGTAGTTTTTATTTAAAACCTTAGCTACAGTTGATTTGATTTTGTCAACACCAATATTTGTCACCAAGTATTACACTTCAGCGTTCGCTGGCACAACATTAGTAGTAAGAAAGCTAATAACCTGGAGTTGGATGTAGGCTACATTTCATCATCATCATCACCTTCACCGTTTCTTATCAACACGCGGGAGAAATCGCGAAGCAATGTAGTTTTGTTTATAATAAGCACGATTGGCTAGCGCGTTACCGTCAACTGCAGTCTACGATGGAACGCACTGAATTAGAGAACTCTATATTATATCAATCGAAAAATACCAAATCAGGAAGCATATTCCATAATTTGGCAGTCCGCACGGTAAAGTCCAATTAAAATACATAGATAGATAAACTCTTTATACACCTTAAAAGTAATAACAAGGGACTTAAAAAAACTATTGCAACACCAGGTGGCAATAGTAGATCGCTAAAAGCGATCTCTTCCAGGCAACCATGGCATGGAGATAAATTAAAAATATAAGTTAGACGGGGCGTTCTATGTGAGATTAATCGAGTAACATTATGTGATATAGATATAGGTAAACATACATACTATTACTAATTACATATTTTTTTCAGCCCTGTTTGTACAAACTGTCCCACTGCTGGGCGTGGGCCATCTTCTCATTGTGAGAAGGGTAAGGCCATAGTCCACCATGCTGGCCAAGTGCGGGTTGGCAGACTTCAGACATCTCATCTAGAAGATCATTGAGAACTCTCGGACATGTAGGTTTCCTCACGATGTTTTCCTTCACCGTTTGAAGTTGGCGGCAATCAACAATACGCAGATAACTTCGAAAAGTCAGAGGTGCGTGCCGCGGGATCCGAACCCAGGACCTGCGGATCGCAAGTCGGACGGTCTCCCGACTAGGCTGCCGGAAACTTAGTCGTTTTTTTCATGAAAATTTAACAAACAGACATAAGTTTCTATCGAACCATCAGTTTGCGATTCAGTCTCACACTTGTCTGTTTTAAAAATAATGTGAGTACAAAGAGTTTTAAAGTATGTCAGTAAGAATTTCGTATAATATAACAAGTAATCGTTTAAAAACCGACTTCAAAATACGCAATTCGTTCACTTGGATGACATATTTTTTCCAGTTATTTTGTTATAAAAACCAAAACACTGAACCGATTTTGATAAAATTTCTATACGAGACAACCTGGAAAGTATACCCTTTCAAACAAAAAATATTTTTTCAAATAGGCCTAGGGGTCTTTGAGTAATCGGAGAACACCATAAAAAAAAATATAGTTTAAAAAACTGAAGCAACCGACTTCTCATGGATGCCATTGTCAAAACTGAACCAAAATGGGACCACACGGGAAGCACCAGCTTTTAAATAAAAAAATAATTATCAAAATCGGTTCACCCAGTCGAATGTTATGACGTAACAAACAAAAAAAAACAGTCAAATTGATAACCTCCTCCTGTTTGGGAGTCGGTTGAAAACAGGCAAATTGATAACCTCCTCCTGTTTGGGAGTCGGTTTAAAACAGGCAAATTGAGAACCTCCTCCTTTTTGGAAGTCTGTAAAAAATTTAGCTGTTCACTTCTATGATATTATCAGAAGGAGCTTGCTCGATAAATTTTCGAGGGGCTTTCATCTGAAGCCTAAAATAAAATTGAAATTCTTCGACAAAGACTGCGACCAGCTTTGCGCCCGATATGAATATAAAGCGGTTTTTACTTGAGCCGGTATCAATCTGCTTCGATTTTGTGCGATAGATTTCACGATAGTCTGAGAAAGTCGATCAACTTCAGACGAATAAGTAAATCAAGCACAGGCGTACCAATGACAAAAATTTAAGTTAGTATATTTTCCTACATAACGTGTAACCTAGTTTTCATTCGTTTCAAATGTATGCTATTTTCACTCAATCTTAGTTTCTATGCTCAAACAGTTAACATCTTTTTTATTGCATCAGTGATAACCTATAATGGCTCATTTGTACTTAGTTATAGTTTACTATTATCCTGTACGAAAGCTGTATGGTTGTTCAAATAAAAAAAAATAAAAAAAACAAAGCTATTATAATTAAATTCTACTACGGAACACTGCGTGTGGTCCGAAACGCGCTTTGTAAATTTTATTTACATTTACGGACGGCCTTTTAAAAAAATAATTTGGTATTCAAAATCAAATTATTGCATGTTTACTGAACATCAAGATTTTTTATTACAAATAAGCATTTTTATTTTCCAAAAACGTTTTGTAGGTATTTGTTGAAAAAAATAATTGAAAACTCTTTATATGGTAACATTTTTATATTCAAATATTGGTCTATATCCAGATAATCATAAAATTCATATAAATGCCAAAGATAATGCAATAACTACATGAATTCTTTGACTTTCATTCAACCTTATATCAAACTGAATATTAACAACTTTTAGCGTCTAAAATAAAGTGATAAAAAGTAGTTAAAAACTTCTTGATGGATTTTAAAAGGTTCTACTTTAGAAAATTGAAAATCTCGAAAAATATTTAGAAACATTTTGACAGAAATAAAGCGGTCTATCGTTGAACCCAACATCAATCTCCGTCGAGTCTTTACGGAATCGACGATAAAATATCAACCAACACTTCGATGAAAATGCGCGGAAGAGATTTATTCTTGTATCGTTCTTCCTATTTCTATTTAAGATTTTATTTTATTTGTAGTAAAGGTTTAAGTCTATTTATTTTACTAAGGCAAGTGCCTTTATTAACTAAAACAAAACAATATACAAACTACACATAAATATATCTAACTAAACTACTATACAAAAAGCAAATCGATTACCCCCGGATCGATAAAGGTTCCAGTTGGCAGCATACCCAGCATGCTGCCCGCATTGACACGTTGAATGGCAATGCTTACACGGTGGTCCAGATACACACCAGTATTTTGGTCACGCGTCGCATCGTTCAGGTGCTCAGATACATTTTTAACCCCCGACGCAAAAACGACGGGGTGTTATAAGTTTGACGTGTCTGTGTGTGTGTCTGTCTGTGGCATCTTAGCTCTCAAACGGATGAACCGTTTTTTTTAGTTTTTTTTTTAGTTTGAAAGGTGAATTAGTCGGGAGTGTTCTTAGCTGTGCTTCATCAAAATGGGTTCAGCCGTTTTTTTGTCGGGGGTTTTTGAGTTTTCTAAACTTATACTTGTTGAAAATGCGATGAGCTCCCGGTGCCTACGGACCGCGAGCATCAGTCTATTTATTCCATACCTTACAGTGGGCAGGACACATAGCACGTAGAACTGATTGCCGATGGGGCCGAAATTTTATCAAGTGGAGACCACGCACCGACAAGAGCAGTGTGGCACCACCACCAGCAAGAGGCCTGGACTAACGACCTCATACATACGAGTGGCAGGAAGACGCTGATGTAAGCCATTTCCATCAGTTCCATTCAGGCCTATGTTCAGCAGTGGACTTCCTGTGGCTGAGATGATGATGACGATAATACTTTCCCAAAGAGAGCAAGGTAATTTTTGATGTGAAACATCTAAACCGCGGTTCAAACTGTAGGCGTGGCGACGCGACGTTGACAGTCGCCATCAGCACCAGTGCTGATGTCGCCATCAGCAGGGACTGGCAAGATTGTTAAAACAGAACGTGCTCTCCCAAAGAACAAGATAATCGTATGCTTTAATATACCACAGCCACTTTTTTTTTTATCAGCCCTGTTTGTACAAACTGTCCCACTGCTGGGAACGGGCCATCTTCTCATTGTGAGAAGGGTTAGGCCATAGTCTGCCACGCTGGCCAAGTGCGGGTTGGCAGACTTCACACATCTTCAAGATCATTGAGAACTCTCAGACATGTAGGTTTCCTCACGATGTTTTCCTTCACCGTTACTTGGATTTTCTATAATAAAGTTTTGATATATTACAGAGACTAGCCATCCTACGACAATCATTTTCTTTTTTGTTAAAAAAAAATACTTTTTGGCACTTTGTCAGTAGTATATTTCAGTATTATATTTTAAATACGGTTTACCCTTTCAAAACATCAAATTACAATCAACGTAAGTTTAATCAACTTAAATGTAAATTGGCTCCAACTTGATTTTACATTATGCAAATCCGCTTAATAAATAAGAGTTTAAAAGTAATTAAAGTTGAGATCTCTCTCAGGTGGTGCATACCCTTCACTCCAGGGTTGTTCTTTACCATCAGGTACAAATTTAAAGTACGTTAATGTAAAATAATTATAAGACATAATATAAATAATATAATTATAAGACATAATAGACTCCGTGGACTCTGAAAAGTGGTCATCTGTGACCACTTTTCAGAGTGTGTCAAACATTAAAACATATTCGAATAATCATCTCTTGAAAAGTATTTAAATAAAGGCGATAAATTCGTTACTCGGCTTCTCGGATTGTCTAAAACATGTTGATGTTTTTGAATAGAATATCTCCAGAATCAAAACTTTCCAATTCCTTTGTGAACAAAAAAGTTCTTGATATTTTTAGTTTGAAAAACTTCAAGCCTGACTTTGATAAGAAGTCCGATCAAAATTTTCAAAATTGACTGAGATTGATGAACTTTTTACTGAAGCATCTTTTGAGTAGTATGTTTCTAATATAATAGGTCAAGTGCGAGTCGGACTCGCGCACGAAGGGTTCCGTACTATCATCTATAATACTACAAAGTTTAGTTCTGTTTATAAAATAACGAGAAATCAACGAAATTCCAAGTAGTAAATTGCAAACTTATAGGTAGGTTTTCGATACACATCCGGGCAGCATGACGACGTTCGCGCGAATACGCGCGGCTATGGCTCGCTCCGTGATGTTACCTTCCCCGCTACCCGCGCGGCCGTTGCTTAGCAACCGCCTCGCGCTCGCGCCACCACCACACCGCGGCGCGGCGCTCGCACCGCGTTTAGATGCACGGATTATTTTCATTTTGTGAGTTTTTATGTATTAGATTAGGTATTTATTTTTATAGTTAATATATTTCTAAATATTTACTTACAAATATTCAAGTTTCTACCTACGTAATTAAGATCGAGTAAACATTGCTTAAAAATTACGTTTGTTGTATGAGAGCTCCCCTTTAATATTTACTTTATTATTATTTAATTATTTATTTTGTAATGTAATATACAAGTAAATATTCTGTGAAAATTTGAAGCGTCTACCTGTTACCGTTTTTAATATTGAGCAAAAAAATACGAAAAAAACACGTTTATTGTATAGGGACCCCCCTTAATATTTTTTAATTTTAATTTTTAGTATTTGTTGTTATAGCGGCAACGGAAATACATCATTTGTGAAAATTTCAGCTTTCTAGCTATCAAGGTTTATGAGATACAGCCTGGAGACAGACAGCGAAGTCTTAGTAATAGGGTCCCGTTTTTACCCTTTGGGTACGGAACCCTAAAAAACGGACGGACAGACGGACAACAAAGTGATCCTATAAGGTTTCCGTTTTTTCCTTTTGAGATACGGAACCCCAAAAGGGTCTCTTTACTGAGATTCATGGAGTATGTCTAGTTGTGGACTTTTGTGATGAGATGATGATATTGATGATACTAAGATCCCGCCAGAATTAGTTTTTAATAACGTCATTGATTTAAACGTTAATAACGAAATAATTCCCCAAAAGAAAGAGTGACATAAATCATTTGTGTGTTATTTTGCAGATATTTTATTGCTCTTAAATATAAGCTAAGTGGATAAAGTACTTATCACGCAACAATGCCGATAGTGTTGCGGAAATAAGTAGGTACTCTCTGCACTGGCTTAATAGTTTGTGAAGTAAATATTTAAACGCCAAGGAATTATGGTGTCAGTAAATGTTTTCATCAATATTTTTCTTATTTTTTCCCGAAAAAGAGACGAAAATTGTTAGTAACATAAGACCAAAATGAGCATTCGATCGGGCAACCCTATCGAGCAGTAGAGCATCCAATAAAATCTCTATTGGTCCTTCTCGAACAGACGTTTATTCCTAAGGGTTCATTCCCGACAGGGCTGCCAGATGTACGATTTAAATCGTAAACATACGACTCTTTGCCGAGGTACGACTGCTAGATCGAAATCGTACGACTTTTTAATACCTGGCCAAAGCTGTTAAAAAAAAAAACAGAATTGGCAGCATTTTTTCGGGAAATCCTCTAAAAAAACGTCATTTTCCGGTTTTATTGAAGGTTTAAGTTAACCCGATTAACTGTACGACTTTTTCGTTTAATTTTTCCCTGATATACGACTTTTTTGTAGCAGATGTACGATCACCCCTTTTGTATATCTGGCAGCCCTGAATTTCCCGAGATAGCCCAGATATTCCCAGTGATTCAGCCCAAACAGTTTGACGAGCGTTATTAAGGGATCGCGGCTGGTATTAATAATCTAAAGTAGAATTATGCAGGATCGGGCTATTTAAACGATCGTTAATATTTATCTGCTATTCTCGTAATAATAAATAATTGTAGTTTTTGTATCAAGAGAAATGAAGCTTCGAACGAACGTTGAACGTTGTTCGATTTTAGTTAATGATTATAATTTCTATTTAATTATTATTTCTGACATTTTCTCTTCTAATTTTGACAACGTCATTAAGTAATTGTCTCCAAACCATATTCTGTCTTGATTAACGAGTGACATTTCGTATAAACGGCTGAACGGATCATGATGAAGTTTAGGCGGATCCGTGTTGGACTGGAAGCACACGTTGGACTCTCCATACAATGGCGCACTAATCAGTGACACATACCCAAGTTGACGTCTGTTTATAACACAGACGCATGTATGAAGTTATGGTTGTCGTCTGACTCCCACACGCTCGTAGTGTCCGTTGGTATTCGAACGCTTCAAGCACGCATCCAAGCTCCACAAACTCAGCCACGACAGGGCGAGCGCGGGGAGCGGGTGAGGAACAAAAAATAGGCGGGGGAGCGGAGAGTGTCAGTACTGGGCCCTTATTCCGTATGACCATCGGCCGCGTTCACGTACGTGACGTGCGTGCATTTATAATGAAAATTAGCTTTTAAGTTTAAGAAGCCAAACTCTAATTTTCATTGTAGACGCACAACGTCAAATTCACGTTATACGGCCGATGGTCATACGGAATAAGGGCCCTGTATGTAATAATCTTAATGTTTTCTTTCGCGGACCTTCTGCGCAAGTTGGAAAAAGGAGCGAAATTAGTGTTTATAATTCGTATCAGAAAACGTCATTTTTTTGTCTAAAACCTATGTTTTTCTTATTACCAAATTTACCAAAAAGCCCGGTCTCACCGCTTCAGTAGAGGAAAATATCCGAACAAGGTTACACAGAAAGGGTAGGTAGGTACTACTGTAGCTGAAATTAACAGTTAGTTCCGAGTAAATTCGGTTTGAATAAATTAAAACTTACTACTAGTATTAAGTACATAATATACTTAGCACATTCTATTAGTAGATGAAACAGTTATAAATATATACTTAGAAACAAGTTAATTCCCTAAACTAAGTATGGCTTTAGTTGATATTAATTTACGTGTAGCGGTAATTTAATTTACTCATTAAATATGTAATGAAATTTGAATACGCTATTGAAAAATATCCTACTTTATAACACATGAATATATTTTTTATATTCATATTTTTCAATTTTAAATTGTATTCAGATTCAATTAACAAACTTCGATATTTTTGTTTTGCATTCCACCGCCCTACTACTTGGAAATCTAATTTGTTATTTTTTATTAACTTTAAAAAAGAAGGAAAGTATGTTCGATTGTCGGCATGTTAATTTTATCTGCATGAATTCTCCGTCAATTATGAACCGATTTAGATGACTCTTTTTTAGGGTTCCGTTGTAAGCAAGGAACCCTTATAGTTTATTTATCACTGTTTAAATTTCACATGTAGTTCCGTAAACTTTTCATCAACTTACAGTAATACACACAAATAATAGTAATAGTAGTAGTTTTACAGTAATTTTGTTCGGAAAGCGTGACAATTGAAGTAGTTTGTTTCCGTTACTTTAAACGATAATGCCTACTTATTATTTGAGATGTATCTATTTTAAATACTAATTTTCCTCGCATGTAAGTATCTCCTCATCTATAGTATTAATAGATCACTTTATTTTAATTATTCTTAAATAAGTATTTTTTTAACTTTAATTTAACAGTTAAGCTCCACTGGTACCCGGGCTTATGTCATTTAGAAAGACATGAATTTTCGAAATGGCTAGACACAGATCCGTAGTACGACAGTCGCCGATATAGTCTGTTCGAAAAGAAAGAAAGAAAGAGAGAAAAAATAGAAATAATGTAGTATTGAGGACGCTGCTGTCCTTATTTAATTCGCCTAACAACACAATAGAGACACCAGTTCCTATTTTTAACTGATTTCCAAAAAGGAGGAGGTTTTCAATTAAACTGCATGCTATTTTTGTTCGGTAGGTCATACTTCAGAGGTGGTCGCATGTAAATTTTATGAAAATAGGTCCAGTACTTTGGTTTTTCTCCCGACAAAAAACGGCTGAACCGATTTTGATGAAACTCGATAAATCAAACAAAAAAAAACTAGATGAAAATGGGACTATTAGTTTGAGAGCTACGACGCCAGATATACAGATACACAGACACACATATAAACACGTCAAACAACACCCCTCTTGTGTCGGGCTTAAAAATAAATACATTGAAACTTTGGCGGTACAACGTTGTTATTTAGGGCACCAAATCACTAAGTAAGTAGATAGTTCAAGAAATTGCTTAAACTTGGAACGTAGTTAGGATATGGCTAGTCACGATCGCAATCTAAGTTTGTCCGACCTCAGCTGACGCCTCGTATATTAACATACATAAAATATTGTCTGTCTGGATGATTGTAACATCTTGTAATTTAATTTGGAGCTGGAAATAATGGTACTAAATAATTAAAACTAATAGGCTAAATATACCAGTCTGTATTCCTCAGTCTGTGGTACCAGTGTATCATTGATTTTTTAACCGACTTCCAGAAAGAAGGAGGTTATCAATTCGGCCTGTATGTGTTTTTTGTTAGGTATTTTGTTATTATAATAAAGAACAGTTAACTTTGTTTTAATGGGACAGTTACAAAAAAATATTCTCAAAATATATGGAGATGGCGTCTGTAAAAACCAACTACCACAGAAATATCCACCCATGAAAGTGTCTTTTACATTATATTATTGTTAAACAGTGTTTTTGCCGTTTATTTTTAACCTCCGAATCAAAAAAGGGTGTTATAAGTTTGACGTGTATACAACATGTCTCACTCACACACTCTTGTTCTGTATAATTGTTTCTCATCATAACTTTCAAACGGATGAACCAATTTTGATCTAGTTTTCTTTTTATTTAAAAGAAGATTTGATCGAGAACGATTTAGCTATGTTTCATAAAAATCTTAATAATATACTTATTACTAAATGAATTAAAACGCATATTACTGGTAATAGTATTTTCTCGTGTATGTACTAATGCCGACGTACTTAGCGAGACATACACTAGTCAAAGTACTAAAGTATTAAAACTTAAGTACTAAAATTTTAATTGAAAAACCATCGTATTCTGGTTTTAACTACGGCCAGATATATTACCATCTATACAATAAATAAATAAAATAAATAAATAAATAATTGTGGACATTTCACACAACACCATCTAAGTCAAACTAAGTAAAGCTTGTACTTTGGAGCTAGATGGCTGATAGAATACATATATAGGTATACTTTTTTTTTGTAAATATATAGCTACTTATGATACATAGAAACACCCAGACACAGAATGTAGTTTAACACCACTAAATTAAAGCCAATGCTGTCACCAACATATTCTAAAACCACCCGAAAACAAATTCCCGTCTTCTCTCATCCAATGTGCTCAAGAAAATTGCCAAGAACTCCATTTTTCGCCTGTCTGCGTCCCCGCGTCGTAGCGTATTTCCACGCGAACGAAGCCACCGGCAGCAGCTAGCTTGCATAACAAACAATCCTATTCGGGAATGTTTCCTTCGAATCGGACTTTCCTAATGGATCCCGTGTAGAATATCAGAACAACCCTCTTGGTAATGTAGTTTCTATTCAAAACTTACTCTGATTTGGGCATTTTTTCCACTTGAATTACGGTTTAAATCTTCATTTGCAAATCAAAGCAAAGCTAGTAGAAATAAAAGGTATGATGCTTGTATAATGATATTAATTACAATTAGTGAAATGCAGTGGTGAAATGATTAAATCCAAACCATTATAATCGCTATTAGACTTTGGCACGACGTAAAATTTGCTTCGCATTTATTTCTAGCGACTCTTGTTTGTTTTTTTTTAACCGACTTTTAAAAGGAGGAGGTTCTTCTGTATATTTATGTATATTCCATTGTATGTTAGTTTGGTTTAAAAATGCGTGTTTTGAAGTCGGGTTTTTAGTTTTTTAGGGTTCTGTATTAAACATCGGACACGGCGAAACTATAAGGTATCTTCCCTTATAGTTTCGCCATGTCCGTCTATCATTCTGTCTGTCCGCGGCATTGTTCAAAGACTATTAGTAAGTACTGGAAATTTATAATTTGGCATATACATACCTCTAAGCATATTAGTTATACCGAGAAAGTCGTTAGAATAAAATTTTGGCAAACCTCCCGTACTCGTATATTCTTAGTATTTCCATTTTATATTCACATTAATAATGATGTACAACTACGGAACAGTACAGAGTTAAGAGTATAATTCAATGTTGTAAATAGAAAGGCGAAGAAAGCAGTTTATAACAAAAAATTATCTACTTACTACTATCGTAATTCAAGAAATTTTAGAAAATACAGTTATATTATGCGACAAATTGGAAGGAAGAGCAAATGTCTTGCCTGATAAGTGACATAGAATACATTATTACAAATCCAATGCTATTGAGAATTTCAGAGTTTAAGCTAAAAACCGCGTGTGGGAATGCGCTACTCTCGTTACTATGAGATAATTTTGTCTGATAAATCGTACTATGCCGGGAAATTTTATTTGAAACGTCCTTAAATAAAACTATCCCAACACTTGCACACTACTGACTGATATTTTATTAACTGGCAAAAATTAGTTATTTTCGCAGGTAGGTAGACTTTGCATGATTTTTTTATAGGCTTGTACTTGACTGCCAACGCGCCTGATGCTAAGCGACCTACTGACCTATTGACTCTCGTTTTAAAGACACCCAGATTGTATCTGTCTATCATGGAAAATCCACTCAGATGGGTTAATTTTGAAGTTTTCATTAAGCAATTATTATTTAAGTTGATTATTTTTATTCCTGAAATTCAAAACATTTCACAGCGAGATAGAAAATCCTGCAGGAAACTTTTGACATTATTTTAATACAGTATTCATAATTTACATTTATCTGAAATTATTCTCGTTGCTAATTAATTTTCATTTGAGTTTTGTTGCCAGTGAAGAAATTTAGTGAAATTAAATAACTTTAAATTGTTGTTTCAGCAAAGTTTTTTGAGCTTTTTCTCTTATTACCGGCTCCAATCCAATTACAAACTCATTTAAAGTATGCTCGTGTAATTTTATTATTTTTATGTAATTATAATATTGGGGCTTACTTAATGACTTTTCAAATTATACTAGGATTACTTATATTAGAGATATCATGCAATACATAACAGCCTAAAGGTTGAAAAAAAAATATGAAAAAACTCGACATTTGCCTGAAATAAAATCTCATTTCCTTAAATTTTACAAATTTTGAAAATATATTTTGACGTCAAATATCTACCATTTTTTATGACAGCAACACCAACAAATTTAACGACATACGGGAGTTTTGGCGGGAACGTCATACTAACATGTCGTTGCTTTGTTTTATTTTCCTAAACTTGTGTTATTTTGAACAATTCATTAGTGTTCGATTAAGTGCGTGAGTGTGGGCAAGTGAAATAAAGCAGTGAAATTTGTTATTTTACGTTGTCGGCAAAACTCCATAGAAGCTTCTAGTAAAGTCGCCATCACTTTATTGAGGACTCACTAACGTTTTAAAAGAACTCTTTATTATTTCGACTGAAGGACTTTGTTTCCATGGTCAAGAAAAAATTAAAACAAACTAACGACATACTATTTATCAAAGCTAGTTCAGCTGTCTAATATCAAATTACGACGGAACATTAGGGACGGACATATTATGTGCATGCAGGTCAATCAAACACATAACCCCTTGCCCACCACTCGGATTCCATAATAGCTGGGAACCAAAACTTTTTAGGCGAATTTTGATTAAGTACAGAGTGGCCGCGCAAAGCAACGTTGACTGCCTCAAACGAAGGCGGCTTACTGACTACTATAAAATGAACGGGACGCTCGCTCGGATCCGAGTGGGCGGCGCCGCTACTTTAGCGATAATAGATAATCTTCCTATTTGGCTTCACCGAAATTGGGAAGGACGGAGAAAGATTCGAGTCGTACTTACACTCAGACCTAGACTAATGGTCCGCGAGCGAGCAACAGAATTTCATGACATTTTTTTTTATTGGACGCTAACCTTTATAATGCGGCCAGCATGCTGGGTACGCTGCCAACTGGTAGTGGGTTTGAGCATTTGGATTATCTTTAGACCTTTATCGGTCTGGGGTGATCGATGTGCTTCTTGTGTAGTATGTTTAGATAGTTGAGTCTGTATATTGTTGTGTTGTAGTTAATAAAGGCGCTTGCCACAAAAAAAAACCTTTATAAGATATATCTCTAAATCAGAGTATTATTATAATTTATTATGAACGTCAGCTGCAGCTCCGAGGGTGGATTCAGCAGCAGCAGTCTTCCTAACTCGTAGAAAAAAAAGTATTTTCCTGTCACTTGTATGAAGTCTGTCCACCTTGTGGTTGGTCATACATACTAACTAGCTATTCCATATATTTATTATCATTCAAATAACTTTTGTATAGAACAGGTCGTACTTTTTTCTCCACTTCTCGATTGGCTCCATAGAAAAAGTCATTATGAAGAATATCTACATGAAGCAGAAAATAAATAAGAATTACACAGTACAAAATATAAAATATATTGAATCAGGCGTTACTTTGCGGAAATTCATATTCAAAAACTTAAATCTAACATATATATATTTAATATTCCGCTTCGACAGCGGAAACACACTAGATATCTAAGTTAGATTTATGTTTTTTTTCAGTAAAAAATAGTGTATTTGTATTCTTGGCCAAGCTCTCAAGTATAAAATAGATAACTAAGTAAATAAACCTACTTTTACCTCCTCGTCTCTGAGTGCACTTCCCTGCGCTGGTCATAAATCTAATTTCATGAACATGACGTACAAAGTTAGTTCACAAGTAAGTAGGTAGCCTTCAGGTTTACTTCGTCTACCTTCCCATTTTGTCCATTTCCTGTTATGTCCACTTCTTAACTCATTCATTCATTTATTTCAGTGTGTTGTGCTAATTTCAAAGATGAAAAAGATTTAAGTAATATATGTTACCTTACGTTTAAAACTTGGTACTTTACCTAAGCATTCATCTTTAAGGCACCTTTACATATTTTTTTTAAATCGACGAATTCAATGGTATCTAGTCCTCTTTTTGTAAAATTTCAACAAAAAATAAACTTGCCTAGATTTATCTAAACACATTTTTTTACGTGATATAGATAGTTTGTTACACAATTCAGCAGTGTGTGAAAGTACTTCAGGAATGAGCTCAGGTAATGCGATAGCGATCCACTACGAATCCCAAATCCCATCCTTCAACATACATCACCATTATTTACTTAATACTTAGGTTGCATGCAACTAAGGAGTTTGTGTGTGTAATAATAAAAAATAAGCAAAGCCTTCTTTGTTTGTTTTTGGTTTATTATTATTGTAAAAACACCGACAATTTGAACACTTTAATATTGAACTTGTGAAATATTTATTGTACAAGATAGTGCCTAATAAAGCCCAAGTAAAATATTTAAATGGTGTGTAATATATATTTTATCTTATCAAATTAATTATTTATATCTATCTTGGAATTTTCAAAGCTAGAGTGAATAGATATCTTCTAGATCGACGAGCTCCATCCTCGGCCACATCGTCGCTTAACATCAGGCGAGTTGGTGGTCAATCGTAGATCTATCTTGTATAAAAAAATATTTTTGTACTTCCGTTTGATATAAAGTTTAAAAAAATATGCATCGACACGTAAAGTCATGATATTTCTTATAGTCACAAGGGTCCCTGGTCTCTGCAATACAGGGAATCCTAGTGTAGAGGACAGAGTCCAATTAAAACATCTATACATAATAATCAAAAACATTATTAACTAAATTTAATTCCTGGATTTTCCTGCATATCTTCTCTCTCTCTCTCTCTCTCTCTGTCTGATCCGAGGCACAAAACTCACGTAGGTAGTATATAAGTAATCCTGGTCACAGTTATGTAAAACAAGTCATGGTATGTCTCGGTAAAAATGAGGTAACTTTATTCAATTCAATACTTATTGTTTTTCCGACAAAATGATACTGTTTACAAACAAAAAATAGGTACAGGTTTATTTAC
The DNA here is from genome assembly GCA_947563715.1 of Lycia hirtaria. NCBI lineage: Eukaryota > Metazoa > Arthropoda > Insecta > Lepidoptera > Geometridae > Lycia > Lycia hirtaria. Next base: position 27,098,129 of record OX387381.1, on the reverse strand, counting down.
CTGCACTTGAGCGTCAATAAATAAAACACATTTTATAACTTTTTCTAAATATATTTTTTCAAAGGAAAACTCTTTAGTATTATTATTTGTCTATGTTGATTTTTTTGATTGGTTACGTACCACCTTTATTACAAATTCTTGCAATTTATAGATGTTTTGGACTAGAGTGACAATTTTTTATAATATTACAATTATGATTTATCTATTGTCACGATATCATTTTTTATTATATCTAATTTGCTTAACAAAATTGTAACGTAAGAAATATAATACAAATAAATATACAATAAATACATATTAACATTTTTTTAATAATTTGTGACGCCGTAAGATAATATTGTATTAAAAGCTTGGATGTCTACATTGTCTACCAATCCACGTAAATACAAAAAAAAAAAAAAAAAAAAAAACAAAATCTTACAATGTTACAACTTAAAATTCAGATATATGTACAAGATTGAGTTATGTTACAATATCCAGGTGCTTGTAAACTAGGAGAACCTGTATCGTAGGGATTACATAATACTTAAATACAATACATCAAAAGCAAATTCTTACGTTTATCCACGTCATCATATAAACACTCGTTTAACTTGCTCTGTTAAAACTAATTTAGTAGATAATATCATAAATATACATATTCTTAGTTACTTTCAGCACAAGCTTCTAGAATATCAAGTTTGTGAGAAGTAAAGTTCAAGTCGAGGATTTCATTTCAAGAAATGGAATCTCTTTAATAATATCTACAAAGTTCGAAAGTTCTCATTTCTGTCCGGGATAAGGTACGGCGTTAGTAAGCCGTAGTTTTTTTTTAACTTCCTTCTTATTTTTAAGTTATATGTAACTGGATTTTTAGATAAATTAACTCATCATCATTTAATGGCGCAGCGACCCAAAATGTGTCTTGGCCTCCGATACTAGAAGCGCCACTCTTCTCTATTTTGTGCACGTTCGTGCCAAGCATGAACAAACAAAAGAAACAATAAAGAACTACAGTGGAAAGGGCCTACATGGGAATGCCGCAAGGGAGAAGGCCCGTCGGACGCCCCAAGTATAGATGGAGAGACGAAGTAGAGAAAGATCTGAGGGAGCTGGATGTTCAGATAAATTAACTAAGTAGTTTTTAATATTTTTGGGCTTTCAAATAATCTTTCAGTGTCTTTTACATACATATTTTATTTATGTGTTATTAAAATTACACGTCAATACAGAATTACAAATAATAGTACTTCAAAATACGCAATTCATTCACTCGGATGAAATTTTTTCGACTTGTTTGTTATAAAACTCAAAGTACTAAACCGATTTTGATAAAATTTATATGAGATCATCTCTGAAGTATTATTACCTACCAAATAAAAAAGAATCATCAAAAACAAATTAAAATTAGCGGAGTAATCGCTGAATAAACATACAAAAAACATATAGCCGATTTGAGAACCTCCTTCTTTTTGGAAGTTGATTAAAAATACAATAATGAGATAAATACTCAATCATCATCATTATCTCAGCCACAAGAAGTCCACTGCTGGACATAGGCCTCCCCCATGGATTTCCAGAAAGACCGGTTAGAAGCGGCCTGCATCCAATACTACATCCAATAAATACACTAATAGGTATAATAGGTAATTTGTTCATTAATAAGACATCATTTGTTATTGCGCAAGTAATATTGTTTAAGTACTTAAATATTCTTTTACCGCACTCGCTAAGCTTTGCTGACCATAAACTTTCTCAGTCGACTTTTAAATATTTCGTCGGAATTTGACTCCCGAGTCCCGTATGTCGTCAAGAAGTTGGTTATAGGTAGAATATGTCGAAGATCTTAGAAAAGTTTCTAGTAATTTTGTAATTAACAAGCGAATCTGCATTTTCATCAATTAAAGATTAATAACTAATGTATTGCCTTTGAAATATCTACGTTATATTGAGATTGTGTCTATTCTGGGTGGATGCCAACTCATCCAATTAAAATGAGAGCATTTGGTAGGAAATTATGCCATCGATCGACGTAGATGAGGGTCTTCAATCATCTGCGATGATGGCTGGTAATAACGTAAGGCAATATTATTAATATGGATAATTATGGTATACTGAGCGCTTGCAAATGTTGAGGCTATACATTTATACATATTATGAAGATTATACTTCCAATAAAAAAGTAAATCTATAAATTAAGGTACGACGTCCGGCATTTATACACGTTTTCTATATTCAAATAAAAAAATATAATATAACTACAAATATTACATAGGTAACTTAATAGTATTCAATATCCAAAGTTGTTTTCAACCGACTTCAAAAAAGGAGGAGGTTCGCAATTCGACTGTGTTTTTTTTTTTATGTTTGTTACCTCAGAACTTTCGACTGGGTGAACCGATTTCGGTGATTCTTTTTTTTATTTGAAAGCTGGTGCTTCCCGTGTGGTCCCATTTCAATTTGGTCCAGTTCTGACGATGGCATCCATGAGAAGTCGGTTGCTTCAATTTTTTAAACTATAATTACTTATTTGGGAAACGCATCGATGCATCGACGCTGGAACGTTTTGAGTATGATTTTTTTGAATGGAAAAATGAGTAAATATTGTTATATTCACAAAGCAAAATATGTAAGTATCAGTAATTTCAGCGGCTGAGTAGAGACTGATTAGTCACTTATTAATCCGCTTCACTATGACGGTGACTTTCATACGCGTAAATCCAGCTTAATATTTCACAAATTAAACAAAGTGAGAATAGCAAAGCTCCTTAAATAACCCAGTTGCCTTTTGAAATAATTTAAACATAGTCCGTTCATTAGAAGCTTTCATTCTTTCGAGCGAATTCCCTAAGAAAAGCGCAAATGAAGATGGATGGATTCTTTGCCGGCTCCAACAAAAACACTTCGTTAGTTTTCTCTGTACTACGAGGCAGTAGTCAATGAGATTTTACGACTAGAGGCGTTATACCTACTCATTCTAACAACAAACAAAACACCCATTTGCATAAAAACGATAGCATATGCAGGTCTGAAGCCGGGTCGGTATAGTTGCAAGTGCCATTGCATTACGAAATTATAAAATAGCTGAACCAGTTTTGATAAAACATAGCTATAAACACTTTCGATAAAATTTTGTTTCGCCATCGTCGGGTAAAAATGGACACCCGCTTCGTGTTGCCAATTTTAGCAACGAAACTAAAATTAATTATTATAAATTGTTTTTTTTTATTAGGTTAGTTAGGGTAATTTGTTTGCAAATAGCTGTTTTTTTTAAACTGAACACTCCCGAAGTCCCAATGAGCAAACTTTAACTTTATACTATGTCATGTAAAAAACGTATCTACGGCAGGCATCAGGCGAAGGCCTGAGTGTAGATTCATCAAAATCAAAGGCTTGAGCGTGAGCGGCGAGCGCTGAGTTTGGAAGTTTTACGTATTTTTACCCGACTGCGTAAGAAGGAGGGTTATGTTTTTCGAGTGTATGTATGTATGTATGTATATTTCTTTGACACGCCCTAGAGCCTAAACGGCTTGATCGATTTTGATGTGAGTGGTGTCAATAGATTCATCTTAGTTGTGAGAGTGACACTGGGTACATCAAAATTTAAAAAAAATCATAAGTTAGGATGCAAAAACCTCTTTTCTGCAGTCGGTTTTTTTTTCTTTTAACATTGATACTTGTTACTTATTGAGATAGAGAAGACATTTCTATACATAGAAGACCTCTATAGTCATTATAACCCAAAACATAAAAAAATGCCTGTGTTGTCACAATAGTTTTGTAAGATGTTTACTAAACTTTATATTTGTTTATTGATGTCCAATAAAGAGTGTAATGTAAGTAACAATCTACGAGTATGTCCAGATCGCAGATCTGACATAAAAAGAAACTTTTTATAACTAATAAGGTTAAGTTATAAGATAGGTGTGAATTATTAGGTTAGGTTCATTATTCATTAGGTATGTATCTACTTATTAGAAACTTTCGTATTAAGTACAGATTTGATTATCAAACGAGTTGTCAAATGAGCTTTCGGAACTTTAATCTAATTTTTGAAAAAACAAAAACCTTTTGGAGTCAATCATTTCACCGAAAATTCGATATTTCATAATACGAATCATAGATAGGTAACCTTTTTAACCGACTTCCAAAAAGTAGGAGGTTATCAGTTCGGCCTGCGTGGTTTTTTGTATGTTTGTTCGCCAATTACTCAGCCAATTGTGCATTGGTATTGATGTTCCTTTTTGTATTTGGTAGACCATACTTCAGAGGTGGTCCCATTTAATTTTATCAAAATCGATGCAGTATTTTGGTTTTTATAACAAAATAACTGGTCAAATATCATCCAAACGCCTGTAGAAAAGTGAATAGCAAATACGCAATTTGCTATTCACTTTTCTACAGGCGTTATACATTTGCGTATTTCCAAGCAAGGGCGTCGCCAAGGCGGCAAGGGGGGCAGCTGCCCCCAGCAGATTAAAAAAATGTAGCCAACTGTTTCTCGTGCTCAACGCCAACCAAATCCGTTTTACGGGAAAGCTATGGTCGAACATCATTATTCGCAACAGGTGCCTGTAACGTTACAAGTTTATTGTTTTAATGCTACTTTCCTACCCTCATTTCTTTTTATGATTTAATTTTTCCCAAATACCTACTTCTCTTATAAGTGAAGAAGTAATGGTTTCTCGGTATCGGAATTATTAAACTCATGTTATGATTGAATAATTCATAACTTTAATCAAATATTATGTTAATACTTTACTAAGCCCAGCCTTTGCAGGGAATATTGAATTAATAGACGCGTCTCCCTTAGATCAACCTTCGACTTTTCCACTTTCAACTATCATAAGTATAATCAAGAACTAAAAAGAGGCTTTTGGCTAGGTACAAGAAATAATACAAAAACTACTTTTTAAATAGTAGGATAAAAATGTATCTAGCAAGTAAAAAAAAATACTCGGTTCAGTTGAGACGCAAATAACTTTATTTTTTTTGTGACACAAATCTTGGCTGTCTGAGAATATTGAATTTATATGAAAAGAAAACAGTTGTGATATCGGACAAACTACAACAGTAAAGTGGACCCATGTTAGCGTAAGAAATATGAAATATTTTGGGACTAAGAAAACCAATCCTGCCGAAGGCATATATTTTAGGTGTCATGTTTTATGTATCTGTGAAAACGAAATTTACGGAGTCTGCATTCATTTTGTACGTGAATTAGATACATACTGGTACTTTCAAGAGATACGATCAACGATTCTACTCCGTTTTGCTTTATTTTGACCCAACTGTGCGAGAAGTAGGTTTATGTTTTAGTGACACATATGCAAGTTGATGGCTGGTACCTATTTAACACACAAACATGTATGAAGTTATGGTTTTCGTCTAATTGACATCAATTGGAATTCGCTTGAACCCTGCAAAGCTCGTCTTGACTGACAACTGCACACCGCAAACTCCAGTAAACAGAAGGCCGAGCGCGGGGAGCGGGTGAGGAACCCGAGATTGGCGGGAGGCGGAGAGTGTCCGTTCTATATGAAATACTGTTAATGTCTTCTGTGCTACTAAACTATCGAATTTTAGTAGGACTAATTCTTATAAGATTTCTTCGGAATTACGCCATCTAACCATGTCTCGCCAGCAATCATGTTTAGTGAAAGAAAGGGTCAAGCTCAGCACCTGGGATCCAATTTATCAAGTTGTCAGCTTGTCGCACTATCACCGTGGGTCGGTGTAGGCCTTTATAATGCGGAAATATAAATTCTAAGGCTATGTAAGCTATAGCAAAACACGACTTGTATTTAGTTGATGGAATTCGACAATTCCTAAACGTAGACCAGAAACTCTAAAATTAGTTCTTCTAAATAAACACACTGTTATAATCTAAGAGAAAATCACTTGCTTGTAAAGAGATGTAATTATCGCATATATATCTCGAAAAATTGCAGGAGAATGTTCATAATAATTTTCAATTGAAAGTTTTTGATATGGTTATCATAGTTATCATAGTTTATTTCGAATTTATAGGTCTAATAGGTTAGAAATGCAGGGGGACATTATTTTTTTTTCAGTTTTTATTCGCCTACTTTCTAAGCGTGATTTAAAAAAATAAGGCTTTTCAGTACAAATATCTCTGAACAAAGCCGCTAAGACGGAGAGACTCTGGACATGGCAAAACTATAAGGGTTCGTGCTTGACGACGGAACCCTAAAAATTGTGAAAGTGGTAATAGCGTGCGTCCAAAATCTCCAATAGGAGAAAAAGTAGAATAAGTAAATAAATAAATATTTGGGGACATTTCACACAATAACACCTAGCCCAAACTAAGCAAAGCTTGTACTATGGAACTAGAAGGCTGATAGAATACATTTATACTTTTTTTGTAAATATATACATACGATACATAGAAACACCCAGATACAGAACAAACATCCATGCTCATCACACTAATGTTTGTCCTGGGTGGGGATCGAACCCACGACCTACAGCTTAGCAGGTAGACATACTACCAAATGAGCCACAAGGCCAGTCAAGTATGTTTAAATATGCTCGCATATTTTTCACATACAAGTATTGACTTATTCCAACCTCGTTACATATTCAGGGTTAACTTCCGTACAAATTTTTACCTAACTCAGGTGCGCCAAGTTTATGCGGAACGTAAATATTTTTATGAATTTATAAAGTAATTTGAATGCACGGCGAGGAAACCTCTTTCCGCTTTGATTGGCGTAGACAGGATATCTTTTTTTGGTTGCGGCAATGTTTATTGCCATAGATTAGAGCCAGAAAAATCTTTGATAAAGTATTTTTTTCCAATAATACTACTACTATTTAGGAAACTTCAATGTTTATTTGATTTCTTATATTAATTCTCAATAAAAGTGGAGCTAAAGCGTTCCGTTCTAGTTTTTGGAATATCCACCATTAGTGATGTCGCTTTTCTATTTTAATAAACAAAAAAGAACGTCTCATTTTAAAAAAGAAAGTTAAAAGCATATCTGACAATGTGAGAGCGTCTTTTAGATGTAGCGACAGAGCGCCGCCGTCTCCCTTAAACGGTTTTAGAGAGCTTTTAACTCCTCAAGTTTAGTGTGAACTGCATCAGACAGTTAGCAACTGTATGTGTAACGCTATTGTGAAATATCCTACATTATTTTTAAGTTTTAGGAATGTAAACATGTACCTACTTGTGACTTTTGAATAGGTTCCTTTCCTTTTATAGGCAAGCGCGCTCAATTTCCTTTATTTCGATGACATATTTTTACTATTGTTTTCCTGACTTTGATAAAATTTCTAAGTGATTCTGAAAAATACCCTTTTAATTAAACTAGTTTCCAAGTCATTTTACGGATGACGGAGTTATAAAGTAACAAAAAAATAAAAACTACCGAATTACCTCCTCCTTTTTGAAGTCGGTTAAAATTAAGGATAATTTTATAAACTTGCTCAAACAATTTTTTTTTACGCAATTACAATACAGACCAAACGACTTGACTTGTCATCTCTATTGCTCGAGTGTTATGCGTTTGTATATTTTTTGTAATAATTACATTACAACACTCGCAAAAAAAATACGTTACCATAGGTGGCTAATAATTAATTAATTTCAAGAATAAAGAATGCTCATGTAAAAAAGGCAGGCAAATCAAATCAACATGAAAACATTCTAATGAAGTTGGGGAAAAAAAACTTATTTATGTAAAAAAAGACATTTAATAGACGTTTGTACTTATGTACTTTAAATTATTTACAAAAAATATATTCTATTACGTAATTTACAATTGGCTTACTTACAAAGACTATATTTTACTGTAGCGATTTATGTAAGTAAATAAATAAAAATGTAGCATTTTTATTTTTTAAACGTATTTACATTTAATCATAACCCTGTTTAATGGTGTTTAAAACATTTGGCAATATTAAGTAATTACTTTGACTCGATAGCTTCCAATATTATCTAACTGACTATCATTATTCCATAATATTAAGTCGGGTCTACAACAGATTTATTGTTTTTAACATGCGTCGTTACCTCTAACAAGCTCCGTATGGCCAGTTTTTATACAAAATACAAACGAATAAAGCTCTTACAAAATTTTGGGAAATGTAAAAAGCCCATATAGCTAAACTAAGGTAATAAAATCGAAAATTTTAAAAAATACTCGCATACGGAATTTGTAAAGGCAACTAGAACATATCGGACTGTAAATGACACAAAAACAAATAGCTGTGGATCCGGCTGAATGAAACTGAATATTTACAATTGATTGCACTGGGAAAGGTAAGGTAACATTATTACTAATAATGGTAAGTGACGTAACCTTCTATGAAGAATATTAATACTATTTTAACATGACTAAATGGCTACGTAATTATTATTACTTTGTTCGACTGAATGGTTTTCTCTTATTTTAGCAATTTTTATTTAATTACAGTTAAAAAACCACAATGGATCTTGCATTATTAAATGATAACGCAATGAATCTTACGTCATTATGGTAACGCTACGGATCTTATGTTAACAAATGACAGCGCAATGGATCTTCCATAAAAATCAAACAGCAACGCAAAGCACTTTAGATTAAAAAATTACAACTGAATAGATTTTGTGGTTTTAAATGACACCAAATGTCTTTGACAACGGAATATATATTATGTTATAAAATGACAATGCAACGGATATTGTTCTATAAAATGACAACGATCTATGTCATAAAATCTTTATTTGTTCCATTTATTTTGTGTTGTTTTATTGGTTCATCCAAGCTCTCATAAGTATTTTTAGGAATAAATTATCAGCTGCACTTCACAAAAACGTTCATAAAATTTAAAGTTATATAACAATTAAATGAAATTTCCTACTTAGCATTACATAAAATAATCATTTAAATGCAATAAATTTTATAAATTCCAACCTTTTGAAAAGTGTTTAGGTTTATTATTTTTAGGTATTTACTTAAGTAGTATTTTCGTTACATAGTAATATTTTGTATAGATTTCACTGGTTTTTTTTTATATAATTATTACAATTAATCCAGCATGTGTTCTTGCAGGAACTTTTCAAGCGCGTGGTAGAGGTGAGGTCTCACGCCGACCAAACCATGGTCTTCGTCGGTGTAGCTCTGAAAAAAATAAGACACGTATTTAGATAAGTACTAAGTAGTTTAAGATTTAAATGTTTTTTTGTGTTGATTTATATCATAAACAGCCATGCATCTACGTTTTTTTTTCAAATTTCATTATAAGTAACTCCGAAGTTCAAAAATGTAAAGTTAAAGTTTTGTAAAAAACAAACCGTATAGGCAACCGTGAAAAAAAGGTATAAAAAAGAATGAATAAATCGTATAATATTTAGGGGTAGGAAATAGAAAAAAAAACGCGTAATTTGCTGGCAAAGGATTCTTGACAAAAGAAAAAAAGAGCGAGTGAAAAGAGGTATCTTTAAAAAGTTTACAATCGTGAAAGATTTAGTAAGTTGCGTTTGAAGTCGGTTTTTAATAGAAAAATTATTTAAATTTCAACTCTATTGGGAGATTTATAAGATCTACGTATTAGAAATTGATCAGAGGTCGTTGAAGAAATACGAGCAGGTACAGGTCGCTAGGTATATATATTCAGATATATATACCTAGCATATATACTTAGTCTGGCCATAAATACTGTTACAGTTAAAAATAAGAAAGATATTACATTTGAATTTGGAATCTGTCATTTTTATACGATTGTTCATTGAATTTTCTAATTTTGGCGCCAATACATTGTACAATATTTTGCGATATTAAAATGGAGTGGGGTGATAAAGAGAACCGAATCGCTGTGATTGCATTACACAAAGTTGGTATGGAGCCAAATGCAATTTTTAAAACTCTCCATACGCTTGGTATTAGTCAAATGTTTGTGTACCGGGCTATTAATAGGTACAATGAGACCTCCTCTGTTTGTGACAGAAAAAGATCTGGCCGTCCACGTAGTGTTCGTACGAAAAAGGTGGTCAAAGCAGTAAGGGAAAGAATTCGAAGAAATCCTGTCCGAAAGCAAAAGATTTTATCTCGGGAGATGAAGATAGCACCCAGAACCATGTCGCGTATTTTAAAAGATGACTTGCAGCCTATAAGAGACGCACTGGTCATTTTTTAACTGATAATTTAAAAAAGAATAGGGTGGTAAAATCGAAACAACTACTGAAGCGGTACGCAAAGGGAGGTCACAGAAAAATTTTGTTTACGGATGAGAAAATCTTTACAATTGAGCAACATTTTAACAAACAAAATGACCGTATTTATGCTCAAAGCTCTAAGGAAGCTTCCCAATTAGTCGACAGAGTGCAACGTGGGCATTATCCGACTTCAGTGATGGTTTGGTGGGGTGTTAGCTATGAAGGAGTGACTAAGCCATATTTTTGTGAAAAAGGTATCAAAACATCGGCACAAGTGTATCAAAATACCATTCTTGAGAAGGTAGTTAAGTCCCTTAACAACACCATGTTCAATAACCAAGTATGGTCCTTCCAACAAGACTCGGCGCCAGGTCATAAAGCTCGGTCCACGCAGTCTTGGTTGGAAGTGAACGTTTCGGACTTCATCAGAGCTGAAGACTGGCCGTCGTCTAGTCCTGATCTTAATCCGCTGGATTATGATTTATGGTCAGTTTTAGAGAGTATGGCTAGCTCTAAACGCCATGATAATTTGGAGTCCCTAAAACAATCCATACGATTGGCAGTGAAGAATTTTCCCATGGAAAGAGTGCGTGCTTCTATTGATACCTGGCCTCAACGTTTAAAGGACTGTATTACAGCCAATGGAGACCACTTCGAATAAGCTTTTATATTTTAAATTGTTTTATATTTATGTATTAAACTAACACACTGTAAAAGTAATAAATATTATTTGCAATAAAAAAAATTTTTTTTTCTTCTTGACAATATATATGGCAAGACTAGGTAGGTATATATACCTGAACTATTATACCTATAGGTATAATAGTTCAGAGCGAACTACTAGTGTTAATTAGTTTTCGTGTTTAAATGACCGAGAAACATAAGTTCAGACGTAGTGCTCGTCTAGAATTTCTTATAGCGAGCCCACGCAAACTTGAAGACTACAACACTGATATCCATTAATCACTACAATGATGTGGGGTTTTACCACGTGCCTGCCAGTTCGGAATAGTTAGGTATTGTCTACAAATGACCTATCTGATAGGGATTATTCTCTGTACAAAACTAAAGATTAATAAATACTTAGTTCTTCCAAAGTTCTACAAACAGTTGACGCAAGGTCTTACTGCTCGTATACGTAATTCTTATTCAAAATTGAGTACCTATCGAATGTATCTGAAACAAGTATAAGTTTAGAAAACTCAAAAACCCCTGACAAAAAAAACGGCTGAACCGATTTTGATGAAACATAGACTCCCGACTAATTCACTTTTCAGAGAAAAAAACCAAAATCAAAATCGGTTCATCTGTTCGGAAGCTACGATGCCACAGACAGACACACACACATACACGTCAAACTTATAGCACCCCGTCGTTTTTACATCGGGAGTTAAAAATAAATAAGACATATTGTATTCGACTGTCCAATTTTGGACTGTAGGGCTTTTTTCAAATATCGTTTTTTTTTATCAGCCCTGTTTATACAAACTGTCCCACTGTTGGGCGCGGGCCATCTTCTCATTGTGAGAAGGGTTAGGCCATAGTGTGCCACGCTGGCCAAGTGCGGGTTGCAGACTTCACACTTCATGAAGATCATTGAAAACTCTCAGACATGTAGGTTTCCTCACGATGTTTTCCTTCACCGTTTGAAAGTTGCCGGCAATCAACAATACGCACATAACTTCGAAAAGGCAGAGGTGCGTGCCGTGGGATTCGAACCCAGGACCTGCGGATCGCAAGTCAGACGGTCTCCCGACTAGGCTGCCGGTTATCATAATTAGGTATTTGTTATTCACAAACGTTTGAAGTATGTAATGTTTGCACACTACCAGTTTGGCGATAGAATAACTGACAAATATTTGATACTTACTTTTTTGAATTTTTTATTTAACAAATTTATTCTCCACAGCCCGTTATGTTATGGCCTGTTATGGCCCGTTCCTAGCAGTGGGACAGTTTGTACAAACAGGGCTGATAAAAAAAAAAAAAAAAAAAAAAAAAAAAAACTTCACAGACTCCAGGGTCCGTGCCGTTTATGAACTAAAATATGCATTTATAACTAATTACATTTTTTATTTATTTATGCAAGATGAAGTCAATTTTAAATTTTAATTTACACTTAACTAAACATGCATGCGTGTATACGCCGAGCAGTCCAGCTCCCGCAAGCAGCACCCGTTCACGAGTTGACGCATGTGCCAGCCATCGCTCTCCTCAACCATGTTTGAGGGAAGAGGGCGACCCGCCACACGACGCCGCCGCAAGAAGAAGCTTTTTAGTGAGCGTGAGTGCTCTGAGTATAAACGCTTTCTTATTATTATTAAAATAACACAACGGGGACAAATAATACATACAAGAACTTACTTACTTTACCTAATGGACTTCATATAACTGTATTAATACAATATGCAACTTGTGGACCAATGGTTGTGTGTAACCTATCTATAATCCGAAATACATTTGTTAGAATCTAGATTTAACCCGTTTCATAGAACTGCCTGATTCCAGATATTTTACTTGGCATGAGTTTTTGATTGTATAAGTTTGTTGTTTCAGATCAGCTTTCAATTCTTTCAATTCAAAGAATATCAGGTTAGCTTCGTTATGTTTCTGTTTTATTGTGTAGAAAAACCTTCTTATTTACGAAGGTTCGGTTATAAGATACGTCAATTATGAGGTTGGGTTCGTTATGTTTCTTTTTATTAAACACATTAACTTTAATATTACAAAGATTCGGTTATGAGGCGAGTTGTCAAATGGGCTTGCGTTTTTTTTATTTTTTTTTATTTTAAGTTTTTGAGGAATAAATATTTTTTATATTAGATATTTCACATTTCAAATTACAGCTAACCGAGATTTATTTAGGTGAAATATTTTTATTTCTCCAATAAAGTAGACTTCAACAAACGTTGTATGAGATTGGCGTTTAGTCATTTCGCGCATTAGTCGTCTCGCGTTTTAGTCCTAACTTCCCCGATATACATTGGTCATTATGCGTCAAACCCCTTCTCCACCCAGCTGGTTAGGTTAGCGACGATGTCAAAGATTAAGCAAGCAAAACTGCAAATAGGACTGACTCTAGTCTCAAAAAGAACTACACTATATATTATATCACTAATAGTGAACAAATTTACACTTATATTACACTCTAGTTTTATATCTTATATTTCTTGAAACAGGAAAAGACCGAACGAACAAACCGTCGTTAGGGCCCCATAAGTTCACAATATCGTTAGACTATACTATCCCAAACTGTATCAATATCAGAGGGTGAATTATTGTCACATTTTGCGGCTGGAATCGGGCAAGGTTCCGCCATCCATTCGGCCGTCAGGACGGCTGGTGTCCGACACGCCGTTTAGATAAATTATGGCCTCTTTAGGACATTAGCCCTCTCAGCGAATTGATCCTCTGGGACGGAACGCTCGTGTTACGCAGAATACGCAAGTTTTTTGGGTATATTTATAGCAAAACATGTTTGATTTATCATGGTTAAGTAAAATCATGGAAAAATCTACATTATTCAGACATGTCTTGAAATTTTTTATTTTTTTTTATCAGCCTTGTTTGTACAAACCGTCCCACTCACAATGAGAAGATTGCTCGGGCCCAGCAGTGGGAAATAGCATTAATTTATATTTAACAAACACAAATAACAAACAATATTTGATGTCACAATATGCCAAGTTGGAGTTTATCAAAAAGGGAAACTACTCTTGACAGCTATTTTGAATCTTACATAAATGTACACGCATTTTAGTTTTTTTTTCTTTTTCTATTATATCTATATACTTGTTACGATTATAATATACATCCATAGCTTCTTTTACTTTCATTTCATTTGTGTTATTTACATGCTCATCAGTTGAGAGTTTTATCAAATGTATTTTATTATTATTGCCTATTTCTAGTTTTCGTGTCATATTATAACCATCCTTTGTCTCTATCTTAGTCATTACATTTTCTAATACATTGCTGATATTTGTTTATTCTGTTTTATTATTATTCACAATAAAATCTATCTCATCTTCACTTTGTCCATCAAAAGAGTGACTCCAGCAAATTTTTAGAAAGTTAATATCTCTTTTACGTTCCTGCTAGTAGAATAGGTGTTATATTTACCATCTGCGTGAAGTAGACGTCCCTACGCTGCAGGAGACGTGAGATGAGCATAGCGTGCTGGTAGTGGACGTTGTCATCAGCCGTTCCGTGGATCAGGAAGTAGCTCTTGTTGCGGTACGCTTCTACCTAAGGAACGGAACATTGTGATTAATACCTAAGTTTGTATTTACTGAAACTTTTAGTCATCTTTTTTATTACTATGCAGAGATTACTTCTACATTTAATTAAAACTAACGCGTTACATCATGAATATTCATGTTGTCAAAATAGAATTAAATATATACATAAATATACGTTATAAGTACGTAATATAATACGTTATACGTTTGTAAGTTTTCGTTATTAACAGCATCAGCGTCATTATTAACCAATTAGATAATAGTTTTTAAATATGCGCTATTCTAAATATTTTTATTTTTTTAAGAAAAGTTGACATAACTTAGAAAAGTGTAAAAGTTATCTTTTTTTTCAAATTTTTGTACTTATAATTTTAATAATTCAATTATTTAGACATTATTTTAGCTTTTGATTTTCATTAATAATAATTTAGTTTATTTAATTAGTAAGAGCATAGTTGTAAATTACGCGTTTTTCATACAACAAGAAAAAACTGGTATCTACCCTTGAATATTATCCTTTATAGATGTTTTTTTTTTTTATTCTTAAGTATATGTTTTAAACTATTACTGGCCATTCATATACGGTGCTTTTTAATATATTTTCATTAATTCAGAGAATTTTTGAATTAACGAAATTTGAAAGAAGCAAATCGTAGATGCGAAGCCAATCAGATAAAGAAAAGAATTATCGAAATCGAATGTTTAGGTCAAAAAACTGTTTTCTTCTTTTTGTATGGAAAAGCGCACGACGTTTATTTTATTTTAAATGATTAATCACTTACCACTTCATCGGTAAGAAGCGATGACTGTTGGTAAGCTACCAAGTTGTCGTTCGTGGTCGGAAGACCCATGTAGCGCTCCGTGTAGATTGTGTCTAAAATACATTGCATCTATTAGTTTCATAGAGTGGTTCCAATTTATAAATTGATCCCTCTCATTATTCTGAAAAAAACTATATCCAAACTGACAGAATATAAAAACTCATAAAAGTAAGTAAGACTAAATAATTCACTAAAGTGTGAGTATGGAAGTGCGACAATTTTACAGAGCAGATTTTACTCAGGCATCCAAAAAAAGTCATATCTGTATGGATATCTGGATATTTTCACCAACCAGTAGTAAGGCATGGCATACCACCACCCGACAAAGAAATAACTTAATAAAGTACTACATTAAACAAACTGTAAATTGTGATAAGTCTACACTAGATTGTTATCCATCACGGATAAGTTTCAATCCAAAATAAAATTGAGTTGTGATCGATTTCAGGAAATTTAAAGTTGTGATCCACCCACAGCAGATTATAGTTGCGGTCCCCCTACGGCAGGTTACAGTTGTGACCACTCATGGTTACTTCCGGTATTGTACTATGCATACTCCTTACCATAGAACCGCCAGTCGACGACCGGCGCGACGGCAGCAGCACAGCGGAACACATCGCCGCCTCGCGCCAGCGCCAGAGACGCCGCATACCCGCCGTACGACCAGCCCCAGATGCAGGTTCTGTTCTGATCCACCCACGATAGGTTGTTTTGGAGGTATCTGGAAAAATTATAAAATTAGAAACATTTAAATTAGCCAGACTAGCTTCTTACTTCTTGCCCTGTTTATTTCGTCTGATCAATGAGGTCTGCCAGGTGGTCTTCTAATGGCCTAAAAATTTATGTAAGTTGGTACTTTACTATTGGCTGAAGATGTACAGTTAGTTACAGGATTTTGAACATATTTTCATTATTGTAAGATATTGATATTTTTAGACTCTGGCGATAATAATAAGTTGATAATCCGGCAGTTATTTGGTAAGTTTCCGGCAGCCTAGTCGGGAGACCGTCTGACTTGCGATCCGCAGGTCCTGGGTTCGAATCCCGCGGTACGCATCTCTGTCTTTTCGAAGTTTTGTGCGTATTGTTGATTGCCGGCAACTTCAAACGGTGAAGGAAAACATCGTGAAGAAACCTAGATGTCTGAGAGTTCTCAATGATCTTGAAGATGTGTGAAGTCTGCCAACCCGCACTTGGCCAGCGTGGCAGACTATGGTCTAACCCTTCTCACAATGAGAAGATGGCCCGTTCCCAGCAGTTAGACATTTTGTACAAACAGGGCTGATAAATAAAAGTGTCTAATTTTCTTATTTGAAAAAATCCCAAACTTATTTCAATGTACACGCTTACAAATAGACCATCACCGGTTTCAAGATAATTCCCTCTATCGTCGATCGCTCAAATTAAACCAACTTCATGTTTTGTACGGCTGAAAATATATTTCATCAAAGATTGCTCGCAGAACACACAGATGGCGTCACTAATATGAAACTCCTTATTTCGGCAGGGATAGACAGAGTCATTAAATTGTTGACCCTTTCAACAGAGGGAGGTTTTAACAACTAACTTATTTGATTATTTTTTTGTCGGCACCAAAACAAAATGTGAATTAGTAGCTCAAAGCTGTATTATGAGCTTAATCATAATGAAATAATTCCTTGACAGCGCTCTGTTGACAGGGAACGTGTTGGCTACGCCTCGCAGCCACAAGTCGCTCTTGACAACAATATGCATGATAATGTCGCCCCACCGACTCAAAAGAGAGGTGCCCCAGAGGTGCACACTCTCCAATATCTCACTAGAGGCGTGTTAGGACCTTTTACCTGGTAACAGTGATCTGGTCCTCGACCTCCACAGTGCCCAGCGCCCTGTTGACAGCGAACATGTTGGCGACGCCCCGCAGCCCTGAGCCGCGCCCGTCGATGTGTGCGACAGCAACGCCCCATCGGCTCACGAGGGAGGTGCCCCAGTCAACGCTCCACTGCTTAGTCACTAGAGCCGTATCGGGGCCAGCGTATCTAGAAAGTATGATTATATATTTAATATCTAAAGATAAAAAGAGAATATCAATTTGATTTTGCAAAATAAAGGACGTAAGCTACATGGTTCCAGGTTTTTCTCTAGTGCTGAGGCTCGCAATCGCGTATTAAGAACATGAACAAAATGGCGTTCATCTAGGCACAATAGTTAATAATCTTATGAGTAATTTTACCAGTTTAATAACTGGTAAAATTACTCATAAGATTATTAAAATAAATCAATAGTTACTCACACATAAACTAAGAGAGGTATATTGGTTCTATTCTGGTAGTCGGCCGGGACTTGTATGTGCACGTCGGCTTCAGGAAGACCAGCGGCGACCGGCACCGAGAGACGGATGGTGATGGGCAGCACACGGTTAGCGATCAGGCTGGCGGTCTCGGAGCTGTCATCCCACACTCGCACAAGAGAGCCGTTGTTAGCCTGGAAATTAAATAACGTCTTTTATGTTGTCTTTTTTGTACTTCGCACGATGCAGCAGCACTTTCCAAACCAGAAGGTGTGGAGAGTAATCTAAGCACTAAGCTTTAGATGAGCAGTAAATATAAGCAAACTAAGCATCAAAAAATACAAAATTCTTTATAAATCATCTAAAGGTATATTTGAAAACTTTTAGATATCGACGTTCTTGCACTAGACTATTTAATTACCCCACTACCGAAGGACTACGCCTATGTTTTTCGAGAGTATGTATATTACGTATGTATGTATGTGTGTTTGGCATGCCCTGCAGGCCAAACGGGTGGATGGATTTCGACATGTCACATGTCATAGTCTGCCATGCTGGCCAAGTGCGGGTTGGCAGACTTCACACATCTTCAAGATCATTGAGAACTCTCAGATATGTAGGTTTCCTCACGATGTTTTCCTTCACCGTTTGAAGTTGGCGGCAATCAACAATATGCACATAACTTCGAAAAGACAGAGGTGTCATATTTACAGACAGTAATTAATTCCTCGCGGTTCACCCATGTAAATGAGAAACGTTATGATGATGATAAAATATAGGCTATATTCTTCTCCAGATCTTAAAAAATCTCTGTGCCAAATTTCATAACGATTGGTAACAAACAGACAGGGAGACAGACGACAAAGTTACTTTTACTTTTATAATTTTTAAATAAATGTACCTACAACTTTAATAATAAGAGCTATTTGGCAAGTAAAGTACTGAATTGAATTGAATTTAAATAACGTGGTATACACACAATATAGTAATAAGTTAGGTAAGCTAAAAAGAAAAATCTTGTCTTCCCGTAAAAATATATTTAACAACAAGGCCTTAGGCAGGAGGGGGGGTTCAAATCCAGGCCATTATCAAAAATTCAATAAATTCAAGGCTTCAATAATTTTATAAAATGCTTTAAAAAGTTTCGCGCTCGCTTCGCTCGCGCATGATTGTTTCATATTGATCTTTATTTGTATTGATCATTAAAGTGCCGTGAACTTTCTAATAGGAGCAAATAATTCACTAAAAATAGCCACTAACCAAAAATGTTTGCGCGTATCTTGTCTTGTATTTTCTATAAAGTCATATGCTTATATTTAAGAATATTAAATTGGCAATCAATGCATTCAAATGGTTGTATTTATATTTTTTGATAGAGTTAAAGTCGCTCTTTACCAGTCGGGTATTTCGTTTTAACACAGTAACTTGTTTGATTCATCTGGTCCACGAAAATCTAGGACTCGCTAACACGATCAATGTATCAAATCACTTCCATGATTTAATATTAAAAACCTTAAAAAAATCTTTTATTTTGACATGGAAGTACTGTGGGTTCATTAATATGAGAAATAAAGCATAATACTATAAAAACAATACTATAATTTTTGCGCTCATGCATGATTACTATTTTGACATAGAATTACTGTGAGGTGTGTGGAAGTATGGGTTCACTATACGAGAAATAAAGCATAGTACTACATATATGAAAACACCACTAAAATTTTCGAGCTCGCGCTTTATTAGATACTATTTTTACAGAGAAGTACCGTGGGTTCACTAATACAAGAAACAAAACATATTACTATATAAACACTACAAAAAATTTCGCGCTCGCGCATACTTATTACCTATGTTATTGTTTATTTAGATCATGCAAATGCTAAGCCCTTGTTAAAAAATTATTATATTACTACCAAAAATAATAGACAATTTTGTTATGACAAACTTGTTGTTCATCTGAAACATGAAAGTGCTAGGAGTACGTTATATAGCATATTACAAACTGCTACGCTCGCACATCGACATGGGCCGCAGACTCTACCCGCCCAACCCCTCTAATAAAAAGATATAAGCTATGCCCATATCCATTGCTGAAACCCCCCAAAATGAACCTGGTTACGGCCCTGTTTAACAATAGTGAGTAAAATTGACAAAGGTCACGGACCCCGGTGTCTGTGGAGCTAAAAACTATAAATAAATAAAGAATTTAAATAACGAATGCAGTTCGAACTCACCGTTTCATAAATGTAAACTTGTGGTACGTCGGGTCCGGCGCAGGTGATAGCGATGCGTTCGCCGGAAGCGCTGATGGTAGCGTCGTTGTAGAGACACTCTCCTCCATCCGGTCTTCTGATGTTACACGTGAAGCAAGTGACGTTGTTGTTGCTGTCTACCGTGTATATGTGCTGCTCTGCTGAGTCGTCCACGTGGGTAGCTTTGTACCAACTGGAGTCAGACAAGTTTATGATTAGAAAACTCCAATAACCCCGACAAACAAGTATTTTCATTTAAAAGTATCATCTATCTAAGTATATTACTAGAGTTGATATTTAGATTATCAACTAAATGACTTTTATGTTGTACAATTTTTTTAAAATATTTTTTTAGTTTTTACTGTAATATTACTTATAATTTGTACAATACGAAGATTCATACAGGCAATATGGTGCTGACAGTAACTGCAGAGTAAGTTTAGCGACAAACTAAAACCAATAAAAAACTAAGATATCTAAGTCTGTTCTAACTATAATTATAGTATAAAAAACTGAAAAAACTACTTCAAAATACGTAATATGTATAACGCCTGTAGAAAAAAGAATAGCACTTCGCGTATATGCGTACATACGCGACTTGCTATTCACTTTTCTACAGTTGTTTGGATTATACTTTACCAGTTATTTTGTTATAAAACCCAAAGTACTACATCGATTTTGATAAAATTTATATGGGACTACCTCTGAATTATAATCTATCAAATACAAAAATAATCATCAAAATCAATGCGCAATTGGCTGAGTAATTGGTGAATAAACATACAAAAAAAACATACAGACCGAATTGATAACCTCCTTATTTTTGGAAGTCGGTTAAAAATAGATAATAACAATTTTTTTAATAGATAAAGCTTTGATAAACTCCAGATTGCAATGTTGGTCATGAATGTACAAAATAACACTTCATGTAGTATATCTGCTCAAGATAATAATTTTATCAACCTTGAACTTATCAGTATCAGAAAAATCCTATTGCATTGTATCGTTATTTATACCTGAAATAATGGTGAATGAGTAGGTACTGTAAAAATTCATATGCGATATAAAAAGTATCACTAGAAATTAAAGACTCTGTAGTACAAAGAGATTTCATCTACAGAGAGGTTATTTCCTCATAGAATATGAAGTAAAAGTATGGCAAATCTCAGTTCTCAGCACTTTCGAGTATTTCGACCACATGGTCGAAATACTAAGGTCTCTAATCTATAAGGTCTTTTAGTATCTTGACCTTATATATACGTACAATTATCTTGGTGTTGCAATTTCTAAACACAAAGAATAGTATTGTTCGAGCGATTGCCTTACTTGAGGCTTGCCACGCAGAGTCGAGGAAAACCTATCTACGTATATCAATACGATATATCATTGTTACGGTACAAAATAGATATTCTTGTATTTACACTCCCGTTCAAATTAATCATAAGTATATCGAAGGTTGCAGTCGATGTAAAGTCCAACAAAAGGGGTCCAATATGTTCAATTTGTTGAAGAGAAAGTTGAAAACTTAAAAATTAATAATTTCTGCCACTGTATGAGGACTGAGGACTGTTATTAAATTTCGTCTAGCGTTTCAGCAACTCAGGGCGTCGATATCCGTTACTTCGATGATTTTATTCCAGATACTTTATACGATATAATCATCAAAATTTAAGAATTTTATGATTATGTATTTTATTTAGTTACTGACTGTACTAAAACTTCCGTGAGTATTCATTTATAATATAAAGCAAATCATATATGTATACTGACATTGTTTCGTTAAATCCAAGAACCACTAACACTACATACTCGTATATATATATATATATATATAATTAATTAAGGGGATAATATTCACGAGATTGATAGGTTAAAAAAAATAGTCAAATAAAATTAATGTGATTATATTTTTTTTGGTCGGTTTTGTGTTTTTGGTTAATTAACTAAATAGAACACTATTTAGTTAATTTACCGAAATCCGAGTGGTGCTTGCATTCAACTAAATAATGTAAGTAATGTCCGTATACAATTACATGTATGATTTTCTTTCAAATACTTAATTATGTACTGTACTGTACTTGTACTGTTGGTGATGCAGATACTTGCATGATATCATCAGAAGTCCAACGCAAGATTTCTGACACTGTGTGGGGAGTGTTGGTTCGACCACTGTTTAACCAACTGGAAGCATTGATGTCCGATACTTGAATGATTTGCTTGTACAGGAATCCATTCACGAGCTGGAAATTGAGACAAAAGATTACTAAAGTCGATTATCGTGGAAAAACACCGGAACTAACATCTAGAAATATATACCGCTATGGTATTCTGTGATCTTGACTGAACCAAATAATGAAATAAGGACAGCAGTGCCTGCAATGTCACATTAGTTCTTTGAAAAGGCTATTATTTAGTGTCCTAAAATCTTATTATATCCTTAATCAAGATTACTCTAGTTCTGTTTGATTATGTTCTTTGTTTTTAACAAATATCATTACTAAGGCTTTTTTTTAACAAACTTAGGTACATATAATTTCGCCTTTTCCTTATTGAGGTACATAATATATCTTTCCGCTTGCTAAGAACCACTTTAATTAGTGACTTCATGCATGCTCTTAGCGTTGCGAGCAATGAGATTTCATTTATAGAGAGGTTATACCTACTCATTGAATATGAAGTAAAGGCATGACAAATCTCTGTTATAAAGGATAAGACACATCCTTAAGGTATTTTAATAACTTAGTGTTTTTGCACTTTCTAACCATAAAGTATGGCATTGTCACGTTACACAAGTCACGCCACAGCGTCTAGCAGCGTTGCCTGACGTGTTGCGACAAAAGACAAGTCGGGCGATTACCATATTAAAGCTTGCCACGCAGAGCCGGGGAAAACCTATTTATACTTGGATTTTTAATTAAACGGAGTAAATTGACAGATCGAATGTTACCACTATTTTTTTATATGAAAATAGTGCTGCGCTAAAAATATCTACTAAAATGAACTAATTCATATAAGTGATCTATTTCATTACGTTGTATTCTAAGTCTTCCTAAAAATCTAAGTTTTTTTGTCTAAATTGTGTATTTGTTAACTAATAATAGATATCAAAGATTTCAAACTAAACTATTACATACCATGATCTTCTTATATGTTTCTTAGAAAATAATTATTACACTATAACTATACGAAGACACAGTTATAGTGTAATAATTATATTATATTGATGATGATGATGTTGAATATATAGTGTAGTGATACAGTTATGGTATCACTTCTTAATTCCTGAGTTTATTCAGAAAAACCTGTAAAATACATACCTCTTCTTCTAAGGTTGTTGCTGACTCAATAAAAGCGATTCGCTGACATAAACGTTTTAAGGTGTATTTATTAATTTTCTATTAGGTATTTTCATCCGTGTTCCGATCTTTTTTGAACTATATGTGACTCAAATCCCAGCACTATGATTTGAGAGTTGGTATCATTATTTCGAAAAGTGACATTTCAGTCTGTCAGTTTACTCCGTCTAATTAAAAATTCAAGTATACGTATATATACATCACTGGTTGCGGGTACTCTACCTCGTTTTAAGCTAATTAATATGCTACATATTTACTCACTTGAGGTAATATGGTGACAAAAGAGTTGCCTTGGTCGTTGAAAATGAGAGGGATGTTGTCAATCCAGCCGTTATTGCCTTCGCTGTATTGGTAGAGCTGGAATTATAAGTATACAATAATAAATAAATAAAAGTATTACATAATACTTTCTACTATTATTTTCAAATTTTTTTTTAATTTTTTTTCTTGTATTATGTATTACTTTTTTTTATATATATTTTTATATTATTGTAAATATAATTTTGCGGATTTTGTCGCGTCTTGTCCACTATCGCACTTGCGTAACTTTGTAAACGAAGCGGTATAGGTATACAGTTACACTACAAAAGGAAAAAAAATACACTACTTTATCTAATCAAAAATATCCTCATGTTCCTAGAAATTTAATGTATGTAATTTTTTATTTTTTTTCAAGTACATCATTAGTCTTTTGATTGTTGATAAATGTCTTTCTTATATGATAACTTTTATATTTTCATTGTCTCTGCATCCTAAAGAATTAAAATTGCAAATAATATTATGTACTAGGCGGTAGGTGATATCAAGTAACTGGTTGTGCTGTGTTGTTAGACTTAAATAACATGTACTTATGATGTATAAATATAATACCTAATTAGCTTTTGAGAATCTTTTTATAGTGCATTAATAATCGGTAACTAACTAAAATTATTATTGTTATAATTATAAATAAATAAATAAATAAATATTTGTGGACATTTCACACAACGCCATCTAGCCCAAACTAAGCAAAGCTTGTACTATGGAACTAGATGGCTGATAGAATACATATACACTTTTTTGTTGTTGTAAATATATACATAAGATACATAGAAACACCCAGACAAAAAAAAAATGTTATAAACTGCTTGTATGCTTTCAAAGCAGGATCTGGCAGATTACTTAATTTTTAATACCAACTTACTCTTATACCCAGGCCCACAAGCTAAATAAATTTTGAATTTTCTTTGGGTATTTCCGATTTCTCCTACTTTTCTAAACATTAACATCCTTTCAAAAAAAATACACATAAAATTTAATTGTAGGTATTACTACCAACTACCTAGTTCATGCGATACAGAACAAGAAGCATTTATCAGTTGGTATAGATTTTTCCTTATGAATACATGATACTTTATCAAACGAATACAATGTTATTTCAAATTAATATATGAAAGTAGACAAGTAGACAGAAGACAAATATATGAAAGTACATAAAATAATCTTCCAACTTCTTAAGTATGTATCTTAAGTACGTATTTACAAATAAGGAAGCTCAAGGTCACGCAACGAGCTATGGAGAGGCCTACGCTCGGAGTACGCTACGAGATCGAATCAGAATGAAAAGATCGCTAGCCGATTAGTAAGTTGAAGTGGCAGCGGGCAGGACACATAGCACGTAGAACTAACGGTCGGTGGGGCCGAAAAGTCTCATACAAGTGGAAGGAAGACGCTGGATGCAGGCAGCCCCCAACCGGTCTTTTTGGAAATCCATGGGGAGGCCTAGATGCCAGCAGCGGACTTCTTGTGGCTGAGATAATGATGATGATGTTCCTAATTTTTGAATAATGAGTTCATACCAGTGAGCAAGTAGTCTGTCCATGGACACACAACTGGACCCTGAGGCTGGTCTGCACTCGGTCGGTCCACATCAGCGCGATGGCGTTATTGTTCACGAAAGTCACTACCTTCAGGATTGGTCTGGAAAATTATTATAATAGTATGAAACAATGGAAAGTTATTATGAGCTATTTGGAGAAAAGATCGAAATTAGGTGCAGGCTATTACCCTTAAAAAATCATCAGGTACTTACTTTTACTTATTACATTACTCGACCTTAGTCTCGACAAAACGAATCAAATCACATTCACGGTAAATACTTACAAATTGTGATTTAAACTAGATAGGTATGTTGTTACAAACTAATCAAAAATAACTTAGATATCCAAAAGTAGCAAAACCCAGATAGCGAGCCAACGATATCTTTAATTCTAACCACGTTGATCCAATTAACTGCAACTCATGGTAAGTTTTTCAATCTTCCCGAGTGATATTTTCAATGACTTATAAGAAATACTATAATACTTACGTAGTATAGCTTGAACTTGATATAGTATTTAGTTTGTGGACTCTATAGAGAAATGAAATAAAGCAGATACCTACACAACCGCATTCACAGATAGGCGCAGCGTAGGAAGACCAGCCACAAGATGAACAGACGACCTCATACAAGTGACAGGATGAAACCGGATGCAAGCCATCAGCACTTTTTGGAAATCTATGTCCAACAGTGGACTTCTTGTGGCTGAGATGAAGATGACGAAGGGCACAACAAAGTCCAATAGGATGATTATTGATATATATATTCAAGATTGCAAGAGACACTTCTGTTATGAAATAGACGTCCGAGATGGGCCCGAAAATCTTTAAATACAATTTTAATGAAACAAAATCTATTACAATTAAAAGTTATAAGTTTAATTATAAGTTTAGAAAACTCAAAAACCCCAACCCGAAAAAAACGGCTGAATCTATTTTGATAAAACATAGCTAAAAACACTCTAGATTAAATTATATCCCAAACAAAAATAACTAGATTAAAATCGGTCCATCCGTTTGAGACCTACGATGCCACTGACAGATACATAGATATACTGATACACACGTCAAACTTAACACTCCTCTTTTGGTCGGGGGGTAAAAATAAAAAATAAAAATACTCAAATTAAAGCTATTCATAGAAAAAAATAAACATATTCATATACATTATTCATAGAAAAAAAATAAACATATTCATATACATTATTCGTAGAAAAAAAAATAACCTTATCTCTGAAACCTCTTATGTAATCAAAATAATTTCCAGAAACTTACTGGGTAAGATCAGCAGGCGCGTTGTAAACATTGCTGGCGGAGGTGGTCAAATCTCGAAGAGTAACGGACACGGTGGGGTTGACGGTACCAGGCTGAAACCAATCAAATCTAATTAATATTTGAGCTTGTTAGCTGAGAAATTTGTCTTCACAAGGAACTGAATGACGAATCGTGCAAGTCGCTACGATGTGGTGTAACCACCTAGAATTTTGGACTTTAACAATTAAACCTTGTAATGTAACTCATCAGTATGAAATAATAATATATCAAATTTTGCACAGAAAGTTTGCTGAAATCTTTGGCCTTCAATATGAAATACAGTACTGCTCGTAAACTATATATAGCTAGCAAAGGTATCTGCGTATGTTATTATAAATATTGCTAACTAATAAAAGCTCTTTTAACTATTGGAAATATGAAAAACACTAGACGTTGGTTACCTTATACTACATGACCAATTCATCGAAAACATCCTAAAGAAGAATAATGAGAGAAAGAGGAGACGATGAAGACGATAAAAACATTTGTGGAGCATTAAAAGAGAAAGTCAATGTTATGTCGTACATGAAGGTGAAATCCTGGCGGAAAATAGAGGAGTATGGAAGTTATTCCACCGATAAGAGCCATGCTCTTAACTAATGAATGTCTAAAGACCAACGGCTTAGGATTTGCATGTGAGTTAGTTATCCAGTTAGCCACTCAAGATATGAGATAGATCTGATACATATACCCATCAAATGATCCATAACAGGAAACTAATTGGCATCAATATGTAAATAAGGCCACAAATTCTGTGGCAACGATGTTGTATTCTTGCATTCTCTATGAAATTTTGTAAATTCGCTGTATAATTCTGGCTAGCGGTGTTCAGATACGTTTTGAAAACAATATAGAAAGATAATCGATTATGAATTAGATGCGGCTCATCAGCTACAACACAATTACCAGCTCGGTGGTAATTTCCGATTTGTCATAAGTAGATTGCTATGTGTGACTGTTGAGCTAGAGACTATTATAATAAAAGACAAACATCTCCGTATAAAACTTGCGACAATTTCTTGAAATACTTAACTTATTCTTAATGAATTTATGTTATAGATCTTTACAAATATCTTAGTTTTGTTTAGCATTCTCTTTGGAATACATATTCCCCCCATGCCCATTTTTCTATCGGACTGCAAGAAGCATGAAAAAGCGACATCGTTATATGGTTGATATTCCGAAAACACGTACGAAACGCTTTGGCTCCACTTTCATTGTACGTACTGCCAAACTGTGGAATGCGCTTCCTGAATGGGTCTTTCCGACTGGATATAATCTAGGTGTCTTCAAATCGCGAGTGAATAGGTTTCTTCTAGGCAAGCGCGCTCCATCGTAGACCGTAACTGTCACTTAACATCAGGTGAGTTGACGGTCAAGCGCAAGCCTATCTTCGAATTAAAAAAATATATATTAGTCACAGCCGAAATCCATCCAATAATTATTTGTCATGGTAGTAAACCGTTTTGAAATTTACAAGTATAACCGTTAAGACTTAGTAGATTTTTTATGCAACTAAGCCACAATTTACTTGCCTGTTGTTGTTTATTATTTTTGATGTTGTTAATGATTTTTGATGATATAGTATTCCCAATTACAAACTTATGCTCAAATAAAAAATAAATACGTATATATATTTTTTTTTACATGGAAAACTAACTACTTAATGTAATTAATGATTATGAAATGATAATATATGAAATAAACATGAATTTGTTTTTTTGAAATACTTCAAAATTTCAAATAAAAGCATAAAATCATTAGCTAAACAATAAGTAAGTAAGTATAAGTTTATAAAACTCAAAAACCCTCGACAAAAAACAGGTAAACTGATTTTGATGAAATAGATAAGCACACTCTCAATGAAATTATCTTTTAAACAAAAAAAAATATAGGCAAAATCTGTTTGAGAGAACGATGCCACATCTATATAACATTAATTCAAAACCCTTTAAGGTATACAATTTGACCCTGCAATGCATACTCCACACCAAACCAGTTCATAGGCACTTTCACTTCGATTGCAAAATGTATGTAGGCCAGAATCGTTTGGATCAAGCAACCTGTGCATTGCTGAGATTTTTTTCTTTTTCTTTTTTTGTAATAAGAAATTAAAATGGGCTTGCACAGGTTACGTGGAAAAGATGCATCCCGATCGATAGGCCAACATCGTCACATTATTGGTTCCTGATGGAAGATTTTGCGCTGGAAGACTTAAAAATGACGTGATAATCTTAACGCATTCCAGGTAGATTTGCAGGAAACAGCGATGGACCGCTATTTAGGCGGGAAGTGGGGTAGACTTTTTCCAAGATTAGAACAAATTATGTCACAGCAATGAGAAGACGTAAATTTCATTTAAACTTCTGCACAATTAACGAAGCACTTCGAAAAATTACTCTAGCAACAATATCCACTTTCAGCTATGCCGTAGTAGTTTTTTGGCAGTACTAATGGCAATGATCATGCTGTTACAAAAGGCAAAACAATCTTGAGAAATCTAGTTGAGTAATTTTACTCCCGAACCCAAAGCTATAATACCGAAGTACAAACTAACAAAAGTGCTCACAAATAATAAGGTACGCCAACTAATCAAAACACGGAAACTTTTCCTCTAATTATTTCGCATGGTATATAATCTTTGATCCAAGATGTTTATATTTCCGAACTAATTGTACACCTATGGAAACATGATTATTTTCCTTGTGGAGCGCTTGTTTTTTTTTACGTAAGTTATATCTACGATTGACCACCATCTCGCCTGATGTGAAGCGGCGGTGTAGCCGAGGTTGGAATGAATTTTCGACCATGATTGGGCATACTTATTCTGTATTTTAAGCTGTTTCTGCAAATTCGTTGTCAATAATGTGAGGCTAAAATCTAATTAATAGACGATTTAAACATAAGTTTATGCCTGTTTTGCAAGGTTTTTTTTGTTTACAAGGTAGAGTATAAAAAATCATGACACTTAGACCATTCGACACAACATGACTGTTAGAAGGGAAAACGTAAAAGACCTTTATTATGATATATATTATTATTATTATTATTATTATTATGGTCAGCATGTAGCCTTACTTTTCACTAAATACGTTCCAGAATTGTATAACTTACGCAAGTATTCTCGCTTGGCAACATAGCAAATAAGCTCCATTTGTTTGATACAATGCCATGTTCCTAAAGCAAATTGATGTAATTAACCGAAGAAATCTAGTTAACCGCGCCCGCCTGTTTCATACCTAATTTGACTAGTAGAGAGCTTCATTACAAGTTGCACAGTGCCGGAGCTCTTAATTCATTTAGTTTGCTCTGTGCTCCGACCGCGGGTGATTAAATTATGAGTTACTGTGCTGAATAAAACAGTATATGTAGCACTTTGCTCGATTTTCAATACTAGTCTACGAACAATACCGTTTCAAACAAGTGTTGTTGCAAAAAAAGTCCAGCGTGTGCCAGCTAAATAGTTGTTCTTGGATATTAGGAAAAATCGGGCTTATATAAAGTTATATAATATATGTAACGAATTTAATAGGAAAACTATCATAGCTAGGTTTCACAAGTTATCGAGTGATAATCAATCAAACCGGCAAGCGCAGCGTAGGAACAAGCCAGAAGTTGGTCAGATTACCTCGTACAAGTGGCGAGTAAAAAACATTGGATGCAAGCCGCTTCCAATCAGTCTTTTTGGAAGTCCATGGTGGAGGCCTATGTCCAATAGTGGACTTCTTATATCTTCTAAGATGATGATGATGATCATGATGATCAGTCGACCAAACAAAAATTTCGTACAAATCCCATTTGGACTGAGAACAAGTTGATATTATTTTTTGTTCATAACCTGTCAAATTTTCGGTTACAAGAATGAGAAATATTATTAGGTTGTGTTTAATATTTATTGCTTAACATAAGAATGAATAATGAATTTGTAAATTATGTAAGTATACGTAAGTCTTTGCAGGCAAATGCCTTGAATTATGTTTCTGTTTTAAGACATGTTTAGTACACTTTCTTATTATTTTCCAAGTTACAAAACAGGCATTTCTCTTAGTTTACGAACTATGGTAACATATTGCACGTAATGTGCCTAAAGTTTTTCCGAAGTCATAAATTGATAAATCTGTCTTGAATGAAGCTGGAAAAGTTTTCTTGTCGGTCGTATCTAAGCGATAAATGAAAATATAAAGTTAAAATGCCCTTTTACTATAAAGTGACGATATAGGAACAAACGTACTTAAAATACATTTTAATATTTATTTAGTAGATAGATTTCTAGACACTTAGAAAGGAAAACTGAATATTGGACTAAAAAGCATATATTGTGAGAGACTGACTATCACAGTTCTAGCGGATATGCGATAAAGTGACGATATGGGAAACTACAAGTATGTACTTAAAATACATTTTAGTATTTAATTAGTAGGTAAAGTTTAGAAGGAGAAAGCTAAAGATAGGCCTTAGAAGCATGTAATTTAAGATAGAGCTACTACCACAGTTATAGAGGATTCGGCAAAAGCATAAAAAATTTAGGTAAATGTTAGTATTACCAATACATAATACTTAATATTTTAACGAGCGCCAGAAGAGATAGGAGCTATATATGCAATAGAACAAGATGCACTCTCGAAGAATTTGTATAGATTAATATAAAAGTAGGTATTTATCGCCTGCGCAATCTAACTATTGCGTCGTAGCAAGAGTTGGTATTTTATAAAAAGTTTGTGAGAGTTAAAGTATTAAGAAAGGTGGTATATGCAGAGAGAGACAACTGATTGAGACAATAGAATAAATAGCACTATAGCTACCTACCAAAGGCGTTTAAGCCAGTTTTTTAAATTTAATTTTTACTGGTCCACTGTCGTGCGAATGTCTCCACCAATTTCTTCACCTCGGCGACTACTTTCCAAAGTGAGCGCTCTAAAACAATGGCGCCACTATTTATACATCGATGATAATTATATAATGTTTAATTTTGTTAGTATCCATACCTTAGGGTATCTGATCTCATGATGGTAGGTGTACTGGTAGAGAACCGAGCCAGGCACGCCGTAGTGAGGTACTCGCATGGTGCGGACGTAGGTGTCGTCGAAGGACGCGTACGCAAGCTTGCTGCCGTCATTTGAGAACCAGAGGGCGTTGTTCGATGCGAACACTTCCTCTGAAATGACATTGAAACGTAAATAACACACACTTAGTGTAAGACTACGTAATTACTTCCTTTCTCACTATCAGATTATTACGCTTTAAAGGGTCATTGTGTTCATAATTCCTAACATTACATTATCATTTCAGCCACAAAAATGTCCAATGTATATATTTATAGACCACGCACTGGCAAGCGCAGCGTAGGAAGACCAGCAACGAGATGGACAGATAACCTCATACAAGTGGCAGGAAGCAGGATGCAGGCCGTTTCCAACCGGTCTTTAGGGAAATCCACGGAGGAGGTATATGTCAATCAGTGGACTTCTTGTGGCTAAGATGATGATGATATATTTATATATATATTTTAATATTAAGTATATAGATTTACGATTGTAGATTATCTGTCTTGGTATCTTGATCTATCTTTTTTCAATAATATTTTGGTTTAGTCGTTTTGAATGAGCTCTAATTAGGGTTTCCGTACGGAACTTGCCGCATACGGTGACGCTTGTGGTTGATACACAGTCTAAAGTCGCGTCACCGTGTGCGGCACTGTGTGTGTGTGTGTCACTATTTATGAAATATGGAAACTGCTGTGCGCAGCTCGGTTATGGCGTCATGTGTTTGTGGCGTAGTGTGTGTCCCATAGCCTTAAAAATATGAATACTTTATTCAACTCCGTGCTGATTCAAGTTGTTTTGCTTTCATTTTCATAATGTTTTAAATTGTGCGTATCATCAAAACATACCTTCATATACCCAATCAGGGACTCCATTGTAAATGACATCGGGAACCCCTGACGTCGTAATCTGCTGAGGCTCACTGGTCAGGCTCGTCTGGTAGTAGATGTTGTTATCGAACACGTAAGCCAGGGCAGTGCCGGAAGGTCCCCACCGGAAGTTCTGCAGTAGGGGGGGCCTGTTCTCCGGTAGGTTAGGAGGGATGATGTCCGTGTGGTTACCGTTGATGACGTCCATGACGGCATAGCGTGCGCCGAAACTGTACCTGTATTGCTGAAGCGGTATTTTGTTAATATTTTAAAGGCTCTCAAGGTAATACAAAGTTATTACCCTGTACTAAGCCGAGAACAGATCATTGTACTCAACATTAGAACAACTTTTACTGGACCAGAATGCTGGCTCCTATTTTGCTATCTTTCATGATTTTAGTTCAAAGGAAAGTATTTGTAGGTTTCGATTTACGTACGAGTATCAAAATATTAGGCAAAATTGCCATTTTTATTCCATTTGAGGTAGGGAACCAGATGCAATCGCAACCGGAAGTACTATATAAAATGTAGACAAAATTATTTTTTTAATTTTGTAAAACATTAGAAACTTCTATCAGAAAGATCACGACTAATCTTAAATTTCATGTCCGATTCCCTCACATTTCTCCGCGACTGCTATGAGTATATAAATGTTTACACTAGTCTGATTGTTTGTTTGAGCTCGACGCTTCTACTCGAAGGTATTGAAGTTTTCCTTTACAAGTTCAATATTGTCTCCTGCTATGTTTGTTTCACGATATATTCCTGCCACTTTGTAAAAGGTTTTCAATTTTACATCAGTTTTTGCAAACATGTTGTTTAGAACTTATTTCTTTACGCTACTGTTGGTACACGTTCCATATTATACCTGCTAATGTTTTTAACCGACTTCCAAAAAGGAGGAGGTTCTCAATACGAATGTATGTTTTTTCAGCGATAATTCACCAATTATATAAATAGAGTTTAATAATTATTTTTCGTTTGGTAGCTCATACTTTAGAGGTGGTTCCATATAAATTTTCTCAAAATCGGTGTAGTACTTTGTTTTTTATAACAAAATAACTGGAAAAATATGTCATCCAAGTAAACGAATTTCGTAAAGTCGGTTTTTTCAGTGCAGTAAGAGCGTTGGGCGCATAACGCCAGTTTGAATGATGTCATCCGTCGGGCCTTTGTCAGTGCCGGCGTCCCTTCAGTCTTAGAGCCCAACGGTCTTATGCGAGACGACGGCAAGAGGCCCGATGGAATGACACTTATCCCTTGGAAGATGGGTCAGCCGATAGTCTGGGATGCTACTTGTGTTGACACACTGGCGCCGTCCCATCTTTCAGAGACTAGCAAACAAGCTGGTGCTGCCGCAACAAAAGCAGAAAACCTCAAACGGCGCAAATATGCATATTTAGACCGGATGTACATGTTTGTGCCGTTTGGGGTCGAAACATTAGGTTCATGGGGTCCAGCCGCTCAGAGTTTATACAGCGAAATAGACAAACGCTTGGTAGAGGTGACAAGTGACCAGAATGCTGGCTCCTACTTTGCTCAAAAAATAAGCATTGCCATCCAACGTGGCAATGCTGCCAGTATTCTTGCCACTTTTCCCACTACCAGTGGACTTTTTGAGTAAGTTTTTATTTTATTTGTTTTCTGTATATATATATTTAAAAATTGTTTTTTTTTAATAGTCTTAATGTGTAGATAGTTTGTAGTTGGTAATATGTAAATAGCTTTAAAATTAAATTGTTTTTTCAGTTATATTTATTATTTTATTAGATACCTACTACAGTTATTAAAAGCTTAGGTACTTTAATACCTAAATATATATTTATACTAAACTGGCTTGTTACTATTATAAATAATAGTAACAAGCCAGTTCACTTACGATAAGCGCGTATTTCTACCTAGTAGCGCTAGTGGCGTAGCTTGGCCTAGCTAGCCTAGCTAGGTGTCCCCGAACGATCACCAAAGTTAAGCAACGGACGGACCGATCTGTCTTCGGATGGGTGACCGTGAGTGGCATTTCTTTCAGAGCGCTACCGTGGGTCGGATGACACGTTAAATTGTAGGTCCCGGTTGTTCAGCAATCGTCAAGCCAAGTCAGAGGCCTTTCGGCGGCTTAATAATGTCAGAGTTATTAAGCCGCCGAAAGGCCTCTGACTTGGCTTGACGATTGCTGAACAGCCGGGACCTACAATTTAACTTGTCTAATTATAATTGTAGTGTATAATTTAACGTGTAGGACTGGCCACTCAGTTTATACGAACTTACTTACTTACTTACCTATTATAAGCTATCATATTTCAGGATCCTGTAGTACCTTTTATTCTTCATGTCCATCTGTCTGTCTATCCATCGGCACGTCCCAACCTTAAAGTCCCATATAGTCCCGGCCTAAATTACTTTTCACCCGCACCCCGTCTTGTAATAGATTCAATTTCGCAACATCGTCAATACCTACTGATGAACAAAGTTGCTAGATTGAGTCCACTTAAAAAAATAATGCTTATTAGCCATGTTTTGGTTATCATTCTTTGCATTTTGACTACATCGCACCCAAAACATAGCCTTAAGCTAAATGACTTTGCAGTCTATAAATAATAGTAGCACACATAGTCCGGAATGGAATCTGTGACTCAAGTGAGGCTGTAAGAACAGCCTTGCTTGAATGCCAGGTTTATAGTGTTGGGTATTTGGCAACAGATTTTCAACTGACACGTGCTAACTAAAAAAAAAAAAACGCAATTCGTTTACTTGGATGACGTTTTTTCTGTTATTTTGTTATAAAATCAAAGTACTGAACCTCTGAAAACCTACCAAACAAAAGATAATTATTAAAATCAAGTCTTAATTGGCGCAGTAATCGCTGAACACATACAAAAAAACATACAGTCGAATTGAGAATCTCCTACTTTTTAGAAGTCGGCTAAAATTATTACAAAAAATATGACACTCAGAAAGTAAAGCCAAATCTAACGACACTTCACACATCAAAATCGATCAAGCCGTTTAGACTGTAGTGGGTAATATAGAAACGTACATACATACCCACATACATTACAAACACACATGCACTCAAAAACACAACCTTCCTTCTTGCGCAGTCGGATACAAATACTTTTTATAAAATACTTAAGATTGATGCTTGGTTTTAAGATTGATGCGCATGGAACGGAACCCCTCGGGACTGAGGTGATGGATTTTATGATCAGTGGAGATTATATTATCCGAAGTGAAGCCACACTCAATCTGCTGTATCAAATGGATTTCTTTCGATATTTTTTGTGATAATGAATTTTTACGACTCCGAAAAATAAAGGTAAAACAATTATACTCACTGTGGTATGGACTTTTATGCCTTTCTACTCTGTTCATTTTTATAGAATTGATGTTTTCTGACTTTTCTATTTTGTTTTCTTCTTTATTTCAACGCGCATTATTATAGTTACGTCGATCTCATATTTAAGCAATTTTTGTGGCACAGTTAGTATTATTAATTTCATCATAATACTCTATGTATAACTAAATGAGTGTAGTAAAATGTGTGTATTGTTTGCGGTATTCCAAGACTTCAGGATGTAATTTCAAACATGTGTCATGATTTGAATATTTGTTGTATGTGGTGTGCGGTGTTTTCAGTGTTGCGGAGTGGCAGCACTGCTATTTTCTTAATTTATATACTCTGGAGAACGGTGATCGAACAGAATGAACGCTACCCCGGATGATGGCGTGATGTTGTAATTCCGGGGAGGGGATATATCGCGGGCGGACGAGCGCGAGCGGCCCTTCGAAAAAGTAGTCGCGGCGTAACTCGGTAGTAAAAAGGCGGTCTTAGCGTCAGACCGCTCAGTGCAGTGAAATAAGTGCAGTGTTATAAGTAATAATAAAGCGTCATAAAGTTCAGACAAGGAATTTTCTTTATATATCAGAAGTGGCAATCAACCTGCGAGCCGAGCCCGGTAAAATCGTGAGTCACCTACGAGATTATATTTTACCCTCCGATTATTGAATATTGATGTTAAAAATTTGTCACGCATATCGAATTGGAGAAAATGGTTCTTAAAAGTGTTGAAACAGGTTGTTAAAATAATTATAACGGGATATTCTTAATACGGGTAGACAGAATCTGTTAAGATACTGCAATGAGATGTGATCTGGGTTACTCCCAGATTATTTTATTGTAGCACAGCGATTAAAGATTATAATCCGACGATTTTATTATAACCTAATGAAATTTTGATAGTGTGGTTGGGGCTACTCCCCGATAATTTTATCGTAATTTAAACGAAATGAAGTCTGTTGTAAGTAAGTCATTAGTAAATTATTTCGTTAACATCCCGAGAGACAAGTAGGTATACGAAAATATGTTTTTCTTGTTTGAGAACCATTTTTACTTTTTGTATTTGATTATGCTGCAGCCATTCAGAGGAACCATAGCGAGGTAATATTTTTTTGGTGTGATGGTGAGAGTAGTGTTTTTAATAGTACAATGGCTATGGCATATCGGTCTGTGGCCGTGTCAGCGATCAGCAGTGTGTTATTTTTCTAGAAGACTAGTAAAGTGCTGCGAGTAAAATATTTTAATTCGGTAACTGGGCTACATCAATACAGCCAATTAAGCGAGCTTCTAAATGTAGTTTTTCTAGAATATTGCTAACAGTAATGCAAATAAAATATTATGGTAAACTTAACAGCTTATTATCTAGCTGTTAAGGTTGGGCTCCACTAAAATTGTGTTCAGATTCAGAACACTTGTTGATAAAAATTTGGTGCAGACCTTTTGCAGTGCGCGAACTTGATCACAATAGTAGATTGCCTGTGTCCACCACCTCAGTTGTGCGTAACTTTAGTATGCGTGCTGTAGGGTACATTTGTACACGAACATTTATACCTCGGAAATGTGCTTTACTTTCAGTTTAGTGTGTAAACATGTGTGCGAGTGCGTCGTCGCGGGTACACCGCGAGACCGAGGAGTGCGCGACAAAAGTTCACGGTTTGTCCAATAGAGTGCGCGCACAGTTTGCTGGTGCTGCCCGTAAGAGTTTACCAAGAAATAAATTTATGCTGCACTCTGTGCGGTACAGAGCCGCACACTGGTGGAATCCTGTCTTTACGGTTACGGCCATTTAGGGCGAGTTGTACTGTGTTCGTTTTTCTGTAAGGTTAATAAAGTACCGCAAGTAAAATATTCTAGTACGACAACTAGTCTACTACAACTAGTAGCACTGTCTTTAGTCGTGTAAGTATGCTATACCATGAAGCGAAATTTTGGTATTGTATCTCCACCTGCAACACTATAACTACTTTGTGACGTAACTATTGTAAGATCTTGAACCACATAAGTGTGTCAAACGAAATTTTATATGAGTAGAGCTACAATATTGATGGATTTACCAGAGTATCACTGCGTAAATATTTAATACAGAAGTCTGTTTATGAAGTTGAATTATACAGAGATAACATAGTTCGATTGACTTAAAACCTTAATTGAATTTCGAAGGCATGTAATGTAATAACCTCAGAAATAGTACCATTGTGTACCGGTAACTTGTCGCGAATATTTATCCGTTGACGCCTTGTAATCATGGAGGCGAAATTTAAAGCCGCGCTAAGATATCAGAGTATCGACAGTGCTGAAAATTAAAGTGCATTTCTTAGTGTTAACAACTACACTTAGTGTTACTGCAAGTTTGAAATTCAAGGATTTTTAGTGTTTACGAGTTTGTTAGCTGCAGTCATGTAGGTGAACTGCAGGGAAAATGTTCCAAAGAGTGCCATGTATGTGTGCCGTAAAGTTGAAGTTCGTAGATTTGATGATGTTATCGCTGCAACCGTGTAGGTGAGCTGCAGGGTAATATTCTAAAGAAGTATGGCCATGTAGGTGTGCCGTAAGGAAAGTTCGAAGATTTGATGATGATTTCGCCGCAGCCATATAGGCGCGTTGTAAGGTTGAAGTTTGAAGATTTGACGATGTTTGAAGTGTGAAGATTTGACGATATTTGAAGTTTGAAGTTTTGATGATGTTTGAAGTTTGAAGATTTGACGATGTCGAAGTTTGAAGATTTGATGATGTTCTCGCTGCAACCATGTAAGTGAGCTGTAAGATTGAAGTTCAATTATTCAATGATGTTTTAGCTGTAACCATGAAGGTTTGGTTTCAGGATGATAATTTTAACCGGTCACGGAACACTTAGCTTCCAGCCATGAACGTTTTAAACTGCAGCAGGTCAAGCCTATTCAAAGGAAAGTAGAAGCTCCAAACTGTATTTAATCCAAAATAACTTGATTAACTAAATTTTGTATAATATGTATATGGTGTGCAAGAGTGTGCACAGATCTTGTATTTTAGTGGATTTGATTAATCCAGTCGATTAATGATCATTTTAATGTGATTATGTTAAGCGTTGAATAGCAGAATCATTGATCGGACTTTCCCAGAACCTGAGCACCTGACTTTTAATGATGATATAACGTTATAATTCCAATTTGATGTAGTTTCGAGTTTCATAGAGAAAATTTAAATCATATATGAGAGATCAACCGATCGGACACGCAGCAAGTAACCTTGACGAGCATAGCAACTCGAAGTGTCGAGGAGTTTTGACAAATGCCATTATGCTTGAAATTTCCGAAACGTACTAATTAGAATCGACTAAGTCACTTACTTTTGATAAAACGCGTATAGTGCGTTAGAGCGAATAAATTTATGAGTAATCTGTTTGCAATTATTAGATTCTCAATTATTATGGTTATTATTATTAGATTATAGAGAGAATGGAAATTACTCCATCAATAAGATTCATGAATTGATAAATGAGTAAGCCTAAGACATTTTCCGAAAAATACTATTCGGTTAAGGATTATTATAAAAATATATATAGACGTCAGCGATCTGTATGTGCCAACGTAATTAGATATCATGTTTTGAACACCCACGTTATTTTTCGCAACTGCAGAGCAGTGTCTACACTTTGTTGAATTGTCCGCTGGACAGTGACGTAAGCAGTGATGAGCGTTGACAATTATCGTAAAATATATATAAACAAATCTGTATGTTAAATGAACCACTCGATAATATTACAAAACTATTAGTCGAGAGTAAACGTACGTAGTAAACATCTCTTTGAGAGAAACCCATTTTATGCCTTGAATGAGTTGATGAGAATAGATCTTGCTGAATTCTCGTTCTAATGGAACAGCGGATCATATTCTCTACTTTCTTCCATAAGTGGATTAGCATATTTTTTATTATTCTATTTTGGCCTTTTGAACATTATTATGAATATTGACATAAGTTTGACGACATCCTTTTATTAATTATTATGTTATTGGATATAAAATGACATAAATAAATAGAATATATTATATCTAAATTAATAAAAACTACGTTAAATCGTATTTTATAACAGAAAAAGCTTGGAGTACAAACATAACAAAAAATACTAATTTGAAAAGGGCTTTTCTAATATAACACTTTTGTTACAAGCCCAAGAAATAATTTGACTTTGAATTTAAGCGATGACCGAAGTTTCTTATCACGAACTAAAGATAATTCAAAGAGAGAACTGATTGATCAGTTTCATATTTCAAACAAAGTAGCCTCAAAAATAGATTGCACCGGTGGCGGTTTTATTGTAAAAGTACAGTTTATGAGTTCAAAAATTAGTCAAATATAAAAACCGAATATTCATAATTAATTTATTTCTTGCAAAATAGGTATACAAACATGTGGTCTTATGATAGTAATAACATTTGGCCCTCTATTTTTGCTGTCAAAGCGTTCAAGTATTTCTAGGTTCTAGATCAATATCGTTAAATATCGTTCGTGCATATGAACATTTTGATAAATCTAGTATAATTTTGGTAAGCGTATAACAGTATTGGATCCAGCATACGAAAATTAATCGATAAATAAAAAAATATCTTCATTAAAAATAAGCAAAATTTGATAGGACTGGTAACGTTTCCGAAATATGATTGTTAGTTGAAATAAAACGGCAACTATCAAAATCACCACTGGCTTGTACTCAGTGCAAGAGCAGTTATGATATGACTAGTCGACATCATATAGACCTTTAAAAAAAAAAACAACAGAAATTAGTAAGACAAATATTGAGACTAATTTTATTTATGGAAGTGGTTACCTGCTTCTTCTCTTTTGATGCTTTAGTATTAGTTCAGGTGTGCACTAAAAGGAATTAAGTATGCTTCTGGGTATAAACATTCTCAGTCTTTACCTACAATTAAGTTTATTAAAACCTAGTCAAGTAATTTCTGCTCTACTGTTACATCAGTACTATAAATATTGGATGGGAAAATAAATATGTCCACATTCTCGGTTTGAGTACTGTTAGTATGTAATGTGTACAGTATTTTTTCTAGCTAACGTGTCATCAAAATAGTGATGACGTATTTGACAAACAACCAACAACTCTATCCTCAAAGAGATTCATATACGAGATAGATTATCGTCGACTGGGCAATTGCAAATACTGAAGTTCTTTGCGCAGATCTCAAGAAAAGAGCACTCGACGGAGAGCCTATCGCAGCATATGCATGGCCGTGTAGAAGGCAAGCGAAGTCCTGGACGATCACCAACACGTTGGACCGACCTCATTAGAAAAGCTACGCAGTCCACCGAAGTAGAGTGTACTCGCAATGCAACCGACCGGCAGAAATGGAGAAGCATCGCGAGAAGAGCAGCTGGCCTGGAGAGTGACGGTGACGGCGAGGAGCCACCGCCATTGCAACCACGATCACTCTGACTAGAGTGTACGATTAAGAAGAAGAATTTGGCAAACAACAGATTAAAATCCGACAGATGTCAACTCAGGGCATCTGTGATGTGAAGTGATTCAACTTGATAGTACATCAATTTAATGGTAAACAGCAACAGGTATACGCCAGTCAAATAACGGTTGGTGAAGGACTGACAATGGATCAGCTACCTGTAGTTTATCGTGACTAATTTGTCCCTATGATAATGAAATTTAGTGATTAGAAAATAATAATACTTCTGACATTCTAAACTGACAAAATTTTGCTCATGTGCTTTGCCGATCATCCACAAGCTTGACAGAAATTAATGCGGTTGTAGCGACTTGCTAAAAAAAAAGGGGTTTGGAAAATTATTTCCGTTCTCTTATTCTCTCTATTACTCGGATTTGGGGAGTATACGTTACACAATTTTAAAATGCTATTTGGTAATGGCAGGACAATGACAGAAATACAGTTTAAAATGTTGATTCCTATGAGAGCACTTACAAAATTAACGTACTCATGTCACCAAATTATTACTGGAGCTGGTTTGAGTTGGATCTAAATATTTGAATTTATGTGTAATTATTTTTGGACGAAATTTGCTTTCATTTTATTCAAGCTTTGTCGTTGGTCATTTTTATGTTTGGACGAAGAACAAAAAGGAGTATTTATAGAGTTTTTCATAAAAAAAAGTCTACAAGTCCAAGTCTACAAGGTTTGAATGATACTTCAGTGGCCACAACAACATTGGGACATTTATATAATGATGCTGCCGTTCGCAATCACTAAGCCAGAGGAGGAAGTAATTGAGTAACCGACAGTAAATTAATAATGCGAATTGAATAAGTTTTTATGTACTTTTTTTAATTATATACCAAACCTCTGGAAATACCAGAATATATACTCGATCCGTATAACATATTTGTACAACAATGATTTATCTGCATAGTGTACATTTACACACGAATAGGAAGCCTCCGGTTCCCAGACCAGCTAGAATAAACATAAAATAATTGTCATATTTAAAAACGAATCCGAGTGTCATGATTACTTGTATCTACAATAATAACTAGTTACGACAACGTATACTACAAAGTTTAGTGTGCCATAAGTAGTTTTATAAAATTAGCATAATAATTACTGTTTAACTATTTTATTTTGCAGCAAATCTTTAAGGAGTCCAAAGGGTTCGATATGATTAATCAGACTTGCTTTTAGAGAGTTGTTGTGCATCGGGACGTTGCACAAAAGCGGATGGCCGAGTGTCATGATTTGAATATTTGTTGTATGTGGTGTGCGGTGTTTTCAGTGTTGCGGAGTGGCAGCACTGCTATTTTCTTAATTTATATACTCTGGAGAACGGTGATCGAACAGAATGAACGCTACCCCGGATGATGGCGTGATGTTGTAATTCCGGGGAGGGGATATATCGCGGGCGGACGAGCGCGAGCGGCCCTTCGAAAAAGTAGTCGCGGCGTAACTCGGTAGTAAAAAGGCGGTCTTAGCGTCAGACCGCTCAGTGCAGTGAAATAAGTGCAGTGTTATAAGTAATAATAAAGCGTCATAAAGTTCAGACAAGGAGTTTTCTTTATACATGTTAGTTTAGAAAACTTAAAGACCTCCGGCATATCCGACATAAAACAAAGGCTGAGCCGATTTTGATGAAATATTGCTAAGAATACTCTCTATCAAATCATTCAAGTAAGAAAACTAGACCAAAATTGGTCCATCCGTTTGAAAGCTGCAAATACTACAATGCCACAGACAGACACATTTCAAACTTATAACAACCTTTTTTGTCGAGGATAAAAAACGTATCTTTACACCAAGTCAAAATTAGTTTAAAAATATGGAATGATAAAAATATGTGATTTTTTTAAATCTCAAAAACATTGTTTTTACCCAACTGCGTAAGATGGAGGGTTGAGTTTTTGACATGTTATATTGCTGAAAATCATGTGTGATATCTTCTATAGAAGACAAACTTGTTCATGCCGTCAGTACAACAGACTTCAATAGTAATTGTTTGCTTATTTACTTATTTTACAATCGATTTCATAAGTATAACAAGGTAAACATTGTCTTCAGATTTTTAAAATTTTGATACCATTCTGAGGGCACGGAAATCCCTTTTAGGTAAATGCGTTCAAAAGGTTTATTAAATGGTATCCCGCGGTACGCACCTCTGTCTTTTCGAAGTAATGTGCGTGATGTTGATTGCCGCCAACTTCAAAACGGTGAAGGAAAAACATCGTGAGGAAGCCTCTGAGAGTTCTCAATGATCTTGAAGATGTGTGAAGTCTGCCAACCCGCACTTGGCCTGCGTGGTAGACTATGGCCTTACCATTCTCACAATGAGAAGATGGCCCGCGCCCAGCAGTGGGACAGTAAATACAAACAGGGCTGATAAAAAAATGGTATATACCGGTATGACATCGTAGGCCAGCACAACATGTTCACCGTTGGGGGAAAGCTCCATCACCCTCGCCGAGCGCTGCAGCAGCTGAAATATATAACAAAATTACAGCTAATTGATTGAATCAGGTGTTACTTTGCGAAAATTCATCTTTAAAACGTAATAATAAACGAATTTTGAATTTGAATTTACTTTTGAATGATGGGCCAACATTCATCACATTTAACCGAACTTAAAACAATGTTTAGGGAACTCGGGGGAATTCTGAGAAATACTCGAGGCTTAAAAATTACCTAGATTTTTTTGGGGGAAAGAAATATGTCATCAATCCTACTAAAATTAATGTTCTAAGAACAAAAGTTACTTATTTTCTCTGTTTGTTTTGCTTTTTTACTACGTTTTAACGATAAATCTGTTGAACAGGTAAATTGCGTTAAAAATTGAGCCTGAAAATAAAGGCTGCATTATTTTTCATTACCATCCAAATAAAACCACAGGCACAACTATTTTTTGTATGTAATACAAATATTTTAACTAGATATTCTAATTTAATAGGCTTGTTGCCACTATTAACAACTTGCTTGGTTTATAGTTTCTAATTATAAATGAAGAGACGTGGATAAGAAAAAAAACAGTATATTTCTCATAAAAGTAAAAGATTATTAATATTTTTAGAAAATAAATCCGTAAAAATAGGCATTAATGACAGCGAACACCAATCAGAAAGTGTTACGTCACGGGCCGCAATTTGTTGTTGACGTTTTCATACAACAGAGCAGGCTACTATGGTTACTCCGTATTGTTTTGACACTTAACACAAATGTAAACAGTTTGATTTTGCATGGATTTCGCAAACTGTGACGTCATTCAAGAAGCCATGACACTATTCATCGTTTTCAAGGGAAATCTAAATAGTTTTTTTTTTTATACAAAATACGTAATGTAAATATTACTTTTTCTTTA
This sequence comes from Lycia hirtaria, assembly GCA_947563715.1. NCBI lineage: Eukaryota > Metazoa > Arthropoda > Insecta > Lepidoptera > Geometridae > Lycia > Lycia hirtaria. The sequence goes on along the minus strand of OX387381.1, from coordinate 27,053,834 downwards.
AAATATATGGGTTTTTAGATAAAATAGATATTAAAGTATATAATTAACCAAATTTTCAAATTTAGGCAACTAGCCTATTCTACTTGGATTCCAAATATTAGACTTAAAGAGGGAGTATTTCTGGTACGAAATTCAAAAGTTCCCATTAAGCACTCATTCAAAATTAATATAATTTTGACACAGATTGTATTAGTAATTGATAGGATACAGATTATTAGTAATACAGATTGTATTGTATTAGTAATTTCGTCTTTAAATTATTCTGTAATTAAATCTCAAAAGGTACTTAGTACAATTTTAAAAGCTTTGTGTGAGGGAAACTAATGGAAGGCGTCAAAGCCTTGTCAAATTGTATCAATTTCTGTTCCGTTACGCAAATAAAGAGTGACGTCTCAAGGACGGGAACGCGCGAGTTTTTTTTTTATTACGCTTGTAATTACATCATCATAATTATAAAGTAGAACTGTGGTATTTCCAATGAAACGGACAAAAATATTTTGTCTCATTTTCTATATTTCATAATCACTAAACTATGCAATAATAATATATATATAATCATCATATTTTATATTTATTTAACTAACTAGCTAACATTTTTCTATGTTTTGTCTCATTTTTAATGGTTATTTAATCGTTAATAATGATTAAAGTTAAAGCTAACATTTGACCATAGCTCATCTGTTATCGATAATAATTATATCCGGATAGTTGGAATCAATGACATTCCCATCACGTTAACAGAGGTTGGAATTGCAAATTTATTTTTTATGTTAATCATGCTAAATTATACTATTTCTTTCAATTCAAACTTTTCTAGAAGCAGAAAAAGGACATCATTCATTCATCGTGGCGGGTATTCGAATAATTAGAACAAAGAGCCTGGTTTCCAACTTTTTAAATGAAATTCTATTATGGAACACACTACTTGAGTGAGGTTTCAATAAACTTCGGTGTCTAAAAATTTTAAGTAAATAGTCTTCTCCTCTTCTAGTTTAAGCGCTCAACGCGCGCAGATAGGTATCTCTCGCGCATCACTACATTTAACATACAAAATCATTGAGTACGGATATTAGAAAACTGAGAAATGAATTCGTTTATTTTGACAGGAGAAAATTTAAAAAAAAGTTTTTCTTTGATATCTTTTAAATTGGCTGAGGAATATGAAAATATTATGTTTTTTACTACTCCGTCGACAGTATAGGGGATTTTTTTTAAAATTTTGGTGATAGACTAGTACTTTACATTAGACGGGGATGTCAAGGTCATCACTCAATATGAGTCAAATTGGCGGTCAAATACAATCCATTTAATTATCAAGATTTTTTTAACGTATTATAAGACGTTAAAAAAATAATCTCAAGATATTAGAATAGACATTAGATATAATCCTTAAGATATCATTTTTGAAGCAGTCATGTAAGAAATCTTGTTATAATTGTGTTAAAGATATTCAATAGCAAGTAACATTTGTATCGAGCATTTTATCGTTTGACTCCTATCTAATCTTTTCAATGGACTCGCGCCTACTTAATATTTCAATAACACAATTGTGATACAATCCAATGAATAAATTGAATGTTACATTTATTATTCAGGCAAAATTTCGCGATGAAATCCAATTGATAGCTTCCTTTACTTTATGCATATCGATTGCATCTTTTTTGGGTTTCGCTGTTTTCAGCCATTGTTTTATGATTAAAATTTATTTACAGCGTTGGGAAGAGAGAATTTTGTTACAAAATAATGAGTCTCTTAATAATTCAGGCGTAAGCTCTCAGATTTAAGTATCAACATTCTTTACAGTCGATTATTTATGAAGAGAATCTGGAATTTTTATGAGCACCTACAGAAATTTGTTGTTAAACAGTATTTGGCTTAACAGATTTATGGACTTTGTTTGAACGTTCAAGTTATTTAGAATAGATATGTTACACCTTAGTTAAAATGATACTTAAGAAGTAAACATCAATCTAACCACACCTTGTCCATCAAAATCGATTAAGTGGTTTAGGCAATAAAGTACCTACTCTCTTGTGAACTAAACTTAAATATCAAAACCACGTATTAAATACAGTTATATTTTCTTTCTTTTATCCTACTTAAGTGGTGTCGGGACTGTATGTACTTATAAACTTCCTCTATTCTTTTTAATCATTCGTCATTATATTCATTCACGTGTTTATTATTCATACACATCATCATTCAAGCTATTTATCCAAATGTTTTTCTTTTGTTCTGTACTATTGTACCCATCCTCTTTTTGATATATGATATTTATTTCCATGTATAATATTTCCTTGCATATTTTTCTACACATTTTTTTAAACTATTGGTGCTACTTTTAAACTTACATGGCTTACTTAATCTATGCGCATTACACCTACATCTATCTCAAAAATCTTCATTATATGTACTTTACTTTTAACCGATCCTATATTATTATCGTATTGTAATCATTGTTTTAATAATTGTCAAAGTTACATGTCTTTAGGTCATCAAATAGAAACAGAAATTTCTACATTTCTACTTTTCTTTCACACACTGAAAATGGTAAAAAACCTAAGCATTTTTTATTTGCTTGACACAATACACCTCAATAAACCTCATTCGCTTGCAAAATTACTTCATAGAAGGTTATGAGGTCTGGTAAAGCTAGACTGCTTAACTAAAATATGAATCGCCTAGGCTGTATAGTCTCATGAATAGCGGAGAGGCCGGCTAGCATAAATGCAAATGTAGGTAGGAACTTTTTGCGAAACCTCCAGCGGTATGATTTATGAAATGTTTTTCAATCAAAGCGAGTGCAATATGTGTGCCAGTTTTTTGAGTCAACTTTCATGAGTGTTATTTTTGTTTGTATGTTTACATCTGTGTCAAAATCATACTCAATATGTGTAGCTACAATTTTTGTTGTGAAATATACGTTGGACTACCAACTCTACTGAAGGTAAGCGACGGTATTGCCGAGGATGGAGTAAGTACGTCAATCTAGAAAATAGCTGATTAATCTAGCCTAGAAAATTCCCAGTAACTTTTCAACAGAAGGCGGCAAAAAGTTTCATTACTGCAGTACGAATTGCACCACACACCAAAATACACGAACATGAACATTGACACCAGGGCTAGTTACTCAACAAAATGTGTTCTATAACTAAGAATATTTGTAACTTCACATATTTTTTATACAGTAAGAATAGCCTGAAATGCTAGAAGTTCACATACCAAGTTATATAAGTAAGCATTACAGACCTACTTTCTTTATCCAAAGAGATTTTAACACTACTTTTTACTCTATAGGTATTATGTTTGTCACATGACACCAACTGTCAATAAACTTTCACTTGCCATTTTTCGTGTCTTTTTTGTGGAATCAACAAGGAGGTTTTTTCTCGCACAATAATTTCCCATTAAAAAAAAAATTATTTACGCTAGCTTGTCTAGTTCTTGACCAGTTTTTAGTATATGTAGATTTACATCAAAGTAAACCTTACAATCTTGTCAATTACAGATACCGTTGTCTCATGAATAGGTTCCTGCATCCTTAATCCGGAAGCCTATTAAGATAAGAAGTAACTCAGTTTAAATGCTTCTTACCTCCGAGGAGTTGAAGATAAGCGGCGTAGTAGAGTCAGTGTCGATGTCGTACAGCACTAGGTCGCCGTTCTCGTTTCTGTACAGCAAGTCGTTTCCTGCAATTAAACATGGCTTTACTTATGGTACCGTAAGAGCGCCTGGGTTTTAATTCACTTCAGAAAGGAAGAGGTTCTCAAGTCGATTGTATGTTTATTGTATTTTTGTTGCCGCATTACTTCGTCATTTATAAGCCGTTTTGAAATATTTATTTTGAAAGGATATGTTTTCACGTAGAAATTTCATCAACATCGATTTAGTAGTTTGGTTTTTAAAACAAAATTGAAATTTTTTAATTCTGTTTTTTTTTTAGTTTTTAACCGACTTTAATAAGGAGGAATACTGTATTTTTTATGTTTGCTACGCGATTACTACGCCAATTATTTATGAATTGATTTCGATGATTATTTTTAGGGTTCCGTACCTCAATAGGAAAAAACGGAACCATTATAGGATCACTTTGTTGTCCGTCTGTCCGGGTGTCAAGACCTTTATCTCGGGAACGCATGAAGGTATCGCGTTGAAATTAAAACCATATACGCAAATCCATAGTATCTTGCTGCAGAATGAAAAATAAAATTTCTCAGTTTTCATAAAAAAAGTTACAGCCGAATATGTCGCAAAAAATGCACATTTCGACACACAAGGGAATCAAAACCTATGGTGTACTTCCCGTTGGCCTAGAACTATGAAATTTGGAGAAGCATTCTGTTAGAGTAAAAATACAGGAAACTACAGGATACAGGAAAAAATCAGAAAACTGGATTTTTTATTTAATCACGTCTTTACGCAAGGAATGAAGGTCCAAATTTTAAAGTTATTTAACCGTATCAAGAGGGATATCATATGAAAGACCTTAATTAGTATAAGTTAAAACATGTTTTTAAATATTTTAACGATGTATATTTTTCGGTTTAAAAAAAAAATATTTCCCCCTTTTATCTACTAGTTTGAACGGAACCCTCGGTGGGCGAGTCTGATTCGCACTTGTCCGGTATTTAAAAAAATATTTTTTTTTAGTTTTTACTGTAATATTACTGATAATTTGTACAATATGAAGATTTATATAGGCAATATGGTGCTGACAGTAACTGCAGAGTAAGTTTAGTGACAAACTAAAACCAATAAAAAACTAAGTTATCTAAGTCTGTTCTAACTATAAAAAACTATAATATAAACTAACTAACTATAGTATAAAAAACTGAAAAAACTACTTCAAAATACGTAATATGTACAACGCCTGTAGAAACTTGTCCGGTTTTGTTTGAGGTCACACTTCACTTGTGGTCCCATATAAATTTTATCAAATTCGGTTCTGTACTTTGGGTTTTAAACAAACCGAAAAAATATGTTATTCAAGTAAATCTATTTTAATGTAGCTTAATTTTATATCATTTGACATTTACTTTAATTTAATTGACATTATTTTTTGATTGCTTAACTTTAAATGTAATATATTAAATATATTTGGTGTAATGTATAATTTTATATAATTTTTCGCTCTTGTAATGCATGCCGTCTCCATCTATAAATAGTGTGACATTTGGATTTATTCTTTATTATGTTAGACTTTTAAATTATTCTTAATGTACACAATGTTGATGGACTTAAATAAATAAATAAACGAAATTGCGAATTATGAAGTCGGTTGCTTAAAATTTTTAAAATAGGTATATAATTATTTAAAGTATAATTATTATACAATTTTCGTCAAGAAATCAGGATTTTTATTAGATTTCGAACAACGAAACAATCATGAAGAACTTGTACTTACTCTTACTTTTTTCATTGAACGACTGGGTTGGTTTTGCCCAAAGGGTCCTATGTAATAAGGCGAATTCTGTGGTTTTGCCCGATTTCACAAGAAAAATGGTTATGTTTTTCGTTTATATACATGTATATATATGCTTGCTTATATAATATGCTTGCATGGATATATGCTTGATTATTGCATGTACATACATAATATGCTTGTGCGTATGTATCTATATTACCTCATACAGCTTAAACAACTCAACTTATTTTGATGGACAAGGTTACATTCGCCTTTACTTCTCAAGTAGGCATCATAATTAATCTCATCATCATCATCTCAGCCATAAGAAGTCCACTGCTGGACATAGACCTCCCCCAAAAAGATTCCAAAAAGACCGATTGGAAGCGGCTTGCATCCAGCGTCTTCCCGCCACTTGTATGAGATCATAATTATTATCATAATTATGTAATATTAATATATATAATTATAAATATATAATATACACACGTGCCAAAAGTCCTTTGCCCAGATATAAGTTTTCCTTATCACATATTTCAGTACCTGCGTTATCAATTCCACTGTTATAAATAACAGGACAATTAGCCGAGTATTGAGGAACTAGCGTGTTTGCACCAACACTGTTGGTCATGAACCTGGCAAAACTACACTGTTGGTCCAACAGTGTAGTTTTGCCAGGTTCATGACTTCTCAGATGAGATTATTAAACTAATTGTTCAATTGTTTGTATTGCAATTGTCTAAAGTCAATGTTTAGTTATCGAAGGTTAACTGCAATGATAGGTCGGCCGTGTTGTAAAGGTCAGTAGAAAGTATTATAACCGTTCGTACAGGAGGTGATGTAAATTGGCATTACAAAACATTCTGTTTTGGGCCACATTTCACACACCACCATCTAGCCCAAACTAAGCAAAGCTTGTACTATGGAACTAGATGGCTGATAGAATGCATTTATACTTTTTTTGTAAATATATACCTACCTATGATTCATAGAAACACCCAGACAGAACAAACATCCATGCTCATCACACAAATGTTTGCCCTGAGTTGGGATCGAACCCAGAACCTACAGTTCAGGAGGCAGACATACTACCACCTGAGCCACAAAGCCAGTCAATATAGCTTCATTTTATTATTTCACCTCGCTATTTTACGGCTATGCTCGAGACTAATTAACTTCTTCGCAACTACTTTATTGTCACCGATTAACCTCTTTGGTAAGCTAGATTTCGTTGAATATGTTATAATTCACAGTAGATGCTATATTTATAGTAAACATTATTTAACAAATGATTTCTACCAATTATTAGCTCCTGCTCAAAAAGTGGAATGTTAAAAGTTTGACGTGTGTCTATGTGTGTCTGCGGCATGAACGGATGAACCGATTTTAATATATTATTTTGTTTGAATTATGACTATAATTATAACATGCGGATGCCAAAGGCCTCGTCAGTGAAATTGGCCGAAGACTGAAGGACAACAGTGGTGACTCCCGTTCTGCTTCGTTCCTGGTGCAAAGGTTGGCTATCGCCATACAGCGTGGCAATGCTGCTTGCGTTGTGGGCACCTTTCCACCAAGGTCGATGCAGGATGGGTTTTAATTGACGAAATTTTAAATTTTAATTTAAATTGATTACTTTTTTACATGCTTTTAAAATTGTTTGTTAAATAATTATAATTGTAATTTAAGTAATTTGATAATAATTTTAATTGGCCGTAAGCCGTTTTTATTATAATAATAAATAAATAAATATTAGAATTATAACAATTCTAATTTTCCCATTATAAAAAAAAAAATATGACTTGATCGAGAGTGTTTTAGATAGGTATTTATTTATTTATAATTAACTAAAACGGTATTTAAGTACCACTAACATTAGCTAATAAAAATATAGGTACATATTTTACAAATGACAATAATAAACTTAAAATGTATTTATCTATTTCAAGCATACATATAATAATGCAACGCAAGACGTAATTGCGTCTGGAAACGTATACGACTCTCACAATGTACGGATTCTGCGTATTGTAGAATTGTGTAGGAGATTCTACAATTCTACAATTAACTGTAATATAAAATTGACAGCAAAATATCCATTATCTTGATTCCCTCCGTATACGAACTGCCTAAACCTGATTAAAACGATCAAATTGATCGTTGAAAACAATCACAGTACTGCGTCCCATACAAATGCTAGCAACAATACATCGAATAAGATTTCCAATCAACTCACAAACCTTAATCCCGCCGCTCGATTGGATCTCAAAGAGACATCGATGGTTATTGATGCCTATACCTTCCGATTAATCCTCATATTTCGTGAATAGACCCCGTGCCTTTCCATTTATTAGGCAAGAAACCAACATCACTGAAAAATCAGATAATAGCGCCACAAACGATTTACTAAATAAGTTAAGTTGTGTAGGCGTAGTTCCTTCAATTGCCGCGTGGAAATATAAGGTGGTCGCACTGAGAACGTGTGATTTTCGTTGAGGCTGAAGGGGAGTTTCGTCAATGGGTCGATCGTTTGCGATATCTGTTTTGGAAGTAAAAGAACGTTATCATTATGGCTTGAGTTTAGAAAGAGAGATTCTGTTGAAAAGTCTTTAAACTTCCTTTAATACTCAAAAGGCATGAGTACAATTATTAGGTAGGTGTTACCTTTTAATTACCTTTAGAGAAAGGTTGAATTTAATCCTAATTATCATATTTTTATTTCTAAAGCAGGTACTTGAGACGTTTCTTTCCGGCAAGTACTACAAAAAGTAACGTAAGTAAATATTTACATTTTAAATCTGTGTGTATAAATTTATATAGAAAACAGGAGTTAAACTAAAGACTACCTTAGAATCATTACTTCATTCAAATAATTATCTTAAAATTATTTTATTTTTAAATTATTTGTATATTTATATTTGTATTTTTGTTTTGGTTGTAAAAACTAAAATAATAATTATCTAAAACCTGCAGATAATATTATAAAACTATGTTTCGACTTCCGTAAATATATTAAAGATTTTTCCGAATTATTAATGTTTATTATATACCTAACCTAAATGACCGCATTTCTTTTTATTTTCATTATCATCATCTCAACCATAAGCAGTCCACTGCTATAAATAGACCTCCATCATGGACTTTCGAAAACACCGATTGGAAGCGGCTTGCATCCAGTGTCTTCCCGCCACTTGTATGAGGTAATTTCTGTCCATCACATTAGCGGATTTTTGCCAATACCTGCTCGTCAAGCTGATTGACGAGCGTGTAGGTGACGTTTTACGTAGAATTATTTCTATTAAGCATAACTTTTTAACGTAATAAACGCATTTCTAATCGTCGATGATTCCGTATTTCGAAGTATTTTACTTTATAAAAAATATCAAAATCGGAAAATTTTAGAGAAATCTGGGAATGTCATTAGATAAATCATTTATATCGAAAAAGAGCGATTAATTGGCAACCATTTCAATGTATAAAATAATTAGGTTTCCAAAACGAATGTTTTAGTAAATATTTTGAAAAACTCACATAATTGTATATGTACTTAGATATAATGATAATAATGCATCATTTAGTGGTTAAAAGGCAATCATCTACGAGTTATTTGCTATTTCGGTTGACAAGGTTACACAGCAAAAACTGCATAAAAACTAGAGTTAACAATCCATGAAGTATTTTAATGAAGAGTAAAATATTTTTATAGAAAACTTCTGATGGCTCTTGCAAGTTTTTATATTCCAAACAAAATTTAATGACGCTTCAGTCACAGTTGTAATAAGTTGTAATAATATTTATCCAAAATTACTGTCTAAGCAGACAGACTCTTTCGAGGTATGACTAAAGAATTACCACATACCTAATTTGCTAACAACCAAACAGCAAATACAATAATTAATAAAAAAGGGCAATGATTTCAATGAAATTTTTAGCTTGTATTTAATTCCAGCCAATGACAAAACCTCAGCTTTACCATAAAAATGGCAACTTAAAAATAAATACACAAGAAAAATTAAAAACTCTTGCAATAATAGCAAAATTAATTTTGACGAAAAATTGCCAAAAACAGTCTCGATCAGATCTTCTTTCAAACAAAAAAAACTGGATCGAATCCGGTATATCTGTTTGAGAGTTACGATGCCACTGACAGACATTCAAATGAACTGATACCAACACACGTCAAACTTTTAACATTTATTTTTCGTCAAAAGTTAACAATAAACATGGTGTTAACTGGCAGTTACTTATTCTACATACATTTTACTATTAGGTAACAGTAACTATGGGTGTTTTCTATTGCATTCACATTTTTCTCGCAAGTCAAGAAACTTTATGTACGAAACAAAAACTTTTTCGCGATTTTAAATTAAATGTAAAACACAATTTGTTTGTATTTCATCATGGTTAAGATACGCAGTGTATATAAAAATCTTACCTGAAGTAAACGTAGCATTAAAGGAAACTGGCGAGAAAACTCCACTGATGATTTCTTCTAAATCTATTTGCAACTCTTCAGGCGGTTCTGTTATAGGATCCTCTGTGACAGGCGTCGTCGGGGCTTCAGTGGTGGTGGGCGCACTCGTGGTGGTTGGAGAGGGGGGTATGGCTGAAGTCGGCCCTTGTGTGGTGGACACGATGGGCTCGGCTACACCACCCTCGTTCCCAGAAAACACCACTACCAACGCAACTACCACTCCGATTGCAGCCAACATTGCGACGAAGCCGATTATGTACGCTGTCTTCTTTGATTTGGATGCCACCAGGACCTGTGGACAGGTAAAATGTTATTAAAAGAAAACAACAAAATTACAATTAGACTAGACATAGGCGCTAGGAATAAAGGCTTCCTCATGGTGTGTAGCATCTTTACAAATAAAATTATTAGGAAAATAATTCATCAACCACAAGAAGTCCACTGGACATAGGCCTCCCCCAAAGATTTTCCAAGGACCGATTTGGAAGCGGGTTGCATCCAGGGTCTTTCTCCCATTTGAATGAGGGCATCTGTCCATCTCGTGGCTGATCTTCCTACGCTTCTCTTGCCCTTGTTTCATGCAAAGGATGGTATCAGGGTCTCTGTCAGAGATTCTTAGCACCCCTTGATCCGCCGTTACCGGGGGCGCTACCGTAGCCTGGAATAGCGGAGCTGCCGGGGACTGTTTTTTTTTTTTTTTGTTATATATCATTAAAGGGTTCTCGCCAATATTCGTCACGCTTAGCAGGTGGGTTGGCGACCGCATTATATACGTTTTACACAGAAGGTGGTGCTGCCCACTTCAGGTGATATTTCCTTTAGCCTTTAGTTCTTCCGAAATTCGACACCCACGGGAAGAGGTAAGTACTATTCTTGAGCCGGTATTCCACGGAAAATTCTTCATTAAATCTTATTATTACGTTTATTTTTATTAATAAATATCTAATACATGTCATATTTATACTTTTGGGTGGTTTATTGAATATTGAGAGCAATTATGAATCATGCATCTTTATAATTTTTTGGTAAAGCACTTATTTTATTTTAACAATCCTGCCTTCCCCAGATGGTGGTGAGACATCAACAAGCAAACAGCTGCCGCATTAGATTGTCATCATCACAGCCAGTCTCAGAAGTCTACTGCTACAGGTCTCTCCCATAGATTTTTAAAAAGACCGGTTGGTAGCGGCTTACATGCACAAACTATCAGATTTGTAATATAGGTCAGCTGCAATATAAGGTTCTAAATTACAACTTCTAAAAACTCCATGTTACAGTGATTCAGAAAGTCATAAATAAATACAGTCAACATATTCGGACCATACTGAGCCTTTGGGAAAGCCCCGAGTTTACGGTAAATTTCAAAGGAGGGTAAACAAACGTCACTAATTATAACGTCGGGTAATTACCCCTCCCGAATGTACATGACGTGAGAGAAAATCACGAGAATAGTACTTTACCTATATCAAAGTCATGACGCATGGGAAGTACCTGCTTTTAAGCGTTCGGCAAGATAATTGAAAAGGTAAGTACAATCTAACATAATAAATTACAGTTTAAAAAACTAAAAAACACGCTACAAATTATTGTGGTCAAAGTTCATTAACTTTTCTAACAAATCCAAACACAGCTATGATACGATGTTCCATCATGAAGTTCTAGTTCATATCTTCCGGCTCCATCATCAGATCAGTTCGACAGTACCATATTATTGTATTGTCATTAAAACTACATACAGCCGCCAATTTTCATGACGCTACGATCCTTGATAGATGGTTAAATTAGTTACCTTAGATTTCATTTACAGGTCGATCTAATAAAAGCGTGTTAAAAATGATTGTACAGTAAGTATATTTTCGCGTAAACATTCAGTCGATAGCATTGCAAATCAAACGTAACAGATTCTTCTACACTAGTATAAGTTTAGAGAACTCAAAAACCCCTGACATAAAAACCGGTTGAACCGATTTTTATGAAATAGTTAAGATATAGCTAAGAACACCCTCGATGAAATCCTTTTTTTTTCACACAAAAACTAAATCGAAATCGGTACATCCGTTTGAAAGCTACGACTGCGATGCTACTGACAAACACACAGATATACGGATACACAGATACACACGTCAAATATTAACATCTCTCGTTTTGGGTCGGGGGTTAATACAATTATTGTAGGTTGAAAAACTGAAAAAACCGACTACAAAATACGTAATTCTTTTAATTGATTGTAATTTTTTCAGTTATTTATTTGTTATAAAAACCAAAGTACTGAACCGATTTTAATAAAGTTTATATGGAACCACATCTAAAACATTACCTACCAAAAAAAAAACATCAAAAACAATTCATAAAAAAACATACAATTATATTGAGAACCTCTTTTTTACCCGACTGTGAAAGAATGAGGGTTATGTTTTACGAGTGTATGTATGTATATTTCTTTGGCACGCCCTAGAGCCTAAGCGGGTTGTCGTAATTTTATGTGAGTGGTGTCAATAGATTCTTCTTAGTTGTTAGAGTGACACTGGATATATCAAAATAAAAAAAAAATAAGGATTTTTGGCGGCAAAAAGTAAACTAAAAAAAAAGTTTTCAAAATGCTTTTCTGCAGTCGGGTATTTTGTTTTTCTTTTAATATAGATACTTGTTTAAAGTCTGTTAAAAAATACAACTGTATTGACAACATCCTCCTTTTAAAAATCGGTTAAACACTGTTTTCAATGGGTGTTACAAAAATAGAATCCTGGCTCATGTAAATCTTTTCCTGATCGTAAATTACTTACAATTACAAAAATAACACACTTTAACTTAATAAAAACATTAATTCTTACATTACGTGACGAAATGTTTCACACTTCACCGCATCTCTAATCTTAGACTAACACTGACTAGCACAGCACTCTTAACCGTTCAAGACGAGAGAGAGATATCACTTGATATATTCACTGAAATCATATGAATGAAACACGTATTACAAATGAGCATTCACGCCCATTCCGTTCACAAGGCACTACCCGAATGACATAAACATTTATGCGAACCTTGATTAGGTTCTTCACTCACTCGATTCAGGGTTATCTCAGTTTATCAGAGAACGCGACCGTTCACCAGCGTTACTGAATCTAACTTTCATAATAAAACTTCGGTTCAGCTTCGGGAGATAATACTTTAAGTTCGAAGACAAATTTTGGATTTGATTTCAAATGTTTCAGCTTCTGTCAAGTCTTTTTATTCGCCTACGCAAAAGAGGTTTTGATTTTATCAGATTGTTGCGTATTGGTATCTGTATGTACTCTATTTTAACAGACTTCGAAAAATGAGAAGGTTTTCCATTCACCTAAATTATTTTATGTTTGTTACCGAATAAATCTGTCATTTATAAACATTTGACCGTTTTTTTTTTTTTTTATTGAAGTATATTATACATTTGAACGTTTGGAAAATTCTTTTTTTTTATTTTTATTGTAAGATATTTTTAGATTGGTCCCATAGAAATTTCAGTTTTGTAAACTATAATTACAATAAATTTATTTAACCATATATATCTTTTTAGTCCGCGTTATGCTATAAAATAAATATAGAATTTAATATTCAATATTTTTTTATAGCATAACGTAATATCTCTAATAATTATTAAAGGTTAAAAACTAAAACAACTGAATTCAAAATACGTAATTTCGTTTACTTGGATGATTATTTTTTTCCATTTATTTTGTTTTAAAACTACTAATCTGATTTTAGTAACATTTCTATATGAACAAACCATACTTTTCTAAAAAAAAAAAAACAATTGGGTTTATAAATAAAGGAGTTATGCGGTAACAGAGACAACCTCCTTCTTTTTGAAGTCGTTAAAAAAATTAGTCAACGTCCTCTTTACTTTTGTGACCGAGTAGTTATTTTTTATCTATTACGTGTCTCTAGTTTTGCTAGAAGAGCTGCAATGTAGCGCAGCATAAGAAAGCGGTCGGGTTTATGTATTTCAAGCTATATCGTAAACACTTAAAAATTTTAAACTTCGCCGCAGATAAACAGTAATTTACAGACATAAACAATATAAACATACATATAATTATTTTGCTTTAACCTTATACTTTGAGTATTTTTACGTAATAACTGATTATGTAGTAGGTAAATGATTCAACACTAATATAAAAGGAATAATATAAAACGTGTTAGGATAATAATGGAGAACCCCGACGCACTAACTTTATTTTTTACCCGACTGCGCAAGAAAGAGGGTTATATTTTTCGAGTGTCTGTGTGTTTGTATGTATGCATGTTTTTTTTTTATTTATGCAAGAGATTTATTGTTATTATTTATAAAAAATATAGCCCATGACACTAAGGAAGTGAAGACGAATCTAACGACACCTCGTACATCAAAATCGGTCAAGCCGTATATGCTATAGGCAATCATAAAGAGACATACATACATATATACCCACATACATATATACCCACAAACACACTAAAAACATAACCCTACTTCTTACGCAGTCGGGTAAAAATTTGATTACTAGTCATGTGTAGTTGGTCAATCGTAGATCTATCTAGCGTAAAAAAATACAAAAAGAATTTGCCGTTAAACAAACAACGATAACCAGCAGATCATAACAATTACGAAAAAATAATACAATAACTTCAAATATATTACATAATTTATTATCTATTATATAATTTATATAAATTTATCATTCTTGTTTCAAGTAAAAATGGGTGGCTATCCGTCTATACATCCGGGGTCAAAAGACAATATAATTTTATCAAATCATCTAAAAAGCCATCTTGTAAATAGAATTGCAAATACGAATTACGCTGTGACGTCAATGACTAGACCAAATGTATTAAACAAAACCTTCAAAACATAGCAAACTTGGTATTTACCATGCCCATAACTAAAATTTAAAAATGACTGTTTACGTGACTTAGACTGTGACTAGTACACTATATAATATATAACTTGTATTATTCAAGAAACTTGAAAATATTTCAATACTTGACACTGCCAAATCGCTAATCGGGGTGTCCAATACAAAAAAGAAGAAAAAAAATTCTTAATTCACAGCTACGTAGAGTAGAAATTAAACACCTAGACGCAAACAAAGGCCCTGGTCCTGATGAAATACCTGTCAAACTAATAAAAATGTGTGCTAATGAGCTTAGTCTTCCATTGTCCATTTTATTTAATAAATCAATACAAAGCGGCAATTTTCCTAATACTTGGAAAATAGCTCATGTAATACCTATATTTAAGTCCGGCGATAAAAGTCAGTGTAATAACTATAGACCAATAAGCATTCTATCTTGTTTTGCAAAATTATTCGAGAGCTTAGTGTATGATGCTATTTACAGTCATATTAAAACTATAATAGATCCACAACAGCACGGGTTTGTAGCTAATAGGTCTACAACCTCCAATCTCTTAGAGTACAAAAACTACTTATGTAATGCATTCGCCAAGCGCTTTCAGGTAGACTCTATTTACACAGATTTTGCAAAAGCATTCGATAAAGTTAATCACGTACTGCTTTGTAAAAAGCTGGCAAAATTTGGAATCCACGGTAGTTTGCTTCGCTGGTTACAATCGTATTTGAGCCGTAGAAGCCAACTTGTTGCAGTAAAAGGTTATCTATCTAAGCCTGTAACGGTTACATCTGGGGTACCACAGGGCAGCCATTTAGGACCTATACTGTTTGTTATTTTTATTAATGACTTAATCAGCTCACTTTCCTGCCCTTGTCTCCTTTACGCCGATGATCTCAAGGTATTTAGTGTCATCAAAGACGCTAAGGATGCTTCTAATCTGCAAAATGATCTTAACACCATCTCGGATTGGTGCGATCGAAACTATATGCGTCTTAATGTCAGTAAATGCTTTGTCATCACTTTTACCAGAAAGACAAATAAATTCGTAATTGATTATTCGCTAAATAGTACCGTTCTGGCTAGGAAATCCGTTGTAAAAGACCTTGGTGTTTACTTCGATGAAAAACTTACGTTCCACCATCATTACGATTATATTGTGGAACGTAGTTCACGACTGCTTGGTTTTGTATCAAGGACCACAAAAAAGTTTCGTCAATCAAAAAGCTTCCTATATCTATACTATACTCTCATACGTAGTGTACTAGAGTATAATTGTGCCGTCTGGTCTCCTTTCTACAGCGTTCATAGTGACAGAATTGAGCGTATTCAAAAACGCTGTTTAAGAATCGTGAGCTTTAGGTGTGGCATGGGTCGTAAACTATCGTCTTATGACAAACGTCTTAAATATTTCTTGGTAACCCCTCTTAACATCCGTCGCAAATATGTTGATCTTACTCTCCTTTATAAAATTGTTAACTCCTCTATTGACTCCCCAACCCTTATTTCGTTGTTAAACTTCAACACTCGGTACAGATCCCGTAACCGTAATTACAATATCTTCGCTTTACAGGTTTTCACAAATAATACATCCTTTTATAATCCAATCGTGAGAATGAGCCGCCAATATAATGAAATTCTTTTATCTAATAGGGACATAGACATATTTCATCAAACAATACATGGATATCAAAGGCAATTAAAAAAGATCTTACAATTTAATTAAGAAACATAATTTGAAGCTCTCACTTTAATGAATGTGTAATAGGATTTGTTATTATATTTTGTTTGTCAATAATGTTAGATTTACATGTTAGTATTAGTTTAATATTCAAGTCTAATGGTTTAAAATTTCCCTTTTAATTAACTTTATTTCCCACAATGTACTAACCCACTTTACCTTATCTAGCTAGGCATACATAATTTTAGGATGCGATACAGCTTATTAATATGTATTTGAATTGTGTACTTTTCCCTATTGCATTCTGTCGTGTATGTTATTGAATAAAGAATAAAGAACTACAGCGTTCTTTTTACGTGACGGGAACTATAGTTTTTGTGAAATTAACAATATTGACCAATCCGGTGTCTGTCCGTCTGTAACAGCTGAGAAGTCTACGGACAAAATAACAAGCCCCTCAAAATGTTCAATACATAATTTGCACTTGGAATTATATTGGGAAGTCATGGCCGCCTTCTCTGTTTCCTAAGAACCACAATCTTTAAATTTTCAAGGCTAGAGTGAATAAACTACTAGCTTCTCTCTTGTTTTTTTTTTTATCCGTATAAGTCCGCGTTTGACCACCAACTCGCCTGTTGGAAAGCGAAGATGCGGTCGGAGCACGTAGACTTAGAAGATACCTATTCACTCTGTCCTTGAAAATACCAATGTTGTAATTCTCAGGGAACAAAGAAGCCGGCAATTTGTTCCATTCTTTCGCTGTACTGATAAGAAACGTAGAATTAAACCGTTTAGTACGAATATTGGGTAAATCCACAATATATGGGTGGTAGTGTGCTGATTTTCAACTTGTTCTGTGGTAGAAAGGAGATGGCAAAATAAGGTCATGCAGCTCAGAAGCACATTCTCCGAAATGTATCCTGTAAAAAATTGACAGACTTGCTACCATGCGGCGGTGTTCCAGACTGAGTAGCTTTTTCTCTTCTCTATATCTTGTAGATTGACGAGCTCCGTCCTCAGCCACATCGTCACTCAGGCAAGATGGTCAATCCTATGTCAATCTAGGTAATGTAAAAAATATGGGTATGTCCTACTTGATCATCAAAAAAAAAATATTTTGCTATAAGATTCTATTATACAGAGGTTATACATACTCATATAATGTAGTAAAAGCATGAAAAATGTCAGTTCTAAACACTTTCGAAGATAATAAATACCACATCCTTAGTGCCTTATAGTATCTTGGCCAAGATTTATAATCTTGGTTCACAAGTCACGACACTTAGCGTCTAACAGTGTTGCCCGATGTGTCGCGACTGAAGACGAGTCGGGCGATTACCTTACTTGAGGCTTGCCACGCAGAGCCAGGGAAAACTTATCTATTGATTTCTTGTATTTATATTAGACGAAAACTGATTTGAAATTTGTGACGATTCCCTTGTCCGGATTAAACTTCAAAGTCTGGAGCATCGTCGCAAAGTAGCTAGTTTGTCGGTTTTTTATCGTATACATTTCAGTGAGTGTGCTTTGCATGATCTCATTCGCCCATGCCCATTTTTCTATCGGACTGCAAGAAGCACGGAAAAGCGACATCGTTATATGGTTGATATTCCGAAAACACGTACGAAACGCTTTGGTTCCACTTTCATTGTACGTACTGCCAAATTGTGTAATGCGCTTTCTTTCTATAATCTAGGTGTCTTCAAATCGCGAGTGAATAGGTTTCTTATAGGCAAGCGCGCGCCATCGTAGACCGTAACTGTCGCTTAACACCAGGTGAGTTGACGGTCAAGCGCAAGCCTATTTTCGAATAAGAAATAAATAAAAACTATAACAGAGGGCCCTAGTAGCCTTAAATGACCTATAACAAAAAAAGATAGAGATGCGTACTTCATTCATCCCCCTCTCCTGCGCCTTTCAGATTTGGGGGGGGGCGTATATCTTTGAAGATAAATCTACGTTATCCCACATCTGTATTTATCGTAGGGTATCCATGGTAGAAATATGTTTTTTTTAACCCTAAGTGCACAATTATACTCAGAAGAGCGAAAATAGCTTTACTATTTAATTAAACTTAGGTATAAAATATATTTTCCAGTCCGTAAAACCACATCACTACAGAGTATTTGTGGTACCTACAAATGTATAAATGAGAATTTTATTGAAAAAAAAAACTGCTTTTAAAAACAACATGACCACATTGTACATTGTAAGCAGACACTTTGTTTTCTTCATTACGTCAAAAGCTGTATCAACAGCCACGAGTGTCGTGAAAACCTTTTCACTGAAGATCACTCAAAAACAGTTGACAAACGCCCACACAAATTAATCCAAAAATGTATAGACTAAGAGCGGGCGGTATGTTTACCCACCTCATCTGGTAACAAAGTGTGAACTATCTAGGATGACGCACATTAGTAAGGTGTCTCTAAATTTATAGGGTTGCCTAGGCTAAGCCTGGGGCGTTTTGTACAGTTAGCTAAAATCTGACCATTTTTTGGGCTGTCCACTGTCCACCGCCATCGAGTAACAAGTAGTACCTATATTTGAAAGTGCCAAAATCAATAAGGTTGCCTTGCCTAATCCTGGAGCTTTCATCACTCAGTCTAATTTTAGGGAGCCAAAACTAATACCAATCACGTCACCAAGTAACAAGAAGAGACTTAAACAATCATATTGATTTTGGTACTTCTAAATAGGCAGTTTCAAATGTACTATTTGTTACCCGATGAGGCAGGTAAACATACGGACCGCTCTTAGTCTATGAGTCTTTACTCGGGAAGTCGAGACCTACCTACTTTAATATTTATTAATAGACTTAAAAGTGAGGTTACAAATTGTCCGTATTAAAGTTTACACATGTACATAATTATATTCCATCGTTTTATGTTATCATTTACATAAGTACTGATTTCGAAAATTATTTATTATTTAGAAATAGAGTATTTTGGAAGTTATTCCATACACATTAAATTTTTAGTAACTTTGTTTTAAAACAAACTGCTACCACTAAAGACAGACGATGTCGTGCGCTCGCCCAGATGTCAATTTTCTACCTTTTAGGGTTTCGTAGTGACAATGAGTAACCCTTATAAATTCACCTGGTCCATCTGTCTATATTCCCGTAAGTGTCATACATTTTACTCAGGGATTACCAGCCTTGCATAAACGAAATTTAGCAGGTAAATGTGTTCCATGAAACGCTACAAATGTTGCAGCATTTCTTCTCAGATATTGTGATATTGTATGACATAGCCCGCCAAAGAACAATACATATCTGGCCTTGCACGTATTGACGTACATTTGCGTATCCGGCTAAAAGCGTTTATTGACCTCTTGCGTTTTTGGCTGTATACGTCGATCCCATATGATTTACCGCCAATTATAGCTAGACCGATATTAAAGCTAATTACACTTCATCATCATCATCTCAGCCATAAGAAGTCCACTGCTGGATAAAGGACTCCCCCATGGATTTCCAAAAAGACCGATTGGAAGCGGCTTGCATCCAGCGTCTTCCCGCCACTTGTATGAGGTCATCTGTCCATCTCGTGGCTGGTCTTCCTACGCTGCGCTTGCCGGTTCGTGGTCTCCACTCGAGAACCTTTCGGTCCCATCGGCCATCAGTTCTACGTGCTAAGTGTCCTGCCCACTGCCACTTCAACTTGCTAATCTGCTGTGCTATATCGGTGACTTTTGTACGTCTACGTATCTCTTCATTTCTGATTCGATCTCGTAGAGAGACTCCGAGCATAGCCCTCTCCATAGCTCGTTTGTGACCTTGAGCTTCCTTATAAGGCCCATAGTTAGGGACCACGTTTCAGTGCCGCATGTCATCACTGGTAACACACACTTACACTTAATTACACTTACTTCATTGTAAAAGTATGCTCTTTCTGTATTAAAAGATAAATAAAATACCCGACTGCACAAGAGCGACTATTATGATACCAAAAACTATAAATACAACCATTGGAATGCATTGAATGTCAATTTATTATTTCCAATTGAATTTAAATACACAACTTGTATACATTTTTTGAAATCTTATTTTAATTCCCTTAATTTTGATACCTTAATCGATAAGTTTGGTTTAAAAAAATAACTAACGACTTACAATTTAGCGCCAAAAATCTGCCATTTTGTTTTTTTTTAATACCTATCTAACCATACTTGGTTTTTAGACGAATCTAACTTAATATATTAAATGTTGAAATCCATCTAGCCGTTTGGAAGATACGAGGTAATAAAGAAATTTGCAAACATACAAGATACGCGCGAAACACATAACCTATCCTAGGCAGTCGCATAAAAATATTTTTTGTGAGGAAATCGAACTACCTTTTGTTACTTTACTAACTTACCTGGTCACTGGTGCCCATTTCCATGGTGGAATTGCTGTTGTCCTGTGCCATGGTGGTAGCTCTTCACCTGTCAACAAATAGATAAAAACGACATGTAAAATCGGTATATTTTTCGTGAATTTCATGTAATCGTTTCTTATTTTTATTTTCTGTAATCAACAGCTCTTAACATCTTAAATTATAAAAAAAATGCTTATTGTAATTAGAACTAATGCCAGAAAAATTAGAATTAATGCCAGAAAAATTAGAATTAATGACAGAAAAATTGCAATTAATGCCAGAAAAAATAGAATTAATGAAAAATAGTTTTGGTCATTTGGTTGATATTGGATTCTTGTTTATATTCCTAGAACATTACTCAAAACAGTTACGCACATGCATTAACAAACAAACACATACTATTTATTATATCTCATCCACATAGATACTAAATCACTCGTATTATTTTGTACTCTGAAGATGACTTGTGGTTAAACTACGCCAAGAGGAAAACTGTTTCAGGATAGGAATCCAGGAAGTTTTGTCTTAGATATGAAATTGATGAAATATTTGTAGGCAAGTGGGTGCTACAAATTTTAAATGTTACATATATACCTACATAAAATCATACCTATTTTCCCTTACCTACCTTATTATTTTCCTTTTCCTTTATTGTAGAGGAAATAAATATAGTTTTTAAAAACAACTGAAATAATGACTTTAAAATACACAATTCGTTTACGTGAATGACATATTTTTCCAGTTATTTTGTTAAGTAAGTTCGTATAGACTGAGTGGCCAGCCCTAGTATCAGAATTATAAAGTATTATTATTATTTTATTATATTATTTTGTTATAAAGTACTGACTGAAACCAAAATACTGAATTGATTTTTATAAAATTTATGGAACTACCTCCGAAGTATGACCTACCAAACAAAAAATAATCATTAAAATCAATTCATAAATGACGAAGCAATCACTAAATAAACGTATAAAAAACACAATCAAACTGAGAACCTTCTTGTTTTTGGAAGTGGGTTAAAACTATAGTTCTGTGGATGTTTTTACTTTGACTTGAGCAGAGCCGTAATTGGATTTGAAGTTTTTGTATTTTCTTTTCATTTCATGTTCACTGATGTATAATGATTGATAAAATATAATATGACACAGCGCTAAAAGTAAAACAAAATACCCGACTGCATAAGAGCGACTTTCGTATACGCTTACGATATTTATTATTATTTTGATAAAATGGTGTTAAGAGTACGTTTTTGCGAGAAAGTGTGCAGAAAGCTACTAATTTATGTAAATGCACATCCTTTTTATTTGAATTTTTTGAAGTGAAAACTTCTTTAGCGGCCTTGTGCATTTTTGGGATGGGTAAAAAATGTTAAACTCAAGTCAGATCGACTCGCTTCAGGTGACACGTGACCTGATCGAAAATTCGTAAGACGGACGGATTATTTTAGTCGGAAACCTATTCTAACGTTCTACATTTAAAGTTCATTATTGTATGTACAAGTTTGTCCTTCTAGCATGACGTCATTTCGTGGCGCCGAATGCTTATTTTCGTCACATGCACGTAAGACTCGTTAGCTCAGCAGGTTAGAGCACCGATATAAATTTCAATTTGTCCATCGGAGGGCGGAGGTTCAAATCCTTCACGAGTCAGTCTTTTTGGTATTTATTTTTTTAGTTTTCACTTCTGCCGGCAGTCGGCACTCCTGGAGTGCAACCCATTGTTTTTAGGGTTCCGTAACTCAAAAGGAAAAAACGGAACCCTTATAGAATCACTTTGTTGTCCGTCTGTCCGTCTGTCCGTCCGTCGGGTGTCAAGACCTTTATCTCGGGAACGCGTGAAGGTATCGAGTTTAAATTAAAACCATATACGCATATCCATAGTATCTTACTGTGGAAAGAAAAATAAAATTTCTAAGTTTTCGTAAAAAAAAATACAGCCGAATATATCGTATAAAACGTACATTTCGACACTCACAAGGGAAACAAAACCTATGTACCTACTTCCCGTTGACCTAGAACTATGAAATTTGGCAAGAAGCATTGTGTTAGAGTACAAATATAGGAAAAAATCCGAAAACTGGTCATTTTTTATTTAATCACAAAAAAATTCTGTCTTTATGCAACGAATGACCATTGATGTTTGTTCTGTGTCTGGGTGTTTCTATGTATCATATGTATGTATTTACAACAAAAAAAGTATATATGTATTCTATCAATCATCTAGTTCCATAGTACAAGCTTTGCTTAGTTTGGGCTAAATAGTGTTGTGTGAAATGTTCACAAATATTTATTTATTTATTATTATTTATTAGGCGGTTTTGGTTAAAGTTAAGTAACGTTTTTCGGTAAGGCCCTAAACGGATATGTGTAATTTTTGAAATGTCTATAAATTTTATCGAATTTAATAAGCTATACTGGAATCAGAGAGTGTGTCTGCATTTAAGAGAAATTTATTCAATTTGCTGATATCTAAGGCATATTATACATTACAAGAATTTATAAAAGATAAACTGTAATAGTATGAATTAGTTGATTTGCTTATAATTGAATCACTCATACTTATTTTGTTGTAGTTATTTTTATAAAATTGACATTGCATAATGAATTTGTGACATTTTAACGTGATTATTTGACGCTAGTATTTTTTATTTTTTGTTTGTGACATGAGATTTTATTTTATTTTCTTTTTTCTCGTTTCCTAATTTTAAACTCACGTGATATGTATATTGTATAAAATTATTGTATGTTCTCAATGAACTTTGACTGTTGATACTTTAGTTATGTATTATTAAGTAAGATCTAAATTAATGTTACACAGTTGAACAATAAATATATCTGAATCTGAATCTGAATTATTTGTTATATAGGTATAGTTTAACAAGAAGAAATGTTATTATCGTGCAATAATGTTAATCTCACATTGGAATAAAATGCGGCCAGTCGTATACTGTAGGTATGAGCTGATACTACTTATCATTCCGCTACTTATCTCTTGATTGCTGTTACTTTTATCGCTGCGGGTTATCTGCCTTAAGCAATTATCATCTAAATTACCTTTTTATTGTCGACGGGCATTTGACTATAGCTCACTCGACATTAATAGTGTAGTTTAAGATGAAAAGCTCACCTAGAGTTTAAGTGAGCTGTTGTAGTGCTATCTCCCATACAAATATGTAGAATAAAAGTATTTTCTACCCCTAAACATTAACCGATTTTTAAACGACTTCCAAATACGAGTAGAAGGAGGTTCTCAATTCGACTGTATTTTGTTTTGTATGTTTTTTAGCGATTAATTGTTTTTGATGATTCTTTTTTTTTGTTTGGTAGGTAATAACTTAGAGATTGTTTCATATAAATTTTATCAAAATCAGGTACATTGGTTTTTATAACAAAAATAACTGAAAAAATTACGTTCAAGTAAACGATTTGCGTATTTCGAAGTCAGTTTTTTTAAATTATAATTATGATGATTCTTTATTTATCTGATTAATATTATAAATGTCTATGCCTCTACTGTTTGCTTTTTTCTTTCGTTAGAGTTCTAAAGTTCAAAAATTAAAAGAGTAAATTTTGGAAATAATCCGTAGAGGCATAGCCATTAATGGTTCCAAACATATAGAAAAATCAAAATATTTAGAGGTAGAAAACAGTTTTCTCTAGTTGTATATGAAAAAGCGAATGATCGAGATTAATTTGAATATCGAGATTTTAAATCGAGTATTTTGAGATCGAATTAAAAATGAAGAGATACGTAGACGTACAAAAGTCACCGATATAGCACAGCGGATTATCAAGTTGAAGTGGCAGTGGGCAGGGCACATAGCACGTAGAACTGATGGCCTATGGGGCCGAAAGGTTCTCGAGTGGAGACCACGTACCGGCAAGCGCAGCGTAGGAAGAACAGCCACGATGGGCAGATGACCTCATACAAGTGGCGGGAAGACGCTGGATGCAAGCCGCTTCCAATCGGTCTTTTTGGAAATCCATGGGGGAGGCCTATGTCCAGCAGTGAACTTCTTATGGCTGAGATGATGATGATGATTATTTGAATCGTCACGGTTGATTGTCCCGAGAACTAATTTTATGAAACACTGCGAGAAATAAAATTATGAAGAAATCCGTAAATATACGAAAGTCGATTAACAATTTGAAGTGGCAATGGGCAGGGCACATAATATAACACGTAGAACTGATGGCCGATGGGATGGAAAAGTGGACTAGGCACCGGCGAGCGCAGCGTAGCAAGACCAGCCATTAGGTGGACAGAAGGCTTCATATAAGTGACAGGAAAACGCTGGATGCAGGCCGCTTCCAATCAGTTTGTTTGGAAATTCATGAGTGAGGCCTATGTCCAGTGATGGACTTCTTGTGGCTGAGATAATTATAATTCTCAATCAAAATTAACCTACTCAATACGACGATAATAACCTTAAACTTACATGTACTTAAAGGTATACATGTTGGAATTTATGACCGATTTTGAAAAGAAATTGCTCAAATAGAAAGCATATTTTCTGATTATTTCATGTGTAGTTTAATAAATAGTTAAAATGTACTTACCACACCAAAATAAATCCTATCCCACAAATCCGTATAGGTATCGGCCTAGGGCCGACTCCTCACCACACTAAATAATTTTAAATAATCAATCGATATTATGTTAATCTAACAATTCAAGACTAACTAGATAATACGCTGATAATTGAATTAAATAATGGATAACTGCGATACAGTTTGATAAAATAATAAATAAGAATGTAGGTAAAGTGTGACTCTTACACATTCCACTAGATTATTATCATGTTGTAATAAAAGAAAATGGCTTAGATTACATTTTTAATCAAATATAGAAAAAAGATTGTGCAATTCTGACAATATTACAAACATACAGGTCGAATTGATAACCTCCTTTTTTTTTAGTCGGTAAAAAAATGACACCCAATAATCTTTTATACCAACTTCAAAAACACTTCGGCTGTTTTTTTTTTTTTATTATTATTATTTGTTACTACATAACTCTTTTATTTATAAACCGATTTGAAATAGATATATTTCTTCAGTTTGGTCCTATAGAAATTTCATCAAAATCGGTTCAGTAGTTTGGTTTTTACAATAAAATTGAGCATATATGGGTAGGTTGTATGTTTTGAAAATTAGTAATTTTACACAATTCAATGTGCTCTTTCCGAATTTTAACTTTCCACCACAGAATTCGCCCTATTACATAGGCTTTCCACCTTGTAGGTATCTTTCCCGCTTGCGCCGCAAATATGGCACAACTCACATAAGAACAGTTTCGACAGGCAAAAATGTTCCTTTCTGATTCATATTCCAATATGCTGAAAATGAAATTATCAATTAAATTTCCGTGAAGCAGATTTCTACCTCAAGTCGAAAGTTTATGACCAATGTATGTTACCAGTACGGCACTGAAATGATGATATACGGCACTGGTCCCTAACTATGGACCTTATAAAGAAGGTCAAGGTCACGCAACGAGCTATGGCGAGGGATATGCTCGGAATCAGAGAAAAGTTCTCGAGTGGAGACCAGCCACGTGATGTATAGATGACCTCATACGAGTGGCAGGAAGACGCTGGATGCAAGCCGCTTCTAATCGGTCTTTTTGGAAGTCCATGTGGGGCCTACATATGTCCAGCAGTGGACTTATTATGGCTGAGATTATGATGATGATGAAGCAGATTATTATGCTTACGCAGTAGACGAAGCCGCGGGCACAGCTAGTTTTTACTCGACTGCGTAAGAAGGAGGGTTATGTTTTTCGAGTGTATGTATGTATATTTCTTTGACACGCCCTAGAGCCTAAACGGCTTGACCAATTTTGATGTGAGTGGTGTCAATAGATTTGTCTTAATTGTGAGAGTGACACTGGGTACATCTAAATTTAAAAAAATCATAAGATAGGCTGCGAAAACCTCTTTTCTTTTATCGGGTATTTTGGTTTTCTTTTAACATTGATACTTGTTAATAGACATTCTAGTGTCTCAAACCAAAGTTATATCCAATTTAAAAACTTACTCAGTAACGGCGCGATTATACGCAGTCTTCCCCATTTCCCTATCCAAATGTTGACTCTCCCCGCAATTTCCCAGCTAAACAATAAATTTCCTCACAGACGCGACGTCTCATTTCCCGACTCAAGGGGAAAACTTCAATTTTACAAGCTGTTTCTTTGTTTTGACGACAATGATTGTGTTATGTTACTTTTATTTCCATTTTGATGATTGTTTTCATTAATTTCTCCCCGAAGAGGCAATCAAGTTCTGCAAAGTTTACTTTAATAAATAATATTGTGGTATCTTTACTTTTCAAGTATAACCTTTATGGTGTATGTTATTGAATAATTATCAGAAAACACCTGGTTATAGTTATTTCCAGTTATTCTAAATGGACATTATTCTGCTATGGTATATAGAGCTGCAAAGTATAGTCAAGGTAAAATAAACTAAACGGATTTTTTACCATCTATATGAATTCTTGGTGGCCAAATTCGAAATAAAATATTTTTCATTTTTTCATTTTCAAATTCAACGTGGCCAATTTTTGTGTGTTGTTGTTAAATTTACATATTTTTGTGAATATCATAGACTTCTTATGATACTAATCTTATACTAAAAGCCATATAAATTGAACCCTAATAATTTAAAAGTTACGAATGACGATCATACGTAGAACTCAAACCATTATGAATCCTAGGCCTGGGGTTAATAAACTTTTAAAGTTAATTGTAAAACCAGTTTAGTTTCAGTACATAAATAAAACCGGACAAGTGCGAGTCGAACTCGCCCACCGAAGGTTCCGTACAAACTAGTAGATAAAAGGAAGAAATCATTTTTAGGGTTCCGTACCCAAAGGGTAAAAACGGAACCCTATTACTGAGATTTCGCTGTCTGTCCGTCCGTCCGTCCATCCGTCCGTCTGTCACCAGGCTGTATCTGATGAATCGTGATAGTTAGAGAGTTGAAATTTTTACAGATGATGTATTTCTGTTGCCGCTATAACAACAAATACTTAAAAACAGAATAAAATAAATATTTAAGTGGGCTCCCATACAACAAACGAGATTTTTTTGCTCGGTTTTGATCGATATTGATAACGACAACAGGTAAACGCTTGAAAGAATCACAGAATATTGAGTTATATTATTCACTTTTTTTTTATACATGATAGATCTACGATTGACCATCAACTCGCATGATGTTAAGCGACTGTGTGACCGAGGATGGAGAAAAATAGTATTTAAGGGGGCTCCCATACAACAAACACTTGGCCGGTTTTATTTTTTTATATTTTCCTTCATAATCCGAAAAATATACATTGTAAAAATATTTAAAACTCTGTTTTAGCTTATGCTAATGAAGCTCTTTCATATGATACCCCACATGATACGGTTAATTCACATAAAATTTGGACCCTCATTCCTTGCATAAAAACACTATTTTTTGTGGTTTAATTAAAAATGTCCAGTTTTCGGATTTTTTCCTATATGCGTACCTACTATAACACAATGCTTCTTGCCAAATTTCATAGTTCTAGGTCAACGGGAAGTACCCCATAGGTTTTGATTCCCTTGTGAGTGTCGAAATGTGCGTATTTTACGACATATTCGGCTACGATACATTGCGGTTTTTTTTACAAAAACTGATAATTTTATTTTTCTTTCTGCAGCAAGAGACTATAGATCTGCATATATGGTTTTAATTTCAACTCGATACCTTACGCGTTCCCGAGATAATAGATCTTGACACCCGGACGGACGGACAGACGGACAGAGAGACAACAAAGTGATCCTATAAGGGTTCCGTTTTTTCCTTTTGAGGTACGGAACCCTAAAAATTTACTAAAGACCTTATTCATATACAATCACGTCTTTTATCTATTGAAATAGGCACGCTTTATAGCACAATGTTACCAAAAAATACCTATTTAATAGTGAAAAGATTCTATCAGAATATCCGTCGTCAATAGGTCCGTCAACAGAATGTATTAGATTCCATTGGAAATGGAACGTATTCCCAGCATGGAGTAGTTT
The DNA here is from genome assembly GCA_947563715.1 of Lycia hirtaria. NCBI lineage: Eukaryota > Metazoa > Arthropoda > Insecta > Lepidoptera > Geometridae > Lycia > Lycia hirtaria. Next base: position 27,024,990 of record OX387381.1, on the reverse strand, counting down.
CTCTGACACGACACTGTCCGGCTCGGAAGCGTCCCACTCACGGGCCGGAAGCTGCCCTTGGCCCGTATGTGAGATACGTCTCATAAGGTATAACTACACTCCTCACGAAGCGAAGCGATACTGCAGATTTCTTCCTTTAAGAAAAATAGTATCAATTTTTATAGTAAATTTCAAAAATGGAGGAGATTCTCTGTTTGTACTTATTTACATATTATGTATATGTATAATGATTATGTTAGAAAAGGGGGTAATATACCTCACTGATTACGCTACACAGTTTCAGTAACTTCGATTCAACAGTTCAATGATTTTTTAAATGACAAATTTTAATTTTATTTGACATTATGTGTATCTTTTATTGCTTCTGCTTTGTCATATTTTATATATTTTTGGTTTGTGTATTAATCTAATAACAAATAATAATTATTATTATTTTTTAATTTTTCGCATGTGCATGATGCTGTCTACCTGACATTTGTACGCCTAATCGGCACAACATGATTTTAAGCGACTAAATTTAGTGTAACATCTTTTATGCACTTGTTGTATAAAATTCTCGTGTTGTATGCAAATAAATTATCTTTATCTTTATCTTTATCGGTTCAGCATTTTTTTTGATCAAGTAAAATATAATATGAAATTTGATCGCGTGCATTTCAGCTTAAATTGCTTTTATAATAGTCTTATAATTTCAACAATATCAAACATGATGACCAATAATTATAAAAGCATAAGTAACTTGTCTCCCTGTCTTCCTTACAGTACTGCCGACATATTTTCATCATCTTGAATATTATGATTTTAACACCTCGCGGATGAAATCACAATCTTCAGATGTATACAAAATAAAATTAATTCAGTTGAGTAGTTTTTTTGATAAATACTCTCGAAAAACATTACCCTCCTTCTTTCACAGTTGGTTAAAAAAGAGCTCTACTCAACATTGCGAGAACCCTAACACACGTATAATTTGTCCTCCTAATATAGCTTCTACTAGCATACCGTAGCAAACCTGTGCCAGTGGTGTCTTACCTTTAGTACTCAATCAGCTCCCAGCTTTCGAAGAAATGTGATTGGAATTTTTCACAAGGTTTCGTAGGAAATCACAAAAGTGCACTGCGAATTCCATTTTAATATTCCAACTTTGTTTTGATCTCGGACTCTTTTTACAGTAAGAATTATTGCACGTGTTTTTAGGACTTTTGAGCCGAAATCAAGCATAAATGAAAGTAAATATAATCTAATGTGATAAATCCTCACAAACAGCAGGAAGACGCTGGTTTCAAGCTGGTTACAAACGGTCTTTCGGAATCCACGGGAAAGTTCTATATCCAGCAGTGGACTTCTTATGGCTGATATGATAATGTAATAAGTAGATACAATCATATAACATCAAAAATATATTTGTTGGATTACAAGAAGTAAAGGAAAAGGAAAGAAAAGAAAAGGAAGGAAGGATTTTGCTGTTCAAGAAGGAGTAAAAATTGACGTATACGTGTTTATTTTTATATGTACATTGCTACGTAACTTTTTTGGCTACACGACTGCATCTTTAAATATTCATTTTCGATGTGCGAGATCGTTTAGGGACACAAGGACCAGTGACAGTGACCCAAAAAAGTCCCCTAGATATTGTTAGATTTGTATTTTCCGAAACTGACTGGCTGACCGACAACACAACCTAAGCCGTTGGTTCTAGGTGCCTACATGAAATTTGTAGCCTTACCCTTTTTCTAGGACAGTTACGTAAAATAAAACCGGACCAAGTGCGAGTCGGACTCGCGCACGAAGAGTTCCGTACCATTATCTATAAATACGGCAAAAAATCATGTCTGTTGTATTTTTTTTTTTTTTTTTACCTTTTTTTAACCCTTATTTTTTTTAATTTTTTTTTAATTTTTTTTTTTAAACTGAATATAAAACTTAATATTCTATGAATATTTCAAGCGTCTACCTGTTGCCGTTATCAGTATCGAGCAAAAACGAGCAAAAAAATCACGTTTGTTGTATGGGAGCCCCCTTAAATATTTATTTTATTCTGTTTTTTAGTATTTGTTGTTATAGTGGCAACAGAAATACCTACATCATCTTTGAAAATTTCAACTCTCTAACTATTACGGTTCATGAGATACAGCCTGGTGACAGACGGACGGACGGACAGACAGCGAAGTCTCAGTAATAGGGTCGCGTTTTACCTTTTGGGTACGGAACCCTAAAAAAACAACAAATGCTTTAATTATAACACAACGACATGCAACACAGATTTGTCGCAATAACTACGCTCGAAATTACAATTTTCGTAACAGCACATTTCATGTTGTTCTTTCTTTCTACACGCGATTGGCCTCCTTACCTCTAGCTCGTTGAGAACAATGTACCCAACATTACGCCGGGTGACGGCTAGAATTAATAATTAAATAGGTCCGTACAACGTAACAGTGTCGTAAATCCAACACTTTCTCGGCCTGATTCTGACGAGTATTACGTATTACACTTTCTTACTTGCATACGAATTATGGTCACCTTTTTCTTTAGGTAGTAAATTTTATTACTAAGGCTAGTCACATCACGAAATATAAAAGTATAATTACAATTTATTTAGTATTTACTAGTTTTTACACGCAATTCAATTTTCAAGGCTAGAGTGAATAGATATCTTCTAGATCGACGAGCTCCATCCTCGGCCACACCCTCGCATAATATCAGGCGAGCTGGTGGTCAATCATAGATCTATAATGTATAAAAAAAAACGCTTGATTCGAATTTACCCATAATATGGGTAGTTCCAAGGTACTCATCATCATCATCTCAGGCACAAGAAGTTCACTGCTGGACATAAGCCCCAAAGACAAGACTTGATAGATCTCTTGATGGTCATCTGTCTATTTTGTGGCTGGTCTTCATACGCTAAGCTTGTCGGTGCGTGGTCTCCACTCGAGAACTTTCTGCCCCATCGGCCATCAGTTCTACATGCTATGTGCCCAGCCCACTGCCACTTCAACCAATAGATACTAGGTACCCAATTGGTATAAGGAACCCAATAGGTATTAGGAACCCAATAGGTATTAGGAACCCAATAGGTATTAGGAACCCAATAGGTATTAGGTACCCAATAGATATTAGGTACCCAATATGTATTAGGTACCCAATAGGTATTAGGTACCCAATAGGTATTAGGTACCCAATAGGTATATACGAGTATATACTGTTGTGACAAAAATGGTTTTGGAAAAATATAGTCGTCTCAAAATTCGAGCTGCAAATTGCAACACTGGTGATGTATGTACTCGAGATAAAACCTTGATTTTTACTTTTGAACAGAATCAGAACTTGGGGATTAAGAAGGGACAGAACCTAATCTGACAGGAGGTTTACCAGACGCTTAGGTTTAGTATTCAATTGACCTAGACCTGACAGACATTTTATACAGGGTAGGATGGGTAGGTACTAGATACTAAAGTATTTATAGTGCATTTATTGACCAAGAATTTTTTATCCCATACACATTTTATCAAAATCGGTTTAGTACTTTGGTGTTTATAACAAAATACCTGCGAATACCTAAAAACGAATTGCGTATTTTGAAGTCGGATTTTTTCAGTTTTTTTTCAAACATTGTCATTTTCAATGTCAATAAAAAAATCAATATCGATATAATTTATTGTTAATGTATAGATGTACACATTGTAGGTGAACTTAATAAATAAAAAAAATATTTGTTTTTACTATTGAGTGTCAATGTGTTCAATTTTTTCTAATAATAATTCAAATCTACTCTCGCAAAAATAAAAATAAAAAGTTTTTCGTAACCTCCAATGAAAAGTTCATTGGAGGTTACGAAAAAGGTTACGAAGCCAGTGGCTTAGGCTATAGATACGTTCTCTGTTTTGTTAGTCACTCAGTGAATGACTCAAGACTAACCCTAGTACGTACCTAGACGTAAAATGTAGACCCTTGTATAGGTATGATGAATCGTAGCGACGTCAAACCTACTTGTATTTCGTTCGTCACACGCAATGTTTCAGGTGCCCATGTTATAAAGTTATAATGTTATCTACTTTTAAAATACCGTTTATGAAATATTCCGTAATCCGTTTTAAATAAAAAACTACGGGTCACTCACGTCTGTTTTAAGCAGAAAAAACCGACTATAGTTTCAACCGCATTCGGCGGCATTTTTCAAAGGAGCAGTGCTAACGTCACTCTCGGTCGGAAATGGTCGGTCAATGTGTGAAAACCACGTTAGTTTCCATTGAATATTTAATCCGGTTTGGTATTTTATTGAGTTCCTGATATTTCCACCATGTTTATGAAGTCTGAATTTATTACGTCAAATTTTATTTTTGGAATAGGTTTTTTTTTAATTGAGAGGATATACTTTAAATTGGTATCATCTAAATTTCAGCAAAATCGGTTAAGTATTTCGGTTTATAAAATAAAATAATTGAAAAGAATATCTCATCCAAGTAAACGGAATTACATATTATGTAGTCGTTTCTGTTTTTAAAGTACAAGTACATTAAGCAATTATAACTAGCCCCATTCCGCGACTTTACTCGCGATTGACAACAACACCTACAATGAAGGCACCACAAAGTTCATACTCTGTGGAAGGCACCCATCATATTTCGTGTCTCTCTCTAATAATAGTGTTTTAGGCCACCAAACTCAGTCACATAAGACAATCTCTTCACACGTACAAAATATAAATCAAAATATAAGACTTCCTAAAACAAAATATATTTTTAATTATACAATAGGTACGAATTTTAAGAAAAATTAAACAAAAAAATATTAAACAAGGGATGGCAATCATTTTTATATCCTTTTTATATCATTTTTAATATCCTTTCAACAAATATCCACATGTAGTAGTACCTACTATCTGGATGCCTAAACTACATAAAATCAGTGAGGGAAAACAGGCTATAAATTAATTTCGGCCACAGCTACAGATGCCATGTGTGGATTGCTATGACTCACGCGTCAGGATAGTGATCTAATTGCAATCAGTCTCTACTGTTGACAGGTCATAGACCTAATAATATTATCTGATTACATATTTCTTTTTATTGAGCAAAGAGTTTGAATGCGTCAGGCATCATAATTCTTTTTTAAGATTTGGGCGTTGTTACCCGCCTTCAAAAAAGGAGGAAGTTCAAAAAGGAGGAAGTTATCAATTCTTTTGTTTTTTTTAATGTTTGTTACCGCATAACTTCGTCATATATCGTTATCATTTATTATTTGATTATTTAGTTTTTTTTTTTAGTTTATAACGATATACATTCAGATAGGTCCCAATAGAAATGTAATCGAAATAGATTCAGTAGTTTGATTTTATAACAAAATAACTGGAAATAATATCTTCCAAGTAAAAGAATTTTTTACATTTTGAAGTTGGGTGTTTCAGTTTAAACTATAATGGTTGTGTACAATATATTATGTACTTATCTGATTCTTCATCATCAGTATATCAGCCACAAAATGCCCACTGTTGGGTATAGGCTTGCCCACGGGCTTACAAAAAGACCAATTGGAAGCGGCCTACAACCATCGTCTTTATTCCACTTGTACGAAGTCTGTTTATATAATAGGGTCGTTACGCGCGGTCGGTCACGCTGCGCTAGCCGATATGCGGTCTCTACTCAAGAACTTTCTGGTCCCATCAGCCTCTAATTCTGCGTGATGGGCCACTGCCACTTCAACTATCTAATTACCTACCTTCATTTATTTACATACATAAACCAAGTTATTCAATCAAGTAACAATAAAGTATGAGCCAAAGTGGCCCTCTTATCAGCGCATTCGGATATAATTATAGCTTAAAAAACTGAAGCAACCGACTTCTCATGGATGCCATTGTCAGAACTGGACCAAATTGAAATGGGACTATAGCCACATACATACAAACAAACTATGTATGTTTGTTTGTATGTATGTATGTGAACTCGAAAAATATAACTCTTACGCAGTCGGGTAAAAAGGAAGAACGTTTGTCGTAGGAATATACTGTCCTAAATATAGAAATTGGATGACCATACAAAATTAGGACGGACAGAACGAAACAAGGGTTATGTGGGTTATGGGCTACGGGACCTTAATTATAAATTAACAGTTACTTACCTGTTGGTTGATAATTTGATGCTTCGTTCTTACGGAATTCGTTCATAATGAAACCTAGTTTATGATTAGGAAATACGCAAATAATCTAATACTAATCAAATAATGTAATAATTGGTATCAACATAAATACTATTTGAAATAATAGTACCTAACACGATACTGCTACTGTCTTTATGGGTAACTTTGACTCCTCGTCATACATTGTACATACATGCATTTTCCCCCCAAAAGATTATTGGTTAAATTACTTAATTGATTAATTATCAGTCATTTTGAATATTCTTTTGGGAAAAATCAAGAACCTTCAAAACAGGCTATGTAAAATATGATAGTATTAAAAAGATTTTAAAAATATTGCAGTTTTGTACCACAGAGCTCCGTACTAAGGAGATATTCTAAGAGAAATAATGTTGAAATCGTTAAGATCGTGTATAAGTATTTGAAACACACAATGGGCGCACGAGACAGCCCTTAAAATAATAATATTACCCATTCAGTTTTAAAAACAAAGTCCTCTTTTATTCTGTGACGAGCTTCGCCTCCATATTTTCATCTCGGTGGAGAACTTCAGCGCTAACGAGCGAGTGTTCATTCATTATGGCACAATTCACATCGCAACCAAAGTTACCTAATTAAGTTACACAGAATACGTTGTACAGGTTTTGGTTAGATTTAGCTCACGTAGTATAAGGTATCTTTACAGATTTCGGTGTATTTCAATAAATATCGGCAAAAATCGTTGTGCATTTCAATTGCCTTGTTTGAGGTTAAGGAGCTTAACTGCCGCTTAGATTTGTAGTTTATTGTCGTATGTTTCATTTTCAGTAGGTTTAGAATAAGAAATAAGGGGATTAGAATTATTTTTTTGTGTTGGCTGTTAACTTCACAAAAAAGTCATCTTAATTTGGTCGGATTATATGGCAACTTTACACCGGTTAAATTAAATCAATACTTTTGAATTATTATTTCAACACAAACACAGTGCGCACATTTTTTTTAACTGACTTTTCTTACTTTTCTTTTCTTAATTTTCTTACTGACTGTTACAGTATACGCCCGGGAAAGGCGCAGCATAGTAGGTACATTGAAACAATATATTTATCTGGAGAGCCAAAGTGACTTTCGCCTTTCTCAAAAAGGGTGTTATTTATTGAAATTAAATTAAAATAACTATAGTTCACAAAGTGAACATATTTCCTGTTAGAAAACTGTACCCAGCTACACAGGCTCTAATGAGATCTAGCGCTGGGCCCAGAGAATCTAAATGGTATAACATCAAAATCAGTCAAGCCGTTTAAGCTGTAGGCGATCATAAAGAAACACATATATACACATACATACCTACATACATACATACATACGTGCATACATACAAACAATGAGCCCGATTTGTTATAAGTTTATTTATTACTGTAAATTACCATATACCGTATGTATAGATAATCTAGCTTCCAAAAAAAGGTCAAATCGAACCTCTTTGATATTTAATTAGTGAGGAATTGTTAAAAAAAAAAAAAAAAAAAAAAACGTATCAAGCGTAACGAAATCGTAAGTCTACCAAAAACTGCTTTTCTGCAGTCAGTCTTAGATACTTGTTTTCACCGAGTGATTAAGTCATGAATAAGATACCAAAAATCATAAGCTCCCTATAAAGTAAAACTGACTTTTGCCATTGGCATAGGTACGTGTGAACGCCGTTTCTGGATTGAATCATCGGTCCACAGCTTTGCGTAAAATAAATGCACCATATTCTAATTTAATTACATCCTTATAATAAATACCTGGGCGACAGAGCTCCACTCGGTTTTTTATGACTGAAAATACGAGCAAACCCGGGTTCACTAAAAATGAAACCTAGCAAGATCGATTTATCGTCCCCTAATCTAACTACAAACCAAATTTCATTAAAATTGTTGGAGCCGTTTCCGAGATTCAGATTATATATATTATAAAAATTGCTCGTTTAAAGGTATTATGAGTAGATATGCACTTTCATATATGTACATGTATTGTTTGTTGCAGTTTGTGCCGCCGCCTGAACTGGACTCTTACTGAAGTAGCGCCGCGCGTTAGAAGTGATAAGACGTATACAAGAGAATACGCATGTAGCGACTACTCAAGATAACTTGTGCTCTATTGCGTCATGACTCCATTAAGCACTCCATGCTTTCGATGTGAATATTACCTAATCCTCGCAAACGAGTGGTAAAGTAATACAATTAACGACTCCCTACCGTCCAATTCACCCGGAAACGTGTCGGGTAGGGTTATTGAATTATCAGCCAGCATGACCCGAATTATATCTTATTGGACATGGAACACTAATGCGCCTGCCTCACTAAGCTGCGTATCCACTCGCGGTCCACTCCGATGGTCTCTGTAACTGCTCCGGTGGCCGTACTCTACCACAAGCGTCCTCAAGCAGTCATATTTCAATATTAATTTGACTTTTGTCTCACTTTTTCTACAGCCTCATCACTCAGTTTCATTGAAAAAATTGGTACCGGTGAACCTGAACGTAATAATATTTACATTCAGAACAGCAGCTTGAACAACGTAAAAATACTAAAGTTACATAACATTGTAATAACCCATTACTTCGAAGCGTTTACTAAAATTGATCTGAACTTTTCGTGCTGGTGCCGAAACATAATTTACACGCAAACATACATGAATAACTGGTAGTAAATAGGCTATTAGAAATAACTGCCAGCTTCCTGAAGAATATTTTAAATTATTGTGTTTGTCCACATAGTTATTAGGTATAAGACATCATATAAAGCCACCGGCAAGCGCAGCGTAGGAAGACCAGCTACAAGGTGGACAGAAGATATCATACAAGTGGCAGGAAAACGCTGGATGCAGGCCGCTTCCAACCGGTCTTTTAGGAAATCCATGAGGGAGGCCTATGTCCAGTCTAGGTCTAGGACTTCTTGTGGCTGAGATGATGATGATAATGATTATTAATCACAAATGATGAATGAAGGCGCTGAAACGTGGTCACTCAAAGTTATGCAAATAGCCATGGAGAGGATTATGCTTGAAGTATTTCTGCGAGATACTGACTAGTGGCAGTGAGTATACAGCACGCAGAACTGAAGGGTTGAAAAGACGACGTAGACAGACGACCTGACAATGGCATGCATGAGAAGTCGATTGCTTCAGTTTCTTAAAATATAATTATTTTAGTTTGACGAACCACATACTCACATTTTACCATTCGGCGATTCGAAATAAATAAATGTAAAAAAATATTGAAACATCTAGTTATGAACACGATTGTTCAGTCAATGTACAAAACGAGAGCAATTCATCAACATACCCCAACAAAACGTAACCTTCGCTGCGGTAACAATACTACAACTCATTTATATTTTTTTACGTGACATCTAACCACTTTACCGTTCAAGAACAAAACTCAGCCTTAACCTTAATGCAGAAGAGTTTAAAATGAAAACTAGTAAAGTAAACTCGATGAGTTATTTAGTGCAGTAGATAGAATCTACGTAGCAGCTATTAAAGGTGGTATTTTGTTAGTTACGCTTTAAGTGGGTCACAAAGGAGAGTGCTGGCGTCTAGTTATGTAAATTGAGTACTCTTCGTGACTAACTGAGCTGCTGAATAGGTAATAGGGCTGCACGAAATTGTAGTGCATAGGATTTCCGGTGACGATACAAGGTTATGATTGAGTTAGGCAAACGAAGCTGAGATGTACAGACGACTGACTGTATTTAAAAGTAGATATGAATTTGAAACGTAGGTTATAACTGACTTTTTTAAGTTGATAGGTATTTCAAGAAAGTAACTTGAGATGTACTGGCAGGTTTTTAGATTTTTTTTATTGCAATTCTTTCCGTAAACAAGCAGATGGTTCGCTAACCGTCGTCTATGAACAACTGCAACACTACTGGTGTCTTTTTGAAGATGCTCTTCGTAGAAACTCGGCGGAAACACTGTGTAACATGTTAATACGGTTTTAGTTGTTTGATTCGATAACTTGATGTTCTACATTTCTACGAATAAAATAATGTTATGCTGTATCGTAAATGGCTATTTGCAAATCTGGTACAATTCGTTGAAACGTCTTTTTATATCCCAAATTAATTCTACGAAAGTGTAGAATTTAATCGTTTGGTACGGAACTTAGGGACATCTACAATGTATGGGTGGTAGTGAGCCGAATTTTACTTGTGCTGTATTAGAATGGTGACAGCAATATAAGGTCATATAGTTCTAGTGCACATTCTTTAAAATGAATTCTGTAGAAGATTGATAGATTAGTTCCCTAACGGCGGTGTTCCAAACTAAGCAGTTTCTTAGCTACTAACTTATCGTCGCCTATGAGTCGAGCACGTCGCTCTACCGATTCCAAAGCAAAGCATTTTTTGAAATTGGACAATCTCACTAGCTCATCACAGTCATTTAAGTTCGTAGAGTGCATCTCTAATAATTATATACGATTGTGCAAGAGAGAGCGCCCTAGTATACTACCTCGACTTGATGAACAGAGTGGTCACCGTTCAATGGTAACTTTTGTGAGTAATATTCTTACGTACTATATCAAGATATTTTCAGACGTCACAAGCCTCCAAGTGGTATCGCTAACAAGCTACGCGGGATTTCCCAGGCATTGTTTTCTTTAGCGAGTTCAACAGCCACCACATGTGTGATGAATAAATTTTAATTTATTCCGCATGAACGAGCAGTATTTGACTCTGTTTCGAGTACCAATGTGAGACAATGTCAAGGTTTTGTCTAGCATTCCGTGCCTAAATTAGCGTTAAAATGTGGAACTGTCATGTTTATTTTAACACTTGTACAAAATCTATGCAAACTAATGCTTATTGACAAAAATCTGAAACTAACCGTGAAAAATTAGTTAAAGAACCAGAGCAGTGGCAGGCAGCGGTTTTGCGATGATTATATGCATATCCTTTTTTTTTTTTATACACTATAGATCTACAATTGACCACCAACTCGCCTGATGTTAAGCGACGGTGTGGCCGAGGATGAAGCTCGTCGATCTAGAAGATATCTATTCACTCTAGCCTTGAAAATTCCAAGATTGTAGGTCTCAAGAAACAAAGACGGCGGCAACGAATTCCATTCTTGTGCTGTACGCAACAGGAATGTGGATCGATATCGCTGAGTACGGATTTTTGGCATTTCAACGAGAAATGGGTGGTAATTCGCCGATTTTCTGCTAGTCCTGTAGTGAAATGGGGAGGGTGGAATTAGGTCGTGAAGCTCTTGCGCACATTCCCCGAAATGAATCGTGTAGAAAATAGACAGACATGCTACTTTACGGCGGTGCTCGAGCCTAAGTAGCTTCTTGGCAGCTAGTTTCTCGTCACCGATTAACCTCACAGCTCGCCGGTCCACTGATTCTAAAGCTTCCAGCTGATACTTGGCTGATCCATCAAAAAGGTGGCAGCAGTACTCCATACACGATCGGACCTGTGCTTGATATATAAGTATATGAAGCAGTTGTCCAGGTGAGAAGTATCGCCTAACCTTATTAATGATGCCAAGCTTTTTACTAGCCAGTTTAGTCTTAGATTCAAGGTAGCCCTTAAAGTTCATTGTTGGGGTTAACGTGAGTCCAAGCAGTTCAAGACGGTCTGTCAATGATAAGATAAGAAGACAAGAATAAGAAGAGGCATTGATTTCCTTACAAGCGCTGAAGTAACTTAAGACTTAAGACTTTTTTCGTGCTTATAATTTTACAATAAATGAAGGAACTGCAAATGATACCAAAAGCAAAATTATAACCTAAACACGTTCACGGAATTGAAGTAAACGTATCAACTGCTATTAAATAATCGAAGCACGTGCGTGTTTGTTGTTCTTGCGTTGCATTGTACATACATATATATATACATACGTGAATCAACACCATGATACTTAATATAGTATTATAAACATATCTACTTGTTGACATCATTCCATTGTTTAAGAATTAGTAGCTATTTTTTAACCGACTTCCAAAAAGAAAGAAGTTATCAATTCGGTCTGTATGTTTCTTTTTGTATTTGGTCCGTCAGACGATATAGGGGTTATGTATATTTAAGGCAATCCTCTAACGTTTGGTGCGCCGTATCCTCGCTGCAGCTGCAGTGGTGGCCATGGCGGTCGTGGGTTCCATCCAGAAGGGAACCGACGATGAACGCGTACCCACACTATACCTAACACATATACTTTCAACCGTGCTCAGAAAGTACCTATACAAACTGGAAGGTATCGAACCGCGCGCCCTGTCATATCAGTCCTCTAGGACAGGTTGGACAGCCTCCACGGTCCAAAGCTGTTTAGCCTGGAACAAAGTAGAGAGTCTATCGATCTTCTACAGGATTCGATTTGGAAGATATACATCAAAGCTGATACGATCTCATGTTACTGTTCACTTTCTATTAGAAGGCAAGTAGAAAATCAGCCCACTGCCAGCCATATAATGTGGATTTTCCCAAAGTTCGTACTTAACAGTTTAATTCTACGGTCGTTTAATTCTACGGTCTAGAGACAACGAAGGAATGGAACGAATTGCCGGCTTCCTTGTTCTAATGCTGGGGCCACACTAAGGTCAACGTCAAAGGAAACGTCAATGCCTATCATAGTAATAAATATTGCGTTAATTATTAACGCGATAAAGTGAGTGGTTACACTTGAACGGTCAACGTGAATGCCTATTCTCGGCGATCCCGTCGCCCTCACGGTACACACTGACAATATATAGTGTGGCCGCTTCACCCTTTAATTCTCGCGTTAATCTCTTTGATGTACCGTCACTTGAGTTATCGGCTAAGGGTAAACGGCAATGTGAATGCCGTTGTCAAATTATCGCGTTGAGTCGTGGCCACACTTACGTTAAACGTCAATCATCGTGATAATTAACGGCATTACCCGATAGTGTGGCCCGAGCATTATGCTGGGGCCACACTAAGGTTAACGTCAAGGGTAACGTCAATACCTATCATCGCGATAAATATTGCGTTAATTATTAACGTGAGTGGCTACACTTGAACGGTCAACGTGAATGCCCATTCTTGGCGATAAAATTGGCGCTGAATTCCTAGAATTCCTTGAACGGCAATGTGAATGTCGTTGTCAAATTATCGCGTTGAGTCGTGGCCACACTTACGTTAAACGTCAATCATCGTGATAATTAACGGCATTACCCGAGCATAACAGATACAATGTCAAGGTTGTCTAGAAGAGATGCGATTAGACTGGTTTTTAGCCAGTTTTTTACATGTATATGTTGTTAATAATTTTGGGGTCATTAAAATAACATTGATTGAATAAATTGACATTCAATCAATGTTATTTTAATGACACCCCAAAAATTATATTATCATGTCATATTTTGTCTTGTAACACATCATCGCTTTCAAATAAACGATTAGTGGTGGTCAAACGCGGATTAATTCGATATGAAATAATCTCTGCATTTGGGCAACCGATTCTAAAAAAACGTTGACAGAGACCGGGCTCAGTTTGCAATCGACATTATGCATCATCAGTAGAACCTCAGGGTAATTGAGGTGGCATGATGGTGCTATAACGTTTACATTGCGCTTGGGACGGTCGGCGGTCACGAGAGCTATTTGTGAAGGTCTCTACATCTCGTCTTGAAGTCATCAACATGGATTTCCTTGAAAATTACTTATAAATTAATTATTTAATTACCCGAGTGAGCGAAGGAAGCAAAGATAACTACATCAACTGGCAAAATTTTCTTTGATCTGTCCGGATATTAGTGATTGCGTACGGGTCGTATTTTTCAACCAATCTTGACGAATCTTGGTATACAGGTTCTATAGTTTCATACAAAACTCTTACAAAACGCTCGATACTCAACTTTGAACAGGAATATTAGCAATATAGGTACGTCTCAAGCACCCTTTTTTTACAAAGTCGAACCCAGATGTAAAACGGACAATTTAAAATTTAAAATAGGACGTTCAGCGCTTAGCCCCATGGGTTGATCTCTCTGTAATTCCAATATAAATTTTAATTCCAGGCCGAAATATCGCTACCCCCATTTAGGATTTTTTTCTGTTAGGTATTATGGCGTCCAAGTCCGTCCGTCCGTCCTCGTCTCTTTTATTGAACCCGTGCGATTGAGCATTTGCCAGTGGCATGTAGTTATGTTTAAAAAACCCAATATGTCTCATCACAATTGCCAAAAGAAGAAAGAATTGAATCTTAAGAAAATGTTTAGTCAAAAGAAAGAAAAAAGCAGATTGGCAGAGAGATGAATCCAATGGAATATCTTGGCTGGGGCAAATATACTAAAAACACCTATTTTTATAACTCACTGGTCAGAATGTGTCGCCAATATAACGATCTCTTATTTATTATAGCTCGATAGATATACTTAATTGTAAATTATTGAAATTTATAGCCAATTTTAGATTAGCAACGTTGCTGATATGGCTTGCGAGCGATAACAGCATTGTTGTTTTTCTAACTTCCTTTCCCTATTACTAAGTAACTGTTATAATTCCTTTTTGTTATGTACGTACTTTAACATTCTAAAATAATTTGAGAAGTACTGCATTTATTTTGTTATTGCTGTGTACACATGTCTAGGAATACAATCTAGTTCAAAGTTTTTATCGTATTTATAAAGTTAATGTACCAATTATATTTTGTTTTGTGTGCCTAAATAAACAGTAAAATGAAATAAATAAACAAATTTAGAGGTTCGTGTATATAAAAGTCGTTTAAAGTTTCATATACAGTGTAAAGAAGAGAAGAAGAATTATTTTGGGAGTGAATACTTTTGAATAAACAAAAGAAGTCCAGATAAAGCGGCGGGCTTATAATATGGAATAGGCTACCGAAGTGTTGATTATATGGTAATGCAGTCTTTTACAAAGATTGTACAGCTATAGTGAGATTGTGTGGATCACGTCGATCACGCCTTTGGACCTCTGGGACAAATTAACATCCTTATGCATTAGGCGTCTAAGACGGGCACGGTGACGGGTCCCAAATGTCCAAATCGAAAATGAAACGTGACCAGTAGAAGGAAATGAGGATGGGGGACCCAGCAGTGGAATCTAATATGTTAAAAAAGTATACTAAGGTAGGTAGGCATATAATATGAGTGTCTTTAAGTATCCAATAAGTCGTTGCCGCCTTCTATGTTTCCTGAGAACTACAATCTTGGAATTTAAAAGCCAGAGTGAATAGATGTGTACCGCATAGGAGTGGAACTCTACTTATATTTCATAGACATGCCAAATTCCGTACTGAGCGATATCGGTCGACGTTCTTGATCCGTATTGCAAGCTTCTTTGCCACCATCTTTGTTTCCTGAGAACTACAATCTTGGAATTTTCAAGGCTAGAGTCTTCTAGATCGAACAGCTCCATTCTCGGCCACACTGTCACTTAACATCAGACGGGTTGGTGGTCAACCGTAGATTAGAAATAGAATAGACAGCGATATAGCAGTCAGCCGTAAGCCTATGGCCACAGTTTAAATATAGATTTCTTAATTTAGACAGACTAATACTACCGAGAGGTAGACACAGTTAAAATGTACGTCTGTAGAACGGGGTCGGTGCCAGTAAGGCCCAACATACTTTTACTTTGCAATGCAGGTACCTACTCTGCAGAACGTTTTACGAGTACCTACTTACCTACTCACTTGTTTCGTGATGTGACATAACTTGGTTGCCGTAATGTGGTTACCCTTGGTTACGCATTTACTATCATCATCATAATAATTAGCTCTTTTTATTACAAATTTTATTTACTTGTCTCGTGAGTAGGGGTCAAATATTGCAATTGAATTTAAGCCGGATATTTCCAACTGCTGTTGACTTTTGCTGCTGAAAGCTGATTTTGAAACCCTCTCGCTGCCCAGCCTCCGTGTTATTGACGGAAGGCACCGGATCATCAGCATGACCGATGTCAACCTATTTGCCGGATGCAACACCGAGAATGTCTTCTTTTTCTTTGTCTTTGCTACAACTTCTGCAAAGGCACGTCGTTGCCTTCTCGAGGTTCATGTATCTGGGTTATCAGACCCACAAATTTGACCACTCACTACCTTATTTTTAAGCTTCCATACTAAGGATGCGGGAGCCTATTCGTGAGGCTACGGTGCCTGTTTATCTGTCGGAAGCCTCAGTGTGCGAGTGAAACTCGTACTTTGCCGAATTAATTTTATTAAGTACTCCAATAAGGTTACAAGGCGAAGGTATTCCTTCGCAGGGCCGGCTCGCTTGCGCTCTCGTTCGGCATATTTATTGACAGATTACTTCCACTCAAAAGTCGATCATTGTTGCCCAAACGGTTTCGTCTGCAGACACCACGCTTGGCAAATACAAATTCGGTCGCGCGGCCAATACTCTTTGTAAGAAGCGTAAAGTCATAATCCACCAGGATAGCTATGTTCAGATTGCCAGACTTCACCTCACGAATTGGTATACAGATTTCCTCATGATATTTTTCTTAAGCGTTTGAAACTAGTGTACATAACATAGAAAATAAAAAAAATGCGTGTATAGGGATTTTAACCGAGATCTCCGGAAGCCAAATGGTCAGCCACTACTCTACCGAAGTTATATGAGTAAGTAATGCTTACTCCCGAAATCTAGCTATACAATATCTACGTATCTGGTCCCTGTAGGGTAGAGGGAAGAACCACGAGGCTCATCTATATTAGATAATTCGTGAGGATTTCGTAACTAGATTTTATTCTACTTTGCGGTCAAAAGATACGCGTTCTTGAACGTAACTTTTGTCTCGACTCGACCTCGGCTCACTCAAAATTTCCTCTCGTTGACGTTTTCTCTATGAACAAAATATTATTTCGAGTCAAGTACAAGTCGAGGGTTTACAAAGCTTTATCGGCTAAGTAACTGATAATGATCTTCATTGCCTGATAAGCCTAAACGGCTAGATTTTGGCATTTGAGGTGTCGTTAGATTTGTCTTTACTCCCTTAGTGTTTATTTTATTTATTTAAGTCCATCAACATTGTGTACAATATCAATATTCACAAAAGTTTTTCCTACATACATTAATAATATAATTACAATTGCCTCAATAATTAAAGATGGAGACAGCATGCATAATTAATGGAGCGAACGAATAAATTATAAAATATTATACGTCAAAATATGTTATATGCCATTTTTTTTAATGAGCTTTATCCTAACCTCCAACGAACTTTTACGTAATAAATCAGTAGTTTTACTAGAATTATTCTAAAGAATGATAATTTGTAAACTTTTACAGCAATTTCTCGCATACTTTCTCACAAAAAATGTGCACTCAGCCGCGTATCGAGCATAAATCTATTTTCTGCAGTCGGGCATTTAGTTTTTCTTCTAATATAGGTTCTTCTACTTGTAACAATACATGTTCCAAAATAGTATAAACGCGAGGTCTACTGTTCGTAGGACTATTAGTCTTTGGAAACAAACAATGATGACGAAATCATTAGATCAAGAATTTTTGAAGCAACATAAACTTTTTAACAGACTTTATAATAGAATTTTATGCGATCAGATGGTCATATTTGTGGTTAGAACATTAACGCAAAGAGTACGGTGGCGCCGCTGTCTCACTTTTGACTGGTAAAAACGTGTAAACGTAGTTTTTTTTTTATTTCGGTTAAAATAACAGATATAAAAATAACAGCTATTGTTAATACATTTTAATGGTGTTCTTATGAAGATAAATGAAGAATATTTGTCAAAAATAATTTCAATAATTTTATATCTAATAAAAGTTGCTGCGGGTGAGCGAGATAGAGACGCTGCCCTACTCTTTGCCTTAAAATATTGAGTTAAGTATTAAAAAATGTGTAAAAATATGAGCTAGTTGTTTATTGCTGTGGGTCATTAAAAATTTAATTAAATTATTTGGTTTGCGTTTTGATTACCCCATACCCATACCCCATGATTAGTATTTATAGCGTATAATAAATAGTCTCATAGTATAATAAATCGCTAAAACACAATATAGTGCATAATACTCTAGATCTAGACTCACATTTAGTCCCCGCTTTGACCTAGTTATCGTTAATTATAGTATCAGGGTAAAAAATAATATGCTGCACATGTGCAAGATTTTCTTTACTTAAACTATTTGAAAAAAAGTCAAACAGACAGCGTTCCTAACAGAGTTTGCGCTTTTGCTTAGTAGTTTAGATAGTACGTAGTTGGCATATAGTTTTGCTGTAGTTAACAATAAATCCCGAAAAGTACGAGTTTCACTCGCACACCGAGGCTTCAGTACTCCTATGCATGACACATGAACACTAGGGCTAATTACATAACAAAATGTGTTTTTATCTAAGAATATTTGCAACTTCACATACAATATCAAGTACAAATAAGTAAGTGTTACAGACCTAATTTCTTTATCCAAAGATGTTTTAACACTACTTATTTTTACTCTATTTTAAGTTTAAGTTTTGTCTCATGACACCACGTGATCACGAAACGTCCGCTTGTCGTTTTTCGTATCTTTTTTGTGGATTTAAGCAATAAGTTTTTTGAATTAACAAGAGGTTTTTCACACAAATCCTGAAACTCAGCTAAAAAATGAAATGAATGAATGCTGAATCAGCCGAGTTGGTGGTCAATCGTAGATCTATAATGTATTAAAAAAACACTAAATTGGCAGAATACCCATAACATAAACAGAACATAACACGACATAATAAAAACAGCATTGCCTCATTGAATGGCAAATTGTATGCTTTGTACCAGATAAGCACCAGTTGGTTTTGGTAAATATTATTGTCAAGGATGCGCCCAATTATGTATTTTTTAATTTATATATGATGATCAACTCCTGGCCATATCATAATATTATGGCGAACTCAAATAATATATTGTACTTAATATAAATATTACAAAATATTAATAGATGATATAGAAATCGTTTAATTACCTCATTGATAGATAATTAGGTAAGTCACGCAAGCAGGGGCATACCCACATAAGTTTAATAAGTACCTCATTTTATATTGGCACGCGATAAAAGAAAATTGAATTAATTTTGTAAGTCTGATAGTTTTCTCCATGTTTATGTTACCGGCCAAACCCGATTTCAGGACAAACTAGTTTGGCCTAGGCTAAACTAGTTCTTCCTATACGCGATAGGATTAGCTAGTATAGCCTAGGCAAAATTAGTTTGTCCTAAACCCGATAGGATGGACCAGTTTAGCCTAGGCCAAACTAGTTGATCCTGAAATAAATACGCACACTCTAGGATAAACTGGTACGGCCTAGTCTAAATCATGGCCTAACCTAACCTAACCTACAATACCAGTTTATCCTAGAGTGTGCGTACTTATATCAGGATCAACTAGTTTGGCCTAGGCTAAACTGGTTCATCCTATCGGGTTTAGGACAAACTAGTTTTGCCTAGGCTATACTAGTTAATCCTATCGCGTATAGGAAGAACTAGTTTAGCCTAGGCCAAACTAGTTTGTCCTGAATTCGGGTTTGACCGGTAGCATATACATTGAATAGATTTAATTATTATCAAAACCCAAAAACCGCAACTGCGTTTTGTGAAGTTAAATTATTAACATCGTTGAGCCGTATGACGCATAGGCGATTGTATCAAACTTATAGTGGTGCATGATAGTGTTTTAAGTATTATTAATATAATAATTATATAGTAACAGCAGGGTAAATGGTATTATAAAGTAGTGGCGAGTCTCGTGAATAATTTGCGATCTGTTGTTTTCTATGAATAAGAGAGTTGGACCACAAAATGGGAGAATGAAAGGAAATTGCGGAGATGCGAATGTTGAGATGGATGTGTGGAGCAATGAAATTAGATAAAATAATGAATGAGTATGTTAAAGAAAGTCTAAAAGTAGCACTAACCATCGAAAAGTTAAAGAGTGGGAGGCTGACTTGGTATGGACATGTTATGAGAAAGGAGGGTAGCCTTGTACGCAAGAGGGCCTTTAACATGATGGTAAGCGTTAGGGCCGGGAGAGGAAGACCTAAGTGTGGAAAAATTGTGTAAAAGATGATATGCGTGTGAAAAGTGTGAGTGTATAGATGACGTCTGAAGAATGAAGTGGCAAAAGAAAATGTGATGTGCCGACCCCACCTAGTGGGAAAAGAGCAAGAGTAGTGATGATATTAAATACTAATATAGCTCTACAGCTTCATATGAGCAAGCAGTAATGTTCAGGTTAGTGAAGCGTAAGAAAGACTTGGCTGTCACTTATTAACTTAAGCTTAACTTATTTGACGATGCCTAACATCTTATTAATTACAAAGATTTAACACACACAGTGAATTATCTGCCTTCTGGCAAATTCATAAAACATGCGATGCCCTAATCCTCTCAGAAGAAAAAAAAAATACAGGCAAGAAAAATAAATTCATTTAAATATTGTTAAATTTCCCTTACGGCTGTTTCATGTAATTTCGGCCAATTTGGAGCCTATAATATAATTAACTTTTGTAAGCACGGTTATGAACAAGATTTATTATACACTAGTTTGTTTTGTTATGTTTTCTTTGTAAATTAATACTTATTTAATATGTTTTCTTTTTAATCGACATAAAAAAGAGATTATCAATTTGTATATAAGTAAGTACAAATACAAACTTTCATGTAACATTGTTTTGAATAATCTTTGATAACAACTTTAGACAACAAGTTGTTAAAATAAACCCGTAAAATATTTAAGGCGTTCTAATGCAAAAGTCATTGACCAAAAAGTCATTGAATTTCCAAAAAAAATTAATAATAAAACAATCTTAACCAAAACGGTCCTAGCTGGTTTTGTATTTCGTTACTTATTTAAAAAAAAAATTATGTTATGGTGGAATGATCTTCAAAATTTGACGAAGCCTATAGAATTTCATCGTACAATTTTCTGTACTATGAACAACATAAAACCTGTCTAGAAGGTATCTAGTCATAACAAGCTCTTGGCTCGTTTTTTACATGATTGGAGCTAGCCACGAATATTTTACAAATTTTCAAATATTTGAACATATAATTACTTCGAAGTTTTTCGAAGTATTTAAAAATACAAGCCTAGCTAATGAATAATAGCCATTTATGATTCCAATTACATAAAAATCATAGAATGATATGTATAACGGTGATTAATTTTAATTTTAGAAACTATTTATTGTATTTATACACCTTTGTAATGTATTAGGTATTAAAAGTAGGTATTAAAACTTTTATTTTTATTATCAAAATTATTCACTTAGCAAGAACATTATTAGATCCAAATATTGACAAGGTCCTTTCTAGCCTTAAGCAATCAAAATCGTTAGATAATATCGACATTGGTTCGTACGACAATACATGCTCTTTGACAGTTAGATTTTTAGCGGTCGAAAATAGGTTTACGCAACAAGAAGGTAATGTTATAAATATTACCTTCTTGTTGCGTAAACCTATTTTTGAATTAAAAAAATACCGCTAAAAATCTAATAGAATGCAACAAGAATCACACAAAATGCCGTATTAATTCAAATGTACACACACATACAGGAAAAACAGTATCAAGTTTTTCATCCACTTAGAATTGATTTTTATGTTAGTATAAAAATGTATATGAATCAAAACGGAATTTTCTATGAAACGTGAATTATTACTGTCAAGACTCCTTAAGTAGATTTTTTTTTTGTATTGGAAATTGCAACTGTGCTAAACGCAAGAGTCCAAACCGCGTGAGGGGCAAAAGAAGATTTTTTTTTGGATGTAGGTACATAATAATATTCAAGCCAAAATTCAAGAAACTAAAAGATAGAATATACATCTGTATAAAATTAAACAAAATAATTAACAAACAACAGTTTACAAAAGGCCAGCATTCTACGGAGCTCAAATAAATAAAAAAATTATGTCTTAAAATAAATGTAGAAAAGCATGAGCGATATATCACTACCAACAAAAAACAAACTTACCACAAACAAAGAATCCTCGTCGTTAAAGCTTCCTACAACCAAAACTGAAACTTTAAATAAGTTAACCCAAACTTCACACACCTAGAATCATTGTTATCCACAATTCCCTCTCCACTTACGATAAGAACATCACATAACACAAGTTTATCCAAACTTTTAATTAAAAAATAAACACTAACTAAAATCTGCGTTAAAATTAAAGAGCTATGTGATTGTATCGTTGTTAAATATATTTATAGCCCAGTTACAGGGCACATTTCAAATAAACGCATGCTGTTTGTTTGTAAACACAGTTCGTACGTTCGTAAAGAGACGGGTAGGCAGCCGACCGCGCGTTTTGCTCGAGAGTTAAAGGAACACTGACGCTACGCTACCACCGAGCTCTTTCCAATTTTCTTTAGCAGCTAATGTTAATTAGAGAGTCTTTTAAGCAGCCTAGAGTGGCAATTAAAACTTTAGTGCACTGGTATCTGAACTGCCTGAACCATTTTATTATATAGATTTACTGAAAGTTTTGAATGTGCTATAAGTTTTTCCAAGTTTTCTCAATTTTAGTGGCAACTTTTTCGAACTTTTTTCTCCAAAACCATGTGGAACATTACATACTTAAAAAAATACAAATTAAGCTTACCATCAGGTCAGTTAAAAAATAAAGAGATGCATTATTATCCAGTAACCTGATATCAAAATAAAATCATTCTCAGTTTTCCATTAAATTTTCCGGAAAACTTTAGCTTCATCTGCTCTGATATATTATATTAAATATCACGCATGACTCATAATGTAACTACTATTATTACTACTATTCATGTAACTCACGGGGTGAGAATTTCCATTTTTAAACGACTTCCAAAACTAAGAAGGTATCAATTCGGTCTGTATGTTTTTTTTTGTATTTTTATTCACTGATTACTCATTATTGGCTGTTCATTGATTTTGATGATTATTATTGTATTTAGTAGATCATACTTGGAGAGATGGTCCCATATAAATTTTATCAAAATCGATGCAGTGCTTTGGTTTTTATAACAAAATAACTGGTAAAATATCATCCAGGTGCCTGTAGAAAAGTGAACAGCAAGTCGCCTATGTACTAAGCTGTATCGCTTATTTTGAAGTCGGTTTATTTCATTTTTTAAACTATTATTATTTAAAGTAGTTCACGCCAAGAGAAGGCTATGTTTCCCGAGAACTATAGAATTTTTAAGAATCTAGCAGAAATAATAACCATTAACTATTCCACATGATGGGAATTTCGTGAAGGCCGAGAAGGACAAGCTTGGCAAGTAAGTACCTTGACTGATGAGATAACCACCATAATATGTAATGATGACTCAGCGCTCATTGTCTCAATAGTCGTATTGACGAACTACCTTATTAATACGCTCTCGCTTGTTGTTTAGGGCAGGGGCCGGATTCAAAAAGTTGTCATTTTTACCATAGCGCGCATTCAGGAGGTTCCTTCATGAGGTCTTTAACCGCTAGCGCGCGTAGATTGGGTCCTGCCCCACTGCCAGCGATACCCTAGTTTTTCATAATTATTTATATTTTTACAGATATCTTATAGAAACGAAACATCTAAGAAAATAAAACAAAATGTTGATATATATATAGTTATTACGGTTGGGATCTACTTACGCGTTGTTTCATTGTAAAATGTTTCCTTTCTAAATAACTCATATTTCTCCAAACTTTACCTGGTTCAGTATAAACATGTTCTCGATTGCAGAGTTTAAATAACTTGCCTCCTTATTGTGTTTTGAAAGCTGGAACCGAACACGGGCTGTGTTATTGCTCAATACAGCGTATGCCGCGTGGACCTATTCGTGTAAAAAAAAACCAAATTATGTCTAATACTACAGTTTACTCAAATTATTTCACTATAAGAACCAATGACATTTATAATAACATTACCTCCCCTATAGGTAAAATGGGGATAAATTATTATTTTCACATCAGTCTACTCCATCGTTTGAATTATATTGGTATTGGTAATAAAAAAACATTGGGGGTGTGCTGACGACTGACTTTGGAGATATGAAAAAATTTAAAGGTAAACTGTCACGGCTAAGTATGTTTTACAAGTTATCGAGTAATAGTCGATCAACTTAAAAAATGTACTGTAAAAAGTGTGTGTTATTTCTTCCAAGTCGCATGACACATTAGGATGCATCAAGGAGTCAGTGACAAAGGGAAAGAGTAGGTATACTGACATCATGTTCACCGACCCCAATAAAACCACTCCTGTCGGCTGTTACGTCATAAGTAGATTATTTTTACGGCAAGCTATGACTGCAACATAACGTACAGCAAAAACAAGCCTAAAACTGGCAGTTTGAAGGACGATTGCTGGTAAATCTTGCAAATATCTGATACTTTTTGTTTTTGTGATAGCTGCGGTCAATTATTGACAATATTTCAGCGTTACACAATACACATTGCCTAAAATTATTGCGCGATTAGGAGCAAATCAACCAGTGTGTGCCAAACGGAAATCCTTACCTTATAAAGCCTACGATACCCTTGCGATACTTACATTCCTGGGCTCTGGTGATATGATAATATGATGATATGATCTTCGGGATCTTCCGAGAGGACTGGAAAAGGTGTACTGGATCACGATTTAATATGTCCTAAATTACATAGATAAACTCTTTATTGTTTACACCTTAAAGCCTCGTATCCACTAGGCAACATTTGGCGCGCGACATTTTGCGCAACATGTTGAAATTTAGTGCGGAACTTTTGTTTAACAACGTTGTCTGTCTCAACTAACGATACTCTCTAAGCAAACAACAAGCCGCGCGTCATGTTGCGCGTCATGTTGCGCGCCATCTGGCAACGTCGCGCGTTGTTGTGCAACGTTGCCGAACATGTTGAGCGGCACGTGTCGCGCGCCAAATGTTGCCTAGTGGATACGCGGCTTAAGAATCAAGTCCAATGCAGACGTATATTATAGCTGTATAGAGCAATTTTATTTTGGTAAATGCATAGAGATTGTACGGCTAACTTTTTGCAAATTCTACAAGACTTCGTTAGAAAATTTACACTACATGTTATATAAATAGCGCTATAAATTATAGATACATGTGTGTTGTACTTTTGATAAAAGACAACAAAATACTTGACTGCAACAAGTATGTATATTAAAAGAATAATAAAATACCCGACTGCTGAAAAGCAGGTTTTGCAGTCTAACTTACGATTTCGTTACGATTGATACTCTCATTAGTGTACGTTTTTTATGAGAAAGTATGCGTACAATCGCTGTAAAAATAATAATTATGCGCATTCAATAATATATCAAAAATATTATATATAGAATAATTCTAGTAAAATTACATTTTTACTACGAAGTTCCTTGGATGTTACGAAAAAGGCATTTAATAATTTTTGTAAGAGATGTATTATTATTATTATTACCGAAAAATTTTGATTGGAACAGACGAATCTCAAACCACCTCGTACATCAAAATCGGTCAAGCCGTTTAGGCTGTAGGCTGTTATATATAAATATACATACCTATAACATACATTCGAAAAACATAACCCTCCTTACGCAGTCGCGTAAAAAGTAGCACATAACACTCAGGAGTGCGCAAAATGCGCTGTAGAAACTCTAATAGTTGGCGGGAAATTTCGTCATTTATAAACTGATTTGAAAAATTATTTTTGTTTTTGAAAGTTATAGGTACATAGCAAATATTTTCAGATTGGTATTATTATTAGGTTTCAAAAGTTTGGTTTATAACACAAAATTCAGCATTTTGAACTCGGATGTTAAATTTTTTTATTGTTTTATCTACATGCATTATGTAATAATAAAACTACTCTCTCGGAATTGGCAGGTAACGGCACCTCATCTTCTCATCCTGGTGCTCTCACACAGATGTACTTCATCTTACCTGCTGTGTGAGAGCATCAGACTATAGCCTAGTTTTTAAGTCACTAACATTCCATCACAATAGCCAAGATCTGTTAAACTCCATATTGTACAGTAATCCATCCATAGTCCATCCATATAGCTAATCTGTATTTTTACTATACATTTGTAAAAAGGCCTCTCATTGTTGGTTCCGACCTCACTGATGCCTTTCAAAGGTCCGGGCTGGACCCGTGTATAAATTAAAATTACTCTCTAAAAAATTTAAAAATGCACATAACATAAGTAGTTATAATTGTTACTTTCGTAACACCTAAGCTACTTTTTCGCAGCAAATAATAAAAAAATTGACCTAAGGAGTGCTGTGAATAGAATAGAATATTTATAAGTTGGATAAAATATTTCATATTGAATATTTTTATTGCATAAAAACTATTCATTTATATTTTATACCAACATTGTTGTTACTGAAAGTTTGCATATCTTCTCGCAAAAACGTACACTCAATATCATTCGAAAGTCGCTTGTGCATTCGAATATTTTGTTTTTCTTCTATTATAGAAACTTGTTATATTTAGTAAGTAAAGAATGATGTAGACACCTGATAAGGGTATTAATATTCATATATTCAGAACTTATAATTTTTTTATTTTTTTTTATACACTATAGATCTACGATTGACCACCAACTCGCCTGATGTTAAGCGACGGTGTGGCCGAGGATGGATAATAATATTAGAGATTACCTACTGTCTCATGTTATATATACTGTTGGTGTTTCTAAAATAAATAAATAACTTACCTAAGGTTACTTGTTTACTCACCTGTTTTCAGTACCACTTATAACGCATCTAAAACGCAGTGCTCTATGATAACTCACTCGAACAAACGCTTCCCTCTCCCTCCCATATGAATTACTCATCATGCATACAGGATACATGAATTTATTATTTCGTTACCTAATTCTACGCGCAGTCTCCGACAAGGAATCCAGTTCCAAGGGATTACATAATTATTAAATGAGGAAAGTTAAATTACAACATAAGACTCCCAGATTGCCTGGGTTTATGTTCCGTGACGGATTTCTTCGGGGATTATACGGATAAAATGTCTCTTTGAGACAATTAGGTGAGTTAAGTACCTATACTGGGTAGGTAATTGCCTACTTGCATTCAGATTTGCGTGAAAATCATTCAATAAGTATACAAAGATAATCTGGGAGAATCGGGAAAACAGCTTCATTTGTTTCAGGTAGGTACATGTCCGATCAAAATTTTGGAACGTCATGTAAAAATGTTGTTTTGTTTTCCTAAACTTGTGTTACTATGAACTTTTTTTTAAATGTAGAAATAGGTTTGCGCTTGACCGCCAACTCACCTGATGTTAAGCGACGTTGCGGTCTACGATGAAGCGCGCTTACCTAGAAGAAACCAATTCACCCGCGATTTAAAGACACCCAGATTATATCTATCGTGTTTCTGACTGACTGTCCGATAGTAATAAGGGCAAGGGGGAATGAAATAATGCAGATCAGATACACACTCATCGAAATGAATCCGTTAGAAAACCGATAAGCTAGCAACTTTGCGGCGGTGCTCCAAGCTTTGGAGTTTTGCACGAACAAGAGAATCGTTGCCAGTGAGTTTCCTAGCACGTTTCTCAGCTGATTCCAAGGTTTCAAGTAATGCTATTAATAGTTTAATGCTATAAAAATGGTGTTATTTTATTCATTAAGGGTTTGATCAAGTCCGTGAGTGTGGGCAAGTGAAATAAAGAGACGAAACGTGTCTTAACACATTGTCGGCAAAACTCCATAGATGCTTCTAGTAAAGTCGCCACCACTTTAATGAAGCACGCCTTTAACTTTAAAATGGCCGTATATGTGACTAGAACCTTATAGCTTGTTTTATATAGTACCTACCTATAAAACTCTCAAGGAATCTCAGTACCTACTTGACACTGGGAAATGCTATACGCAGGGATTCAAGGCTGCTAAGTTAACATCACTTGTTCGCCGCTCGCTGATACGATTCAAAGACAATTTTGACAAATTAATTGTTGGTCTATTTGTATAGTAATAAACTAGCAATTCGTAAATAAAATATTGAAAAAAAAGTTAATTGATATCTTTTATTGGAACACGTGCTACAACTTCGACTATGTCATCGCTTCCCGTCAAATGAGATTGAGGCCTAAAGCAGGCATAGTTCGTCATTAAAAAAATACTTGTGTTAATCAAGAATTTTGAAGAAATCTCAATACTTTACATTGGCAAATGCACTATGCGCACGGGTCCAACACAAGAAAAGAAGTAGAAGTCGAAGCAGTCAGTCGACTTACAGTCGACCAAGACTCAAGAGTAGCTTGAGTTTTGGCGGGAACGTTTTAGTAACGTGTTGTTGCTTTGTTTTATTTTCCTTAACTTGTGTTATTTTTATCATTAATGCTATAAAAATGGTGGTGTTTTATTCATTAAGTGTTCGATAAAGTGCGTGAGTGTGGGCAAGTGAAATAAAGCAGTAAAACGTGTGATTTTACATTGTCGGCAATACTCCATAGAAGCTTCTAGTAAAGTCGCCACCACTTTACTGAAGCAGTTCTCGACTTATAAATTGACTGTATAGGTGACTTAGATTGTGACTAGAACATTTACAACTTGTTTTATTCAAGAAACTTGAAAAAATCCTAATACTCGACGCTGGCAAATGCTTTAATGCGGGTCCAATACCAAAAAGAAGAAGAAGACTCAAGAGTAAACTTAAGTACGAGTTTTGGCGGGAACGTCTAAGTAACGTGTTGTTGCTTTGTTTTATTTTCTTAAACTTGTGTTATTTTGAACATTAATGCTATAAAAATGGTGGTGTTTTATTTATTAAGTGTTCGATAAAGTGCGTGAGTGTGAGCAAGTGAAATAAAGCAGTAAAACGTGTGATTTTGCGTTGTCGGCAAAACTCCATAGAAGCTACTAGTAAAGTCGCCACCACTTTACTCAAGCAGGACTCGACTTATAAATTGACTGTATACGTGACTTAGATTGTGACTAGAAAATTTACAACTTGTTTTATTCAAGAAACTTGAAAAAATCCTAATACTTGACACTGGCAAATGCTTTAATGCGGGTCCAATACAAAAAAGAATAAACTTAAGTACTGAGTAAAATGTCAAAATCAATGTCAAAGAAATGTCAATTACCATTTACCAACCATAATGACAAAGAAATAAAATATTTGATTATAGAATATTTGAAATAATTATTTTTTAGGATTAACTAGAAAATATTGTGTATAGTTTACTGACACATTATAAACAAGAAAAATGCCAACAGAGGTAGCCGCTAAGCCTCGTGATTGTCTTGCTTGTCGCCTCGTTGGTTCAGCTGGACTTATTGGCATCGGAGGTTATCTCGGGAATATCGCTTGGAAAAATCAAACATTTGCCGGGAGATACACAATATCTACTCTGTCCTTCGGTAAATAACTTCTATGTACCTCTTATTACCTCTATACACCTTTAACAGTCCAATTATCTCATTTAACATCTGATAATTGTCGTATTAACTACACTAATTTATTAACTTATATTAAAATTTCAGTTAAAATGTTCCTATTAAAAATATATAAGTGTAAATAGTATCTTAGATAAGTAATTAATTTTAAGATATAAATATAATTTCTAGATGATTGTATTTAAGCGTCATATAGTTTTATTTTTTTAGTAAGTGTAAATTAAAATACATGATGTAATTGCCTATGTTAGCATTATTAACAATACAAAAAAAATTTATCCACCTATAGGTATATTGCACGCCCGAAATGGGTAAGCTGAGAGACTAAATTATTTTATAAGACCATAATGTACCAGATTCTGCAATAATTTTTTTCTGTTTTCTGATATAATTTGTTCTTTGATAAACCATGTTTATACAACATAGTGTTTCCATAATAATTCATATTAAAGTTCACTGAGACATTGTGCATTTATGTATATTGACTAGGATTGAGTCAGGATTAATAAAATTGTGGCAATATCTTCACATATTATGACATTTTTTGGCCATTTTATACTAGTTACAGTTATTCTAACACATATTCTGTCATCATTGTAAAAAGTTAAAAACACAGAATGAAACTTGAATTGTGATCTGGTAATTAATCTATGATTATTTTTGTTTCAGCTTTTATAGTCCTTGGGATATCCCGTTACAAACAAACATACCCATTTAACAAAACAGTGGAAGAAGCTTGATCAACTAGGTACCTATACAGATTTAATTTTATTTAATGAATTAGTTTAGTAATATGTTGTAATATATCTGTAAATAAAAATGTAAATTATGTAGCTTATTGCTGTTTATTAATCTAAAGTATTTAATTAGAAATCAATGTAATAGAAACTTGACTTGAACATTTTGGATCATTGTTATAACCCATTGCCGGGCATGGTCCTCTTTTAATAGTACCTTCCCACAGTAAGTTTATAATCCATCATACTCTCCAAGATTTGTAGACAATATAATATCTTCAAGAACATTTAGAACTCTCAGTTAAGCAGGTTTTCTTCACAGTGTGTATCATTTGAACACGTCACGGGGAACATAATTATAAATATTATTTTATAAAATAACTACTCCACCAATATCAAAATCATTCAAATTAGTTACTTTAAATGCTCTATTCTGTCTGAAAATAATAATAATATGAACTATCCCCATTATTAATATGCAGCTCTCAGATTTAAAAAATAGTCTGAATACCCAACAAAAGTATCCAAATTGTAAATAGTGTACAACCATTGGCATTTAGTTCATCTATGATTTGTGCTTGTTATTTTAGACATAGACATGGATTTAATTATTAGTAATTATCTTATGTTCAGTTATTGGTGGACATTTCACACAACACCATCTAGCCCAAACTAAGCAAAGCTTGTACTATGGATTGGAACTAGGTGGCTGTTAGAAAAAATGTATACTTTTATTTTTGTTAATATTGCATTTATGATACATAGAAACACCCTGACACAGAACAAACATCCATGCTCATCACATAAATCTCATCATGTTTGCCCTGGGTGGGGATCGAACCCACAACCTACAGCTCAGCAGGCAGACATGCTACCAACTGAGCCACAAGGCCAGTCAATATTTACAAATTATTTATATTTCAAGAATAATTATAGTAATCCCAGAGTGCAAACAGTAAGTTATTGTTAACATTAGTATTAGTTTTGTACTACTGTAGGTACTGTTACTGTTTACCTCGAGATTGAGATTATTTCTTAGTACTAGATATTTTCACTTCAAAACGAAGGCATCCTCCAAATTTTATATTTCTAGGAATTGCGAATTAGGTAATTAAAGCATGTAAGTATATTATATATATTCAAGATGCGAAACAAGTAAAATGTCATACAAATCAGATAATATAATAATACTGAAATGCGTGGTTGTTTCCTGAAATATTCAGAACAGCTCCATCTATGCAATAGCGATAGAAGTAATGTAGAACATTACTTCTTTCAGTATCACTTATATGAGTGTGAAGACTCTCATCTGAAATAGTTAGACAATACTTCAGTAGATGGCATTAGTTACAACTTTTTTTAAATGAGCAACAAAAAGGCAGATGAGTCGCTTGATGGTAAGCGATCATAATATAGACTGCTACATTAGTGGCATCACTGTTGCTTTGCTAACCTGGAGAGGTACTTGTTGAAACCCATTTTAAAACGCTCTTTGCTAAAGATCGACGGGAAAATCTTCCGAGGAAAGGCATTCCACATTTTCACGCCTTTCCACATTAACATTTTATTTGGTAAAAACTAGTCAGCTTGAATTCACATTTTAGAGGAAGCTGGTGGAAATATTTTTTAGGGTCTATTCTCCACTTTGGAGGACATTTGCGAGACACTTTTCCTAGTCGAAGACCGCAAGACCAGTTGGGCCCTGTAGTGGAGTGCTACATTTGAGATAACCAGAAGAGTTGACTTTCCACATGACACAGATGTGGTATGGTATGCCCATTCCATTTCTTGCATTTTAAAAAACTAACTTTAATTTTTCAATGTTCTCTAGATGGTTTCAGCATCTGACACCGTGGGACTTACTAGTGTGTAGATTTGTATAGACATCAATCCACTATTGTTATTGTTAATAGTTATACTTAACTACTTTTTTATGAGTGACCAGCTAGTTAAAGTACAATAATTAAAAAAAAACCGGGATGACAACCAAACCGATGCATTTTAGGAGGGTGATTATTTTTTTTCAACCATATTCCTCATACAACCTTGTATCATTCAATAGGCCTTTTAAAATAAAAGTATAGCTTATTGTAATGCTCCAATCGGTCTTTTTGGAAATCCATGGGGGAGGCCTGTCTAGCAGTGGACTTCTTATGGCTGAGATAATGATGATGATGATGATTGTAATGCTATCATTGTTACTATCAGGGTAGATACTAAAAGGCCTTAAGGATGTGTCTTATCCTCGAAAGTGCTGAGAACTAAGATTTGCCATGCTTTTACTTCATTTTCAAAGATTATAACCTATCTATAGATAAATTCTCAATGTTTTAAAACTATTTTTAGGGTTCCGTACCCAACGGGTAAAAACGGGACTCTATTACTAAGACTCCGCTGTCTGTCCTGTCTATCTGTGTCCGTTTGTCACTAGGCTGTATCTCATGAACCGTGATAGTTAGACAGTTGTAATTTTCACATTTATGATGTATTTCTGTTGCTGCTATAACAACAAATACTAAAAAACAGAATAAAATAAATATTTAAGCGGGCTCCCATACAACAAACGTGATTTTTTTTGCCGTTTTTACAGATAATGGTACGGAACCCTTCGTGCGCGAGTCCGGCTCGCACTTGGCCGGTTTTCTTTTATTTTGTTATAATACTGCAGTTTAGTTTGTTTCATACTACGTTTATACTTACCGTAGGATTTTCCAGTCTCTACGATCTCGGTTGTTATTTCAAAGTTAGTGAACAAGTCAACACGTCCTGATTACAATTCAGAGCAGGTCCCGCAGTTAATAATGTACTCCGCGCCATCACTCAAGATTAACTGGGTTCGCTGTAATCAACATCTTAACTGCATATTTACTGGCGCTCTTTTTATTAACTTTTCGACTATTTTTGAAGTGAATACTTCTTTAGCGGCGTTGTGCATTTTGGGATGGGTAAAAAATGTTAAAGTCGCGTCAGATCGTAAGACGGACAGTCAGAAACCTATTCTAACGTTCTGCATTTAAAGTTCATTATTGTATGTACAAGTTTGTCCTTCTAGCATGACGTTATTATTTTAGTTAAAAACCTATTCTAACGTTCTGCATTTAAAGTTCATTATTGTATGTACAAGTTTGTCCTTCTAGCATGACGTTATTATTTTAGTTAAAAACCTATTCTAACGTTCTGCATTTAAAGTTCATTATTGTATGTACAAGTTTGTCCTTCTAGAATGAATAATAGAATATATTAAAACAACTGAATTCAACTAACAAATGTCTCATTCAATTTTTATTCCTTTTTTGAATTTAGTTATTGTAAGAATTTGATTTAATTTAGTTGATGCATTCCGAATTGACTACATTATAGTAATAATTAGGATGGAATCGACGCAAATGGCCAAGAACGCAATAGGCCAATAGACGCATTTAACCAGATACGTACATGGCCAGATATGCAATTGACCAAAACTTGTGTACGCAATTGACCATAAACTGAAATACGCAAGGTAGACAAGCGCCTAATTAGGTCCTATGTAATTAGGCATTACCCGAATGCGTAAGAAGGAGGGTTATGTTTTTCGAGTGTATGTATGTATGTATATTTCTTTGACACGCCCTAGAGCCTAAACGGCTTGACCGATTTTGATGTGAGTGGTGTCAATAGATTCGTCTTAGTTGTGAGAGTGACACTGGGTACATCAAAAAAAAAAAACATTAGTTAGGCTGCAAATACCTCTTTTCTGCAGTCGGGTATTTTGTTTTTCTTTTAACATTGATACTTGTTTAGATACCTATCTATCTAACACGATTCTACTGCACCGCGTAGACCACGATATCACATAGAAGCAATTAGATTGCGAGCAAAGCCTTCTAACTACATATATATATCTAGAATATATAATACTGTCATAGCGAGCGGTTTTCTCTCACCGATACTGTCACGTAAATAGCGAAGCAATTTCAAAGTTTCAGCGTGAGGTCAGTATGATATTTGCCTTGAGTTAAAATGAAAAGACGGTAAGTAAGTAGGAGCCGAGCGAGCGAGGAGACACTAAACATTGCCGTGTTTTTTTTTTTTTTAACACGAATAAGTCCGCGTTTGACCACCAACTCGCCTGTTGGAAAGCGAAGATGTGGTCGGAGATGAAGCACGCAGACTTAGAAGATACCTATTCACTCTGACCTTGAAAATACCAATATATTATAATAAAATGTATATATTAATTTGTAATTATAATGAAAGTTCAACGCTACAGCGTTTTATTTGTTATCCATAATTCAACATTTTTATTTGTTTAAGGATTTGAGGTGTAGAGAATCTACACTTCGATAAATTATAATAAAACAGCAGGGGGTTGCCATAATCTTAGCAGTCTTATTTTGACCTTTGTCTTGCTCTCTCTACTGTAGGTATAAAGAGCGAGACAAATGTCTAAGTGATATTGAATTAAGACTGCTTAACGCTTGTATCTACTTGCTGTGATGTGTGACCTTAATTCTAACATTGTATTCAAAGAATTCGAGACCCATAGGTCTTTATTATATACCGATGATAAGATCATGCATGAGTACAAGTGTGGCCTTATTGCTCGTAGCTATTTCTTCCATACAACGTCATCATCATCATCATCTCAGCCACAAGTCCACTGTTGGACATAGGCCTCCCCCATGGATTTCCAAAAAGACCGATTGGAAGCGGCTTGCATCCAGCGTCTTCCTGCCACTTGTATGAGGTCATCTGCCCATCTCGTGGCTAGTCTTCCTAAGCTGCGCTTGCCGGAGCGTGGTCTCCACTCGAGAACCTTTAACCCAAACAAAGTACAGATGGACAAATTTACAATATAATATACCTAGTAGTTGATGGTATACGTATATACATATTGAATAAATAGATAGCTTTTTTCCATTTATTATTTTATAGCTTTTATTATTCCTTATAATGGAAATTTTACTTAATTTCGGAAAAACTCCAGTGTGTATGGTGTACAAGTATACACCACACTGGAGTTTCTCGGAAATCTGTCTACAAATTTTTCAGAATCACACCAGCTGTTATCTATAGAAAATAAACAGAGAAACTTTTTCTGGCGAATTTATAAGATTGGTTACTTCTATGTTTCACATATTGTATAGTATTGTCTGACATAACTAAGTGCTTATTTTAAAATTAACATAAACTTTTCAATAAAAATAAAATTCAAGTTTTATTTACAGTATTTTAAATATGAAAATCGAGCAGGAAGAATAAGATAAAGAGATTCAAGAGCATGTTATGAGATTTGGTCATTGGTCGAGAGCATTGGTCGAATTCTATAAATAAATAATTTAAAAAAATATAGCCAGTCAAAAAGGATAATGATCTCTGAATTACAATGTTTTACAAAACGCTAGAAAAGTTGTAATCACTGAATTTTGAAACCAATTTCGATGCGAGTTGCTATCGTCGTCAGAGGGTTACTTTTAATTAGTTATAGGTACGCCTTTAAAAGACTGTCCACACAAAATAACAAACAGCGACTATTTTTTATGATTTACATTATCACATATTTATTTTCCACCGTTTCGAAAAATGAGGATTTAATACAGAATTCGAGGCTCTAATATATAGTGGTTTACATAACCAGAACATAGCAGTTCTATTCTTCCGTGACCTTTGATCTTTGCGGTAAAATCTAACAATGGCATTATTCGTAGTCGCAGTAACATAATGCACTGGACGGACCGAGATACGGAAATGACGAATTTTTAAAGGTTCCGTAGTACTAACTACTACACGGAACCCTTAAAAATAAAATGAACATACACTGCAGCTTTTATGCCATTTTAAGTATAATCCAATACAAAATGTTATGCAAGTTAATTCCGGGCATTCCATACAGTACAAACATAATGCTAGGCCGTGTTCACACGCATTTCCAGCCTGAAACCGGCCCCGTGTTGCGGTACGTGAAGCGGAGATCGCAATAACAGGCCGTCGCGCCAGCTCACGAGCTGTCGGTAAACAAGACGCGATAATGATAAGGTGCGCGCCGCCGGCCAGTCGCGCGCGACCGCCCGCCTTACGCACGTGTCGCCCGCCCGCCCTAGCCTCGCACGCGAACCGAACAACTCATGGGTGAGTTTTTTTACTTTTCTCTATTCAATTCCTTGCTATATTTTTTTATTTGGCGTATAAATTTTTGTAATTTTTAAACTTATTTTTTTATTTGGCGTATTTTTTTTTTTAATTTTTAAACATACTTTTTTTGTCTTTTGTAGTTTTTAACCGACTTCCAAAAGGAAGGAGGTTAT
This sequence comes from Lycia hirtaria, assembly GCA_947563715.1. Taxonomy (NCBI): domain Eukaryota; kingdom Metazoa; phylum Arthropoda; class Insecta; order Lepidoptera; family Geometridae; genus Lycia; species Lycia hirtaria. The sequence goes on along the minus strand of OX387381.1, from coordinate 26,988,535 downwards.
CAATTCGGTCTGCATGTTGTTTTTTTTTGTATGTTTATTCACCGATTACTCAGTCAGTCGTGCATTGATTTGGATCATTCTTTTTGTATTTGATATGTCATACTTCAGATGTAGTCTCATGTATTTTTTTTATCAAAATCGATGCAGTACTTTGGTTTTTATAACCAAATAACTGATAAAATTTAACTTGGATGAAATTTTGTAAAAAAGTGAACAGCAAGTCGCGTACATTGGATTGCATACTCGTATATTGAAGTCGGTTTTTTCAGTTTTTAAACTATAATTATCTCTACTCTAAATTTGTAGTTTCATTATTGTTTTAATTTTTTTGTGTTGTCCAAAGTTAGATGAGTAATAATTATAATAAACAATATTTAATAATACCATGAATATTTATCACAACAGAGAAGGATAATAAAGGACAAATTCTACAACAAAAATTGATGGCGATTTAATTTTAGTAGATAATAATGCATGCATATGTTTGTTCATATTATGCTTTATATATTTATGTATGTGTTGTGAAGTTTGTATATATTTTTGATTGGTAGGTACTTTTAAAAGGTGATATGACGCAGGCAGTTGATAATAATATAGCTAGCTGAGCAATTATTTTTTATTAGCTCGCTTACATATTTTGTGAATAAATTGACTTAGAATATAAATTTGCATGAGATCAATAGTTTTGCTAAGCTGGCACTTTGGTAATGCACGTAATTATGAGTTAGTAACTTACGAAATTAAAATTACCTGTTGACGTCACTTACAAATTGGCTATGATACAGTACGTTTAAAAATATTTACGTTTCGTAGAAATTATGTTTCTGCTTAAATTATTTAAAAAATCATTTTCAAATATGCATTGTGCGTAAAATGCTTGCGCGATGGCAACATTACCGGATCTGCATGAAGACATGAAATTAAATCAGTGTAACCAAAGAGTAACGAACTGATGTTGAGAAAATCTGATATCGGTGTCAATTTTGTTCAATATCTAACTATCACTAATATTTGCATCTGACGTGGTGCAAGTAATGATGGGTACATTTTAACGAGGCATATTTTTATCATCCATATTAAAAACTCTTTAAATCAGCAGTTCCATGCAAAAGTTCGTTGATATTCAACAAAATGTAGTTAATTTAATCAGTTTTTCTTTTTTGCGATTTAGTTTTGGTTGCGCAATAAAAGTAAAGCTCTTAGAGTGCCTCTAGCGTTATGTTGCAGCCCGCTTATTGCAGTCTTATTAGTGGAGTAGAAATCTAAACGGACAAAAGTGCAGTATCAAATAATGTTTTAAAAGTCTTGCGTATGATATGCGGTGACATGCGTATGTGTTCATGCTCGTATGTACGCTGTTTTCGTGGTATGCAAAAGTAGCATTGAAACACACAGACACGTGGTGGGGCCGTACCACAAGCGATCTAGAAGTCTTATTTCAATATTACGTAGGTAGGTCACAAGCACAGTCAAACATAGCAAATTTAGACATAGACATAGAAATGTATTGTAACAAAAAACATACAACACAAAATAAAAATCATACACAAAATCGATAAAATGTTTTAGTCGCAATCCGGTCCCAGCTCAGCATAATGCTAGTTGTAAACAACCAGTAATAGTATTTTAGTTCTTGTAGTTTTTCATGGTATTTTTTTTATCAGTACCTGTAATATTAATTTAATTAGATATATTTTTAATAGTAGGTTTAATAATTTTAATTAAATAACTAAAACATATAAAAATTGCATAAATTAAATTATCATTTAATTTATAAAGTTTTATTAATTTAGTTTAAAATTTATCATTTTTGTAATTTTTTACTTACGTGTAGCACGTAATGTTATTCACAGTTGATGAACATTATTATTATTCTTACTTTGTCTTTTGTCTCGCTTTTCTACAGTTGAAAGAGAAAAACATAGGTCATGTAATATTGAAATAAGATTGCTATTAGTATTTTGTACTTTGTGGGACGGAATCAAACCGAAAACCATCAAAATTACATTATCAACATTATCAGAGTGTGTGGGTGATTTAGTGTGTCACGGGTTTGTTAACGGAGAACTACATCCGCAGTGCACCTGAGTTCACGCGTGCTGTACACACGTGGAACTTAGGGTATGTTTGTAATTTGTGTAGTGGACTCAGAATAAAAACGATCAATAATGCATTATCAGAGCTAAGATCCTTTTTAGTGCTAGGCGGAATTGTTCACGCATGCGGTATTTCGACGTATTATTTGCAGTACACCTTTTGTATACCTAGGAGCTTCACGTTTCACGCACGCGGGCTATGCAAATACACATAACTCTTAAAATACAAGTTATATACTTTTTAATATGGGCCTTAGACTGATTAAGATATACATATTTTGAGTTAGACCTCACATGTTTATTTCGAGTTTCGGGATTAACAATAATATGCCGTAGTCATCATATCGAGAGGCTCTCGTTGTACGGTTGGGTCAACTCAAGGGTCAAACATAGATTATTTATCGGACGCGGGATGCTTTGTTAAGATTTTTCCATTCTGTAGCTCCAATCCAACCTAATCACTGGTATTCTAAGCGCTGTCCCGCTGCCGGCAGCGGCGGTCTAGGTTTAGATTTTTATGATGCCCTTATTGCTGTTTATTTATACTAATATCTCAATAAATATTTCTATCCAAGATCAATAAATGAATAAGGAAAGTCTCTTCTACAAAAAGCGCTGCACCAACAACAAAAAAATATAAATAAATAAATAAATATTGGAGGATATTTTCACACGACACCATCTAGCCACAAACTAAGCAAAGCTTGGTTATATCTGATCAGAGTTCCGTGATCTTCGTCAATTGTGATTTTAACTAGAAATCTGTGATACTGAAATCTTGAATGCGTTTCAAATAATGCCCAAAATACTGTTACATATTTTAGTAGTAGGTATATTTATATATAATTAATACATGAAGCAAAAACTTTGGATTCCTTTTTACAAAGCGCGCGTCTGGAGTCTCTGGAGTAGTATGAAATTTAGCATAGTTAAAGTTTACACGAAGAAAAATATGTAGTGCAGAAACTAATTAGATTTTACTGGAACAGTGAAAAAAACAACATAATCTATCATTAAGATTTAACCAAACCTATCTTATCTTATCTTAATAGGGGTCCGATATTCGGAAGCATTTCGAGCCATTGGGTATTTGTACTTACCCCAACCTTACTTACACACCCACAACCGGTATTCCAAAGAAGGACTGCATTAACCTCAGAATACTACCAGGTTCGAAGTGCCTATACTCCTCCAGTTCAGGGTAAGCCGATCCAAAGAGGTCTTGCCGCTTGCTTGCCATTGAGTCGCAACTACACAATATATATGTTTTATTGACTCCTCAGTTTCTCCGCAAGCCCTGCATTGTGGACTTTCCGCAAGTCTCACTTTGAATAGATGACCTTTATTCACGTAGTGTCCGGTCATTGCTCCCATTAGAGTTCTTGCCTGTGTTCTGTTATAGTTGCAGATTCTGCTGTGCCATATAGCACCCGCTCCTATAACCGCCTTGGAGTGCGTGAGTCCACTTATTGCGTTCCATTCAACTTTGTGACGCTTTGTAACATGCTTGTTGATCGCCGTATTCACCGTTCCATGGGCTATCCCCACAAATGCTTCTGGTCCTAAAAGAGGCTTGCTGGATCCCTCTCTTGCTAGCTTATCCGCATTTTCATTCCCCACAGCCCCAACATGGCCCGGCACCCAGACCAGTCTTAGATTGTTGTATTTACCTAGTTCAATTAACGCATCCAAGACTAGCCCCGAACCGATCCTGCAGGAGTTGAGGGCAGCGAGTGCTGCCTGGCTGTCCGTTGAAATGTAGCACGGTCTTTCAGGGCTCTCTCTATATTCAGTTTTGCACATGCATTTATTGCATAGGTTTCTGCTTGAAAGACAGTACATAACTGTCCCATGCTCTGGTACATACCCTTGCCTTCACTATAGATACCCGCACCTGTTCCATGTCTGGTTTTCGATCCATCCGTAAACCAGGCCAGGTATTCTTCTTCTGAAGGTTTGAATTCTTTCTTCCATTCTTCCCTGGTAGGGACATATACCTAGTCTTGCCATAAATAGTGTCACGAAGAAAAAAAAATTTTTTTTATTGCAAATAATATTTATTACTTTTACAGTGTGTTAGTTGAATACATAAATATAAAACAATTTAAAATATAAAAGCTTATTCGAAGTGGTCTCCATTGGCTGCAATACAGTCCTTTAAACGTTGAGGCCAGTTATCAATAGAAGCACGCACTCTTTCCATGGGAAAATTCTTCACTGCCAATCGTATGGATTGTTTTAGGGACTCCAAATTATCATGGCGTTTAGAGCAAGCCATACTCTCTAAAACTGACCATAAAACATAATCCAGCGGATTAAGATCAGGACTAGACGACGGCCAGTCTTCAGCTCTGATGAAGTCCGAAACGTTCACTTCCAACCAAGACTGCGTGGACCGAGCTTTATGACCTGGAGCCGAGTCTTGTTGTAAGGACCATACTTGGTTATTGAACATGGTGTTGTTAAGGGGCTTAACTACCTTCTCAAGAATGGTATTTTGATACACTTGTGCCGACGTTTTGATACCTTTTTCACAAAAATATGGCTCAGTCACTCCTTCATAGCTAACACCCCACCAAACCATCACTGAAGTCGGATAATGCCCACGTTGCACTCTGTCGACTAATTGGGAAGCTTCCTTAGAGCTTTGAGCATAAATACGGTCATTTTGTTTGTTAAAATGTTGCTCAATTGTAAAGATTTTCTCATCCGTAAACAAAATTTTTCTGTGACCTCCCTTTGCGTACCGCTTCAGTAGTTGTTTCGATATTACCACCCTATTCTTTTTTAAATTATCAGTTAAAAAATGACCAGTGCGTCTCTTATATGCTGCAAGTCCTAAGTCATCTTTTAAAATACGCGACATGGTTCTGGGTGCTATCTTCATCTCCCGAGATAAAATCTTTTGCTTTCGGACAGGATTTCTTCGAATACTTTCCCTTACTGCTTTGACCACCTTTTTCGTACGAACACTACGTGGACGGCCAGATCTTTTTCTGTCACAAACAGAGGAGGTCTCATTGTACCTATTAATAGCCCGGTACACAAACATTTGACTAATACCAAGCGTATGGAGAGTTTTAAAAATTGCATTTGGCTCCATACCAACTTTGTGTAATGCAATCACAGCGATTCGGTTCTCTTTATCACCCCACTCCATTTTAATATCGCAAAATATTGTACAATGTATTGGCGCCAAAATTAGAAAACTCAATGAACAATCGTATAAAAATGACAGATTCCAAATTCAAATGTAATATCTTTCTTATTTTTAACTGTAACAGTATTTATGGCCAGACTAAGTATTTCATAGTTCTTTTTGAATCTGAATTTAGGAAGTATTCTGTCACTTCCCATTTCCATCAACCGTCCGAGCTCATCATTATTCTCCATTAGCGTATGCCTTGTCCTTTGTGCGTACCGACTCCAAAACCCAGATAACCAAACCTAACAAAATGGTAGAAATCAGACATAAATGGCAACATTACTTAAAAATCTTAAAATACTGAACAGAGAACTTCTGTATGCACAGAGAGCATGTGTCGTCTAAATCATAGTTTTCTGGATAAAATCTGTATTCTGATCTCCTTTTGTCACAGATTTCGGGACATGGCCACGTTCAACATGTGCCTGTTGATTCTGTCGGGCACGTAGTCATGTCTCACGTCCCGCTACGCACGCATTCAATAATATTTCTCATATTTTTAGTGTTGCCGCGATACAAAAGTAATATAGTCGCTTTCTACAGTTTTCTAACCACTTTTATTAAGCGTAGTCAGAAATAGCTGTTTCAAAGTTAATAAAGTTGGTTTTATAACATTAAAGTATTCCATTTATTCAACTATACTTAGTCTGGCCATAAATACTGTTACAGTTAAAAATAAGAAAGATATTACATTTGAATTTGGAATCTGTCATTTTTATACGATTGTTCATTGAGTTTTCTAATTTTGGCGCCAATACATTGTACAATATTTTGCGATATTAAAATGGAGTGGGGTGATAAAGAGAACCGAATCGCTGTGATTGCATTACACAAAGTTGGTATGGGGCCAATTGCAATTTTTAAAACTCTCCATACGCTTGGTATTAGTCAAATGTTTGTGTACCGGGCTATTAATAGGTACAATGAGACCTCCTCTGTTTGTGACAGAAAAAGATCTGACCGTCCACGTAGTGTTTGTACGAAAAAGGTGGTCAAAGCAGTAAGGGAAAGAATTCGAAGAAATCCTGTCCGAAAGCAAAAGACTTTATCTCGGGAGATGAAGATAACACCCAGAACCATGTCGCGTATTTTAAAAGATGACTTAGGACTTGCAGCCTATAACAGACCCACTGGTAATTTTTTAACTGATAATTTAAAAAAGAATAGGGTGGTAAAATCGAAACAACTACTGAAGCGGTACGCAAAGGGAGGTCACAGAAAAATTTTGTTTACGGATGAGAAAATCTTTACAATTGAGCAACATTTTAACAAACAAAATTACCGTATTTATGCTCAAAGCTCTAAGGAAGCTTCCCAATTAGTTGACAGAGTGCAACGTGGGCATTATCCGACTTCAGTGATGGTTTGGTGGGGTGTTAGCTATGAAGGAGTGACTGAGCCATATTTTTGTGAAAAAGGTATCAAACATCGGCACAAGTGTATGAAAATACCATTCTTGAGAAGGTAGTTAAGCCCCTTAACAACACCATGTTCAATAACCAAGTATGGCCCTTCCAACAAGACTCGGCGCCAGGTCATAAAGCTCGGTCCACGCAGTCTTGGTTGGAAGTGAACATTTCGGACTACATCAGAGCTGAAGACTGGCCGTCGTCTAGTCCTGATCTTAATCCGCTGGATTATGATTTATGGTCAGTTTTAGAGAGTATGGCTTGCTCTAAACGCCATGATAATTTGGAGTCCCTAAAACAATCCATACGATTGGCAGTGAAGAATTTTCCCATGGAAAGAGTGCGTGCTTCTATTGATAACTGGCCTCAACGTTTAAAGGACTGTATTGCAGCCAATGGAGACCACTTCGAATAAGCTTTTATATTTTAAATTGTTTTATATTTATGTATTAAACTAGCACACTGTAAAAGTAATAAATATTATTTGCAATAAAAAAAAAAATTTTTTCTTCGTGACAATATTTATGGCAAGACTAGGTATGTATTACCTTTCTAAGGTTCCGTAGTAAGTACGAGGAATCCTTATAAATTCGCTATGTCCATATGTCACAGACATTTTATTTAGAGACTATCAGCCCTACATACAAAAATGGCAGGTAGATCTGTACTATACACCGCTACATTTTTTTTTAGTTATATTATCGTAAAAGTGAAGAATAGGGGTGACAAATACATATAAGGATGGGATGTTTTTTTCCCAACATCACTCTATTGTATAGAGTATCGTTGAATAGATGTCTTCAAGTTTGCCTCTTTGAAAAACTGAATCGTTATTCATAACCATTTTCTTCTCAAATGTGATATGTGAAACACGTTCCTTCGCTGATGTCAAAAACTTTAAATGAAAATAATTTTGAACATTTTGCATATGAATACAACTTTTCGAGACATAGCAATAAATATTTAAAACGCATAAGTTGTTATAGTAGAGGTCAATGACCCTTTTTACAAAGTGATCTAAACAAACAATATTCGCCAAATACTTAGTTTTCTTTTAGAATTACAGCATTAATTATGAAAATTGGCACAGAGATTCTTCAGGACCTGGAGAAAAACAGGCTATATTTTGTCATCATCGTCACCGTTTTTCATCACTACGTGGGTGACAACGCGGGTCGCAGCTAGTAATATATAACGCAGTAGCGTTAGAACAAATCTGTTCTAAGTAGATATAGTTTGCTTTAATGCCCCTGGGTTATACACAACGCCTATCTACGAAATGAGCCTTATAAACCCTATCGCGCTTCGTGGCGAAGAACCGTGTTTGCGTCAGAGATTTTATTATCGCTGCATAACCTCGGCTGGCCGGGCCATCTACATAATGTAGCAGATACCGAAGATAAGATCATAACGCGTACGCGACTCACTTTACTAATCCCTGAGAAACTCATTTGGCTTAGCTAAGTAAAAGTAATTTTAAAAAGTGGGTCGAAATATTTTTTGACATGATAACGTCTTATAAATCGATCAACGCCGGCTGCACGCACGAAAAAACATGACTCATTGTCACGTTCCGCCTGATCTGAGCGTGCAAGCAAGAGCGCGGAACAAGCGATAGAGAGGCACGATCGGCCTAAGCGTTCGGCGTGTGACGCATCTATCATGACGTTTTCACGTAAAATTATCGTCCGTAAACCGACTTTACAGACAACCATATTTTTTAATTGGTTTTCTACCTCCAAAAAATCCGAATTCTTATCTTACACCTTTAGACGTATGTATACATATGTAAACACAGTACAGAGACATATTTTTATTTGCGACAAAAACAACCATAACATATAAACAGATAGAAATAAACTAAAACTACAGAATACTAAATAAAAATACTTGGTGAGTATTTTTTGACGTGACAACGTCTAATAAATCGATGAACGCCGGCTGCACGCACGAAAAAGTATGACTCATTGTCCCGTTACGCTCATTGTCCCGCTCATCAATGAAAAAAACTGAAAAAAAACGACTTCAAAATACGCAACACAACACATACGCGACTTGCTGTTCACTTTTCTACATGCACTTGGATGATATTAAATATCATCTAAGTAACAATATTTAACCGGTAAAATTTTTACCGGTTATTTTGTTATAAAAACCAAAGTACTAATTGGTACCACCTCTGAAATATGACCAACCAAATACAAAAAGAATCATCAAAATCAATGCACAATATGTTTTTTTTTGTATGTTTGTTCACCGAATCGGTGGACAAACATACAAAAAAAACATACAGACCGAATTGATAACCTTCTTTTTGGAAGTCGGTTAAAAATGACTGTGACATACGGACAGACAAAAGATAGATAGACAGACATGCATGGATAAATTATAAGGGTTCCTCGTAGTTACTATGAATCCCTATTATAATTATCATTATAGTTTAAAAAACTGAAACAACAGACTTCAAAATGCGTAATTTCGTAAACTTTGATGACATTTTCCTGGTTCTTTTGTTTTAAAAACCAAATTGCTACACCAATTTTGATAAAAAAAAAATGGGATCAATTTGAAAGTGTATCCTTTTAAGTAAAATAAAATCGGTTTATAAATGAGATTTATGAGTTAACAAACATAAAAAATACAACGGAATTGATAACCTCCTCCTTCTTTGAAGTTGTTTTAAAATCAAAATACATAAAGGCATATATGAAACATATACTTACGTAATAGCACAAAAATGGCAGTTCTTATTTTATTACCTACTTTAACTTTCACGCTATAAAAAAGAACGGCCATTTACGTCGTTATTTTTGACATGAGCTCAGAAGACATTAATGGTATATGAGCAAGTAAATAAAAACTTATGTCTTAACTTTACTTAGCTATGATCAACGTCTCAAATTCTCTGTCTTCTTTCCGCAAGTGCCATTACGTGTCAGCGAGAAGTTGACAAAATATTATGTTGAGCATTGTTCAAAGAGTAACGTTTTTCGGTTCTCCCCGTTGCTCGAATTACGAATCACTTGTCAATGTTTAACCTAACCTAACCTAATCTTCTACGTAAAAATGTTCATTTCATCAATTCTCTGGCATCGTCAATAAAATAACACTATTTACCGAAAAAGTTGCTTCAATACGATTTATATAAGCGGAATTAAAAACGTGCTTACATGTGTACCTACTGTACGAGCAAGAAGGCGTCGATAACATACCGTAGACTATTTTTAACACGCTTTTATTAGGTCGACCTATATGTAACTATGTAATGAAATCTAAGGTAACTAATTTAACCATCTTCCAAGGATCGTAGCGTCATGAAAATTGGCAGCTGTATGTAATTCTGATGACAATACAATAATATGGTACTGTCGAACTGATCTGATGATGGAGCCGGAAGATATAAACTAGAACTTCATGATGGAACATCGTATCATAGCTGTGTTTGGATTTGTTAAAAAAAAGTCTTGTAATGAACTTTGACCACAATAATTTGTAGCGTGTTTTTTAGTTTTTTAAACTGTAATTTATTATATCTGTTATCTTGAGTTAAATCCCCCGTGATGTTATTCTTCCCTCCTACGAGTACATTCGGCAGGTCGTCGCTCCAGATACGCTTTCAAGGGGGTTACGCTTAACTCCCATTTTACCCGATTGCGTAAGAAGGAGGATTATGTTTTTCGAGTGTATGTATGTTTGTATGTAGTTATGTATTTTTCTATTTGATCGCCTACAACCTACAGCCTAAACGGCTTGACTGATTTTTATGTGCGAGGTGTCGTTAGATTCGTATTCACTTCCTGAGTGTCATAGGCTATTTTTTTTTTGTAATAATAATAATACATCTCTCGCAAAAATAAACAAAATGCGTTTTTTCGTAACCTCCAACGAATTTTTTTGTGTTGTGTACTATAAACAAAACTTTATAAATTCATCATTTCCGTGTGCCTGTTTGTCTGTCCGTCCGGTTAAGTTTTTTTCAACCGTACTCCCTCGTATTTTGTATTATGTTTTTAGCCTGCTGAAAGGGAAAATATGTATTCTCAACTAACTTTCTAAACTTTTAGATCTATAAATTCATTATTATCACATTAACAGAGTTGACTAAATATAAACGTTCAATGAAATCGTTTGAAATATTCTATTAAGTATACCTAACATAAATAACAAGCTTTAAATGTTTGGCACAATACAATACAATACAAAAACACTTTATTTAAAGCTTAGCTAATAAACGTGTCAAACTTTCAATATATTGTAGCTCAAAGGACATTGTCCAGTTTGGTAAATAGTCTTAATAAATTATGTTTAATAAAAGTCTTCTTTCAGTCTACGGCATTAGCTACGGATCCTAAACATACCTATAATATAAAGTGTCTCGACAGATTCTTAGGTAATATTGTGTTTCCTTTAAATAACAGTTTTTTTATCAGCCATCTTCTCATTGTGAAAAGGATAAGGCCATAGTCTACCACGCTAGACAAGTGCGGGTTGGCAGATTTCACACATTTTCAAGAACATGGAGAACTCACAGACATGTAGGTTTCCTCACGATGTTTTCCTTCGCCGTTCGAAGTTGGCGGCAATCGACAATACGCACATAACTTCCAAAAGACAGAGGTGCGTGCCGCGGGATTCGAACCCAGGACCTGCTGATCGCAAGTCAGACGGTCTGCCGGAAACTTCAAATAACAATTATATCTGTCCTACCCATTGTCGTTTAGTGAGTCATCGCGTCGCCTTCAGTACAATTGAACCTTACAACCCATTCGCATAATGCGATGGGCTATGCTCATACCCTTTAACCATTATACTGGTCGTCCAATAATCACGTGATGTCACACACATACACACCCTCATACATATGATACACATACTAAACAATAGGAGTGGGAATAGCCAAATTATTTTATAAGTATGTATAGGTATAATAAATGACTTACAAATGTATACACTATTTGACTAAAGATTTTGATATGACATGTAACTTTGTACTTACCTAATTTAATTTTAATCTTATTGTTAATTTAATTCAATTTTATATTATTTTCATATATTGTCCTCGCTTCATAATTCGTTTTACATTTTGACTGACGTAGTAGTGTACCTGCACCTGTAATAGAACTGTATCACGGAAATAACTTTAATCCCCAAGATACAGGTGTTTAACTACACCTAGTTTGGGAATTAGAGCTGTCATTATGTTTATGTACCTACTTATTGTGCAAAAAAATAAAATAAAAAAAATATAATGTTTTTTTTTTTACAAATTATTAAAAAAACATTTCGCTGCAACGGGCTGGAAAATTGTTGCCTGGCAACGTCGAATCAAGGTCTCGTTGCTTTTCGGCTTAGAAATCGCGTGTTAAACGAAAAAATAAATACACTCATTAACGCCCCCTCCCCTCTCGTGATATTTGATGATATTTTCATAATCTCTCCTCCCCTTTCGAGGCTCACGTGGTTAATGGACGATCCCGTACGCTTACTTGTTGATACTATTGTGAAGAACCGTATTAGCTTTATAGCATTTTATGGAGCCCGTGTCGTGTTACTATTTCCGTACGCGGAAAATAGGCTGTGAAAATGTTTTTGTAGGTTTGTAACTTGAGTATCCATTCATCCGCCGCCGGAGGTTGTTAAAGGGTGGATAGGTACATATTTTAAATTGAGCCTGAGTGGCAATGCTTATTTTTTGTCCAAAGTAAAGGCCAGTATTTTGGTCATCCAAAGAATTTTTTAACATATCTGGAGATTGTTTAAAATATCCATAAGCTTCGTTGCGTATGGATATTTTAAATAATCTCCAATCACTCAGTTTTTCAAATTTTTTATTAATTAGTTTTAGTATAATTTATAATAAGGTTCGTATTACTTTTAAATAAAATTATTTATTTAAAAAAAAAGCCTGAGTGATACTTGTTTATACTTATTTGATGGTTATTTTTGTTGTATAATCTACTTGAAATTTGTTAGAGTCGTGATTTGAAGTGAAGATAAACATCTTCACCTACAGCCTATTCTTTCCCACCATTGGGTATGGGCATCTCTCTCTCTCTCTATCTGGGAGAATCCTGCGCCATTTTTTTTTTTTTTTTTTTTTTTATATAGAAATAGGTTTGCGCTTGACCACTAACTCGCCTGTTGTTAAGCGACGTTGCGGTCTACGATCAATCTTAGCTGCATTAGGCTTTTTTAAGTTCATGGACGCCAGTAGCTTAAAGAAGGAAATATACGGGATTGACATAAGCTAACAAAATGTCACGTGACAAACTCAAAGATCGTTTTAAGAAATAGAAACGCTTGAAACGAATTTTTTTGTCTAATCTAGACCCTCAGGTTCAACTTGCGAATCACTTTAGTAATAATACCTTCCAACAGCCCTGGCAAGTTATATCTTAAAAGATCTGAAAAATTTTGCTATGACAAAATAAAAACTTACCACAGCCTCACTTTGAATAGACACAAAAATAATTCAGATTCCTTAGATCTATTACAGATATGTAAACTACTAATGATTATCTAAACAAACACAAAATAGATATTGTGACGAATCATTAGACGTCCTCCTTCTTTGAAGTCGGTCGAAACCCACTAAAAACAAAAAGCATCAATTCAAAACCATTTACCAAACTAAATCTGACTAAGACTAACTTGACGCAACGTAGAGAAGTGAATGATGTGTAATTTAACTTTGACTTAAGAGAAGCATCTAAAACAAGCACAGACTCGTTAACTTAAGTTATGCAAACTGCTTGGACTAAATTACCATTTTGATTTACTGCACAAACGAAAACAATACGATTCATCTCTCAACGTCTGCCGTGATCATTCATTGTTCCTAAACAAATGAAAGTTCTTTACACTACTAAAGAAAAATAGTTAAATTAACTAAAGAAAATTATGTACTCTTAAAATTATAGTTGAGTAAAGTTATGTGAAAATTAAACGCCTGCACCTAATGAGATTTTAGCTGTAGAGAGGTTATACTCATTAAATATTAATTAAAAGCATGGCAAATCTCAGTTTTTAGCACTTTCGAGGATAAAACCACACCGTTAAAGTCTTTCAGTATCTTGGCCTTATATATCTCGTGTTGCACTTTCTAAACACACAGTATGGCGTTCTCACTGTTCACTAGTCACAACACGCGTTCAACAGTGTTGCCGGACGTGTCGCGACTGAAAACGAGTACCTTACTTGTGGTTTGCCACCCAGAGCCGGGAAAACCTATCTACGTATAATACATTATTGCCTGCACCTTCAGTTTTGTATAAAACTGAGTGACCAGATAACCAGTAGCTTTCCTGGGCTTCAAACATTATATTTTGGTACTCACAGCTCGATATCTGGCTTCTAAGCTGTAGGTCGTGGGTTCGATCCCCATCCAGAACAAACATTTGTATGACGTACATACATGAAAGTTAATCTGTGTTGTCTGGGTGTTTCTATAAATCATTTGTATGCATTTACAAAAAAGTAAATTATATTATATATCCTATATTAGTACAAACTTTGCTTATTCTGCAGTTAAGGATTCGTTCAACGCACGCAGCTATCTCTCTCGCGCATCACAACCTTTTTATACATATAAAATCATTGTATAGAGATATTAAAAAAGTGATTAGAGTTATTAGAAAAGTTAGAGCTAATTTTGTTTATTTAGATATGAGAAATATTTAAAAACAAGTTTTTCTTCTATGTCTTTTAAATTGGCTGAGGAATAGAAAAATATAAAATTATGGCTTTTCCAATTCCGTCGCCAGTATAAATGATATCTGATTAAAACTTTTTTTTTAATGTTTCTCCTCTCTAAATGAACAAAATTAGCTCTAACTTTTCCTCTACTCAATGATTTTATATGCTTAAAAATGTTGTGATGCGCGAGAGAGATAGCTGCGCGCTTTAATCTTGACCTTAGAAAGAAAACCTAGTACGTATTAATTGTGGTGTTTTAATTTTTTGTGTAAATGCTTCTTTTGTCTTTCTCTATAGGGAGATAACAAAAGTGCGAACCAACTCCGAACGACCATAATCACCCCCCGGTGTTAAGTTTTATGCTTCCTTCATGACAGATATTTGGGGTCAGTAGTTCTGAACCCTGTCTGACAATTATCTGCGCTCGTTACTCTGATATATTCGATATACAATATGTCTTGTTCCTTTAACTATAATACAGTGATGTTTGCAAACTATTTTGACTAATTGACGTTTGGCGATTGAATAACTGACAAAGAACTGGTATTGCCCTAGACGGCCTCTGAAAAAGGTTCTTCCCTCCACAAAGATTTTTTACCTTTACAAGCTTTTAGCTATAATTATAGTTTAAAAAACTGAAACCCGACTTGAAAATGATACGCAATTTTGTTTAAGAACCAAACTACTGGACTAATTTTGATTTCTATGGGACCAATCTAAAAGTACATCCTTTCCAACAAAAAAATAAAATCGGTTGATAAATGACGGAGTTACGCTGTAACAAACCAAACAAAAGAAAAAAAATACAGCCTAATTGCTAACTTCCTTCTTTTTGAAATCCGTAATAACAAGAAATAAACCTAAATATAATATCAGTTTTTTAATAATGAAAATTAATGTAGACGTAATCTTAAAATAAGTTATGAAATCGCCTAATTTATCTAAGTTTTTTTCATCTCAAAAGTAAGTAGGCAATACAAATTATAAAAACTTTGGCCTTACATAGCTTATTCGTACGCTAGAAGTGAAGTATTTTACAAATCAAAAAGCTACCTATTTTGTCTACAGGTCTACCACTTAACTGAGTCTGTTCCTGAGGTATGGGAGCGGCACGGGAGGGTTAACATGTAATAGCAAATCTAACGCCCGACTTGATTTGATCGTAAACACACCCCTGCCGTGCCGCTCCCATACCTCAGGAACAGACTCAGTTAAGCGGTTAAGTTATAATTATAAAATAAACACGACAAAATGCCAAGTCACGCCGAAACAATGAAAGTCTAGAAGGCATACAAAAGTGAAAAACAATCCAACGCCTCATAATGGCTTCACGTTTCCATCGAAGCGACGACGCAAGCTTTTCAAAACATGTTATGTTCAGAACGGATCGATGTAACAACACTGTACGTCGGTAATTTTGTTATCTCACAGATAAGCAGTGGGCAGAGAGGCGCTACGCGACGCCATGGGACAGCGCGGGCAAAGATGACACATACGCAGATGTGCCAACCGATTCACGTTCTATGCAAGTGCTTCCTCCACAAGCTCGGATGGCGTCCGGCGGTTGGGATGACCATGGGAATGCTTGGAGTGCGGCTTTGGGAGCTATTGGTGGCGCTGGAACGGTTCTCTTGGTAGCTGTTCTGGTGCTAATATGGAGGAAGCCAAGACGTAGGGAGTTACCACTTTTGGCACCAATGGACGTGGGACAAAATGTGAGTACTTTATATTTTTATCGATATTTTAGTACAATTAAAAAATGTTATATCTGTCCGGACAGAATAAGTACTGATTGGGATATGCGGGTCCAAGTCCCATCAAAATGTGAAATTTTTGAACTGTATACAAGTTTGTAGATTTTAGTACATTTTTACGATATTTATTCGCGGCAGTTGCGTAAGTAAATAAGAAAATCTTGTTGTCCTGTTTTCTGTCTTATAAAAATAAATAAGACAGAAAACTAAAATAACTGCCTTGAATTTTTTACTATAATTTTACCGTGAAAAAAGAACAAAGAGATTTTTTTAACTAACTGTCGAGATGAACTGGAGCTAAATATAATGTGTTGAGCTAATGTTGAGCTTTACAATTACACCTAACAATCGAATACTATCCAAAACGTTGTAATTCAACAGTTCAAAATTCTGTGTGATAATACACTGCACTAGTCACTTTAGATATTAGATATCGTTATACCGAGAAGTTTAACTGGAAATATTTGCTTAGAATCTGGAACACAATTATGCTGCTTGTCGATTACAGACTCCCGTATCAGAATCTGCAAATTAGTTTTTCATTTATGATATGAAAAATTAAAATCATTATCTACCTACTCAAATAGATGCCAGATTGTGTTGTCTTTTATCACTTTCTCTTATTTTAGCGTATATTCTATTTTAGGCACAATTATTTAGTTTTAGAATTCCTTTATGCTTCTGTACTTGTATTTATTTTTAATCTTCCGTCTAATATAGTTGCTATAATTTTCAAGATATTGAATTGAATGGTTTCGCTGGCCGCAGGCAATGTGATTGCTTAACAATGAAATTATTTCCGCTCGTGTAAAACATTTCCTTTTACGAAGTTCCAAAAGTTATTAAAAGAATGGTTCGGTCGATCGAAGCCAATGAAATGTAAACGCTCGAATTCATCAAGTTAAATTTAAGAATTTTCTGTGTTTATATAAGCCATAATTTTAAACGAAATGGTAGACCTGTAACCTTTTTATCCGCTTGCCGAAGGAGAATTATGTTTCTCTGGCGCATATGTGTGTATAATTCTTTGGCAGGCTTTGTAGCATTAAAATCGTTTGGCGGGTTTCGGTATTGGTAAAATGCCACCTAAAACAGTTTTTGAACAATATCTCCTTTTCGACTTATTTTAAAATATGTCGGCGCACAGATACGAGAGGGCAAATTAGAAATTCGGAAAGAGCACATCAAAATCTGTAAAATACTAATTTTGAAAATTCCCGGAAAACTTTTCAGATAAAACGATCAACGATTTGCGTATTTGATTTCGGTGTTTTTGGAGTTTTTTTTAATTATAATTATATAGTCTGACATGTTGTCTCTCTTACTGATATCAAACTTTTACTTATGAGTAAAGTAAGCAACGCCATAAATACGAACGAACATCAGTTGTCACAAGGCCGTGAATTACGTTAGCAGCCAGGGAAATCTTATAAAGGTCAAGCGAAAATCACACTCTTTATACTCGACAAGTTGCTATTATATATTTATACCTACGTCACTTGGCGAGAAACTTGGAATATATTATTATTATTGGCATAAGAACGCTTAAGGGGATTCTTGAGGGTGTCTTTACAAAGGGAGAAAACTGGCATCGATCTCTATAAATAAATAAATAAATATTTATAAATATTTGTGGACATTTCACACAACACCATCTAGCCCAAACTAAGCAAAGCTTGTACTAAGGAACTAGATGGCTGATAGAATACATATATACTTTTTTTTGTTGTAAATATATACATATGATACATAGAAACACCCAGACACAGAACAAACATCCATGCTCATCACACAAATGTTTGCCCTGGGTGGGGATCGAACCCACGACCTTTCAGTTCAGCAGGTAAACACACTACCAACTGAGCCACAAGGCCGACGATCTCTAAACATTAACTGGTTAAAAAATAATTGATCCACCATCTTTAGGGGTCCGCCATATTGGATTTAACTAATCACCAAGCCGAAAATGTATGCAAAATTTTGATATTTATCCCACACTAATTGATACTAATAAAGCAAGACAAATAAAAGTTTGTAAATAGAATGATTGAAGTCGGGCAATAGAAATAAATGTTCTCATTACCTATCTTCGTACCTACCTCGTATAACAAGTATCTATATTAAAAGAAAAACAAAATACCCGAATGCAGAAACACAGTTTTGCAATGTAACTTACGATTTATTTACGCTTGATACGCTGTTGAATACGTTTTTTGTAAGAAAGTATGCATAAAATTGCCTATTATAAATGCGCATTCTTTAGAATAAACCTAGTAAAATCTATTGTTTATTACGAAAAAGTTCGTTGGAGGTTACGAAAAAACGCATTTTTTTATTTTTACGAGATATGTATTTATTATTATTAGAAAAAAATATATAACACCCATGGAGTGAAGACGAATCTAATGACACCTCGAATATCAAAATCGGTCAAGCCGTTTAGGCTGTAGGCGATCATATAGCAACATACATACATATGTACATATACATACATTTGAAAAACATAACCCTCTTTCTTACACAGTCGGGTAAAAATACGCGAAATACTAATGATTGCGCGTTTACCATTCCTCTTAAAGTAAAGTTTTCTTCACTCTTCGCAGCACATAATATACCTATATATTTGTGCTAATGAAGAATTATAGCGAGATTTTTTAAAAGCTTTCGCGCATTTGTTTGTAAATGTGCTTTAATATTACATCAGTGGTTCGCTCCGCTGTATCTCTTTACCCTTTTCCAGTGAATTTTACATGAAGTATTAAAAATTGCATGGAACGATTTGGGAGAATGCGGTATTTTTCCAAAACCAGATAAAAAGACAGCGTCCAAGGCAATTTCACTAAATCTCTTACCTGCTTCTCGTCCTCAGTAAATAAAAAGTTGAAAAGTAAGTTGGTAAGTAGTCGTTTCGTATAGAATACAGATTAAGTTGAGCTAGCCCTGGAGTCAAAACTTTTAGATCGGCTACCTTGGAAGATTTCCTTAAGGCTGTATATTTTTTATCGTTGATGGACTTACGCTTAATTGCCAACTCGCCTGTTAACGATCAATGTGAAAGAGATTCGCGCATCGCAACATTTTTAAACATGTAAAATAAATGCGTGAAAAGTGAGAGATGATTTTGTTTAGGTATTTAGGTAGGTGAAGTAGTTTAAAAGAAGATTTTTTCCGGATATCATTTATTTTGATAACGGAGTTTGAAAAAAAAACATATTTTGGACCTACTCATATTTCAGTTTATGGTCAATTGCGTACACAAGTTTTGGTCAATTGCATATCTGGCCATGTACGTATCTGGTCATTTGCGTATCTGGTTAAATGCGTCTATTGGCCTCTTGCGTTCTTGGCCATTTGCGTCAATCCTTTCGAAAGATATGAAAGAAAAGCTTATTAATAATACCTATCCAAATAAACAAAATCATCTCTCACTTTAGTAATACCTATCTCTACTCAGTGATTAAGTGTTATGATCTCAATGCTAAATTTTTTGAACAATAATAACAGAACTTAATAATTTTCATTCAGATAAGTACTTGTCAATACAATAGTTTTCATAACAAAAAAAAAAACATATTATTTTCGCATACCACTATACTGGCAACAGGTAGCGTAGGACCACGACTTTCGGAAGGAAGTGGGGGAAGTGGGGGAGACCTTTGCCCAGCAGTGGGATGGTGTAGGTTCATAAAAAAAATCTTCCTAGAAACATTACCTATTACTATATAAAAAAAACATTTCGCTATGTCCGATATCGGACAATTAATACTCAAGTTATTGGAAATGTTTGATAAATGATTGTTGATGATGATTGATGAATGATTATTTAGATAGAAAATGTTAGTATGTGTATAATTCATAGGGACTCACTGTCGTCACAGTCCTTGAAACATCAAATATGGATAGTATGTTCCTCTTACATGCATTCAAAATACTACGAATCAACCTACTTAATTAGGCAAACTGCGAGGAATCCTTATGATTTCGTCATGCCTGTATGTCTGTCCGTGTGCCACAGGCATTATATGTCATCTTAGATCTAACATTAAAAAAAAAACTCTCCAGTAGGTACTCTAATCACCTTCAGTAGTGTAGGGGCATAGATGATGAATACTTAGGTATATATAAATACTCTCAGAAACCTGACTCTCCTTCTTCTTCACGGTCGGGTAAAGTCATATTTACGTCGTATGTACACATCCCGTGTACGCCTCACAATCGACCATAACTAGGCCAAACAACGCATTACGTTCATAAAGCAATTATTTATAGATATCGGTTCATTCATCACATAGAGATAATTCCCTTTGTCCGTGCCGGGGACGGAAGTCGGATCTCTTCTCTCTTTCTGTTTCTATTCGGGTCTGTCGATGCGATCACGATCTTTATTAAGATTAATGCTTTCGATTCAGTGGATCATTTCCGATGAAATACCGATTGCGTTTCGTTTTGACAGTGACTTGCTTTTCAGTGTGGCATATACACTGAAAAGTAATAAATAATAATAAATATTGGAGGACTATTTTCCCACAATACCTACTAGCCCTAAATTAATAGCCCTGGTTGGAGATCGAACCAAATAATCCGTCAGCAATTTAGAATTTAGCAGGTATTTTCTTTATTTACCTTATATTTTGGATATTGGTAGCTAGACGGCTATAAGATCGATATTGGATATCTTTGTATTAGTGGTGTCGTTGATCATTCACGGTGAATCTTTCACGGTGGTTCTCTAATGCGTTTCATTTTTAGGGTTCCGTAGTCAACTTGGAACCCTTACAATTAATTACCGTGCACCCCTCTATCCGTCTACGGATTATCTCAAAGACTCTAAATACTAGAAAGCTGTAATTGAGAAAATAAATTAATTAAATAAGGTACAAAATAAGGTAAAGTGGAGATGAATTATTTTTTGTTTGTTTATTTTTACTTTGTGCTTACGAGTTGTTTGCTACTCGCAAAGGTATTACTTCATTAATCCTTAGTGAATAAACCCATACAATCCCATCTTCCTGACGCTCCTCACTCCTAATGCAACCGGAAATCATTAGAAAATTTTCCGTAATTTTCAATAGGTTTGCTATTATTCAAATATTTATTAATGATGTGCTTAAATTTATGTGTTTCCAGCAAAAAAAAACGGATATAACGAAGTTTTACATCTGATATCAGTTAATAATTTTATAAAAACAAGTGCAGTGTACAAATTCTACCAGGTTTTGAACAGTTGAAGTCCGAAACTTTTGGATATTGTCATAGGCAAGCGTGAAGCCACAATATACCTTAATATTATAAATTATATAAAGATTAACATCAGACGAGCAACTTGTTCGTTTTGTCACAAACATTAAATAAAGTTTCATTTGTAAAAAAAAACATAAAACGTAGGTACCATAACTTTTTGATATAATAAAGTGTCATTTCACAAGCCACAGAGGAGCCGGCAATCTTGTTAACTACAAAACAAATTAAAGCTAAAACACATAAACCCGCAGAATCCATTATGTGGTGCCAAATGGGATTTATCTCAACCGAATACGGCCTTTTGATGCTCGATGACGGTTTTCAGATAAACCCTTATTTTGATCGATGATTTAAGGCCGATTCTCATCTGAGACCCGAGCTGGGTTCGAGCTTCTAATTCTAATTCTAATTTGAAGTGGGGGCGATAAGACCTGCACCGACGTCCCGCCGGGGGTGTACGTCCCGCCTGGGGCGTGATGGTTAGAGCTTGGTTAGAGGGGGTGCTTCTGTCCTTATTTTATTTATTTTTTCAATCGATACGTTAGTTCTCATTTTTTGCCACAATGAGTCTCTTTCCAAACAAACTCTTTGGGTTCTGAAACCTCATACATACGTTGAAAATTAATCTTAAATTGTCTAATAGTTCAGTAAAATTCCCGATGACAGCTGATATACTCACAACTCCATTTTATGTTGCTTATTGATAGAGTCCCTGGGTGACTGGGCTTTGCTCAGCATTTCCGACATATATTTATTTAGGTAAGACTTTATATTATTATTTGTGTAATATCGTGAATTAACTAGTTTGAAGATTATTAATTTATTGTTAAAAATATCAGTTCTCAAATTAATTGATGATTGCCTGAATCGAAATCGTGAAATCGAAATTAAAATGTTAAATTCTGCATAAAGTTTACGATTATGATAGAAGTATTAACACATATACTAGATAAACTTAGCCTTACTTTTTTTTTAAAGAAGATAGATCTACGATTGACCACCAACTCGCCTGATGTTAAGCGACGGTGTGGCCGAGGATGGAGCTTGTCGATCTAGAAGATATCTATTCACTCTAGCCTTGAAAATTCCAAGATTGTAGGTCTCATGAAACAGAGATGGCGGCAAAGAATTCCATTCTTGTGCACTACGCAACAAGAATGTGTGTGTGTGTGACTTCAAAATCTAAAATTGTATCCAATTCGTTTAGAACTCTACTTTCCGAGTTACGTGAAATAAATGTATTATGTTGCAGACAAAACTCTTAATAAGTCAAAAGTACTTACTTTGAAATGAAAAAACAGGCAAAAGTAATTTTAACTGAAAATCATTGGTAATAGTGCTTTTGACTGCAAATTTCCAGTCAAAAGTTGTGTCGACGCACTTATTCAAAACTAATTTTAACCATCTAAAGCATCAGTCAAATAACTGTAAAACGATTCATTTTGAAAATAAAGAACGCATTGAAGACAGATACATATTATCATCATCATAATCACTTACATCATCATCAATAGTGTTGAATAAACCGATTATGGGAAATAGATACAAGTCAAGTCAATGCTAATTCAATTTGTATTAACCGACATCCTCCATACTGCGCATATGAATCAGCCTATATAATACGTATCATCAGAATTCAGATTTCCAGCCGAGTTGCGTCCGTCTGTACCCAGAGTGGTGTGAATCATCCTTTAACGTCTTACTTTATCGATGGCCTGTCATTTGCTTACCGAGTTTATTGCGATCATTAATGTTTATAGACGTAGTTAGACCCTTTAAGGTGACGACGTTTACTGTTTCCGGACCAGTAGACCGTAGATTGCGGTTTTCCTATTCATTGATTGAAAACCAATACAATTTCTTTGAAAAACTCCCGACAAAACGGCTGAACCGATTATGATGAAACATAAACTAAGAACTTTCGATAAAATCTTCTTTCAAACAAAAAAAAAACTAGATCAAAGTCGATCCATCCGCTTGAGAGCTACGATGCCACAGATATACAAATACATACGTCAAACGTATTACACCCCTCTTTTTGGGTCGGAGGCTAAGAATAGATAGAAACGTTTGTCACTTGTCTAAACCTGCTGATGTTGACTTGGCGGGTTACAAAGTAGCGATCTTACCTAGTAAATAAAGCTAAGACGGAGATTATATAAATTATAATCATTCGGAAAACCCGTATTACACCGTATAAGTTGATTCTGGTTTAACCTGGGAGAACCACATAAATAAGCTAAGAGGTAGAATTGGAACCGCATGCTTCGCGTTAAGACGAATATCCACGCTCGAGTAGTTCCTGCAGACGTGGCCTGCTACTTCGCCACAGTACATTCGATCGTGCAGTAAGTACGGTGCGGAACTGTTGGGAAGGTGTGCCGAGTGGGAAAAAATATTTCGTCTTCAAAAACGCGCCGTCCGTGCTATTGTCGGAGTAGATGATGAGACGTCTGCTAAACCATACTTTAAGAGTTTAGGTATCCTCACCCTGCCATCA
Organism: Lycia hirtaria; assembly: GCA_947563715.1. NCBI lineage: Eukaryota > Metazoa > Arthropoda > Insecta > Lepidoptera > Geometridae > Lycia > Lycia hirtaria. Next base: position 26,964,635 of record OX387381.1, on the reverse strand, counting down.
ATAATCATACAGCAGGTTGCCATGTACGTGAGGACTAACCTAGACTCTTTCGAGCTTTGTGGTAAGAACCATCGCTACCCCACGAGGAGTGCGAACAATCTCACCGCTACCACCCGCACGTTGGCGAAGTCAGCTAAACTCACCCATGTTATGAGCCCCGACGTGTATAATCACCTGCCTGTACACGTTACAGCGGCTCCTACTTTGTTGAGCTTCAAAGCTAAACTGACTCGTTGGCTTGTTGGGCAAGCTTTCTATGATTATGATGATTTTTTTAATTTGACATAACAATACATGTTTATGTAGATAATTTTATTGGCATACAATTCAACTTATTTTATTTTAATTATACCATTTGATATGTAAATTGGTTTTACGAAATATATGAATATGAATATAAAAACGCAGCTAAATAGCTGAGTATAGCCATGCTCGTCCTCCCATACGTCGATATGGTAGACTTTCATTGCTACGTACTGCCATGACCGTGTCATGAACGTATTGATACCGATAAGTTGTCGACAACTTCTAGTTTGGTGGAATATCGCCGTGTTGTGTTGTGTGTATAATACATTCATGACACGGTCATGGCAGTACGTAGCAATGGAAGTCTACCATATCGACGTATGGAAGGTTACACACAATACAACACGGCGATATTCCACCAAACTAGAAGTTGTCGACAACTTATCGGCATAAATTTTTTGCCAGACCATACATGCCACGCTACAGTCTTTGTCTTTTTAAAAAATAAACGTCCAATTTTGAGTAAATTTTAATTTAACATAATGATCGTGTCGCCCCTTCCCAAATCCCGTTGTTCAGACAAATTGAGCATGTTTAAGAACTTTCTACATTGTCGTGTAAAATTAATTTGGTTTCTCCTTTTATGAAAACTTGGCGAACTTGGAAGGCGCTTTGGGACTATATTTGGGGAAATGCTTGCAACTTTCTTTGGATGCAAGATTTTATTTCTGTGTTAGGATTACCTGTTTTTTTAAAGAGTTGTAAATAAGCAGACAGTTTGCTTGATGGTAAGAACCGTCACGTATGGACAACTGCAAAACTCATATCTACTTAGCAAGCTCACAATAAACATACCTACCTACTTAAGTTTGTAGATTTTAACGTTTTTCTTTTTTTTTTCTTGATTAATAAATATAGGTTTGTATTTAATCAGACCTTTTCTTGTTATGGAAGTATGAGATTTCAGAAATAATACTTTTGTTAGAGGGAACCTATTTATACTTATTTAGCATTAACTCCGGGACTCCTTGAAAAAACTCCGGACCCGCTTTGCTATATGACACCTATCGCAAAAGAGGTGAAACAATTATGCCAGTAGCCCAAGGAGTAGGCTGACGGGGCAAAAGCACAATACACAAGCGAGACGTTATATTTTTCTAGTCAAATGCACTCCTTTTGTCTAGCGCAGCGTCACACAAGATTGAGACACAGGCAAGCTGGTTTTCAAGTGCAAATCTAATAATAATAATATAATAATAATGTGTTTATTAGCATACAAATAGCCATACATATAAAAAAATATTACATTATGAATTACATTATCTAGTGATAGCAGACAAGATATATGAATATAAAACTACATACACAAAAGAAAAAAATATATATTAGCAAAACTGGTAAATTATGGCTGTAGATTTAAAGAGTAGCTTCGAGCCCCAAACTATGCAATGAAGCTTGTGCCTTCCAAAAGTTCCAGTTTCTCTTTGTGAGTTTGTATTTGTATTTTGTATCTACCAATGAATAATAAAACGTATGAAGTGACAAGAGTCTGGTGTAGCTACGGCAGCATCGTTGGAGAATATCTGATTTTCGATCTAGGTCTGAGTACAGAATACTTAGTAGTACTGAAAGTCTGGGTTCTAATCCCGAGGCGCGCGGCACGTACCTACTGTCTTTGTGAACTTATCTGCGCGTCGTTGATTGCGACCACCTTCAAATGGCGAAGAAAAACATTTTGATAGACTCGCACATCTGGGAGTTTTTTAATATTTCTGTTGATATATAAAGTGAAATTTGGCAGCTTGAACTTGCCCAAGCAGCGAAACTATGCCTTACTTTTCTCATATAAATAAAAACCCGGCGCAACGCAGCGAGTTTATAAGAACAAAACTGACACTGGTAAAAGAGAAATTTCCTACACAACGTAGTATGCATTTTGCCTCAGCTGCTCGTACAACAATGCGCAATTCGGTTGTATTTTTTACCCGACTGCGTAAGAAGGAGGGTTATGTTTTTCGAGTGTATGTATGTATGTATATTTCTTTGATACGCCCTAGAGCTTAAACGACTTGACCAATTTTGATGTGAGTGATGTCAATAGATTCGTCTTAGTTGTGAGAGTGACACTGGGTACATCAAAATTAAAAAAAATCATAATTTAGGCTGCAAAAACCTCTTTTCTGCAGTCGGGTATTTTGTTTTTCTTTTAACATTGATACTTGTTTCCGATTTGTTTATAACTCTATCATTTATAAACTGATTTGAAATATTATTTCTTTATTTGAAAGGATACATTTTAAGTTTGTTTCTAAATTATATCAAAATCTGTTCAAATATGTTGTTATACAAATATGTCATGCAGGTAAACGAAAAGGCGTATTTCGAAGCCTGTTGTTTCATTTTTAACCGACTTCAAAAAAGGAGGAGGTTATCAATTCGTACCGTTTTTTTTTTTTATGTATGTACAAGAATTACTCCGTCATTCGTGAATCTGAATTGAAGTGAATTTTTGTGTTTCTTAAATTGGTGTATTAATTTTAATTTAATTTTAAAATATCTTTATTGACCATAAAGGATTACAGTGTAAATTTAATCCTGGAGATGTTAATAGTAAAATTATACTTATACATTTTACAAGCTTAACTACTAGCTTATTAAAATTTATTGCCGTAATATAATATAATGTTTCAAAATAAGATGTGATAATAATTAGAAAATCATAAAATCAGTAACGTATGTTAGCTTAGAAATAGCAGAACATTTATAACTTGGTTATTTTAAATAAGAGTTATTCACCAAAAAGAGGGTAGAATATGTGCTAAAAAAGTCTATGCGATACAAACGAATGCATTCCGCAGCTAGCAGCAGGAGCTCGAGCAAAACCTGATTTATCGGATCACCGCCTAAGAAGTCTCACCTGTAAAAAACACAGACTAAACATATATTTGTGTTATCTATTGAGGCAAAATGTTACCAACAACAAGAAATTTTTAAAGTAAATGTTACTACAATATTGAAAGATTGAGTTATCTTCTTTTTAGATTGACTTTTGCATTGTTTGCCAATAAATTACCCGAAGCTCCCTTGGTAATAAACAGCTTCTGCGGCTTCATTCTTTGTCAATCAATAGTTTTCCTAGAGAATAGTTTCAGTGGTTTATGCTTTATCGTGGACCACACAGATAACTTTAAATTGGTGGTCAAGCGCAAACCTGTCGCAGAATATTTGTGAAAAGTGATTATTTATGTTTGATAAACTCTGATGATGAGATGGTGAAAAACACATATAGACATAGATATAATTTTATTGTAACAAACACACACAGAAAATAAAAAATCATACACACAAAATAGGTCACAAAATAATGTTTTTGTCACAATCTGGCCCCAGCTCAGCATAATGCTAGTTGTTAACAACCAGCGCTGGTCTTCCGCTGGAACCGGTAGGCGACGTCACGCACGAGAGAACCCTTAAAACTAACACTTATCATGTATTCTACATATAAATAGATAGGCTTATAATATAAACATACATATACAATTAAACACAAAAATATTAAAATAAAAAAACCAAAAAAAAAAACAATAAATGAATGTCAGCGCATATTATGTATTATTTAATGAAGAGAGTTTTTATGTTGGTATTATGATGAGATGATAATCTCATCCACGAGAACTCCACTTCTGAACATGGGCCTCCTCGATGAATTTCGAATACTACTAGTTGGAAGCAGCCCAGCATCTTCCTGCCTGATAAATCGTCGCTCGCATAACTAACTGTCCTATCTATTTTTTTTATAATAAAAAGAGTTAAGTATTTAGAATGCAAATACATTAAAAATATCAATGTGAAATTTAAAATGTAAGAAACCTCTATAAAAGTTAATATCATAAGGTATGCAAAACATCCGATTTTTAGTATTTTTGACGAATACAGCCTAATCTCAGAACCGAAAATCGTTTGTCCGGGACAAATGACTGAAATTAGATGGATCAGTTAGTCATGTGAGCGACGATATGTGGTCTTCTGTTCACATTGTGGCTGGTCTTCCTACGCTGCGCTTGCCGGTGCGTCGTCTGCACTCGAAAACTTTTTGACCCGGCTATCAGTTCTGTGCTATGTTCTTCACCTATTGCCACTTCAAATTGCCAAACCGCTGTGCTACGAGTATGTCGGTGTATTTAGTGCGTCTACGGATCTTTTTATTTTTAATTCGACCTCACAGAGTTTTTATATATAAGTATATCCATTGCCTTTTAGTTAATTTATAAAACCTATTACAGTATGCTGAATACCCCAGCTGTTTTAACAATTGCAATGAATTCCCCGAGCTATTTCAGTTTCAAATTATGATTTCATTGTTGCTCACACTCACGCGCTCCCCTGAGTGCCTGTAACGATGTCGCAAGTTACGATCAAAGTACTCTCGCAAAAGCATTTATCAAACGAGATAAAAGCCTAATTTCAAATGTGGCTGCTCATTAATTGTCTCATTTAGTGGCATATGTATGATGCAAATGTATTTTTAGCCGAATTCAAAAATAAAGAGAGGTTCTTAGTTCGTTTTTTTTTTTAACACGCTTTTATTAGGTCGACCTGTATGTAACTAACTATGTAATGAAATCTAAGGTCACTAATTTAACCATCTTCCAAGGATCGTAGCGTCATGAAAATTGGCAGCTGTATGTAGTTCTGATGACAATACAATAATATGGTACTGTCGAACTGATCTGATGATGGAGCCGGAAGATATGAACTAGAACTTCATGATGGAACATCGTATCATAGCTGTGTTTGGATTTGTTAGAAAAGTCTTGTAATGAACTTTGACCACAATAATTTGTAGCGTGTTTTTTAGTTTTGTTAAACTGTAATTTATTTAATGTTTGTTATCACATAACTCCATTATTTATAAACCGATTTTTTTATATTTTTTTTTGATAAGTGCCTAATTTCAAAAATTAACACATTTATTGCCGAATTCAAAAATAAAGAGACTTAAAATTAGTTTTTTTTTTATGTTTGTTATCACATAACTCCACCATTTACTTATTAACCAATTTAGAAATTATTAAATTGTATCTAAAACTTTTTTTAGCTTACAATTCAATATTATAGGGATGGCCAAAATATTCAATATATTGAATAATTTTTCTATTAAAAAACCGACTTCAAACGAAACTGACTAAATCCTTCACGATTGTAAACTTTTTAAAGAGACCTCTCTTCACTCGCTCTTTTTTTCTTTTGTCAAGAATGCGATTTGTCATTGAATGTCAAATGCTCGTCTTCGAAGATTAGAAAATGTGCAGATGTCTATACGATAATCCTTAATATTTGACACTTTTGCAAAGAAAAACGTGTAGGTAGAAATCTGCGATTCTATAATCTGAAGCATTCACTCCGGAATACAATGAAAATATTTTCATTTTTAGAGATTATTCAAAAAGAAATAAAGCGATGTTTATAAAATAATTATGGGACCAATTTGGAAGCTTTCTCTATACACCAATTCAGGAAACACAAAAATTGGTTCTCGAATGACGGAGTAATTCGTGCACATACATAAAAAAAACGATACGAATTGATAACCTCCTTTTTCGAAGTCGGTTAAAAATATCATAAGCTCTTTCAGATATATAAGTACATCTACATGTGTGTCTCCGTCCGTATTACCTGCCTGATATTTTTTCCATGGCGTAATAAATGTCTTGGTTGAAATGTGTAATGTATTTTGTTTCGTCTTTATCACCGGAATTTTTACGTACTCCTGGAGATGTGGTAACTAGTAGATATATCTTTACTGTTTTAACCGACTTCCAAAAAGGAGGTTCTCATATCGACTATGTTTTTTTTTTGTATGTTTGTTACGCTATTATGAGTTGTTTTTAACTTTTTTGTTTGGTAAGTATTGATAGTTCCATATAAATTTTGTCAGTACTTTAGTTTTTATAACAAAATAACACACTCGGCCACACCGTCGCTTAACATCAGGCGAGTTGGTAGTCAATCGTAGATCAATCTTGTTTAAAAAAAAAAGAAAAAAAAAGTCATGATGTGGGAAATTTCTGAACTTCTTTTTTGAAGCGTAAAGTAAAGAATTTTCGATCGTGGATATACTGATTTATTACATTAAGTATATCACCTCTGTATGCACTTTAGCTGAAGAATCGATTTTGATAATGTTATTGATCGAAAGCGTTTGAAATACAATAAAGAAAACGTTATTTTCGTTTTATTATTTCAAATTTTAATTTATTACACTACAATCTACATCCTTGTAACTCTCAAGTTGTTCATTCTTGATTCAAAACAAGTTTCACTATACGGACTCTGGGATCAATTTGACTAGCCTTGTGGCTCAGTAGTATGTCTGCCTGCTGAGCCTGTAGGTCGTGGGTTCGATCCCCACGCAGGGCAAACATTTTTGTGATGAGCATGGATGTTTGTTCTGTGTCTGGGTGTTTCTATGTATCATATGTATATATTTACAACAAAAAAAGTATATATGTATTCTATCAGCCATCTACGAGTAGTTCCATAGTACAAGCTTTGCTTAGTTTGGGCTAGATGGTGTTGTGTGAAATGTCCACAAATATTTATTTATTAATTTATTAATGCTTTTAAAATAATTTTCATATTTTAACTGACCGATAACGTAGGTAATAAATAAATAAATTGCGTTTACTACAAAAATGTGTAAAAATATAACGAATAGCAGGTAAAGAGAAAGGAAACGGCTAGTCGTCATATAAAGCTTCCGCACGTAACAAAGCTTCCCTTTGAAGGTATTTGAGCGAACGCTAAGCTGTGGAACCTTCTGTTCCGTACCTCATTATCTCCGTTATGTGGCTACACCATGCATGATACTTACTCACAAATGTTGTGGAGAGTTCACATTCTTTTATTTATCTAATGTTTCCCTGGTTGTACTTATTATTAATTATATAAATGTCTTTTTATTTTTAGTATTACGTAATCTTAGAAATAAAGATACGCGTCCAAAATGTGTCCAAAACAAGGCGTGCAGTGATATTGTGAGTGTGTTTTGTCGGGACTATCAATCGAGTTCGAGTGCCAGTGATAACGCTCTTCGCAGTAAAAGACAAAGAAAAAGGGTAGACAGATTTGTCTGCTCTTAACCATATCATCCACCTGCATTTTTCAGTCGCTCGTGAACATGGTGCATGTAACTGTGCCGAAATATCGAGAGCTCAAAATTAACGCGAACCACGGTAAATATCCCGTTAATAATAATAGTGTTCTCTTTATTTTTGTTTGATCACCAACTCGCCTGATGGTAAGCAACCACCCCATGGCTGGCTGCTATACGACATATTACACAAAAAAAAAACTATATTCCTATTACCAGAATAGTATACTCTATTCTGCTGCCAATTAAAAGCTTAGCTATAATTATGTTTTCTCTGTATTTGTGGTCTTTTAATAAAGAGTTATCTATTTATTTATTTATCTATTCTTATTAGATGGTAAAAAAATTACAAAGAGCATAATTATAAAATGAGAATAAAAGATATAAATTACGTCGATCAAAATAGTATGTCTACTGTCCGTACGGGACCACAAACTTTATGCGGCAGAAATGCCAACCTCAAATAAGGGTTCCGTTTTTTTCCCCTTTGAGGTACGGAACCCTAAAAATCAACTATTATGTGGCAACCATATGGTAAATTCTATAGCACATTAGCAACAGTACTCACGTCCGACATCACCTAATCTATGTATTTCTATATGTTTATGTAGAGAAAGTAAATAGAAAAGCAGTGGAACGTGCTCCGCCGCCCTTTCGATGTAAACAGTTTACCATGATTGACCTTCGATAGGGCACGGCATAACTACGATGCAGTGGTATTTGTACAGGAAAACTGAATAACATGTCTCGCTCTACTGATAAACTATTGCTAAAAAGTATTAGCTTTTAACAAAAGATCAATCTATATGAAAAACCGTTTGTACTAGTAGTTTTATGAACAGTAGACCTCGCGAGAGAGCTTATTTGCAGCTCACCTTGGGTCATCTGTACATAATTTTACTTAATTTTATAAACGGAGAAAACGTAAAATCAAGAAAATTATTCAGCGCTAAAATGCATCAAGCACATCCACGCGCCCTCACTGTAACACGCAATCTTAAGTTGATTGTCATATCTCGACAACCACTTGACCAATTCTGTACGTCAAATTGTAATAATTGTGTACTTTATCTACGTACCAAATATCATTAAAATCGGGTGGTAATTAGCGCCGCATTAAACTTCCCCCCCCCCCCCCCCCTTTTTTACGGGAACCCCTCCTATCAAAAATCACGGACAACAAAAAAATAAACCTAATAAAATCCATAGAACCTATACGCCAAGTTTCATCAAAATTGGTTCAAAATTACGCCCTGTACGCGAAACGAACATACAAATCACAAACTCACAAACAAACTGACAGATGAAAGATTTCGCCAGTTGATACAGAGACGCTTCGCTCGCTCGGTCAATAATAATATAGTACGACGCCTCGACGTTTAAAGATAGTCAAACCTACAAGATTTTTTATAACGGGTTGAGTATCTGAGGCAACGAGGCAAAAATACAAGTAATTACTCCTATTGTTTAACTGCGTGCACATAATAAAAACTCAAATACCCATTATCATTTCAGCTGCATAAAAATACTGCTGGATAAATGGATATGGAACTATTTACAAATTACTGTGTGAAAACGATCTACATCCAGCGAGTGTCAACTTTGCACGTAGTAAAAAAATATATCTGTAAATTTTCTTTTCAGTACGTGCTTATATACACAATCTACGACAAAAGTAAATAAATAAATAACGTATTTGTAGTATAAGTCTAATAAAATACATTTAGTCGTGGTAGCATTATTATCCATAGTCCTTCTGAGGAAGTGTCTTTGTCAGTATATCAATGGGAATGTTATTTATTTATTATGTATAAATACGTTAATGTCTATGCTTCTACGTTTTTTTTTAACTTAACATTTTTGACTTGGGAGTTGTAAAAAAATTTGGAAAAAACGACCCGTGTAGGCATATCCATTTATAATTCCAAAGAGGTGAAAAAAATTACCGAAGTGTTTGTGTAGAAAACAATTTTCTTTCATTTGAATGGAGGTCGCGCGATAACGTATAGACACGTGCTATAATAAATCAACGTTACGGATGTTATTTATTAAACATAATATAAGCATAAAAATACAGTTGATCGTACTATTAAATATCTGTGGTTGAGCTTGAGTTCATTGTTCTTTTCTTTAAACCAACATAACCCAAAACTCCTCTTAAAAACAAAAATATTTTACATACGTTTCAGCGCCACCTTTTGAAATTCACAAACAACTTATTAACCTTTGCTCCTGTAATGATAGCTAAGTGGAATATTCCCTTATATACCTGCATGCAACCTCTTTCTTCAGTTGCAAAAAGCTTTAGGGAAATGACGCTAGATGGCGTAACTTGTACGTAAAATTTCGTAGCCATAAACCACGCGTAGCTTTTGTAACCGTAGTATGTGCTACGTCTAAGTTTGCACAGTTTTGTCTGTGACACAAAATAACTGGGTATAACAAGGTCTTAGTAACTTTTTTATTTTGATCTCTCTATTAATCAAAGTGTACGTTTACACACGTAATGTTATACTCGTAACGTAGCTAACAGTCCGGTAACGGTATAACATAATTTTGTAGCACTAAGAGGTTTAAAATAGTAATTACTTTCGACGTCAAATATGAAGTAAAACCGATGAAGTTGTTGGTTTTAGGTGTTATTTATTTTAAGACAGGCAGGATATTTGAATGTAAATATAAACTTTCATTGACCATAGCGAAACAATCAGGAACAGGCACACATTTTTTTATAAAAGTTTTTTTTTTGTTTCTATGTATACTAAAGAATCCACGTAAATGTTTACTGATTTAAACATAATATTTCATTTTTAATGCTTTATTTTATATATTCAGCTATTCATATGTTGATTTATATAATTTTAATATTCATTCATTCATCAAAAACTATTGTCCACCCACTGCTGAGTATAGGTATCTATATTATAGGTATTATATTCTCTTTAGCGCGCCACTCATTCCGATCATGTGCCAGTCTCATCCACTCTCAATTTTAAATTTATTTTGAGAAAATAATATGGGTCTTTTTTTTTTACAAAAGCATTAAAATATGGTTTGTATATAAAACTTCAAGTTGAGTGTACGTATATTCTACTTAAGTGTTATATAGTAATATAATATTTTTAGATAATGTGCTTGAGTTGTATGCGTATTTATACTAGGTTAATAATATTACTCAAACTTGAATGCCGTAAAGAAAATACAAGCAGCACCTGACGCTATAATATTGATGTGCAATGACATCAAAACCAAGATGTCCAAATGATCCAGATACAAAACAAACATCCGCTCTTCACACAGATGTCTGTCATAGATGGGAATCGAACCCACAAACTACGGCTTAGAAGCGTACTACTATGTGTAAATGTACTAGGATTGCTATTCTGTACATTTAATACATTTAAATCTTGACACAACGTGAATTGTGGTTCCTCATTGTTTAGCTATATCCATTTTGTATTTGATTTAGTGAGGTCTTATCTCAAACCGGCACAATAAAATTAAATGTAAATTTTCTAGGTTGAATATACATAATTATCATCATCATCATCTCAGCCATAAGAAGTCCACTGCTGGACATAGGCTCCCCATGGATTTCCAAAAAGACCGATTGGAAGCGGCTTGCATCCAGCGTCTTCCTGCCACTTGTATGAGGTCATCTGTCCATCTCGTGGCTGGTCTTCCTACGCTGCGCTTACCGGTACGTGGTCTCCACTCGAGAACCTTTCGGCCCATCGGCCATCAGTTCTACGTGCTATGTGCCCTGCCCACTGCCACTTAAACTTGCTAATCCGCTGTGCTATATCGGCGACTCCTGTACGCCTACGTATCTCTTCATTTCTGATTCGATCTCGTAGAGAGACTCCGAGCATAGCCCTCTCCATAGCTCGTTGCGCAACCTTGAGCTTCCTTAATTATAACTAAATATAATTATCTGTTTAATATAATTATATCACATAATTAAATAGTAGTTTATTCAACTTCAATTTTGATTCGGGTTAACATAACCGTTTTTAATATTCATAGTTCTCTAGTTTTAAAATGTTATAAAATGCGAAATCTCTCGCATCTAACGAAGTGGTAATAAAGCGCGCTGTCGGCGTCTGAAACATAATGGTGCGTTTTATACTCCGCGCTTCATTTCACCCCGTAGCTGCAGGGATGGATTAAAGCAAGGACCTCTTTGGACAACGATATTTGATACGTATCGTTGCCCTGCTGATTGATGCAGAGTATATTTTTTGCGCTCGAAGTGCGTCGATTTTGTTGTATATATGATCTGTTGCTCCGTTGTTAGCAAATACTATTATTTAAAAAAATGCCTATCTGCAAAATTTAGCTAAGGACTTTAGAGTTGGTAACAACGAATCTAACCATATCTGTATGTATTACATGTTCTGTATTACATGTTTTGTTTAACAAGATATAGACATTTTGATTATTCTTTTGTAAGTAATAATTTTGGATCACTTATAATTTTATTTTTTGTCAGGCCTTGATCAAATTTATTGCCAACTGAATCATTGAAAGTGTAGGGCCCGTAGATAGGTACTGTTTGCAATCTTATTCCGTAATCCGGCCCTGTAAAGCTGGTTATAACCAGTAGAAGCTGCTTATAGCCAGTTACTAAACTGAGAAACGAGTTTGCGTTTAGTATAATGTACAAACAGGTCGTAGTATGCGTTATTGGATTAAACGGTATTGGAATATGAATTCTTAATACTATCTAGAGCCGATACAATAAATAAGAAGGGTACAGGCAAAGAACAGGGAATGTCCTAATTAATTGACTTGAATTCTAATGATTGGAATTTAAAATACCATAGACAAAGATATGATTCTACTAAAAAACTTTTTTTTAAATTTATGACATTCCCTGTTATTTGCCTGTACCCTTCTGAAGTCGTCAACAGTTTCTAGATACAGCATTCCTTTGAGACTCAACGGCCTGGCGCAATCTCATCATCATCATCATCATTTCAGCCACAAGAAGTCCATTGCAATATAGGGCTCCCCATGAATTTCTAAAAATACCGGTTGAACGCGTTTTGCTGCGTACGTCTTCTTGTAACTTGTGCGAGATCTTCTGTTCACCTTGTGGCTGGTCTTCCTACGCTGCACCAACTGGTGCGTGGTTTTCACTCTAGAATTTTTCGACCCTAAGGACATTATTTCTACGCGTGCTATATGTCCTGAGTGTGTAAGTCTAAGTTATCAATGGTAACACACAATGGTCGTAAACTTTCTACTTGATTCACAGAGATATATTGGATGAACAGACGCTTTTGGGTTTCCCAAACGCTGTTCCGCAGAGTTGGATTAGACGACGATGACCTGTCTAATCATACCGTTTGTCCTAGGTAGACGTATTTGACGACAACTTCGAGAGAGGAGTTCCCCACAGTTATCTACCATCATAATTCCTGTCTATGCTCTATTAATGAAAAGTCCAAAGATGTGCTGATCCACTTCATCTTATTCAGCAGCAATACATGTCATTAACAAAAATAAGCAATAAAAACGTTCAAACAAATATTTACGAATTAAATTCTGAAAGTCACTTAAAAAGGCGGACCGAAGTGAATTTGATAACTATATACAAAAGCATCAGCAGCTCGAATAAACTACATGATCATTTATTACTTCATTAGTAAAGTACGATTGTGGGAGTCATTCATTATAGAGTTCACAGAATTCGCACTAATATATAGGACCAGAGTTCTTGATGGTTCTTGTTGACATAGTAACATTGTAAACATTCAAAATACGGCAAACGGCGTATTTGTTGCTAATACCTTTCGTCGCTTATTATTTACTTCGAACTGATAGTTCGAAAAAAATCAAAATAATTACTGGGGCCCAATTCAGTTAGTCAAGACCGCTCCATAGCCGAACCATATGTGGAGCGTTTCCCGTCGGCCGCCATAGTTTTTTTGATTCAGTCACTTTTATGTCATACAATTGACATATTAGATGTAACGTAACACGTCCTTCGCTCGTTACTATATCAAAAAATATTAGCAGCCGACAGGAAATGCTTCGCACAAGGTTCAGTTACGGATCGGTTTTGAATAACTGAATTGCCCCCCTGATTTAAAGTATGAAAACTTTGTAAGAAGTATGTTTCTTTAGTAATCGATAAAAATATATTCAAATTGTAAGAGTTCTACATAGAAACGAATGATGGCCAAAATGCGGTACATAAGTGGTTATAAAAGGCACCCTCGAACTCGTAACCGGGTTATGATGGTACGCGCCATAAACCGGCTACCTATCCGGTTACGTATAATACAAACTACACGCAAATGTCGCTAAAGTTTGTAAGAGACTATAAAAATATACATTATAATCGATATTTTAACGATAAAAAAAATGAGCACACATTAGCATTATAAAGAGAACATTTTTTTTTTTTTTTTTATCAGCCCTGTTTGTACAAACTGCCCCACTGCTGGGAACGGGCCATAATCTCATTGTGAGAAGGGTTAGGCCATAGTCTGCCACGCTGGCCAAGTGCGGGTTGGCAGACATCACACATCTTCAAGATCATTGAGAACTCTCAGACATGTAGGTTTCCTCACGATGTTTTCCTTCACCGTTTGAAGTTGGCGGCAATCAACAATACGCACATAACTTCGAAAAGACAGAGGTGCGTGCCGTGAGATTCGAACCCAGGACCTGCGGATCGCAAGTCAGACGGTCTCACCACTAGGCTGCCGGAAACTTCAAGAGAACATTACAAAGTATTTAAATAGTTTTTATTACACCTCACGATACTCCAGTGAATACAAAAATTTTCAAACTTCCAGAAGTTATTTTAGACATTCTTATAATTAATTATAATACTTTTAAAAAATGTGCAGTATAAAATAAGTTGTAGAAAACTATCGGAATATTTTTTATTTTGGTAATAGAAATTTCGAAAATAGGATGTTGTGAGTTTATTGTTTATTTTGAACAAATTCTATGATAAAGACATATTACCCCACAATCTATGAAATACGGTGATACCACTAGAGATGTAGCAATATATTGCAACCTTTATAACAGTGAATACAGTGAATAAGTTCCTTATAGGTCAACGTGCTTCATCTTCAGCCACAGTATCGCTTCCCATCAGCCGAGCTCAGGTGTTCAAACGCAGGCCTATTGTATATAAAAATAGGCGCATAAGTTAAACGTATAGTGTAAGAAGAAGAGCTACCTACAAGATGGACAGACCGCCTCATTTAGACCGTCGCAAATAAAGACAATCTGATATTGCGAACTTGTGTTGTGAACTGACACAGCAGTGCTGTCTCTTTCACTTTCAGCTTCGCTGTTTTATGCGTAAAAAATACCACGTTATTTTGATAAATAAAATCAAATACGGCGGTTTCTATTATCAATTGTCAAATAATAAAAACATGATTTGTCGGATTAACCACGTTATTGAAGCAAAGAGGCGAAACATCTCAGAATAGTGGCAGGAATACGCTTGATGCAAGCCGCTTCCGTCATGTCTTTTTGAAAACCCATGGTCCCTTATGCCTATGATGGTGATTATAAGTTGAACACGTCCAGCGCCTTAAGGCTGTCGTGTAAACGTTACCTATACTAACATCATTACATATTTAACCAACGTGTATCAGCACTCCAAAGGTAAAGTGCTCAGGAACTAGATCGATCGCTACTAAGCCCCGGCGTACATAATTTACCTGCGTGAAAAGTTCAAACCGCGGCCGGATTCGGCAGGTTTATGAGGCGTAATGTGGTTCCGTACCGACAGACTTTATTGCCACTTTAGTACCACATTATAGGCATACTTTGTACGAATATTATTTAATGTTTCCCCTTTTAACACATGCAGTTATCATCATCATCATCATCTCAGCCACAAGAAGTCCACTGCTGGACATAGGCCACCCCCATGGATTTCCAGAAAGATCGGTAGGAAGCGCCTGCATCAAGCGTCTTCCTGCCACTTGTATGATATCTTCTGTCCACCTTGTGGCTGGTCTTCCCACGCTGCGCTTGCCGGTTCGTGATCTCAATTCGAGAACTTTTCGGCCCCATCGGCCGTCAGTTCTACGTGCTATGTGCCCTGCCCACTCTGCCACTATAACATTGAGTTGCGGTTATAACATTGAGTTATTGACAATGTGATAGCTTTTAACTCAGTTTATACCATACCATACGCTTTCCAGTATTTAACCGTCAAGATCTAGCAGAGTGTGTGTATGCAAATGTGCGCCATCGATTAACGTCAGGAGAATTGATGAGCAATCGAAAACCAATCAACTAAGAAGCTTAATGGATAAGTACGTGTTGTGATACGCGCTAAGTAGGTTTCTATAGTTGCAATACATCATAATTTAAGTGAAAAACAGGTTCTACTGTCTGATACTATGAACAAACGAGATAACTTAGATAGATAGATAAAATAATTTTATAGTTTAAAAAACTGAAACAACCGACGTAAAGTACGTTATTTCGTTTACTTATAAGTAAGGATAATAATTAAACAAGGCGCTCAAGCGTTGAAGTAATTCTATTTTCTCCTTATACACATTGGATGAGGAGTAAGAAGGTTTTACTTTTCAATCTCAATAAATCCCTCACGATTGTAAACTTTTTAAAAGACCTAGGCTCTATTCACCCGCTCGTATTTTTTTTCAAGAATGACATTTGTAACTAAATGTCAAATGCTTCGTCGTCGCATATTAGAAAATGTGCAGATGTTTATACGAAAAACCTCAACATTTGACACTTTGCAAAGAAAAACGTGTCAGTGGAACTCTGCGATTCTATAATCTGACGCACTCACTCAGGAATCCAGTGAAAATATTTTTACTTTTAGAGATAATTAAAAAAGTAATAAAGCAATTTTCTAAAATAATTATGGGACCAACTTGGGAGCTTTCTCTATACATCAATTCAAGAAACACAAAAATTGGTTCACGGATGACGGAGTAATTCGTGTACATACATGAAATAAAAATATACGGTACGAATTGATAACCTCCTCCTTTTTCGAAGTCGGTTAAAAACAAATGATAACAAAATAGCTTATGCTAGTTTAAATAAAAATTGCACAAAGTGTTTTCATTTCTTACTTCTCTAAGTACATTTTTTAAGTTGATCGAATATTACTCGTTTACTAATAAAACCTACTTAGGCAACTATCAAACATGTTTTTTTTTCATATCTCCATTGTCAAGCATTTAGTCGGTAGCGGGACCCTTGACTGACTCTAACAAGTATCTCGTAAATTATCAAAAATAAATAAATAATTAAAATAATAATTAAATAATTTAAATTTAGAATTATCTCATAAATTTTCATGATGTAATTGAAGAATAAAAAAACAAAAAAAAACAACATTTATCACTTCAAAGCTTTAATATTTTGCAAATGGATTCCTAAATTGGAAAATGTTTTTTTTATTATTATGTAACTTTTTATTTTTAGAATACAGCCTAAATAAACAACGTATTATGTGTATATATGTATAAACGTATTACTTTTCGAAAAGCACCAAACGTTATTAACCGGAGTCCGCTTCCAAGGCTGGCAACATCGTCAGAGCAAGGGAGGCATTGAATTCGATTAGCAAGACCGGAAAGTATCGCAAGCAAGTTAATAGGCTGCTTTCCCGGGAGGGAATACATACGGTGCTATTCATACTTATACAGGGTTAAGCACATCTGGTACGGTAAAGGGGAAACCATTGCATCCCTCTGAAAAATAGCTATGTATAAATTCACTTCAATATGAGTATATTTGTAAATACCAGCATACATACTTATCCAAAACGCAGACTTTCAATTTTGATAATTTATCAAAATTAAAGGCAAATGCCTCTCGAACAAAAACCGAACAAAATTCTATAATCACGGTCAAATGTAGCGTCAAACGGCCTCGTGTTTGATGCTCTACCTACCCCTTAAGGGAAAATAGGCGTGATTTCATATGTGTATGTATGCATGTAATTTTTCAGAAATTTGTGCTCACAAAGTCTTTTGTTTGTAGAACTACTTTCGTAGTATTGTATGTGTTATTTTCGTACACAGAAACGTTAATAAGGTCTCACAATTTGCCGGAGTACAAAGCTTTCTAATTTGGCACAGCATTTCTGTGTAACCCTGTATGTATCGATATTGAATTACTCGTCCTGCCGTGACCTTGGCTATATACTGAACCCATGCTTCCCCTTTATAATAATTGTGAATGTTTGGATGTTTTTTTTGATAAATCGCGTTTACAATACTGTTTTGGTATACAATGTAACCAAATACTCGATTATGTTAATAAAAATGCCTTGACTATATTGTTGTGATAGAAATATGGTTTGTTAGTGTTCTGAGTCAGCTACATCAACCGAGACCTCGGTTGATGTAGCTGACGTGTGCTGACTACTCTTGCGGTGAACATTTGAAAATTTGTGAATATGTGAGTGATGAATTCAAGCAAGTCGTCATGAATGCATGCCGCCTTTGTTTGTGTCGTGGCGTGTATGTATGAGTAGCGCACACTCACTCCGTCGACCACATGTTTCATAATATGTTAATAATTTTGCACGACGGCGACGCCGGTTGAACACTATGTTCCATTTTTTATGTATTATATAGATCTACGATTGACCACCAACGCGCTTGATGCTAAGCGATGGTGTAGGCGAGAACATTTTAACTAAAATTAGGTATCTCTGTGTTCCAAACGCAAAACCATCCCATGACATATCACTATCTAATTTCTCTCTGTCTCTCTCTATCTCTCTCTCTCTCTCTCTCTCTCTCTCTCGTGTGTGTTTAATCCATGTCATAAGCCCGTTGATTAAGATTTTTATTTTTAGTTATTTTTGTGATAATACTTCCTTACTTCAACCGCTGATTTTGTGTCTGTATTATAGTTGAAATAAAAAGCATATTTAGTAATCTGCTCTTTAATTCAACCTAACATGAAGGCAGGGTTGTTCATTATTCTACTAAATTACTAGCATAATACAGACCTGGAGCCGTACCACATGCGTTCAAGCAGTCTTATTTCAATATTACTTTGATTTTTGTCTCGCTCTTTCTACAGTTGAGAGAGCAAGACGAAAGTCAAAGTAATATTGAAATAAAATTGCTATTAAGATTGTGGTAACCTCCCAGGCCTTATTTAATATCACATTTATGAATTAGCATATAGCAACTGCACAAGTGTACGACGCCAAACTCCTCTGATGAGGAGAAAAAAATAATTAAAAAATTAGCATATCACAATAAATGTTCACGTGGAGGATTTTGGCGGGAACGTCTTAGTAACGTGTTGTTGCTTTGTTTTATTTTCCTAAGCTTGTGTTATTTTGAACATTAATGCTATAAAATGGTGTTTTATTCATTAAGTGTTCGATAAAGTGCGTGAGTGTGGGAAAGTGAAATAAAGCAGTAAAACGTGTGATTTTACGTTGTGGGCAAAACTTATTTATTTATTTAGTTTATTGGTACACGAAACAGAATACAGTCATTACAATTTTTACAATGTACAATTCATAATTTGGACCTAAACTATATTCCTTAAATGTATACACAACATGTTATAATTACAATTACAATAATAAGATTTTCAGTTTCAAAAGTAAAAGAAATAAAACAAAACTCCATAGAAGTTTCTAGTAAAGTCGCCACCACTTTACTGAAGCAGGACGCGACTTATAAATTGACTGTATACGTGACTTAGATTGTGACTAGAACATTTTTACAACTTGTTTTATTCAAGAAACTTGAAAAAAACCTGATACTTGACACTGGCAAATGCTTTAATGCGGGTCCAATACAACAAAAGAAAGAAAGAAGGTTAGTTAGTTTGTTTAAGTTCATTTATAAGCTCAAAATGCTAATTAATTAATGTATGTAGATCCAGCTAACTGCTGAAGCATAAGAAATATTTTTCTGTAAATTTAGTTCTCACGTAAGTGAAATTGTAATTTCTTGTTGAGAAATAAAATTCTTTAAACCGAAAAGAAGAAGAAATGTTCGCGTGTGCTCGTACTATGTGCTATGTACCTTTACCCTCGCTGGTTTGTATGTATCCATGCGGTCACACCAACCTTATCATAATAATACTATTAAAGCTCCATTTTCGTTGAAAGCTCTCAATTATGTCGGTCTCTTTTAATGGGAAATCTGAAACAAACGGCAACTAATAATAGACCTTGATTACTTTCGTGTTCAAGCTAAAATCATCTTTAAGTCTATATGGAGAAAGATTATTTTCAGGCTTAACGTAAGAAATTTAAGGCGTTTTGTTACGTTCCTGCTCCTGCGGTCGTACTTGACCTAGAAACCTTTATCCCGATTTTTAATGAATTTGGAAGACGATGAATCTTATTTCTTTTCATTGTAGGTGACTTTATGCTGTTTTAGTATTTCCACTTTCTAATGATTTAATTGATAACCCGTTTCTTAAAATTCATTATTTCAGTATATTTTTAACTAACTTATTCTCGACTTGATCCGCTTTAAAAACCAACCTGAACGCGACAAAACCGAAGATGAGCCAATGAAGGATTTAGATAGCTCATGTTTTACCAACTTCGTTTAAGGTAGTTCTATTTTCATGCAAATGTATTTTTACCAATACTAACTATGGTCGATAAGAGTATAGTTTCAGAATAAAGTAACTATGTTATGTTAATATCTGTATTTATAGGAGATAAGTCACATATGTTGAAAAAAAATTGAGGTAAATAGCAAAAATGATAACTATATATTGATCCCTATTTTTCTAAAAAAAAAGTCAGTAAAATATACTTTTAATCTCCTTTTTTCTTCAACAAATATTTTATCGAGAAAAAGACCGATAGAAAGCGAATCGCAATTACTTCATTTAAAA
This sequence comes from Lycia hirtaria, assembly GCA_947563715.1. Classification (NCBI taxonomy): domain Eukaryota; kingdom Metazoa; phylum Arthropoda; class Insecta; order Lepidoptera; family Geometridae; genus Lycia; species Lycia hirtaria. Next base: position 26,944,378 of record OX387381.1, on the reverse strand, counting down.
ACTATACTCTATTCGACCATAATTAGAAAAAATCTAACCATCTTAAATAGATATTACGCTTAAAACTAACGTTATCAAAAAATAATAAAGAAAATAAATAAATTATATCTAACTATTTAATGTTTCTTGATTCAATTTTGTACTCCAGTAAAGAAATCGCTACTACTCGTAGCAACTCTGCTACGAAACGTCTACGCCACCTGCTACAAACTACAAATACGAACGCAAACCCAAACTAATCACTGAAGTACATTGAGTCAAGATTAACAATAAATATGAATTATGGAGGTACGGGAGATAAGCAAATATACCTACATAAGTTCAGGAATACATAAATTTTCACATTGAAAATTTTGTGTATAAAGAGCGTTTTAAAAAGTCCGGTCTAGCAAAGCAACAACGATGCCCCTGATGTTGTAGAGTTGTCCATAGGCGATGGTTATCGCTTACCATCAGGCGAGTCATCTGGCTTAGAGATCCATCAAGATCGATCAAGCCATTTAGATAACTAAATGTCGCTAAATAAACACTAAATTCTCACACAGATACACCCGAAAATCCTTTCTTCTTGGACAGCCGGATAAAAAATAATGAAATGAAAACTGTTTAGCTCATCTCACTACTATAATGAGTACAAAGATAAATTTTTATGTGTTATATGTGTGTATTATTAAATCCTTCACTCTAAAACGGCTGATAGGATATGTTTGAAATTTAGTATGCAGTTAGATTAATTCAAGATTAGCAAGATATTAAATTACATTAAAATGTTTAAGACTAAAATATATAACCTGGGTGTTCTTAATTTGTTTCTTTTACGCAAGTCCACTCCGTATACCGTAATAGTCGGCAGATGAGATAGCAGTCATGCGTAAACGCAAAATACAAAAAACTGAACTCTATCGAAACCAGTATGCCAGATTTACAAATAAAATGGTCTAAATCATGAAATTTCCACCCGTAAAATTACCAGCACAGTGCTTATACGATACCGCGAGAAACAGTTGATTTAACAATATTTTTCTTCAAATACTTTATGCCGTCAATATTGTTTGTATCGCGTTTCCCGCCGGATATTATTACGCCGACACTTCGCAACGAAGACGCTTTCCATTATCGAGGATGGCAAGTCAAAACAAGTATCTCGCTACATTCATATTTTACTGTTTCGAGTCACTGTAAAGCAAGATATTCCTGCGAGAATAATATTCAGAAATAAGTTAATGTTCTACAAAATGTATCCAAAGAGGATACAGTCTCGTAAAAATAAGATTTGTAACTACTTAAAATACAATTAAGAAATACTGGGTTAGCGTAAAAAAAATCTGTTGAAATACTGGTGTTTCGAAATACATTTATCACATATTTGTTGCTACGTATGTGCGGGAGGTAAATAATAGCACCTCCTTGCACTTGTAAGACGTTTATTCCACTACTGGGGCCCAATTCAGTTATTCAAGACCGCTCCATAGACGAACCATATGACCGCTCCATAGACGAACCATATGTGGAGCGTTTCCCGTCGGCCGCCATAGTTTTTTTGATTCAGTCACTTTTATGTCATACAATTGACACATTAGATGAAACGTAACACGTTTTTCGCTCGTTACTAAATCAAAAAATTATAGCAGCCGACAGGAAATGCTACGCACAAGGTTCAGTTACGGATCGGTTTTGAATAACTGAATTGTCCCCCTGGTCCGACGCGGTGATCGCAGCGCCCGCGCCTTCCGTATATACCTATACATACTCGTACATACATATGTAGAAATACATATGTATGTATTCATATTTATTTTCTACATATGTCTAACAATATTCATTTTGTCAAATTTCACACTAACTAAAATTAGAAAAGCGAAGTTTGTTACCTTTTTACGATGAAACGGCTGAACAGATCGTTAAAAAATTTAGGACAATATAGATGTGGTCCTGAAAACGGACATAAGATACTCATCATCATCATCATCGCCGTTTATCGGCGATTATTTCGAACCTGTTTTTAGGTATGTTTATTTATCAAACAATGCCAAAGAATTCTCCAAATTTAATTTAATGCGATCTGCTCCATATATTTATTTATTTATTTTAGAAACACCAACAGTATAGTAGGACATCGAATATATAAATGGACATATAAATGGACTTGTTTTTTCTAGACCATTTTTGCTCGAGTACCAGCTGTTTCCAGTTCGTTTTCAGTGTTTTAAACAATAATTAAGTATATATAATTTTTTTCAACAGCATCAAACTTGCTAATTAAGTCGACCCCGCTGAAATGGACTCGTGAACCCCGTGTTTTCACCGCTGAAGTATTAATTTTAATGGGTTATTACTCCACAGCGGGGCGTGCAATCTACCGCTCCACACAACTTGTTATTTATTCATAAGAATTTTCACACCTTCATTTGTCATTTGTTTGACAACGACCCTCGCTCCCGAAGACTCGTCGAATATTTTATGTTGTTTAATGTAATGTAAAAACAATTTATTATATCCCAACAATAACATAAATAGTAAAAAAAAAACTTGTGTACTTACAACGTCTTGTGACTACACTACAGAAGTGAATTCATCAAGGCGACTTTAATAATACGAAATAGCAGTAACGCAGTGATATGTGTTGATATTTTTCGCTCCTTTAGTCGACTCGAGCCAACATAGCACCAAGACCAAAGCGTGGAGCGGAAGACCAGCGCTGGTTGTTTACAACTAGCATTATGCTGTGCTGGGACCGGATTGTGACAAAAACATTATTTTGTTACCTATTTTGTGTGTATGGTTTTATATTTTCTGTGTATGCTTTTGTTACAATACATTTATGTCCATGTCTACATTACCCTAACGAGCGTTACGTAGCCGAGCGTGAGGGCTCAGGTTCATTCAATACCCGCGAAATAAAAGGCTCACCACGCCTAAACAAGTTTTCACTTCAAAAAGTCTGAAGTGGAGTTGTTATATTTCTTAACTTAAAGTGAGTTTGAACAAGATGTCATACACTATCAAGAAATAAATGAATTTACTACTCGTAAGTGTGGGTCTCTATATGTGATAAATGTATTTCAAAACAACAATATTAACAATTTTCTTAGTTGTATTTTATGTAGTCACAAATCTTATTATTACTGGACTATAAAATCTATAATGTTACATTACACGTGAATGCTCCCGGCGAGGAATCACCGGGAGTATTCACGTGTAATGTAACATTATAGAAGCGACTTTGAGCATTACATTACAATTCTACCTCCCTGACTGACGAGCATTCGCTTGTAATGTAATATTATAGATTTGATTTGACTTCACATCCTCGTTTTGTAGAAGGTGCGAGCTGTAATGCTCGGTTTTCCTCCCTCACTGATGTAATGCTCGAATCTGTAACGTTACATTACACGTAAATGCTCCCAGTGAGGGAGCACCTTAATATAAATGAAGTTCTAAAGGGAGTTTACGGGACCACTTCTGATTAAAAAAATAATTTGTAATAAACGTAATAAAATGAGCGTAGAAGTATGTACCATGTGGCTTAATTATATTGTACTCAATTTGTTACTTAGAATGTTAATTCTTTATTTATTAAGTCACCTACACTGTGTACATCCACACTTCGTCAATAAAAATCTTATGTAAAAGTAAATTCTATAGAAATTGAAAGAAATTAAAAATTTAAGTAATAATTCTTTGTTTATGAGATACTATACGATCACACACAAGCGAGTGAGGGCAAATAAAATATGGTATAACGTGTATTTTATGTTGTTGATGGTAACCTCACCACTATTTTGCAATGGCATGACTTGAATTCACTTTTTTTAATCGAAGTTGACTATATTATGATATTTGTGGAAACTTCAATCAAGCCCAGCCACAATTGAAACTTGTGTGATTTTATTGCCATTTAATTAATTTATCACTTTAAAATGGCAAATGCGCAAATCGCGCAACTTCAAAAAAGAAGAACCGCGACGTCAATTATTTTCAGGCACAATACCAAAAATTGTTTCCTGAATATCCAGCTTTAAAGGGACTGTAACATCTCATTATATATTAAATTCGGAATAACTAGCGCCATCGGCCGTGAAAATATTTCTTGGAAGTATTCTAGTACCTATTCCGGCTCTTGAGTTTTACCTTAGTAGCGAGGGCAAATGTACGTCCTTATGGGGTTACTCTGGAATAACGAAACAGGGTCACTTTTCTTTCTAAATTATGAATGAGTAATTCGAGATGACGACGCAAGAAGTAAACAAACTAACAAACATAAAGCCATGCGCTATGTGACCTAGAACTTTTCTTTAGAGTTAGAACTGGACAGGCTTCTCTCCGACAAATTATATTTTTTGGCACGACAAATTGAACCTATGTATAGTGCGAGTCTCACTAAAAACTAACATAACGTATACTTCTTGATGTCACTAGTTTTACCCTACTTCGCATAATGAAGGGTTTTTCGGGTGTGTGTATGTTTCTATATTACCTCCGATAGCCGAAACGGCTCAACTAATTCTTATGAGCACAGTATCTTTTCACGTTTTTTTCTTCTCGAGTGTCATAAATTATTTCTTTTTAATAGTAATATAGCTGTCGTAAAAATAAACAAATATCTTTAATATAGAAACGGCATTGGAAGTGGTGTCTAAAGAAACTCAAATTTTACTATCAAAACTAGCTGCGCCAGTCCAGTAAAGTTTCGGCGTCCATCGGACACACCGTACAGACAGACAAACAGTAAAAAATTATAAAAATTGCTGTTTTGGCTTTTGTATCGATAGTAATGCACCCTCCAATATTTTTTTATAATATATTTAATGTACAGATTTTGACCCGTTACAGTCTTATTATATGTATGTATAGATTATATTTTTATACTTTTTGAGTAAGTAGTCAAATAAAAAAATTATATGACTAAAAAAGTGAATACTCGTAGTAGCCCCCGTTTCTTTATATTCACTCGTGTTGTGTTATGGATGTATTCATACGTGATAACATGACTTTAGTTTTTGACGTCGACGCGACCCGCCTTTCCGGTGTACTTATCACGAGAGTAAGCTTATACGGTGAGCTATCGCACTAATCTCTATCACTATATATATACATGGCTTCTGGAACAGGGGGGTAATTCAGTTATTCAAAACCGATCCGTAACTGAACCTTGTGCGAAGCATTTCCTGTCGGCTGCTATCATTTTTTGATTTAGTAACGAGCGAAGGACCTGTTACGTTTCATGAAATGTGTCAATTGTATGACATAAAAGTGACTGAATCAAAAAAACTATGGCGGCCGACGGGAAACGCTCCACATATGGTTCGGCTATGGAGCGGTCTTGAATAACTGAATTGGGCCCCAGTTATTCTACGACAATCATGACATATTGAAATTGCCAGAAGTTTGTTTGTAATTAAATTAATTCTCTATATTTATGATTTTTTATTTGACATGCTAATTTTAATACAATTGAATTATTTTATTGTTTTATTATTTAATATTATTGAATTATCAATTATTATTATTATTATCGAAGACTCAGAATTAATGTTGTATTATACACTGCTTATTGAATTTATTTGACATGTAACTATGGAGTTATAAATAAATATTTGAATTTGTATTTGTATAAAAATCAATTGCTGTTCGTTTGTCTCGCTAAAACTCGAGAAGGGCTGGGCCGATTTAGCTGATTTTGGTTTTGAAATGTTTGTCGTAGTCCAAGGAAGGTTTAAATGTTGAGAAAAGTTAGAAAAGTGTTCATTTTAGCGAAGGGAGAGTTTTAATGTCGTTATGGTAGGTGATACGAAGTACACCGGGTCATCTAGTATTATAATAGTTTTTTCTTTAGTATTTTATCCTACCATTTTGTTGGCATATCAAATATGTATAAATTACAACTTTCTAGTAAACAGTATTTGAGCTAAATTGCGGACAGACGGACGGACATGGCGAAACTATAAGGGTTCGTAGTTAACTACAGAACCCTAAAAATTACTAATTATCTGTACTTGCATACAATAAGAGTAATTTTAACTCGATGGATAAAAAAGACGAGACGGATGAAGCGAGCCGTTCATTAAAAAACTACAACGTGAAAGTCAAAATGACTAATGGTCATACAGGACTACGAACGATCCGCGCGAGTCCAAACCCCGTGAGAGACAAAAAGAAGAAGAAGACTACGAACGATCGATCGAATAATCTTTAACCGCTTGGCTAAAGAACGAAGAACGACTCGTATTCTGCTGAACGTGTGATGTAATCCGTTCATCTTCATACGTTCTCTGGGATATGACACGTTCATTGCCGCCCTGCAAAAACCAGCATAATCAACACTAAAATTGAAAGTTAACCCGGAATTTCCATGTACACATTTTTCAACGTGGATTTCATTTTATTTGGTGTTGGTAACAATTAATTTCCCAGGTAGGGCAATTTGCAACTTTTAAATTATGGACATTGGTATTTGAACTATTTGCCTTTTGTATCTGGGTTATAACTTTATTAAAGAAATACGTTAAAATACTGTATTAATTGGTGGTAATCTATTTTCCTAGAATGTTTGATTCAGATTTAATTATGAAAACAATTACCTTTGATATAATAAATTATTAACTCTGCATAATAAGAAGCTGTATAGAAATAAAACTGATGTTTTAATTACTCTCATATCGCAACGGAACCGTAAAAAAGGGAAAGTAGGTAACTCTCTCTGTTTCTTACATAGCTAAGAATTTAGAGACGGACATACTCTTAGACTAAATTTCATCATCACGCAAGTAAAACCGCGGCGCACACCCAGTAAAATTTAAAACATATATTTAATACATACATATGAGAATATCATTAACACACTTATTACTTATATCTAGTTAGATACATATATAACTATTCTCCCGAGCTGTCTCTGTGAATTAAATCAAGCTATCTGAAACCTTCGTCGAGAACGCTGATACATTTCGTATCTAATAAATCGGCGAGTATTTTTTAAAGTGCTTTCGTCTAAAAGGATTCGTCCAAAGTTGGCAACTCTTAATTTAATTTTTTAGAAGATCGCCTCATCTCACCCGGGAGGGGGGGGGGGGGGCAATTTGGCTGCCAGTTACTTCAAAATTACATTGGCTTTGTAAATATATATAATAAATAAGGATCAGCACGTTTTTGGCTATTGAGATTCACTTTGCTGGTGATATCATGAAACACAGCACACATATATATAGATAGAAAGGATAATTTTTATTATTTGTTTATGTATTACGTTTCGGCCGCTTACGTAACTATAGGTTCGTAGCCATGGGGGGTCCCATGAGAAAGTTATAGCGTGGACACCCGTCCACGGGTACAAATATTTTACTACTATTTACCTACCTCTTTATTTGCGCAGACTATACGCAGACGAGTACTGCTTTCTAAATGTCAATCTTAGCTATAAAAATTTAAATACACGAAAATTAAGCTACGGACAAACGTATAACTGTAAATAAAGTGTATAAGTAACGTCGGAACATTATTTATTAATATTATACTAGATATATGATTTCACCCGTTTTAATTCGTTTTAACGAGCGCTCAACATTTGCATGACTCAAGTAAACAAAACATAGGTAATAAGCATGCGTAAGCGAAGCGAGCGCGAAAATTGTTGTAGTGTTTTTATAGTAACATGAACAAGAACAAGAATAAAAATGCGTAAAATCGCTGTAAAAGATTACAAATGCGCATTCTGTACAATAATTAAAAAAAACACTTGTTTATTACGAAATAGTTTGTTAGAGATTACGAAAAAAACGTAAGAGATGTATTATTATTATTACAAAAAATATAGCCTGTGACACTCTGGAAAAGAAGACAAATCTAATGACACCTCGCACATCAAAATCGGTGAAGCCGTTCAGGCTGTAGGCTGTCATATAGAATCAAACATACATACACTCGAAAAACATTACCCTCTTTCTTATGCAGTCGAGTAAAAATATACAGTTTCGATTTGTTATGCGCGTTTGTAGTATGAGCGGGCGAAGGACGGACTAAGGTCATACTCCATCTCTAGCAAAACTGTCGGTATGACAACCGTAAACATGATTATTCTTAGCTCTCGGTTACGCCTCACTCTAACCCCGCTTCCGTTTCGCTACCGTGCCGGCTGACCGCCTTTTTAACCGACTTAAAAATAGGAAGTTCTCAATGTTTTCTTTAATATTTGTTACCGGGTTTTGACTTTTATATACCGATCTGAAAAAATATTTCTTTATTTGAAAAGATATACTTTAATATTTGGTGTAGTAATTTGGTTTTTAAAACAAAATAAGTGGAAAAATATGTCATCTATATAAAGGAAATTACGTATTTTGAAGTCGGTTGTTTGAGTGGATTTCCCAACAAACAAACTTACTAACTTTTTATGATAATGGTATAACTGATATACACCCAAATGTAAATTAATCTTAAACTACCAACGATTTAGGTTCACATTTTTATGGGTAGATACAGTAAAAGAGTGGAACTCTCTGCCGTCTTCTCTATTTTCTGAGAATCTTGGAATTTTCAAGGCTAGAATATAATCTTCTAGATCTACGTGCCCTATCCTCGGTCAATCCGTCGTTTACCATCAGGCGAGTTGGTGGTCAAACGGAGATCTATTTCGTGTAAAAAAAAACGCGATACTGCACATGCTCTTTTGCCATAACGATAACACGTTGCTTCGTCGTTGCACTGCTGAACCATTTTTATTTCATACATGATAATTTGACTTAACAGTTTTAAACTGATTCTGGTTTAGACAAGGTTCATAGATTTTACTTGTCGACTTCATTACAATATGTAAAGTTAAATTTATTAAAGCTGCAAATTTTTAAGAATAGGGTCCCGTATTCGGGGCCCGTTCCAACGGGCGGGGCGGGCGGTGCGGTGCGACGCACGGGGGGCGGGGTCGTACGTCACTGATCGATGCAGCACTTGTTGCCGCGCTCAACAGGCGCCAAATATTGGCCAAAATGTTATCGAACTTGCCAATAGCACCTTCTACTGCCCTGGTAACAAAATTCTAATTTTAATAATGGTTTCAATTTCTTTCAAGAGTTCAATGTTTTTTGCAGGACTCGATTAATGCCTATTTATTAGCTGTATAAAAAATAAACAAGAAATAAATATTTCAGCTGTTATCTGGTAAGATTTTACTAAATATTATGACTCGTTGTCTTATGATACATGTACAAGTTTTCGATATAAAAAGTAAGTTTTCCGTTAACCCTTTGCTAAACCATTTAAAAGGTAGGCAGCGAACATACATATCTACTTGCATTATGTTCTATTTTTTACATCGCTGTTCAAAAAAGTGTTGTTATATTTTGGGGTTCAAGTACTGCGTGTTTGTTTTTTAATTTCACCGGAACTCCTAAAAGCCTATTTATGTTTTAACATATCTGTTAAAGAAATTTAGTTTAGGCAAACAAAATAGCGGCACACTTACCGTTAGGTATGTTAGTGGGCAAACGAAGGAAGATAAATTTCATATAATACCAAAAAAATATTTTATTTTTATAAATATACCGATTTTACTTTCAAAAGAAAAACCTAAACAACCTTTTTCCAAAACTGAATGAATGAAAATTTAAAAAAACGAATGCGTTTTTCTGGAATTTTCTGGAATCTTGGTATATGTGGTGAATAAATGATAGTGAAACTTGCGATTAGTTAGTTTATCGAAAAATTTAAGCTATTAATAAATCTAGAATAAAATCGGTCTAGGCTAAAGCTACAAGAAATAATTATAGTAAAAAAAACTGAAACAACCCGACCTCAATGTTCGATATTGATTAAATTTCTATGAGGCCAACCTAAAAGTACCTATATCCAAAAAAACAAATCGGTTTACAAATGAGTTATGTGATAACAAACATACAAAAACAACACAGTCGAATTGAAAACCTTCTCCTTTTTGAAGTCGGTTAATAAAATAATAAACATACATACCTACATATGACATATAAAGGCAACTCTTCTGTCTTGGACAGTAAGATAAAAAAAATTGGTTGTCTGTAAAATCGGTTTACGGACGATAGTTTAACGTGACAACAGTAATGTCAGAGCACAATGCTGTGTTAGCCCAACTCGAAATAGCCCGGAGCACAGTATTGCACTTTGCATTATTAAATACAGATTAGTTCTGTTCCCAGCGGTGGAACCTGCATCTGACTGAATTCACTTAGCAGTAGATTGCCTAGTAGATTACCTTGGTTGGCATAGATTAGCAAAATTAAACGTTCAAAACGTCTAAAACTTTCCACAAACAAAATTAAAAGAAAAAAAAAATCAGGCTGTGTAAATTTAACAATGGAGACCTATACATAAAAATGTATTTTTCCTTTTTTTATATTCTTATAAAAACTAAAGTGTAAGATATTTATGAACATTTATTTAGGTTTGATTGTAAATATGTCTATGCATAAACTCTTTAAGGCGGTTTTCCACCGCGAGCGGTGCGAGCCCATTAATGACTCCGTTAACCTCGCAATACAAAAATGCATAAATCTGTTTCCACCGACAAAGAGACGAGCGAAAATGACAAAGAGGGCAAAAAGAGTAAAAATGAGTTCGCTCATTTGTAGAGAACGGAGCGAACTCATTAATGAGTCCTTTCAACACGCAATCGAATTTTACATACTAAGTTTCCACCGAGAAAAAGGTGAGCGGAAATGACAAAAGAGTAAAAATGTGTAAAAAACGCAGCAACGACGCGTCGCAGTCTTCAAGTGAGCTCGTACGCTGTGGAAATCAAAATTCATTTTTCATTTCTCATTTTCAGTTCATCTCGCTCAGCTCTTTTCTTTCGCTCTTTCCTCTTTGACGGTGGAAATCAAACTCCCGAACTCTTTCTCGGTGGTAAAGCAATCCTATTTTTTTAGCGTTTTCGAAAAAGGAGGAGGTTATCAATTCGTACCGTACTTATATTTTTTTTTATGTATGTACACGAATTACTCCGTCATTCGAGAACCAATTTTTGTGTTTCCTGAATTGGCGTATAGAGAATGCTCCCAAGTTGGTCCCATAATTATTTCATAAACATCGCTTTATTGCTTTTTGATCTCTAAAAATTAAAATATTTTTGTTGTATTCATGAGTAAGTGCGTCAGATTATAGAATCGCAGAGTTCCACCTACACGTTTTTCTTTGCAAGAGTGTCAAACATTAAGGATTATCGTATCTGCACATTTTCTAATCTTCGAAGACGAGCATTTGACATTCAATGACAAATCGCATTCTTGACAAAAGAAAAAAAGAGCGAGTGAAGAGAGGTCTCTTTAAAAAGTTTACATGCGTGAAGGATTTAGTAAGTTGCGTTTGAAGTCGGTTTTTTAATAGAAAAATTATATGTAAACGAAGACCGATCCGCTAGACATCCCTAGTTCATTCCTTTTTGTCGGTGGAAAACGGACTTTACCGTATCCAAGCTACGCCAAGTTAAATGTAAGTTTTGAACATTTTTCATTTTTATCCTTTTATTTTATGCAACTTCTTGTTCTACCAAAAGCTTTTAAAAATTATAACAAAAGGGCACAAAGAAAATGATAAATGATAACTAGATGTAAAAAGTTCTTTCTTATCCATACAACCTTTGTCATAAACTTTGCCTGCTCGTAGAGGCACACTAGCGGGAAGCAATATTTAAAAACATGTAAAAATAACTAAGAGGGGTTGTAATAAAAATTAATAATTACAAATAATTTTGTTTTTGAACTTTTCCATGGCGGCTTTTTAGAGTTTATAATTTATTGCTTTGCTCAGAAGCTTGATTTGTAATAGCATGGGACCGTAGATTTTAGTTTAGATATTAATTTCACTTTTATACTCGTGCTTCCACGTGTTCCTGAGAAAAAGGGTCTTGACAGACAAACAGTCTTATTTTTATTTTTCAGGTACAGAACCTCAAAGCATTTTGGAATGTCTTCTTAAATACAAATGATATTTGTTTACATCTCAGATCTACACAGGATTCCTTCAGACCTTCAACAGTCGAGACAGCCAATCCAAATGTTGTATTTACGAAACAAAATTAGCAGCGCAGCTGTTCGGAAAGAGAACTAATGTGAAGACTAAAGCAGAACTAAAGCGCTGAGGCGCTGCTGTCCTTATTTCATTATTTTGTTCGACTAGCAACATAATCGAGTCGTCAGTTCCCATTGTTTGCCAAGATAGTTCTCTTTTCAAACAGATTCTAACCACTACTTACTCCCAAATAACTCTGACAAGTCTCCTAGGATGATTATGCGCAGCAAAAAAATCTTAACCTAGGAACCTCTCTGTTCGAACTAACTTCAAAATTACAAAGTGTCTATATTGACGTTTCTCTATGAATAAATAAAATTTCCAAGTTCATAACTCGACCATCGAAACCTAATCTTTAATTTTTAATTTGAAGCGATTACTGATAACATCAGCTTTTTGATGTTTCGCAAATGGATCTCTAAATTCAAAAAGTTTTTGCACACACAAATATTTGGATTACCTACCCAACAATACCCCACTCGATAGGGTAAATGAGAAAAAAAAACATCCCCACTTTAGATGTGGGGGAGATATCCCAAAAAAATGTTTTTTTAAATTTTTGTTTTTTACTTTGTGGGCGTGATTACATACTCACTCTCAATTTCAGTTTTCTAGTACTAATACCCGCGAACGGACAGACGGACAGATAGACGACAGAATAAGCGTTCCTTGTTGACAACGGAACCCTAAAATGAGTTTGCCGAAATAAGGTAAACTGCGAGTAAAACTGGTATGAAACAGCTTGTTTTTAGGGTTCCGTACCTCTATAGGAAAAAACGGAACTCCTATAGGATCACTTTGTTGTCTGTCTGTCTGTCTGTCCGTCCGTCGGGTGTCAAGCCTTTATCTCGGGAATGCGTGAAGGTATCGAGTTGAAATTGAAACCATATACGCAGATCCATAGTGTCTTGCTGCAGAAAGAAAAATAAAGTTTCTAAGTTTTCGTAAAAAAAGTTACAGCCGAATATATCGTAAACAACACACATTTCGACACTCACAGGGGAATCAAAACCTATGGGGTACTTCCCGTTGACCTAGAACAATGAAATTTGGCAAAAAGCATTATGTTAGAGTACACATAGGAAAAAATCCGAAAACTGGATATTTTTAATTTAATCACAAAAAAATGTGTCTTTACGCAAGGAATGAGGGTCGAAATTTTAAAGTTCTTTAACCGTATCGTATGAAAGAGCTTAATTAGTATAAAAGTATATAAGTTAAAACAGGTTTTTAAATATTTTTACGATGTATACTTTTCGGTATAAGATGGAAAATATAAAAATAATGATTTCCCCCTTTTATCTTCTAGTTTGTACGGGACCCTTGGTGGGCGAGTCTGTTTCGCACTTGTCCGGTTTTTAAATACGTTTGCGTATGCAGAAACGAACCTTAGTTACGCATTCGATACGCCGCGGAGCAGAGTCATCGGTGCATGAACTGTGTATTTGGGATGTTTACGTAGTCGTTTGGGCGAATAACGGTTTCTCATTATAATAATAATAATAAATAATAAATATTGGAGGAATAATAATAACATAATAATATAATAACATTGTAGTATTTTTTTGTTACTTAATAATTTTCTTATTTGAGAAAGCAAAATCAGATTTATGTATATTTTTTGTGGAATTATATTGTTGTAGCAAAATTGTTTACATATACATATATATAAACAATTTTACTTCGTACCATAGTGTGGATTGGTGAAAGTTTTATGTTTGGTATTTTATGTATGCTGTTTCTTGGGTACTAACCATTTGATGTGTCATGTGACAAGCGCAAGCGCAGAAAGACCAGGCATGAGATGGACAAATGACCTCACACAAGTGGCAAGAAGACGATGGATGCAAGCCGCTTTCAATCGGTCTTTTTGAAAATCCATAGGGGTGGTCTATGCCTAGCAGTGGAATTATTATAGCTGAGATGATGATGATGAACCAATTGATGTTTCTCAATTAGAAATTCCAAACATACTAGTTCAAATTAGAGCGCGGTATGAATACATGAGTATGTCAATGGTGTATAAAGAACACTACTTTATAAACTTAGTTTTACACAAAAAAGGGACTATCGATTCTTTCATCGTTTGTAAAGTTTTTAACCGCGCTGCTAAGTTATATTTATACCGTGATATCGTGTTTCATAACTTGTCCAATTTGTATGAATACACAAACATATTTTGAGTCGGCCGGCACTGAAAAGTTGAGCGTGTTTCATACGCTTGTCGAAATTAAGTGTACAGTGCATGGTAAACTTTCAGGGACGGCATGCCATTGAGAGAAACTCTATATTGATATTATATGGTTATCTTATTTTGTCATATAATAATATTTTAATATTTATGCATGGCGATAGTTGAGCAGATAGGCATCTCAGACATTATGATACTCGAAAGAGACGATACTTACTTCAATCTTTTACCTGTAAAATACTTATTCGCTACTCGACGCTCGTACATTACGCTACTGAAAACATAAAAAAAGTCTTACTATGGAAATTAACGTGGTTTTCACACATTTTTTATAAAAACTACGGGTCACTCAATCTATAGTCGGATATTTCGGCTCAAAACAGACGTGAGTGACCCGTAGTTTTTATTAAAAATAAAAAAAGTCATTCGAATTTTGAATTTCTTCAAAAAAAACCGCACATGTACCTACGTGTCAGATATCTCCAAGCGTTCCCGAGATAGAAGGTCTTGACAGACAGACAGACGCATACATCACAGTGATCCCATAAGGATTCTGTTTTTTTTTCCTTTTGAGGTACGGAACCCTAAAAAATTATATTCAACAGCTGTTCCGCCACCATTTTGCCGAGGCTGGTAGAGGACGCGACATGCGGACCCACTGACAAGTGAATATCGCAAGTCTAATAAGCTTATCGGTATCAAAGTGTGCGACTCGCCATATATTGTGTGAGATACTCCTTGGCGACTTTAGTTCGCGTGTCGTCTAAAACTATCAAATATAAGAGTGACATTCGGAGAGTTACGGCCGTTGAGAAAGTCGCGTGCGATGCAATAGACGCGCGTGTCGAACGCACGCGACCACAGACACACCTCTTTTTTCGTACATTTTGTTTTTTTTTATTTTTAATCGGCACGGCTTACTAACCTTAAAAACGAGAGATTTTTGTGACTGTTAAGCCACGTATCCACTAGGCAACATTTGGCGCGCGACACGTGCCGCTCAACATGTTCGGCAACGTTACATAACAACGCGCGAAGTTGCCACATGGCGCGCAACATGACGCGCGACTTGTTGTTTGTTTAGTGAGTATCGTTAGTTGAGCGTCAATTGCTGTCGAGTGGAGACATGATGCGCAACAATGTCCGTAGTGTGGTGTAACGAACGAGTGCTCAATTAATCGAACTGTACCAAAATTATGAATGTTTATGGGATACTGTTCACCGAGACTATAAAAATATAGCAATAAATTTAGGAATTTCCGGTTGCCAAGTATCGAAGTGTAACAGCCAATCTGAGAGAATCACTGATTGCATTTCGAAATTTCGTATCCTGCTTCGATATTATGGGTACAAATTTTTGTAACAGTATCTCAAAATCTGCTTTGTTCATTCGGGTAAAAATCGTTCCGCTGGCGAAATGTTGGCGACGGCTGACGTAGTAGTAGACGCGTAGACAGACAACGTTGTTAAACAAAAGTTCCGCGCTAACTTTCAACATGTTGGGCAATATGTTGCGCAACATGTCGCGCGCCAAATTTTGCCTAGTGGATACGAGGCTTTACTCATACAATAATTGTGGCTACGTATCCAGCATATTAAGTTTACATCTATCCTTGGAGTCAATTTTTTCATCAACGATTCTGTGACCACTTCTTTTTAAAGTCGGTTAAAAATGTAATATTGCATAATATGTATGTTTTAGAATAAAAATGCCTTTCATCGTTCCGCAATATATCAAAAAGCAACAACTCGGAACAATTGAGCCAATATCTGCGCGTTGAACTGTCGGAAACAATGTGATGACTGCCGACACTCGCCGGCCGCGGCCCTCGTCCGGTTTCTGACGCCACTTGCACCTGCCACAGACCGTTTGCTTTTCATTAAACTCCCTTTGTTCACCTCTAATTGCCAAACCACAAATCTAATAAATTGTTGACTTAATAAAAGTCAATCCGTGCTTCGAAACGTTCACCCTCAACAAAAGGCAGGTTGGAAGTTACCCTCTTCATGGCAGCTTATGGGGTTGCTATATCATCGTGAACAATTAACCCTGTTAAAAAAACAGTGTCGCGCAGTTGGCAAGACGTCCCTCATGACCTTCCTTACCTGTTGCTTACGCCCGGAGAAAGTGACTCGAACTGACTACGCCGTCTCTCTTTGGGTTGCTAGCTTAGGTATTGTTGCATAAAATAAGGACTTTTTTTGTTTTTTGAAGTGAATTACTAATTAAATGTTACTTACGATATTATTTTAGACATTGAAATCGTTGTTAACCTGATCTTACGCTGTAAAGTTAATGATAATGTTTTGAAACATTAAATGGCGCCCAACATGGGTCTCTTCTTTTTTTCGTTTAATTTCATTTCATTTATTCTATCAGCCATCTAGTTCCATAGTACAAGCTTTGCTTAGTTTGGGCTAGATGGTGTTGTGTGAAATTTCCACAAATATTTATTTATTTATTTTATTTATTGACAAATTTCAATCATATGAAAAATATCATTCAATAAAATTATTAAATAAAATAATTCTAATCAAATCAAATAACATTTATTTTCGTAATACAAGCTACATACAATCGTCAATATAAATTGATTAAAGTCACAATCGAAACTTGTAATGTACCATAATACTATAGCAACTGCTCTAAGATAATACTTGTGTTGCAGTTGCTACTTGCCTTCCAATAATCCATAGTCGAATTCGATGTTCCATCAGGTTTTTTTTAAATCCGTGAAGGAGGCCTATGTACAGTAATAGACTTCTTATGGCTAAGATCATAATGCTGATGAATAAAATGTTCGTAAATACGATAACCATTTGCATCTATTTGTAATTCCATTTTCAACATATCAGTAACATGATTAAATCCGGTAACGGCTGTAATTATCTTAATTTCGTAATTTAATTTCGTAATCTGCAGTTTTCGACAATCCGTGCTGACCCCGGAGCGACACGAGAATATATTGTAACAGTGTATATCTAAATATACTGTTCTCCCAATGTTAATTATATTGTTACTAGAGTCCGCGCCACCACTGAAGACCCATGGTGAAATTTTGGAACTAAATTTGACAGGCCCGACATTTTCTGTTGGAACACAGAATACCTTAATAGTATGAATGGCCGGAATGCGATTGAAGCGCGACGTTTATAAGAATTAAGTGGTTGCGCGCTCCTACGAAACAAGATGCTTTTATTATACAGTGGTCCACTACATAGATGCATTTAAAATGTTATTGTTTTTGCGATGATAGGTTAACAGAGACGCTGCGCCGACGCAGTAAAGAGCAAACCAAAGTTTCAAATCTTGTATATAACTTACAGACACAAGAGAGCATCTTATTTTATCATAGTTCTTGCTACTACTGCGTGCCAAAATACTAAAATCTGCTGAGGCCATGGTTGGAGATTTCTGCGAATCATTTGTAATTGTACAGTTATGCCTAAACTGCGGAGTGCGCCTGACCTGCCCAAGATCGAGTATTTCTTTTAGTTAAATAATCCAAGTTACACAGTCACACATATTTCATAGACGAGTTTAGACTGTGCGTTGATAAATCAGTTAGACTTGAATTTCATATTTTGAACACAGATGTTAAAATAAAGTTATGTGGTATAGACAAATTCAAATTATCGTGAAAGTATAGGATCATGACTTATCTGTAATTTTTCACTTATGTTCAATTAACTTAAGAAATAAATAAATTACAGTTTAAAAAACTAAAAAAAACACGCTCCAAATTATTGTATTGTCATAAACCTAATCGTGGTCAAAGTTCATTAGAAGACTTTTCTAACAAATCTAAACACAGCTATGATACGATGTTCCACATGAAGTTCTAGTTCATATCTTCCAGCTCCATCATCAGATCAGTTCGACAGTACCATATTATTGTATTGTCATCAGAACTACATACAGCTGCAAATTTTCATGACGCTACGATCCTTGGAAGTTGGTTAAATTAGTTACCTTAGATTTCATTACATACAGGTCGACCTCCGGCTCCATCATCAGATCAGTTCGACAGTACCATATTATTGTATTGTCATCAGAACTACATACAGCTGCCAATTTTCATGACGCTACGATCCTTGGAAGATGGTTAAATTAGTTACCTTAGATTTCATTACATACAGGTCGACCTAATAAAAGTGTGTTAAAAAGGTAACAGATGACGGTACAAAAATACATAAATTTTCTAATAATTTATGGTTACAAGATACAACGGACATTAATTACAATATTACAATGATTTAACAAATGTTATACGCTAGACATTTTGTTAGAAAAATACTGTAAATTAATCAAGTAAATTAACTACAGACATATTATCTAGAAAGTATTTCAGCTTTAAGTTTTTGTTCCATGCACCTGAGCAACCCAGTTAAAAAATAACTCAGCGTACACGAAAACATTACACTCATTCTGGGCAGTTGGATAAAAAGTGTATCCGCATCAAAACACTTCAATTTGACCGCCACAGAATTCATCTCAATTAAGGAACCCATAACAAAACTGTCATTGAAAGACATTTGAGCAATTAATTAGCTATCAAGAAGTTCCTATATAGGGTGAGGCCGGGTATACTCTGGCAACCCTACAAGCCCGGGCGGCGGCAGTGTGCGCAAGCTTTCCGCCGCGCCGATCGCTCCGTCGCGTACTCTTACATACATAAAACAGAAATTATCACACCCCATATTACTTATATTATGTCTACGTAAAGTCTGTGCCCTCTTCCATTGCTTCACCGTGATCAACCTTGCGTGTGAATGTGTGTGTAAATGTCATCAACGTAAATTATTGACAGCCTAATTGAAAGTTTAACGAGAATCAGTGGCAATGAAATGTGGCTGCGATCGTTGAGTTGTTTAGTGACTTTAGGTTACCTTATTCACAGCGCCATTAAAATTACAATGTGCACATAAAAATTGATCCAATACAAGTACAATTCAAATTAACACAATATATTTAAAAAAAAACGATTTTTATGGAACATTTTGAATGAGTAAAGTCTGAAAAGTGTCCTAAAATCATATTTAACTCGATTCAGGTCTAGTAATTTTTACAAAAGCAATTATTACGAATCAAAATATTTCCGTAACAATCTAAACCACTACTTACTACGTAAAGTAATCTAAATCTATTTCCCCTGTAACCGTAATATGACGTTCCATCTTGTCACGGCTACTTGGCTCGGGAGAGCTATAGGCGCAACAGTTAGCCGATAAATCCACGTCGGATGTATTGTTCCCTCAATTTATTATAGGCGAGGATCCTGATTTCACGAATATAGTATCCACTTATACTATATATACTCTTATTTCTCTATTAAAATGTGTTG
Organism: Lycia hirtaria; assembly: GCA_947563715.1. NCBI lineage: Eukaryota > Metazoa > Arthropoda > Insecta > Lepidoptera > Geometridae > Lycia > Lycia hirtaria. The sequence goes on along the minus strand of OX387381.1, from coordinate 26,924,809 downwards.
TGTTGTAATATGTCATAGTAGTTACTAAGTAAAGATTTGCTAAGTTAATTTTCTTTTAAATCTTAGAAGAATGCTAAATGTCCGTTTTTTTAGTCAGATAATTTTTCATCATCTCTTTGAAATATAATATTTAGCGACTTTTACTGGTAATATGTAAATGTAAATGAATATTTTAAACTATTACTCCCATTATCTGGGAGAAGGGCTTACTATTGACCGTTTATTTGTGTGATGCTAAGCAATGTTTCAAAATTAGTTAGAAGAATCAAAGGCTTTCTTTTAACTTCCAATACACTTGACGAAACATGATGTGTTAAAATTCGATTAGTATTGGTCAAAACGTATAAATTGGCTATGATAATTTTGTTCCTTTAAATGTTGCATAAATTTTAAAAGTCAGCTTGCTTTCAGATATGTATTCTGTCTCTCAAGTTTGGGAAACCTTTGAGAGAGGTTTTCATATTAAGAGTTTATATTCTCTGACACCTTACGCTCTAATTTTTTAACCGCATAACAATTGAAATTGGTTTATAATCGAATTATACACAATATCCAATTATATTACATAGCTAGCGTAACTAGTAGTTACTAACCACGCGTGTTAAGGTATCGTGGTGGTACATATTTGATAGTTTTTCTATTTCTGTCGCCCAACGTGGGGCGAGTGACCACTCGTCCTTGATTGCTACGTGTCGTTCTATTGACATAACCTATGCATACGGCCCCCAAAGGAACTCTATTAAGCGCGGTTGAATTTCCAATACCACGCTAGAGTAAGCATTAAGTGTGGTTATTGTTGCTATATAGGTCATATATATCTTTGGGACCGTCCTCACATAATATGAAATCTATTTCGGGATTGTTGTAGCTATGACCCAGTTTTGGACCCGTTCAATTTTTTTTTATTTGTTTCTAAAATATGAATTAACTTATATATTTATTTCATTCATGTTTTTTTTATTATGTCATCATCATCTGCGTATCAACGCACAATTTATTGATGTTTTCTACATTTTTATCCGACTGGCCAAAAAGAAATGTATTTATAAATCATAATGGCTTTTGGGTTTTGATAGAACAAATAACCATTATATCCATACAAATGGTTTCAAAAAGAAAATTTTCCCTAATTCGACTTTATGTTTTGTGACTTCAGCGATCTAAATTCAATTTAGTAAAAAAAGTATTTCTGTACACAGCATAATAAGTGATTTTGACTAAACATATAGCTGTCTCGACACGTTCTTCACCAATAATTTTTGTTGATACAAATCTTTATCATCTCACCATATCTCATATTCTGATGATATTAGCTTTCTTTATTATTTTCCACACTTTAGCTTCGATCTGTGACATCTTACATACATACATGTTTTTTTTTTGTATTCATAGATTTGCGCTCGTTCACCAACTCACCTGATATTAAGTGATTTTGTCTTTTATAAAGAATTTCGTTTGTTTAGTATAAACCTATATACTCTCCCTTTAAAGCAGATACTTTTTCAAAGATCTACAATTTATTTATCCATGAAAACTCAAACAATGTTTTACAAATCTAGTAGAAACGTCGTATTACAAATCTAGAAGTTGATTATTTAAATGTCTTATTCAACTAGAGTAGCCGCGTTTCCGAGTAAACAAACGCCCACCGCGGGGCGGTGCGCGGCGCGCCGTGCCTCGTAGTAGCGTAGTATGGCGCCCACGCAGGGCGAGACCCGTCTGCGACCTTAAGGTATCTGCGACCTTAAGGTACCCTTTCTTGAGCTGGGTACTCACATAGCAGTGTTGCATGTAACGTATCAGATACTGTATTAACCTGCAAGTGGGTACGGCTCGTCCACGGTCCACCGCGTATCTAGCTACCACGAGCTGCCGGATCCTGCGAGCCGCCTTTGTGTTCGCTGTGATACCGCCACTCGGCGGGTCACTGCGAGCTTACAGCGCTCCACGCGAGAGCGGCTCGCAGCGGGCTCGTGCCTACGTACTGACTTGATACCGTATCTGATACATTACATGCTACACTGCTAAGTGAGTACCCAGCTGTACATTGCGACAATACTCGCACTATAACAAGTATCTATATTAAAATAATAATTGTATATAATTAAGGGCTAATTTTTCAATCCCCAAATAACAACTATTTGTCTGTAACAACAGTCATCAGTCTGAAAATATTACACCTTAATATCATAAAATATTATGCAGGGTTACTTTTAATTAGCTGAACGACTGCATCGATACCGTATCACGCATGGCGAATAGGTAGTTTCATTCTATCGCAATATCAAAATCGTACGAGCTAGTGTACCACTGAGTTGTGTACCTCAGATAGCAAAAACTTACCCAAATCATGGGTAGTTACGTCTAGCATCAAAAGCAAGTAACGTTCAGTAACTGCATTGAGCAACTGGAGATTTACCTACAACGGAGCGTTTGCTCCTATAATTCCGAAAAGCGGCTGTATTTCCAATTGCTACGCTAAAGCTCGCCAACATGCCCTAGCTCTGAAAGTGACGAGCTCCATCCTCGGACACACCGTCGCTTTGCATCAGGCGAGTGGTGAATTGTAGATCTATCTTGTATTTAAAAAAAACCTGTATAGCTTACCGTCCACAACTCATTGCCACAGCGTCCGAATGAAACTGTCTAATTACGCCTTTAATATAGCCCCCTGAAATGAAATAAAAGCCATCTGTGCAGTAATTTAGATCGCGCCGTGGATAAAAGAGATCCTTTATTTCGTTTAATGGCTAATTTTCAGGGTGTTAATTAAAGGGCTGTTTTATGTGGTTGTATTAAAAATAACTGTTTACGCCTCACTGTCTGGCTTACTATTCATTTTTAACCGAATTCCAAAAAGGTTCTCAATTAGTTTTTTTTGTATGTTTTTTTAGCGATTACCTACTTCGCCAATCATGAATTAGTTATGATGGTTTTTTGTTTGGTAGGTCATACTTCCGAGATAGTCCCAAAATCAGTTCAGTATTCTGATTTTTAAAACAAAATAACTGGAAAATATGTTGTTCAAGTAAACGAAATTGCGTATTTTTAGATCGGATGTTTCAGTTTTTAACACGCTTTTATTAGGTCGCTTTTATTATTGTAACTAACTATGTAATGAAATCTAATGTAACTAATTTAAACATCTTCCAAGGATCGTAGCGTCATGAAAATTGGCAGCTGTATGTAGTTCTGATGACAATACAATAATATGGTACTGTCGAACTGATTTGATGATGGAGCCGGATGATATGAACTAGAACTTCATGATGGAACATCGTATCATAGCTGTGTTTGGATTTGTTAGAAAAGTCTTGTAATGAACTTTGACCACGATTAGGTTTCAAGGTTATAACAAACCTATTATTAACAATTTAAGTAATGTATATATCCAAAATTACCAATCTCACCCAAATACAATAATTTGTAGCGTGTTTTTTAGTGTTTTAAACTGTAATTTATTTATACTATTATTATTACCGTATATTTAGTAGTCACAATTGCAAATTTTATAAATAAATCATAAAACTAGTAAAACTAATAACGATTTTTAACTACGATTATTTTCGTGATTACTTTTTCTAACTACATAATAAAGAGGTGCCGAGTACCAGAGATAAACATATAGATAAATATAGGGAAAGGGATAGCGATAGCGATAGCAATATTTGTGTTAGTAGTTACGTAGTAGTTTAGTTTAGTGTTAGTAGTTAAGTTATGTTTTCATGGTATATGAACTTGAGTAGGCGTGGGTGAAGAAGGTGGTACGGGATGCCTCGGCGTATGAAATTAATTAATCATCATCTCAGCCATAAGAAGTCCACTGTTGGACATAGGCCTCCCCCATGGATTTCCAGAAATTAATTAATACTTAGCCGTTTTATTTAATTTCATTTCTTATTTAATACATCATAATTATATGTACCTATAAGGGTATAGAATCCTCGTCCTTATAAAAGTCCTACGACACATTTCCATTTATAACATGTAGGTGTGATAATTTCTATAAATTTTTAAAGAAAGTTTAAAATCATAATAAATATATAAAGTTAGAAATATCTGGACTGTATTAAAAACTACATAATATATCAGTTATTGTGATAAAGTTACCAAAAGTCTGTTGAAAATTTAATATCAGTATATAAAGTGATGGTAAAGTAATCATATAGTGTGACCAAGATGAGTGGACTCGGCCCGCCCGGAGTTTGGGCCGCTCAAAAGCGGCTCGAGTCTTGGGCTCGGGCTGCCAGGGAGAGAACTTCAAGTGCCAGCAGCGGCCAGAGCCACAACTCGACTGATAGTTTTGGAGATGATAAATCTCACGGCAGTCCCCATGTAAGTATAAATCCGATAAATTACACCTAACACTTTTGATGGTCAGTTTAATTGAGTTTGCAACGTATAGAACAATGACAGAAAATAATCTGGAAAAAAATTTAGAAATCTTAAAAATTTCTTACAATAAAACGGTTGAACAGATTCTGTTGAGACATACACAAGTCAAACTTATAACAACTCCCGTATTTCGCCGATAAAACATCAATAACTCATCACGGTTAAGCTGTATAGCCAGTCTTATAAAATAGCATATTTTAACTAAATATAATTTGAGCTAGCGTTTTTTTTTTTTGCATATCATATAAATTATACAATTGCTTGATTTGAAGACTATACTGATGCAAACAATATTTAATTTTATCCTGACAAAAACACATAGCGCTGACTAGACTAATTTTATAAGTTGACTTTGGCCGCTAACATGATTTATATGGTAAAGCATTTACATAATTCCCATTTCAATTACTATGCCAACGTTAATTTTGATAGCGGTACTTCTAAAAACATTTAGGTAGGTATTTCCCTTGAAAGTAGATAAGGATCGTTACATTAATATTTATTTGCTGCTACTTTAAATCATTTAATTTCAAAGAACGCCTACTTTGAAATTAAATGAGTCGAAAGTAGAAGCGAATCAATTTAATAAATAAGGCTAGACCTGGACATGTCAACTTATTTATTTATTATTGCAGTGTGTACAGAGCAAACTTAAATAAGCTAGGTACATACCCTGTTATATTCCTACAAACTTATTTCGTAAGAAGTAAGAAAGAATATATCCCGACTTGCAAGCGTCTCTTGAGATTCCCTACTTTTACCGCTCCTCAAGTAGAGTATTCTATTTCCTAAGCTCCTTAGCTTTTATTACAGGGTCGTTGTAGATTTTTATTCTGCTGCATTTATTCCTGTCTAGATAAATAAAAGTGATTTCTACTTTCGAACAATCCGTAAGGCGAAAGTGAAATCACGAAAATAAAATTTTCTAATTTAACTATTATGTACATACATCGTTGGTATTACAAAAACTAAGTATCCCAAAAACGTCCGCATACGATGAAATTTTGGAATTTTAGGTTTAGGTTTTAGGTTTTAAGTTTTAGGTTTTAGGTTTATATTTATGGACTATAAGATATAGAGCTACAAGATATAGGTATCTTGTAGCTCTTGTCTGGCCTGCCATTTGAAGTTACCTGTCTCATACCAAATTAAATATAAAACATAATAAAACTTTTCTAATGCTATTGGTAAAACTTTGCATAATAATAGTAGTAGTTCTACGAACAGTAGACCTCGCGAGAGAGCTTATTTACAAAGTCTTGCCGCGTAATTAAAAAAACAATGTAAATTTTTATAAAAACAAATAATAATTTTATAAATGGAGAAAACGTGAAATGCCATCAAATAAATAAATGTAAATTAGAGCCAAGTTCAATATTATGATATATGCCTTGGTTGTTGACCTCAACGACAAAAGACGAGAGCAAACACAGCGCACACATAAAGCATAAAGAGTTATTTATAATGTCACAGTATAGCTAATATTCTTCTATAAAAATTGTAAAACTGGTACTGATGACTCTGGTATTCTGACAAGATTCCAGAAAGGTATGCTTTTACACAAATAAATACCAAATAGCAGTGGTTTTTTAAGTGCAACTATTTGGCCTATTTATTTTTTTAATTTTAGAATAATTTTCGGTAGTATAAAAACACTGTCCACAAATTTGGAGATACTTAAGTGTGGAAAAACACTTAAAAATTATCGAATAAGCTTAATAACTACTGTTTCAGTTTTTTTTTTATTTTGACGCCCTTGGCTTGGCACTAAGTACGCGAAAATCCATTAGAAGCGTAATTATACGAAAGTACGAGTATATGAAGGACCGCTGTACAATTTATTTTTTTATGTATTCACTAAAGAAAGAGCTGTGGTGGCATCACTTCACATTTATTTCAATTCCAATTAGACAACATCAAAAGGATAGAGATCCTCGAAAGTGGCGCGTTTCTTTGCGAACGAGAGTGGGGAGATCCGGTCTTGTATTTGTGTTCTTCAAACGTTGTGTTTTCAAACTCGACAAGTGGTTATTGTGTTGAAATTGAAAATGAGAATATTTGATCTGCAACCAGATTAGAACAAGTTGTGAAGTAGTTGGTGATTTTTTTATTGCAAAGCAAGTGGGTACTTTCGCAAAATTTCGTAATGGAAAGCAACAAAAAGAAAAAATATATCATACGTTACTTTTCAGAAATTCGTATTCAAAAGCTTTTTTTTTTTTTTTTTTTTTATCAGCCCTGTTTTGTACAAACTGTCCCACTGCTGGGAACGGGCCATCTTCTCATTGTGAGAAGGGTTAGGCCATAGTCTGCCACGCTGGCCAAGTGCGGGTTGGCAGACTTCACACATCTTCAAGATCATTGAGAATTCTCATACATGTAGGTTTCCTCACGATGTTTTCCTTCACCGTTTGAAGTTGGCGGCAATCAACAAATTCAAAAGCTTATATCTAACTTATATGTCTAGAGTTTAAATACTTAAATGTAACTTATATATCTAGTGTGTTTCCGCTTCGAGGTCTTCAAGCTGGTACTCTTGCCTACTTCGAAGTCTTCAAGCTGATACTCTTGACGGGTCCAGGTGGTCCAAGGTCTAATGGAGTTGGAAGCTTTGCCATAGGAAATTCTGAAATAAACAACATAAATCCATCGAGTTTAGGCTCGACTGACTCGTCTTGGGAGTGTTTTTTTTTACATTTATTAATGTACTATGTCATGTATGTACATGTCATTTTGCAAATTTCTGATTAATGTTAATTTGTATTGTTGACAGGAAATGTTGATACCGAAGGAGCAATGTCGGATCCAACCTCTGAGCATGGAGGGACGTGCAGCCAGCTCGCTGCCGCACGCTCGTCTCACCAGGACGCCTTCCATATCCTCGCAGAGCAGCTTGGATAGCGGCACCTCCAGAGCAACCGTAAGTTATACCTAATATTAAGAATGCAATGTGCTAAATCTCTCGCGCACGCAGCACGCGCACATACATAAAATCAAGGCCGTCGCCTCGTCGATGAGGTAAATATGAATTGTAGTTACAGATACAATTGCACGGCCTTAGGACTTTGATTGCTTTGCAGTTAGCTACATTTTTTAATCTCTAGGGGGGGGCAGCTGCCCCCCTTGCCCCCCTTGGCGACGCCCTTGCATAAAATCACGCCTTTTTCCCATGGGTATAGGCGGAGACTATATCTCTCCACTTGCTACGATTATGGCACACGTATTTCACTTTTTCGACATGGCGAATTTATAAGGGTTCCTCGTAATTCCTACGGAACTTTAAAAAATTGTGATTAGTGTACAGCTTCATCCAACGTGGGAAGTAGCAGATCCCTCATGATACCTCGTTATTACGTTGAACACAGACATAGTAAAAGGAGCATGCGACTTCATTTATATGAAAACCTTGCGTGCCACATTTTTTGTACCGACTGTGACGTCACATAAAAGATTTTGTGATGGAATGTTCCATCTGCGCGAAATCTATTCAACCCAATGCATCTGCGCGCTTGTACGCTAGTAACTAGTTGACAAAATATCGAATCAGAATTATATATCACCTGAAATTAAAGAAATCTTGGTCGTCAACTGCGTTTTTTTGTCATACTCTACACTCTCGTTTTAACACGCTAGGTACATACACTTGGGGTATCTATAGAAGTCTCATGACGTTGAAGTTGCGACGCAACTCGGAGCCGCGCCATGTGATGGATGACGGCATTTTTCATTGTCAATCTTTTTACTGTTCGTGGTTGTTCTGCTTAATTGAACATTCTGCTTTTATAATGATTTCGTTAGCATTACTTGTTCATTAACTTATTATACGGGGCGTAACTTAACGTGGTTCGATTTTCATACAAGTCTTTTTATTATGATCTAAAGGAGTATAGTTTTACAATTAAGTAATTGTAGTTAACTTTAATTCCGGCCTTTATTAGCGGCAACTCATATTTGTTCAAATATCTGGGGGCACGGCCGTGCACCCGCCATGTGAGCCAGCGGGTACGGCCGGGACTATCTTTTCTCGAACACATTCGTCGGATTTTTAGACCCTCATAGCTTCGGCCTCGATAACACTAGAGGGTTCAAATTTTCAGGATCAAGTGTGGTCCACGGTCTAATAAAATGTTAAAAGTTTCATGTATCTAGCTTTTATACTTTCGATTTTATTAATACCTAAAATACGCCGATTTGGCACAAATTAATTGATGATCATAAAAAAGATAAAGTACTTGCTGAAGTCTTAGAAAGCTGAAATTTGGTATGTAGGCTACAATTTGCACACAAACAACAGAAAAATTAAGACATTTGTAACTTTCACCCTCCAACCCCTATTTGGGGTTATTTGGGGTTATCCCGTTCTCGTCATCAATATTCCAGGGTACTTCCTGAAGTAGTAGAAAGCTGAAATTTGGTATGCAAACTACGATTGGTACATAAACAACAGAAAAATTATGATATTTGTATTTTTCACCCTCTACCCTTATTTGGGGGCTATTACGTTATTCTTATCAATAATTAATATAAGGTACTTCCTGAAGTCTTAGAAAGCTGAAATTTGGTGTGTAAGCTAATATTTACATATGAACCACAAAAAAATTAAGATATTATTACTTTTCACCCTCCAACCCTTTATTTGTGGGAGCACACCCCCTGAGTGTAATCAAAAAGATAGGGTACTTCCTGAAGTTTCAGAAAGCTGAAATTTGATATGCAAACTACGATTGGTACATAAACAACAGAAAAATTACGATATTTGTATTTTTCAGCCTCCAACCCTTTTAAAGTGTGATCTTATGTGTGTGTCTATATTTCTGTAACACAACATAACTTCGATATGGATAATACTAGAGAGCCCAAATTTTCAGGATAAAAAGTAGACAGTACATTTATAAAACATACAAAGTTTCATTTATTTAGCTTTTGTACTTTAGATATGATTCACATCTAAAATACGACAATTTTACCACTCAGTGAGGATCGTTTATCTAATTAGTTTCAAAAGGCGATACTAGATGGCGTGCGCCTCAAGTTAGCACACGGTATCATTTCTCGCGCTCTGTCGCAAATCAATTTTGGAAGTCGACACGCTGAGGCACCTGTGTATTCCGTATTTATGGTTGGTCTGTGTTGTGTATTCGTTCGTTCTGATTTGGTTCTCGTTTATGATAACGGTTTGTTTGGTATAAGGATAGTATCTAGGGATGGGTTATACTTGCAAAATCTCATACCAGGGCTTCCAAGTGCGCCCACATAAAAATACCAGCGCCAAAAACCAGGGCTCAAAACCCTTCAAAGTATTTTTTTCGTTCAAGAAAATTGATTTGTATTTTAACTAAGATAATGTGCACAATTGCGTAACAAGTTTTTCTACTATATAATATATAAAATACTTTCATAGGATATTGTTCATTATATACGTTATAATAAGAAGCATAATGGCATTCACGAAATTCAAAACGTTCCAAACGACACCAAACATGACTGAGCGAGCGCGATATATATTGCCTACTTCGTTCCGTGTATTTGACGATGACACCCGAGTGAAGCGCCAAAAACCAGGGTCAAAACCCTTGAAAGTATTTTTTTCGTTAAAGAAAATTGATTTGTATTTAAGTTATAATAAGGTGCACAATTGCGTAGTGAGTTTTTCAACTAAAATACTTGCATAGGAAAATGTTCATTGTACATGTTACAATAAGAAGCATAATAGCATTCGCGAAATCCCGTAAAGTAAATACTTTTTCTCCTTGCAAGTGTTTCGGGCGGCACCTGGTCGCCATACTTGCAAGCAAATACCTGGTGTAAAAACCTGGTTGCGTAAATACGCACCTTCCCTAATAGTATCGTTTTCGTTCGTTGTTTCATGTTTGTTTAGTAAATATGGGTTTGTATTATATATATATACATTAGGTTATAGGTTTGTATGTTATATATATATACATTATTCGACTTTAATTGATGATTTGGTTTGTTTTAGGTAGTACTTACTTAGGCTTAGGGACTTATTTACACAGAAAATTATAATACTTTCAACCGAGAGCTTATTTAGAAGCTTGGATTCGGGACCGATCTTGTTAGAGAAGGGGTATTAGGTTATAGGTTAAGAATTTAAGTTATTGAATAATAGTCTGGATACAAGAATAAATCTAAAGTTGGTTTAGTGGACGTATTCCTATAAAAAGGAAATAAGACGAACAATATGAGTAACGAAACAATTTCTTTGGGAGAAGGGCTAGGGCCCTATCGTCTATACTACAGTTCATAGTATGCCTGGAAATGGTTCATGCCTTTTCCATTCATTGACATTTACTCAATCTATAGAAGACCGTATTTGATGTGGCGTTGCAAGTTAAGGTGTGCTATTGTTCGTTATGTTGTAGAATATTGGGACGATTTGCAACTTTATACTTGTGCTGAAGAATGTATCTGGAAACCGACTCTTATTCACGCGCTATAGTATGGCGCCACATCAGAATTGAAGGTTACAGCAGCTATCATCTATTTTAAGTAATAAGTCAACAAGAAAAACAGGCTATGACAGAGAGTGTACTGCTAAAGAAATGATAACAGATGCACAGGGAAATACATTCCGTTAAAACAAAACGTTGCAGAAATTACAGGGTCTCTTACAAAAAGAAATTAAATCCCACCAAAAACATTTCATGTAAAATTGGTTGCCATGTGTCGCATTGTCATGCCACTTTCACTGACAAAAAGATATCAGATGAGATCTGACTGAATCTGAAGAGCCAAGCCGCTAACTCTACAAAATCTAAGGCTACAATACTTATCTCTGTAAACCTTAAATCTTGGTCAAAAAGCATGGCTTGGTCGTTTCACTTTCATGGAACTATTACATTACTATTCCAATTATACAACATTCAAGAGCAGAACTTTTAGTTTCTTTTTCTTCCTTGTCCATGTACGACATGTTATGCGACATATGTTTGTAACTGACCGTCGGAAAACCGCCAAGCCATGCTTTTTTACCAAGATTGAAGGTTTACAGAGATAAGTATTGTAGCCTTAGATTTTGTAGAGTTAGCGGCTTGGCTCTTCAGATTCAGTCAGATCTCATCTGATATCTTTTTGTCAGTGAAAGTGGCATGACAATGCGACACATGGCAACCAATTTTACATGAAATGTTTTTGGTGGGATTTTTTTTTATCATAAATGATGGATAAATATTTGAGTCATATTTTTGTTATCAATCTCAACTTTCCGTGTTTTTTAATTGACTTCGAAAAAGAAGGAGTTTCTCAATTTGACTGTATATGTATACATTTTTTTTTTTGTATGTTTGTTCAGCGATTACTCCGCGAATTATGTTTTTTTTTTTTCGCTGGTTCTATTTTTGTTTGACACGTAATACTACAGAAGTAGTCCCATGTACATATTATCAAAATCGTTTAAGTACTTTGGTTTTTATAACAGAATAACTGAAAAAAATGTCGTCGAAGTAAACGAATTGCGTATTTCGAAGTCGTTTTTTTTTTCAGTTTTCGAAACTATAACATTATTTCTTCAATGAATGTGATTCAATATGTAAATAAATATCGATATTAAAGCTAGTCACGGAAATCGAATTAAACGCTGAATGACAGATATACTTGAAGTGATCATTGTACTCGTCGTTGTGTAAATATATCATTTGTACACAACTATAACATACCATACCTACTATAGCAAAAGTAAATAACCTGATAACTAAATTAGCTATTCTGATATTTTCTGTACCTGTGCAGTTATAACCTGCGAGTAATGGCAATATAATGCATGAATGAACCCTCATTCATGCATTATAACTTTTAAAGTAAGCTAACCATAAGAAAGAACTTCATTAGCACAAGCTAAAACTGGTTTTTAATTATTTTTACGTAGTGTAATTCGGATTATGTCCAAAAATGTAAAAAAAAACCTTTTATATCAATCACTAGCTTCGCCCGGTAGTTCTTTTATCTAGTTAATACGGAACCCTCGGTGGTTGAGTCTGACTCGCACTTGTTCGGTTTTTTTTTAGCGGGAGTTTTTGAGTTTTCTAAACTTATACTTGTGAAGTTGGTTGTTTCAGTTGTTTAAACTATAATATTTAGTTCAATAAATACTAGGCTACCTAATGAGATTCGCAACGCCTAATTCATCCATTAGAGCTCATCTAAAACAAGCTCGTAAAGTAAAATTTGCAAAGTGCATTCGTAATGAGGCTCCGCCGTCTCGGCGCGTCGGGTCCACTGTCGGCTCATCTGCTATTCCGTCTGGTTCACAGCTCTGCCTGCATATTGGATGGGCACACATTAGAATAAGACATCATTGTTCACTTGAACTAATAATATTGGTGTACCTACAATATACTTGGAGTTCAAAAGAGAGAAATTTATAAGAAGTATAGATGCATTTATGTGAACTTTATCGAGTTTCTTGTTTAATACTATGAACATTCGAATTAACTTACATATCGAAATTAAAAGGTAATAAATAGGGTATAAGCGACATTTTAGTCAAAAATGAGTTATTAATTCTATCTTACTTAAAATTTTCCGCTTATTCATTTAGCATTCATAACAAATTTTTGACTAAAATGTCGCTTACTCTATTACCTTTTAACCGTCTATATGCAGGAAACGCAAAACTAAACTACTATACACTTACTAAAGTACTATGATTGCACAAAAATTGCACGATGTTTCTGAGTAAGTATATTTTTAAAACTGGCAAGAGCTGTCCTCTTGTTTTCGTTATACACACGTATATAACGAAATACCTTTCTCCAGCCATTTAGCTGACAGGGAGGAGGATGTCATGATAGATAGATAGATAACACTTTATTAAAAACCACATGATAACAAAATAACAAAGGTACCATTATGTACTTAAGGCTAGGTTTTTAATTGGCGGCCTTGTCGCTTAGAGCGATTTCTCCCAGGCAACCATGCAAGGACAGGAGTTGTATGTTAAAAAACAGTGGCCTATAAAGAATAAAAGAACAATTAAATAAGAATGATTAGCAGACATAATATTTTACTTTGATTGATTTCAAAGTAGAATCTATTTTGATAGAGAACTATGTTAAAAAAATTAAATCTAACATAAGTTATATATATAAATATCTAGTGTGTTTCCGATTCGAGGTCTTCAAGCTTATTCATCATTTATATACTTATAAATGGTGAAGAAGGTATATACATATAAATTAAAATTTCCGCTACATCGGCTGATATCAGATACGAGGAGCAAAAAACTACCAGCCCTTTTTAACGATTTGCAAACGTGGTAGAAAAACGATAAGGAGTAATCGATGGAGCATTCGATCTCAGCTGAAGGGAAGGTATGAAGAGATCGACGATATAGCACGCTTTTCCGTGAAGTACATCATTATATTGTTCAATCCAGACATTAGTTCTTATTTTTGCCCCGATATTTCTCCATCCAAACATAATCTATAAATGAATCATTGTCTTACATAAAGCAACTTAATATGTAGACAATAAATAAATGTTATAAGTATTAGACACAATATTGCAAGTAAGACTCAATCAGGTTAAAAATTTTCAACCTAACTTATTTTCATTCCACATTAATATACACGTAATTGACACGTAAACATAAAATGTTCAGCGAACAAAATCTAATCTTCATTTTAACTGCAAAGAGGGAAACAAGCCAAATAAAAAAGCGTTGTAAATAAGCTCGTTATTATGTTTATTTTGTGCATTAACCGAGGCGTGACGGGCTTGCTGAGCGCACTCTCGGGTAATATTGAATAGGAACGGCTGGCTTGCTAAGTTACTCTCGGGTGATATTGAACAGGAATGACTGACTTGCTGAGTTCTCACATCGGGTAATATTGGACAGGAACGACTGACTTGCTGAATTACTCTCAGATAATATTGAATAGAAACAGAATATTTTCATCATCATCATCATTATCTCACCCATAAGAAGTCCACTGCTGGACATAGGCCGCCCACGGATTTTCAAAAAGACCGGTTAGAAACGGCTTGCACCCAGCGTCATCCCGCCACTTGTATAAAGTCATTAGTCCATCGCGTGGCTTAACCAGGAATGGCTGGCTTGCTAAGTTACTCTCGGGTAATATTGAACAGGAATGACTGGCTTGCTGAGTTCTCACATCGGGTAATATTGGACAGGAACGACTGACTTGCTGAGTTACTCTCGGCTAATATTGAACAGGAAGGACTGACTTGCTGAGTTTCTCTCCGGTAATATTAAACAGGAACGACTGATTTACTGAGTTACTCTCAGATAATATTGACCAGGAACGGCTGGCTTGCTAAGTTACTCTCGGATTATATTGAACAGGAATGACTAACTTACTGAGTTTTACTCTCGGGTAATATTGAACAGGAACGACTGGCTTGGTGCGTTCTCACATCGGGTAATATTGGACAGGAACGACTGGCTCGCTGAGTTACTTTCGGGAAATATGGCTTGCCTTGTGGCTCAGTTGGTAGTGTGTCTACGTCTACCTGCTGAACTGAAAGGTCGTGGGTTCGATCCCCACCCAGGGCAAACATTTGTGTGATGAGCATGGATGTTTGTTCTGTGTCTGGGTGTTTCTACGTATCATATGTATATATAAGTATATGTATTCTATCAACCATCTAGTTCCATGATGAAATTAAAAGGAAAATTATCACGGCTAAGTATGCTCTACAAGTTATCGAGTTTTAGTCAATCAACTTAAAATAATTACTTAAACACGTAATTTTGATGCCAACCTAGTCAAATTCAATGCTGCTAAAACATAGGCGTGTCTATTCTCTGCTAAAAGGAACCAATTCCAGCTGGCTCCTACTTTCCGAAATGTTTCGATACCTATTTAGGATCA
The DNA here is from genome assembly GCA_947563715.1 of Lycia hirtaria. Taxonomy (NCBI): domain Eukaryota; kingdom Metazoa; phylum Arthropoda; class Insecta; order Lepidoptera; family Geometridae; genus Lycia; species Lycia hirtaria. The sequence goes on along the minus strand of OX387381.1, from coordinate 26,909,561 downwards.
CCTCGAGCTCTTAGGCGTTACTTTGACGTCTACCCTTAACTTTGGCTCCTATATTGAGTCAAAAGCTCAATTAGCTGCCAAAAAGCTGGGTATCCTTTCGAAGGTGCGTCGGTACTTCACGCCGGAACAGTTGCTTACACTATATCAGGCACAAGTTCGGTCGTGCATGCAGTGCCGTAAATAGCCTTTTCTGCACCCTGTGCGAGCTTCTATAACTGCGCCCTTTATAGGTCAAGGAATGATAACCGGGTTTGGCTGTTATGAGCACTAGGGGCGCAGCGGGAACTTATCAGGAGCAAACCGAAAAAATAATAGTCCTGCCTGGTCTGGCTATTCTTGCGCCCCCAGAGTCTACGCCCTGTGCTTGGGCACCGGTGGCACCGCCCTATTTACGGCACTGCGTGCATGGAGTACTGTTCGCACCTTTGGGATGGATCTGCTAAGTACCAGCTCGAGGCGTTTGAGACTATTGAGAGCTTGTTCGGACTAAACTCCAAAGTCTGGAGCATCGTCGCAAAGTTGCCAGTTTATCGGTTTTTATCGCATACATTTCGGTGAGTGTGCGCCTGCTTTGCATGATCTCATCCATGCCCTTTTTTCTATTGGACAGTAAGAAGCACGAAAAAGCGACATCGTTACATGGTTGATATTCCGAAAACACGTACGAAAGGCTTTGACTCCACTTTCATTGTGCATACCGCCAAAATGTGGAATGCGCTTCCTGAATGGACCTTTCCGAATATATATAATCTAGGTGTCTTGAAATCGCGAGTGAATAGGTTTCTTCTAGGCAAGCGCGCTCCATCGTAGACCGTAACTGTCGCTTAACACCAGGTGAGTTGACGGTCAAGCGCAGCCTATCGAAGAAAAAACAACGAACATTTCATTTCAATTAACTCATAATTATGTTCGTAGTATCAAACAAGAGACCCTGTACTAAGCTCACATTAATTATAATATGTAACTACGGAACCCTACATTGCGCGTGGCACGGCACGCACTTGGCCATTTATTAAATATTAGGATTATTTTGATAACATTGAAAATAACATCATCGGTAGCAATACCGCCAAGCCTAAACAGGGTTTTACGTACATGTGTACATAAATCCGATGTGTACGCAATGAGATTTTATCTATAGAGAGGTTATTAATTATACTCATTGAATCTTAGTTCTTAGCACTTTTGAGGATAAGACTGTCCTAAGGCCTTTTAATATCTTGACCTAATATATTTTTTATTTTATTTTTTTATTCGAAAATAGGCTTGCGCTTGACCATCAATTCACCTGGTTTTAAGCGACAGTTACGGTCTACGATGGAGCGCGCTTGCCTAGAAGAAACCTATTCACTCGCGATTTGAAGACACCTAGATTATATCCAGTCGGAAAGACCCATTCAGGAAGCGCATTCCACAGTTTGGCAGTACGGTTTGGTGGTATATATGCTGGTGTTGCACTTTCTAAAGACACAGGATGGCATTGTACTGTTGTACACTATGTATTGTACACAAGTCACGACACGCGTTTAACAGTTGCCAGACGTGTTGCGACTGAAAACGATTCAGGCGATTACCTTACTTGAGGCTTGCCACGCAAAGCCGTGGATAACCTATCTACGTATAATATATCATTGTGCGTTAGGTCAGTGCCACCCTGAGCCCTGTAGCTTGCGTGCAGACATCGCTAGTTTAGTTTCACGCGCACCAACCATGTGTAATCAGTTAATACGATCGTCCAAATCACGACTTTGGTAATTTAGGATATTTCGTGAACTTGGCATTTGGGTAACCTTTGTTTGCCGTATTCGCATTGGTGATTGAAAATTTTTTTGTGGACTTTCACGTGAGTTATTTGGACTTCAGTTTCTAGAATTTAGATTCCAGTCAAGTAAAGCTAGCCAATTATGATTTTTCGCATTTTTGAAATTAAACAAATTTATCACGTATATTTTTTTGTTGATGATGCAACAACAAATATACCAAATTACCATTGCTTGCTCCGTTCACTCGGTTAATAAATTATCTGGATGTGCTTATGACAAAACATATCGCGTTTAAAAAGGGTATCTACAAGCACCTCTCACATTATCTATCGGGTATCTCTTACCATCAGGCGAGCAGCATGCTTGTAAGCACCAAAAGATCAATATCAGAGTAAACTCGACGATATTACACGTGTATTGCACAAAGTTTCATTTTATTTCAAACAAGGTTTCACACAGAAATAAAAGAATCCTTTTTTTTTCACTATAAATGATTTTTACGAAATCAAATGATTTTGCAATTAATAATGATATTATACATGATGTCTGTGACATTTAATACTCATTAGGCCCTTAAAGCAAAGAGTAGGATGGAGCCGCTGTCTCGCTCACACGCGCGTGGTATCATAATCAATAATCCATTCGTATAATTTGATTTTATTTTAATTTTACAAGGTTTTATTTAGTTTCATCTGTCCCGATGTTTGTCATTAAATCTTGCAAATTAAATTTGATCCTTTTCCCGGTTACCAATTAAGCTGAAATTATGCATACATGTATAAATCGCGTGACAATGCAATATTATGATGACATGGTGCTGATCTGATGATGGAGCTGGAAGGTGGCCAAAGGAACTTCGCAATGAAACAATACAATCTCATCGAGTTTGGGCTCATTTGAATCGTCTTGACGAGTAGTTTGTCTTTCAATGGTAACCAAGGTCTGATTATGGAGCTGGAAGGTGGTCATAGGAACTCTGTAATGAAACAACGCAACGCCATCAAGCTTCGGCTCGTTTGATTCGTCTTGGCGAGTACTTTATCATAAACAAGAACATAATAAAAGCTGGTTTTTTAATGTAGATACTTGTTGTTTACTTATTTTTTAAGATGGATGAGAAGTCGGTTGCTTCAGTTTTTTAAACTATAATTTTTATATCTGTTATTTTGACCGTTATTTTGATTTATTTTATACGTGTAAATTTTGTCGCTTACATGTTTATGTCGCCACCCTACTATTTGGCCCACTTCCCGTCCTAAACTAGCTGCGCATAGTTTAATTTACATAATAGCAAAGAATACCTAAATAGCCAAATCGAACGTTTTCACTCTCTTTATTTTATAATATAAAAAGAAAACATCCCGTACACTGAAATTTCTGAAACACATCTCAATAGCTTTTATAGGTGCTTACGTTATTGAGGTTGCCGATTGAACTGCTCAAAATTTTATGGAATTGGGGTGCTCATTGACTGCTGAAGTATCAGAGGGGGGTTCCATAAAAATTATCTCGGCGCCTCAGAGTGGGGAAATGCTTTTCATTGCGGAATAAAGAGACTTCCAAAGAAATAAAGAGAACCACTCTGTGGAAATTATAATGTACTTTAATAGGAATTGATTTTACAATACATCTCTCTGGAATACAGAAGGTATACACCTTTTACCGACTTCGAAAAGGAGATTAACAATTCGGCTGTTGTTTTTTTTTCGTTTTTACGGTTCCGTACCTCAAAAAAAACCGCATCCTTATTAGATCACTTTGTTGTCCGTCTGTCCTTCTGTCAAGAACTTCTATCTCGGGAACGCGTGGTAGTATCGAGTTGAAATTAAAACCATATACGGTTCTCAAAATATGCTTTGAATGTTTGTAGCTTAACGTAATATTTTCTATACAGTAGGAATAGCCTGAAATGCCAGGCGTTCATATAGGATATTAGCTGCGCCCCGCGGTTTCACCCGCATAGTGATGAAAAACGATTATGATATATAGCCTATGTCCTTCTCCAGGTCCTAAAGAATCTCTGTGCCAAATTTCATAAGGATTGATTCAACTGTTTAGCTGTGAAAAGGTAACAAACAGACAGACAAACGACAGACAGTTACTTTTGCTTTTATAATGTTAAAGATAATCTTTGAATAAGTTAGTGTTAAGTGCAAAGAAGTTGTCATGACCAGTTTATATATGTGTATATATATATATATATATATAGAGATCCCAACCCGTCAAATGTTGATCATGCGTGCTGTCACGTAAGCACATTGTTGATCCGAAAACGTATGTTGATCCGGGTGCTTTTTGTTGATCCAATATGTATTTTCTTATACTAATGTGGCTCCGGTCGGATCAACGATTGACTCCGTCGAGGTGAAGGAAAATGTTGATCCAATATACAAATCCACTCCGATAATTGTTGATCCGATTCAAATGAACCAATCAGAAGGCAGTAAGTTCTCTCATTGGCCCGTCGAACCACGGCACACGGGTCGAACAGAGCGGAATGGCATCGTCGAGCGTTGGTCTCAAACCGTTTCGAACCATCATTATCAACCCACTATACTTCCCACTGTTGGGCACGGGTCTACTCCAAGTAGAGGATTTCAGTTCAGGCCATAGTCCCTATGCTGGCTAAGTTTTTTTGTTAAGTTATAGGTAGGTATAGGTTTTTAGGGTTCCATACCCAAAGGGTAAAAACGGGACCCTATTACTGAGACTTCGCTATCTGTCCGTCCGTCCGTCTGTCACCAGGCTGTATCTCATGAACCGTAATAGTTAGAGAGTTGAAATTTTCACAGATGATGTATTCGTTCTGTTGCCGCTACGGAAATACATTATTTGTGAAAATTTCAGCTTTCTAGCTATCACGGTTTATGAGATACAGCCTGGAGACAGACAGACAGACAGACAGACAGACAGACGGACAGACAGACAGCGAAGTCTCAGTAATAGGGTCCCGTTTTTACCCTTTGGGTACGGAACCCTAAAAATCAGAATAAAATTTGTGATTAAATTCGACCACTTTTCGGATTTTTAGGGTTCCATACCTCAAAAGAAAAAAACGGAACCCTTATAGGGTCACTTTGTTGTCCATCTGTCTGTCCGGGTGTCAAGACTTTTATCTCGGGAATGCGTGAAGGTATCGAGTTGAAATTAAAACCATATATGTAAATCCATATTGTCTTGCTGCAGAGAGAAGAATAAAACTTCTCAGTTTTCATAAAAAAAAGTTACAGCCGAATAAGTCGAAAGAAACGCACATTTCGACACTCAGAAGGGAATCAAAACCTATGGGGTACTTCCTGTTGACCTAGAACTATGAAATATGGCGAGAAGCATTGTGTTATAGTACACATATATAAAGAAATCCGAAAACTGGACATTTTTAATTTAATCACAAAATACAGGGCCTTTAAGCAAGGAAAAGGGGTCCAAATTTTAAAGTACTTTAATCGTATCATGTGGGGTATCATATGAAAGAGCTTAATTAGCACAAGCTAAAACAGGTATTTTTAAATATTTTTAAGATGTATATTTATCGATTTATGAAGGAAAATATAAAAAAAAACCTTTTATCTACTAGTTTGTACGGAACCCTCGGTGGGCGAGTCTGACTCGCCTTGTCCGGTTTTATTCCCTATATGTATACTTTAACACAATGTTTCTTGCCAAATTTCATAGTTCTAAGTCAACGGGAAGTACCCCATAGGTTTTGATTCCCTTGTGAGTGTCGAAATGTGCATTTTTTACGACATATTTGGCTGTTTTTTTTTTTTTTTACGAAAACTGAGGAATTTTGTTTTCCTTAATGCAGCAAGATACTATAGATTTGTGTACATAATTTTTATTTCAACTCGATACCTTTACGCGTTCCCGAGATAAAGATCTTGACACCCAGACGGACGGACGGACAAACAGACATACGGACAGACGGACAACAACACAAAGTGATCCTATAAGGGTTCCGTTTTTTCCTTTTGAGGTATGGAACCCTAAAAAATACTACATATGCTTACATTGTAGGTATTTATACATTACCCTCACGATCGCTTCCAAATGAATAAAAGTGCAGGGTGTAATAAAAGAGCTCTTTATAGTACATTATGATACAAGTGTGCTATGTTTGTCATTACAGTCGAGGCGGAATTGCAGCCCGAGCCGAAGGCGAGGGCGTAATAGAGCCGAGAGTGTAATTAGTCCAGTAAAAATAAAATTTTGACCTCATAAAATACAAAAGCAGAAAATTGTTATTCATGTGATAGTTTAGCTGTACGGGATGCGACGTTGCCACACCGCCCACGGGCGGTGTGGCAACGTCGCCAACTCAGTCAGTACGTGCCTACTGGTAACTTATTCTTTGCATTGCAACTTGCATATTTTACTGTTCAGAATTCTGTGATTGTGCACGAGTTTTCTTTACGTAGTGGACTTATTAGGGTTCCGTACCTCAAAAGGAAAAAAAGGAACCCTTATAGGATCACTTTGTTGTCCGTCTGTCTGTCCGGGTGTCAAGACTTTTATCTCAGGAACGCGTGAAGGTATCGAGTTGAAATTAAAACCATATACGCAGATCCATATAGGTAGTATCTTGCTAAAAATCAAGTTTCTCAGTTTTCGTAAAAAAAGTTATAGCCGAATATGTCGTAAAAAACGCACATTTCGACACTCACAAGGGAATCAAAACCTATGGGGTACTTCCCGTTGACCTAGAACTATGAAATTTGGCGAGAAGCATTGTGTTAGAGTACAAATATAGGAAAAAATCCGAAAACTGGACATTTTTAATTTAATCACAAAAAATAGTGTCTCTATGCAAGGAATGAGAGCCCAAAGTGAATTAACCGTATCATGTGGGGTATTATATGAAAGAGCTTCATTAGCATAAGCTAAAACAGGTTATTAAATATTTTTAAGATGCACATTTTTCGGTTTATGAAGGAAAATATAAAAAAAAAATATAAATTCCCCCTTTTACCTACTAGTTCGTACGGAACCCTCGGTGGACGAGTCTGACTCGTACTTGTCCGGTTATTTGTATTTGGTAGGACATACTTCAGAGATGGTCCCATATAAATTTTATCAAAATCTATGTACTTAGTACTGTAGTTTTTCTAACAAAATAACCGGTAAAATATCATCCAAGCGTCTGTAGAAAAGTGAACTCAGTTGCGTACATATGTATTGTATTGCGTATTTTGAATTCGGTTTTTTCAGTTTTTTTAAACTATAAATATTATTATTAAAATGGTATAAAACTGATAATGTTAGGCTAGAGTTTCATATTTAATTATTATTTTTCGATTTCCATCAAAGTGAACCCTATAATCTTGCCAATTTTGAGACTTGTATCTAAAAATACAACCGTTTAAGTGTAGGAAACATAGGCGGACAAACACTGTAGCCTCAAAGGCTCCCTTAGTACGGAACCCTAAATATGAAAATTTTGTGCAATTTTATTTAAACAAACATATACCTACTTATATAAAGCTTAGCACGCAGTTGTTATTTTATTTTTTACTGACTTCATAAAAGGAGGGGGTTATTAAATCTACTCATTATAGGTACTTGATAAGTAATTACCTACGCAACAATAAACGTGTGTTTGATAACTGCCTGTCTGTCCTACGAAAAAGAGACAAATTCTCTTTCCAATATTTTCTGCATAGAAAATTAATAATATGGTATCGACGACTACAAGTATGTAATAAGCAGATAAAACAGTTAAAACTTATCCTTCTTGAGCAGTTGCGTAAAAATGTCTTTGTACCTACACGCGAAATTGCGGCCTCCCCTTCCCCGCGCACCACCGCACCGCCGCGACGGCCGGTCGCCCGCCCGCTTCGCGCTGCTGTTTTGTAAATACTTACTTATAGGTATATGTACTTGTGTATTCATCCGCGAGATTTTGTGTCTTTACTGAATTATTTAAAACCTTCAATAGATTTTTTGGAAATTCTTGTCATTTCTGATAAACAGAAATTAATGCTATCGAATCACATAAAAAATCATATGTTATATTAAACCTACAATAGTTAAAATCAAATAAAACATCTTTTGTTGCTAATTACTAAGGAAATATGTATTATAAATCGGGGATTATTGTAGATCTATGATTTTTAGTTATTTTGCTATCATAATTTCAAAGAATCCCTCCTTCTTGAAATATTGCGGTCTGCTCCATACAAACGGATTTATTTTTACTAGACTAAATGACACTAATGCACACGCGTTTCATACGACGTTTTTCAACACACTTGCGAGGAAAAAAGCACCCGTTTATAACTGAAATACTTAATTATTGAAACAATTTGTGAAAGTACAATCCCATCAAAAACATAATATGTACAAAAACACAAGTCTCGCAACGCAGCTCTTCTACTGCAAAAAGTTGTGAGATCTTATGTAAAACCAAGTCGATTAATTATTTTAGTACTATCTATGAGAGCATTTATCCAACTATTTTGTAAAAAATTATGACCTAATTAGTTAACTACCAACTTTTGTAGTAACCGTAACGATATTAAACACCTTTATTTTTTAATAATATATCTTACATATATGAACTATTTACTTACCTATTTACATAATTGTAGGTAGCGTAAGTGATGGGAAAATTTATAAACTGCAAGAGTAACTATATAATGTGTATCTACTTATCCCAGTATGAAAATCCGGTATGTTTTAGTTTTTCTTACTTTATAGGCTGATCACTAATTGTGTTTCAAACTTAAACATGTGAATTTGAAAAGTTATCTTAGAATTTTGATAAAGGTGAGTTTGTTAGTGACAATACCTTACCTCCGATAATGGACACGCTGCACCAACTTATACATAAGCACATGTATAAGTATACCTACTATAAGTATAAGTATACTGAGACATCGTCTGTAACTGACTGCGCCTTCTTATTGGAGATAGATCTACGTTTGACAACCAAATCGCCTGATGGTAAACAATGGTGTGGCTAAAGGTGGAGCACGTGTGCATCTATAAGATATTTAAATATTCTTTAACCTTGAAAATTCCAAGATTGTAGGTACATGGTGCGAAACAGAGTAGGGGACAGAGTTCTACTTCTGTACAGTACCTATAAATAATGAGAAGCGAAATCGTTGTATATAGATTTTGGTAATTTCAATGCGAAATGGACGGTATTGAGCCAATGAGATTCATTTAATACATCATTGTAGTGAGCTGACTTTCTGCTTGTCCTATATTGGAATGGATGGAATAAAGTCGTGAAGCTGCTGCGCACACTTGACGAAACGGACAAATCCAAATGGATAGAATATAGTCGCAGACATGCTACTTTACGTCGATGCTCGAGACTAAGTAGCTTCTTGGCAACTAGTTTATTATCACCTGTTATTACATCTTAGCTCGCCAATCAACGGACTCCATTTAAAATTTTCCGGCTATACTTGCATGCATCGTAAAAAAAATTGGCAGTATACGAGTAGTATTTTTTTTTTGAAAGCGTATACTTCCCAAGTGATCCCGTAGAAATTTTATCAAATTCGATTCAGTATTTTGGTTTCATCAGCATCATTCATTTCATGTCATCCAAGTAATAAATGAATCATCCAAGTAATAAACGAATTTCGTATAATGAAATAATGTATAGTCGTTTTTTTTTTGTTTTTTTAAAGAATTACTTATTGAAAAGGCCTTCTGATATTCCACCTTACTCTATATTTACCTAAATACTTATCAATCGGCTCAAACTAAAATTTTGCGGTTTAACCGATGAAAACTCGCACTAACCGCAAATTTAACTTTGTAATCCTATATAAATGTATGAAATTACAAAGTTACTTATGCAGTTAACATATCTCGAGAATGGAACTGAAATTGTTATGTTTTAATTTTTCCTTGCTTTGTAGGCTAAACACTAATTGTCTTCAAAATTTCAAGCTCGTATGTCTGCTAGAAGTACCTTAGAATTATGATGATCGGTGAGTAGATGAGTAGATGAGTGTGTCAGTGACAAAATCAAGAAAATTTAACTTCAATAATTGCAATAACTGCAATAATTCTTAAACTACAAGTTCAAATTGAATGAAATTTGGAAATGTACTTAGTACTATTATACTCTCTTTGTCTCTGAAATTTTAGGCTTCTAGCTTTATCGACAACAAAGTTACAGGGGGGTCGAAAGTTCTGAATGGCATCGAGAAAAGGATAGTACGGCGTGGCCTTGCCGCTCGACTTGTCCGGGGCCACTGCCGTGCCACCACCCCGCCCGCCGCGCGGTCGTCAAGGTAAAATGCCCTCGGATCAACGTTAGTTAGGAAGATTGTGCACGCGCATGAATATAAAACGGATACACATTTGACGCATCAGTATAATTTTTGCGACCGTTACGGATCAACAAAAATCTTTCAATTATGTATTTTTTGATGACGAGTATGTTGGCAAGAGACCGGTGCAGATCGCCGGACGACCCTTCTGTTTCAACTCCAGATCAAAGTATATCTGTTGTATTCGTAGGGAGCCAATTATATGCGTCGAAAAGGTGGATCAACATTTCTTCTAAAATAGTACTGGATCAACATATACATAGAACGGTTCTTTATATATATATATATATATATACATATATATGAGCCATAATGACACAAATTCTATGAAAGTTTCATCTTCCTACCTATCATGGTTCAAAATATAGCCATTTAAGTGTAGAACAGACATACAGACAGACACGGTAGCCTAAAAAATAGGCGCCCTTGGTATAAAAGCCTAAAACATGTGGGAGAATAATAAATCTCAAGTGTTAATATAAAAGCCGCTAGCAAGCCAATTTAAAGAAAACAAGAATAATTGTGAAAACAAAGATAAGTAAAATATGTTCGAAGACATAAAACATCTTTAGGAACAAAAAAAGGTTACACAAATGTGTATTCACAGAGTTATCAAAACATTGCCTACTTACATAAGTAACGTGAATGTAGGTATATGGAGGAAAGGCAGAATAAATTATAAATGGCTTCCTGGAGACAACATTGTGCGGAGTGGCTTGTTGGGTAGGTACTTACGAAAACATTCGCTCGGTAAGAGAAAGGAAATAATATCGAAAGAGCAAAAATTTACATTTGACTGTTGGTCTAAGATCCCGCTATAGGACGACCTTCACCGAGCTGGTTAATGGATGAAAAGTATTTTATATTCAGTTAAATATGTCAATAAATATATTGCAAATGGTTTGTCTAAAATATTACTTGAAAAATTATTACTTTTTACTACTATTATAATTTTTTGGACAGGCCTTGTGGCTCAGTTGGCAGTATGTCTGCTTGCCGAGCTGTTGATCGTGGGTTTGAGCCCCACCCAGGGCATACATTTGTGTGATGAGCATGGATGTTTGTTCTGTGTCTGGGTGTTTCTATGTATCATAATATGTATATATTTACAAAAATAATTATATATGTATTCTATCAGCCATCTAGTTCCATAGTACAAGCTTTGCTTAGTTTGGGCTAGATGATGTTGTGTGAAATGTCCACAAATATTTATTTATTTATATTTTAGTCCCCGCTACCGATCAAGGTAAAGCCGTTACAGCAGTCACGTAACGCGGCCGCAACGATATTTCCGATTGGATTTTAAATCGGTATTACGGCTAGGGTGAATTGAATCATTTCGTATGCACGACATGTGATCGCACATATTAAAGTACGTATCGGTGTTGAATGTTTACATATCGTACGTTGGAGTCGGAGTTTACTCCAACATAGGTATAATGCGGACTGTATTATGTTACCAACTCAGATTTTTATGAAATTAAACAATTTTTAACGGATATATCGGGTATATTTTACATGATTTTATGACTTGATGTTTCGAACATTTTTGCAGCGTCCGCGCTCACAGGTACTATAATAACTACTAGACTATAATGACAATTATCTTTTTTGTTATGAAGATATTAACGACTACATGACAATTACCTCTTTTTAATTACTACCGCCTATTATTTTTATGCAAAACGTTCCCTATACACGCTGAAATCGCTCACGGTGTCAACAAGTATAGCAGATCTGTGTTGAGGCTGAGATTTTACCAAATTAATTTGATGACTGGTAAAATCATAGCGTCACTGGTCATATTCATTGTTACGCATACGGAAGCCTCGGTGGGCGAGTGAAACTCTTACTTCGCCGGATTTATATTGCTGATCTAAAAATCATCATCACTATCGTCATCTCAGCTTTGAGAAGTCCACTGCTGGCCAAAGGCCTCGGAATAAACGTTACGCTTTTTTTTCTTTTTTTTATTGCGAATACGTCCACGTATGACCACCAACTCGCCTGTTGGAAAGCGACGATGTGGTCGAAGATGAAGCACGCAGACCCAACGTCTCATAACTCCTCCTATAATAAACAATTATGATATCCACGGAGCCTATAACGTCGTATATTGAAAACCATAAACGTCAGCCATCTCCCTAAAGACATGCTTTCATATTTAGATCCCTATATACAAGAGGGATACACTCTCAATGTTCTTTAATCTTTCCTAAGTAGGTATACGTCTGTTGAGGATATTTCGTTAGTTTATCGGATGAATTCTACTGAATTGGATATTAGAAAATTGGGTGTTAGCGAGTATAAAGTTTATGAGGGGTAAGATGTTTGCACTTGTAGTATTTAAAGAATTGAAATAGAATTAGGTTAAAATATATATAAAGGTCTGTCCATATCGTAAAATAAAAGGAGTAAGTGAGTTAAATTACTAATACTATATTAAAGTAATAGTATTTTATCGTTTATTTTTTTGCATAAGGTAAATAAATAGATAACACTTTATTAAAAACCACATGATAACAGAATAAAAACAGACAGATAACATTAAGTACTTAGGGCTACGTTTTTAATTGGCAACCTTATCGCTTAGAGCGATCTCTTCCAGGCGAACATGCAAGGACAGGAATCATAAGTTAAGTGGCCAAGACCGTGTCGACACACGTGTGTCGACACGGTCTTGGCCACTCTCTAGGGTTCCGTAGCTAATACTGTAATTTAAAAGAAAAATACTGGGCGAGTTTTTTTTTCTTCTAGACTACTTTGTAAAAATGTCAATTACTTTAGTTCTATAATGTTTGCGTGTTTTATATAGTTATCGCTATATTTAAAAAAGTTGTAATTACAGAGTGCTCAAAATCAGTGATTCAAAATAATTTTCGTTAAATATATTCAATATGATATATTAGTATGGCTAATCATGAATTTCTAGATCCAATAGCTTAGAAATGCAGCGGGACACATTATTTTTACTTTTGGCGGGTTATATCTCGTACACATCACACCAGAAAAAAAAATACTGAAAATATTATTAATAGACGATAGACAATGTTTTTATTGTAACAAAACTTCTAAATATGTACATGATTTTAATTTATATACTTAAACAAAGTTTTAGCCACATGCCGGTTCCAGCTCAGCATGGTCCTGATTTTTGCCAACCGGCGCTGGTTCTCCGCTGTATTCAGCAGGTTATGACCTATTGTATATTTTGATCGCATATTTTCGATAAAATATTTCAATCCAAGAGAATTTAAGAGAGACCCGAGCATAGCCCTCTCCACAGCTTGTTGCGTGACTGGACTTCTTTATAAGGCTCATTGTGAGTGACCACGTTTCAGTCAAAGAGATTTTATCTATAGAGAGGCTATACCAATTAAATATGGAGTAAATGGTAAATCTCAGTTCTCAGTACTTTCGAAGATAAGATACGTCCCTAAGGCCAGTTAGTATCTTAGCCTTATATATTTTTGTATTGCACTTTCAACGTACAGGATAGCATTATCACTTTTCACAAGTCACGACGCAAAACGTCTAATAGCGTTGCCTAAAGGTGGGCACTGACCGGTGGTGTTACAGGCCGTAATGTAACATGTTACACACCGAGCGTTCGCGCTGTCAGTACGGGGATACGAGGTGCTCGCAACGAGCATATTCACGGGAATTAATCACTTTTTTTATCAGCCCTGTTTGTACAAACTGTCCCACTGCTGGGAACGGGCCATCTTCTCATTGTGAGAAGGGTTAGGCCATAATCTGCCACGCTGGCCAAGTGCGGGTTGGCAGACTTCACACATATTCTATATCATGGAGAACTCATAGACATGTAAGTTTCCTCACGATGTTTTCCTTCACCGTTTGAAGTTGGCGGCAATCAACAATACGCACATAACTTCGAAAAGACAGTGGTGCGTGCCGCGGGATTCGAACTCAGGACCTGCGGATCGCAAGTCAGACGGTCTCACCACTAGGCTGCCGGAAACATAACATGCTCGATACGAATGGTACATTACACCCCGTAACGTCGGTCAGTAACCACGTTAACGGCAATCCGGCAATTAGGTAACTTACTTGATGCTTGCCACGGAGAGTCGGGGAAAACCTATCTACGTAAAATGTAGATAGGTTTTCCAACATTGATTTCAGTGCCGAATATATCATCACTGACAACACACAACGATAATAATTTCTCACTGACTTATATATATATAATTGTTTATAGTGAATTATGAAATATATTATAGTGGATATAGTCAAAAGGAAAAATAGGCTTGAAAAGTACTAAAAGTAAGTAGAACATTTGTAGAATAAATAATGAATACAATCATGGGCGTATATAAGGGGGGGGGGGGTCCAGGCGGTCCGGACCCCCCCCCCCCCCCCCCATGGCATTGGCCGAAAAAAAAAAATGTGCTATCCTATTGCCGGATTATCGCGGATGGCACGGATGTTACAAAATAATACATAAACACCTGATGCGCGATTGTCATAACGACAGTTTTGCTAGAGATGCAGTATGACAGTAGATTCTGCTGCGAGCGTCCGTAGCGCGCACACGCATTCGCCTTCGGTCGCAGTATCGTAACCAATAACAACTAGTGATTGATAGTTTTTTTTTTTTCTATCGATATCGACATGGAGAAATACCTAGTAAGGTCGTCGTCCGAAACCAGTCTGGGAAGCACAAGAAGCAGCAAACGTCCTCGCGATGAAGCTTCTGACGCCTGGAGTCAACCAAAACGCCCATGGCGGGTTTCAGAACTCAACCCAAAGGTACCGGTCGGGACAAGCAATCGTTTTAGTCATCTCTCTGATGATGTCGATGAATCAGCTGCATTCAATCCGCAAAACTCAGTTGGTAAGAAACCACCTCGTATTCCACCTATTATTGTTAAGTTAGATGCAACATGGTCTCACAAAACCCTTCAGGAAACGGTGTCAAAATATTCTCCAAGCTTCCACCTAAAGTACAAAAAGGGAAACCAAGTTGCAGTACATGTCTACACCGTGAACTGCCACCAACACGTCAAGGAGGGGCTGTTAAAAGATAGTGTCCGTTTTCATACCTTCACCCGTCGAGACGAAAAGCAACCTAAAGCAGTCATCCGAGGACTACCGTTACTCACAACTGAAGAAATCGCTGAGAATCTAGCCTCTCTTGGATACAAAGATTGCAAAGTCGTCATTCTCAAACCTAAAGCAACACCGGCCTCACTTAACAACCCCCTGTATCTCATACAGTTGCAGGCAGGAACCGACATGTCGAAATTCAGGCAAGTGAAGTTTATTTGCAAGTGCGTTGTTGAGATTAAGAAATTCAAGCCGAAGAACTGGGAAGGTACACAGTGTTTCCGCTGTCAAGGATTTGGACACGCGTCAAACAATTGCAACCTTCCAGCACGTTGTGTAAAATGTATTGAACCGCACTCATCTCAAGATTGCCCCAAAAAAGATCGAACCTTACCAGCTCAGTGCTGTAACTGCAAAGAAGCTCACCCAGCTAACTTTCGCAAATGTCCAGCCCGCAAAACGTACTTGGATAGAGTTCGATCTTACCGTCCACCTATCTTGGAGTTAACTCAAATCAACCCCAAGCACGCTCAAGCTACCAAGACTTCTTCTTCATCTCAGAACTTAGCTGCATCGACTGCGGGAGCTGCGTCAACTTCTGCCCCCAGTAAACAAAAGGTTGTAGATAATAACAATCCCACACCAGTTATAGTCCATAATCAAACCAAATTAGATTCGTGTTCTAGAGAAATGCTTCATATTCTTAATATAATCAAGTCCCTAAAGAATGAATTCCTAGCCTGCGAATCTATGATGGATAAGGTTATATTAATTTTAAGCCGCATTGGTCAGTATGTATAAGGCGTCTTAAATTTTTTATCATGGAATGCCGACGGCATTCGACCAAAAATATGTGAACTCCTAGATTTAGCTATAAATAAGTTCGATATTATATCATTGTGTGAAACAAGAATCACCAACACTGTCTCCCTGAATACGCCGGGCTATACGTGTTATCGCCAAGATAAACACAGATCAGGCCGTGGTCAAGGAGTTGCCATTCTAATACGAAATAACATACAACATACTCGCATCCATATTCCGGTAACTGTCCATATGGAAGCAGTTGGTATTAAAGTCACTACAATCGATAACGAGCACATCATTGTTATTTCCGCCTATCAATCTCCTAATTTGAATTTTATAACACAGGATATAGACACTCTTTTGAGACTTGGAACTAGAGTGTTGATTATGGGAGATATGAACGCCAAGCACAAAAGCTGGAGTTACTCCCCAGAGAACACTTCCGGAAAATTATTATATAATCATATGCTGTACCAAGACTACCTTATTCACGCACCAAACTTACCAACACTTGTCCACTATAGGCCTGATTACATAAAGTCTACCCCAGATTTGGTGATATCAAAAAATGTAACCAACATCAGTGAACTTCATACTATACCAGCTCTTTCATCTAACCATCTACCATTTACTTTTTCTGTTGAAAATCAGGTCCAACGGTTAAATACTAAACGTTATAAATTCAGTGGCGCTGTCTGGTCGAAATATCGCTCAGTGCTCGATTGCAACATTTCGCTATCCTCGTCTATCTATGAATCTCCTGATGAGGTAGATAATGCCCTTGACCAACTTACCAAAGCGATTTACAAAGCCCGTGACTCATCAATACCACTAAGCGAATGTACTTTAAAACCAAAACCTTTACCGCGGCATCTAAAGAACCTCATTAAACTAAAGAATCAATTGCGACGGAAGGATGCTTCTTCGGACAATCTTATCGAGAGAAAATACCTAAGATTTAGAATTCATCACTTGCAGTTAGAAATAGACAAAGGAATTAAAAAAATTAACGATAAAACTTGGAACGAAAAATTAGAAAAAGTCGATAATCCTTCCGCTGATATTTGGAGACTTGCTAAAGGTCTGCGATCCAAGCAGCATAATATCCCTTCGCTGTTAAAACCTGACAATACTACAACCAAAGACTCAAAAGAACAAGCTGAAGCCCTAGCCGACTGTTTTCTTGGTAATATGTCTTTAACTACAAATTGGATCAGCACACCTACTATAGAAAACGAAGCGAAATTATCTAACGAAATTATTCATAGCTATATACCTGATAAACAATACTTTTTCGTTAAACCTAGAGATGTAGTTCAATTGCTAGTTAAACTAAAGAAACGCAAGTCACCCGGAATCGACGACATTCAAAACGAACTTCTGAAAATTTTTTCGCGAAAAACAACAGTATTTCTTACACGCATATTTAACGCATGCCTCAGACTGGCGTACTTCCCCAGAGCCATGAAAGATGCAAAAATTATACCCATCTTGAAACCGGGTAAAGATAGTACGCTCCCTGTTAGTTATAGACCAATTAGTTTACTCCCTTCACTGGGTAAACTTTTTGAATCTGTAATATACTCACTGTTGGTTAACGAGTCCAAGAACATACTGATAGATGAGCAATTTGGGTTTCGCGAACAACACTCTACTGTACAACAGCTCGTAAGAGTGACTGAACATATTGCTCACCACCTAAATCTTAATGAGTCAACTGGCATGTTTCTACTTGACATAGAAAAGGCGTTTGATACTGTTTGGCATCCAGGCCTTCTACACAAGCTTTATGCAAGTAAAATACATATTTCTTTAGTTAAGCTAATATCATCATACTTGATGGGCCGTAACTTCAAAGTAAGCGTAAACAACACTACTTCAGAGCCCCGAAGCATCCCTGCAGGAGTTTCGCAGGGTTCCGTCCTTGGGCCACGCTTTTTTGTTCACTACATTAACGATATCCCGATACAAACGCGCACTAATTTAGCATGTTTTGCGGATGATACCGCTTCATTCACCTCCTCGAAAGAAATTGATATGATCATCAGCAGACTCCAATTATCACTACTTAGCTTACAAGAATATTTTACAAATTGGAAATTAAAACTAAATGAGACTAAAACTGAAGCTATACTATTTACTAAATCACGAAAATTACCGCAAAGACGATTAAAAATAAATAGTCATGAGATTAAATGGAATTCCTCAGCCAAATATTTAGGTGTAATATTAGATAAAAAAATTAATTGGTCACCGCATGTCGACCATATCAGAAAAAAAGCGTTAAAAGCCATGCGAGCACTGAACCCTATTTTCAACAGAAAAACTAAACTTAGTGCTATGTCCAAGTTACGTATATATACTACTCTAATTAGGCCATGTCTTACGTATGCAGCTCCTGTTTGGAATACCACCTGCCAATCCAATTTCAATAAAGTGCAGGTAATCCAAAACAAGGCACTGAAAATATGTTTTAACACCCCGTTTCGAACTAATCTTCATAGGCTTCATAAGTCCCTCGAATTCCCGACTGTCAAAGAATTCGTCGTAAAACTTACCAAAAGGTTTTATTTCAAAATACATCTAAACCATACAAACAAATTAGTTTATTCACTTGGACGAACTACAAGTAAAAATCTTTCATATATCGACAAGTACAAAACTTACAAATTACCCCATCACTATCTATTGTTCGAATGAGCTCGTCGAGTGCCCGACTCATCTAACTCACTAATCGGCAGTTTACAGCTAAACAGCTGTTTTTAATTTTAACAACTGGTTTACACTCGTATTTTCTTTTGAGATTACGAATTTTAACCAACTGGTTTGGCGATTGGTTGGTTGTTCTTCTTGTTTGCGTACAACAGGCCCTGTATGTATTTGTTGTATTACCCACAAATGTAAATGTTCAATAATATCTTATTACTTTATTTTCTTACAAGTTTTTACTAGATTTGTTAATTTATTTTACCTATATAGCAATCCAGAAGCCATATCTAATAATGATAAAATTATGTGTATATGTAAATTGTAAGATCCTACCTAGTGTTATTATTTATGTAAGTAATTATCCACCTCTAACTATATTAGCACGACACAAACATATGAAATAGCGAAGTAGTATGTACCTAACAAAACCACTTTATTTATATTATATAATTTACCCTCATAGTCAAGTTTTAAAAAGAATGTATTCACTCGCCTAACATTTTGTTAGTTCAAAGTTTTAAAAGGCGCACTTAGCCTATAGAACGATTTAATCAATAAGATAATTTGTAACCTAAGCTATTTAAGCTAAGTCTATAAACTGTATTTGTCATTATGATAATAAAGTACTTCTTAAATCAAAATCAATGTTTTTCGAGTGTATGTACGAGTATGAAATGAAATGAAATAATTTTATTCCGGGTGTTTTGCATCCATATAAATTAAATTACAATTAAAACTAAAATTAAAATAAATTATCGACGAGAATTAAATTAGACTGAATTAAATTAAATTAAATTAAATTATTACAACATTAAAATAATTCAAATAAAATTAACAGTAAATTTCAAATAAATATTTGAAATGAATGAGTATGTTTGTATGATTCTATATGACAGTCTACAGCCTGAACGGCTTGTCCGATTTTGATGTGCGAGGTGTCATTAGATTTGTCTTCGTAATTTTTGTAATAATAATAATACATCTCTTGCAAAAATTTAAAAACGTTTTTTCGTAACCTCTAACGAATTATTTCGTAATAAACAAGTGTTTTTTTTAAAGAATTATACAGAATGTGCATTTGTAATCTTTTACATTGATTTTATGCATTTTTATTCTTACAAAAAACTTACATTGTTTAAGTATGTTTTTGAAGCATTAATATGCTTCAAAATTTTTGATAGCGTAAAAGTCACTCTTATTCAGTCGGGTATTTCATTTTTTCTTTAAACACATTAATATACTTGTTTGGTTCATCTGGGCCACAAACACCTAGGCTCGCTAACACGATCAATGAATCAAATCACTTCCAAAATTTCATTTTAAAAACCTTAAAAATTTTCGCGCTCGCTTCGCTCGCGCATGATTACTATTTTACCATAGAAGTACTGTGGACTCACTAATACGAGAAACAAATCATGTTACTATAAAAACACTACAAAACATTTCGCGCTCGCTTCGCTCGCGCATACTTATTACCTATGATTTGTTTACTTGGGTCATGCAAATGTTGAGCGCTCTTTAGACTAATTAAAACGGGTGAAATCATTTCTAGTATAATATGAATTAATAATGTTCCGACGTTACTTATACACTTTATTTACGTTTGTCCGTAGCTTAATTTTCGTGTATTTTAATGTTTTAAATAGTAGTAAATTTTTGTACCCGTGGACCCCCCCCCATGAGAAAGTTATAGCTACGCCCATGAATACAATCATATATTCGATGGTATAAACATCCGTACACGCCATATTTTCCGTGTATTTTTGAGACAAAAAAAATAACCTTTTTGTAAAAAGATCTCAAACAATATACGACAATTTGTCTTCTCTTTGAATAAATGTAGCTAAGACTATAAAACAACGTGCGAATCTCGACACGGTTTTGGTCGTTTAGTTTTAATAACATATTTTCTCTTCACAAGTGCCTACTTCTTCTTCACATCCTAGTAAAAGCTAAAATCCGTCTTCAGTAACGGGTTACACTAATTAAGTATTCCTTCTTAAGATTCCACTTTCTTAGGGGAAAGTAGAATGTAGCAGTTCGTACACTAGGTTACTCATGTATAGATATTAGACTAATAATTATCGTTGTCGATGCTAGTTTGCGTAAAGTTCGCTAACGAAAAGTTCAGTAATAAACTTTTATTTTTATTCGAAAATAAGCTTGCGCTTGACCGTCAACTCACCTGGTGTTAAGCGACAGTTACGGTCTACGATGGAGCGCGCTTGCCTAGAAGAAACCTATTCACTCGCGATTTGAAGACACCTAGATTATATCCAGTCGGAAAGACCCATTCAGGAAGCGCATTCCACAGTTTGGCAGTACGTACAATGAAAGTGGAGCCAAAGCGTACGTGTTTTCGGAATATCAACCATATAACGATGTCGCTTTTTCGTGCTTCTTGCAGTCCGATAGAAAAATGGGCATGGGGGAATGAGATCATGCAAAGCAGACGCACACTCACCGAAATGTATACGATAAAAAACCGACAAACTAGCTACTTTGCGACGATGCTCCAGACTTTAAAGTTTAATCCGGACAAGTGAATCGTCACAAATGAGCCTCTTAGCACGCCTCTCAATGGTTTCTAACGCCTCGAGCTGGTACTTAGCAGATCCGTCCCGGTGCGAACAGTACTCCATGCACGACCGAACTTGTGTTTGGTATAGCGTTAACAACTTTATATAAGTGTCTGATATTTCAGGCTATTTTTACTGTATACAAACTTTCGATTAGGGAGTAGCTTATGTTGCCTCATATACGAGCGACCTTACTTAGAATTACACTCCCATACTGAAGTAGAGTAATAACACGGTAGCAACGGATAAATAAGGAAAGGTTAATCTTCACCACAATAACGTCTGAGTGAAACCCATCGGCCGTGATGAAGGTTTTAGGTGATGTTCATTTCTCTTACAAATTTCCCATATGTAATATTTGTTATGAAAATGTCGCCGTCGGGACAAATTAATCCGCTTGTCAGTTGAATAGCTGGGCGGAACGAGACGCTTAGGTACCGAACATTCCTTTAAGGAAAAGATAAACTGTACTGAGAGACAAACTTGACTTTGCCGTTGGAAAACTGTTGTCCCTATACATTTATACACTAATATGGTATTCTGTGGTCTCAGCGTAACAAAATAATGATATGGGGACAGCAGCGCCATCAATAAATAAATATTGTTGGTCATTTTCACAACACCATTAGCTCAAACTAAGCAAAGCTTGTACTATGGAAACTACATTAATACTGTTTTGTTTTTTGTAAATACATATTTATAATAATAATAAACACACAAATGTTTGTCCTGGGTGGGGAGTGAACCCATGACCTACAGCTTAGCAGGTAGACATACTACCAACTGAGCTGCTAGGCCAGTCATCAATGTCACATTAGTTCTCTAGGTAAACAGACTCAATATTTGTACATGTAAAACAAACCTCTTTTGAATCTGAACCTAACAGAGTTGCATCATTCAGAATTTTTCCTTTACAGGCTATGTAAGCGTTAAAGGGTACTTTCGCTATAAAATATTAATTTACATATGTTACTAAGCCTATATCATTTCCGGCTAACGGCACCTATTATTCCGCAGAGCCACCGCGGATCATCGCCCGCGATACGCACGTTTGCCCCCGACGGACGCACCCTGGAGGCCGGTCCTGGGGGCCCTCGCTCCCCCTCGCCCCTCCGCGCGGCCTCGCTGGACGTGAGAGCCGCCCCCCTGGCGCACGGATCCCTGGCCTCCTTGGCCGACTCCCCTGCACCTACCAGCCCGAGACATTTGCCGCCACGATGCCTTTCACCGCTGCTTATGCCTCCAAGGTATTTAAATATCTTATTGGTAGTTGTATTTTGATGTTTCCTAAGAGGTTAAACCGATGGAGTATACACTCACACATTGCTATATATTTAAAGTTATAAATTGGCCCGTCGTCTACGTAAACGTCAATTTCCCTGAAGGCCCTTAACTGACTTTTACAGTATGCCCGGGAGGGAAGACAAGCAGCTGGTTCTATGTTTTCCTTTTTGTCCCTGTCCATCATGGAAAGAAACTGAATATGGATAATTTCGTATATTCTTAGTTTTTTGACAATGTTATCCTGTACGTTTATTCATCATTATCTCAGCCGCAAGAAATGTAATCTTGATTCATAGGTATCCATGGATTTCCAAAAAGACCAGTTAGATGCAGCATGAAACCTGATAGGTATCAGGTTCGCAGTGCAAGGCGCGTCACCGATCGAGAGTGACGTGTGTGCTGCTTCTTTGAAAAAGACCGCCGAATGCGGTTGAAACTATAGTCGGATATTTCGGCTCAAAACAGACGTGAGTGACCCGTAGTTTTTATTTAAAAATCTGAGATAGGTATAGTCTGTCCATCTTGTGACTGATCGTCTTACGCTGCGCTTCCCGGTACCTCTCCACTCGAGATCTTATGTCTCCATCAACCATCATGCTATGTAGGGTACATACACACTGCCACTGCAACTTGCCAGTCTACTGTGCATCATCGAAATACTATTATATGTGTAGGAATACAATCTAGTTCGTATGTTTTATCGTATTTCTATTGTTAATATTCCAATTGTATTCTGTTTTGTGTGCCTAAATAAATAAATAAATTAATTAATTAATATATGAAATACAAATTATAATTTTATTGTAGTCGTTATACTTACGGCTATCTAGTCCGGCCGCGTTGATGTCTGACGATATAGTCATATCGAGATTTGGTCATAAAACGATCTAGTCATATCGAGATTTAGTCGTAAAGCTTCTAACCCCTGTATGTCACTTACGTTTGTCTACGAATCTCTGTACAGCTGATTCGCTCTCAGATGTGTTTCCGATATCGCCTTTTTTATAATTTATGTACAATGTACATACGTATAATGTGTGTATAATTTATTTATGTCACCTTAGTTTGAAGGAGAATCGTATTTGTACACAACACCAAATAGTGATAATCCGTGAATAAATTCCATGGATAAGTGATAATTTCAGAGTTTTCGTTCTCTCCTATTAGTCTAGTAAAAATAAATCCGTTTGTATGGAGCAGATCACAGTATTTGCAACTGGGGGATTCTTTGAAATTATGATAGGAAAATAACCGAAAATCAACAATAATCCCCGATTTATAGACTAGCTGTGTTGCGCGGTTTCACTTGCGTAGTTATGAAAATCGGTGATAACTATGATGATGATAAGTAGCTTACGTCCGTCTCCAGGTCCAAAGCTATCTCTATACAAATTTTCATAACGATCGGTTCAGCCGTTTGAGCGTGTAAAGGTAACAAAATTAGCTTTTATAATATCATTATGAAATTGTGCCAAATGTATTTCAAAACACCAGTACATTTATTTAAATAACAATATACTTAGTTGTCTTTTATGTTGTCACAAATCTTATTTTTACTAGACTATATACCCTGTGGCAGAAGCACCGTAAGCGAACATATTTACATAGTGAAATCGAAGACCTTTTTCAAATCGGCCGCAAATGTCAAGGACTTACAAATGAGGCGTACTTCGCTTACCCAACGAGACCCGAGAATCCATGACTCAGGTGTAATCTCTAAGGTGGTGACAATTTACTTTAAAAAAATTAGGAGATTGGAAAAACGATACTTTTTCGGCGTTGGAAAGCAATGTCTAAGGAATTGGTTTAATATTTAAAAAGCCAATATGTAACAGATAAGTAGGCTTCATAGCTCACTTGGTAATAGATACTTGGCTTTTATGCTGTAGGTTGTGGAATTGATACTCTTAAAGGGGAAACCAAAGACAAAAGGATGGATGTTTTTTGTCTGGCTGTTTATATGTAACGTAATTACCTATGTGTTTTAATTTTAAACTACCGGTTACTCACGTCTATTTTGAGTTTAAATCTCCGACTACAGTTTGTAACAACCACATAACATTTCATAATTAGGTATATAAATGTGTATTAATAAAAAATAACATACTTTATTTATACGAAAGATATAAAGAAAATCATATTCTTCGGTTTTATATTTAATACGCTTCTCGATTACCTAAACAATCGAGGGACATATCATCATCATCATCATGATCTCAGCCATAAGAAGGATATATAAGTGAATTTTATGTAGAAACATTACCCTCTTTTTAGCTAAATCATATAAAAACAGACAAAAGCATCCACAGAAAGATCCTGTGATAGTACTCTGAAACATGCGTACTAATAATCTAGTTATTTATGTAGAAGGGCCCCCGTAGTCGTGATCTCGGCCGTTCTTTCACCTAAATTACCCTGGAGACGGGGAAAAGGTTCTCCTAGTGCTAAATGGACATCTCTCCGGTTACACGAGAAGCTAACATGCAAAAACAAATTGAATGATAGAATATATTTATACGTAGCTTACATTACATGGGAACTTGTATTTGTAGGGTGAAATCCAATTTATAAGCGTCCTTTACGCTTGGGTACCTTCTCGTGCTACTGGCCACATGAGAAGCAAAATTTATGGAATAAAAATGATTAATTTAAGTATTTATAATCCCATCAAAAACATAAATGTGAAATGAGAGCCAAGTCAAGCCAAGTCTATATTGTGATTAGAAAGTCATGCGGTTCAAATGCAACAACTACAGGAAAAACTGAACCACTACGAGGCTGCGAATACGGCTTTGTCCTCGGAAATGAAGAGATACGCTGCGCAAATAGAACTCCATACGTCTAATAAGTGTTCAGCAGTTTCTAGCGCATCAGTTGTGCCAGGAACTCCACCCAAAAACACATCTTTTTCTCTTAAAGAACCAGATGTTACTCCTTTGAGAAAAAAAGCAGAAGGAGAGGATACAGGGAAAGGGAAAGGTTGAAACCAAAAAAGTTGCTCCCACTGCCCCATGTCACTCGGTTAATCGAGACAATGGGTCGCCACCGCGACGCTCACACGAGCCCGTCAATATCCTCGATACATCACCATCCATCAAACCGACGACACCAGGGGACACCGAACGTTATCACGGCACATCTACAAAGCATCAATTAGAAATGAGTACTATGCCTAAATTCCCATCTCGATGACGAAAGCTGGACGGAAGTACGATACAAAAAACCGCGCCAATCGGTATCACTGCGCTGCGTCGCCGGGCCTACAGTGACGTCACTTAAAGCGGCCGAGCATCGGAAACACTTCCATTTATGGAATATGCTATCTGGATTAGATGAAATAAAGAAATATTTGAGCGATCTTTGTCCGCAGAAGGCAATTACCGTTGAACAGTTGAAGACGACTCATAATTATAACTCATTCAAAATAGGAGTACCTGAGGACTGTTACGATAAATGTTTCTCAGTAAATGTTTGGCCTGAGAATGCGCGAGTGAAAAAATGGATCAACTACAGAAAACGTTCTCCTACCTCGGACGGACAAACATTTCGTCGCGGAGTCGGCGCCCTGTGAGCCGCGCAATCAAGAATCTCTCATTAGCGTATTCTATCAGAATGTTAGAGGACTGAAGACAAAGCTCCGAACATGGTATACAAGCTTGTCACTCTCGGATCATGTGCTCGTCGCGGCGTCGGAAACCTTCCTCGACGGGTCAGTGGGGGACGCCGAGGTAGTACCAGACGGATGGACGTTGCTTAGACGAGACCGTGCTTCCCCTTGTGGGGGAGTTTTGCTAGCTGCGAGGCCGGGTGTTACCATATGTCGGCGACCTGAGCTCGAATCTAAACTAGGAGAAGATCTTTGGGCGTCTGTGACATATCGCGGTGTTTCTTTTATAGTTGGGTACTTCGGCGTTTCGCACCGCAAGTGGTTCGAACCGCGGTGCGAATCACCCAATAGCTCTTTTTGAATAGGTCATTTCGCACCGCGGTGCGAATCGAACAATATCATTTTGGAATAGGTCGATTCGGACCGCAGTGAGGAATAAAACAGTTCTCTTTTTGGGCGAGTGGGTTCGAGCAGAGAAGATTATGTAGTTTGATTACATACGTAATACCTTACAGTACAACCAGGCAGAAAATAACAGGAATAACAAAATAATTAAAATTATTGTTTTTTACATAAGTTTAAAAAAATATTGATTATGTAAAAAGATATTAAATAGATGCAAAATGTCGCTAATACACGCGCACATTTAATTGGTAGATGCTTCTATAGTGTAATTTTTATTGCACTTGAGTTATTGGTAAGATTACAGTGTTTATATACTTTGAGAGTGGTGACGGGATAAATTCTTATTTAAATGTTGTGAAGTTTTTATGGTAAGTACAGCTTATATAAAATAATACTAATATGTCGCAAACACATTGTTCGGTACTAGAGACGTTTAATATGTGTATTACTGAAAATTATAAAAAATGCTCCCTTTTCTATATTTTACATCTATGATTTTCCATGATTAACTGATTAGTATATTATAATGTACCAGCCTAGCGATACTCCATGGAAACTAACAAAATGTATGAAATAAAGAAATAACACGGAAAAAAAAAACTGGGCGTCTACCTAAGTAGGTACGTAAACCAACTATTTTTGAGGTCGGTGTCTATGGAGGCCTTAGTTGATGGTAGTTATTTAATTTGAAATATCTTCATATATTTTATTTCCTATAAAAAATCCCACTCTTAAATACAGTTATATTCCCTTTGTAATGTACCTACATCATAACCTGTGATTAGCAAGAGTTAGTGTTAAAGTTATAAAGTGATTATGCCACGTTTAAATTGTAAATAAAATGTATAATGTATTAAGGAAACATGATTATTACGTATAATATAGAATTTTTTTTCACTAACCACTTTGCCACTCATCTATACAAATAAATAATTGAAATCCTTAAGTTTTTGATATGAGTTCAAATCGGACCTACGAAAAGAGCATCGAGGCGTTTCTTTATGGTCCGAATCGACCTATTCCAAAATATGTCTTGGGCCATTCGCACCGCACCAACCACTGCGGTGCGAATCGGCCCATTCAGAAACAGTACATGGGCGATTCGCACCGCGGTTCGAATCACATGCGGTGCGAAACGCCGAAGTACCCTTATAGTTTGCGTCGTATACATTAAACCAAAAGCTATCGACGCCGTGTACATGAATGTATTTAATAACGTAGAAACATTTTTAACTGATTCAGACACAAGAATTTTTATTCTTGGTGATATTAATATGAATAGTGCATCTAATAATATAAAAAATATTATTGTTACTTTTTGACATATTGTAATCTAATAGATTTTAATGGAATTTTTAATTCTCACGGAGGTATTTTGGACGTAGTGTTGGCGCAGGAGTGCTCTGAGACGGCGACGGCGGCGCAACCTGTTTGTGTGCGAGAAGCCGCCGACGGCTTCGTACCTATCGATGTATTGTACCATCCTGCTCTGGAGATAATGCTCCCTTTACGATTACATAACAGCTGTGCACGGCTACAGCCTAGTAACTTAGATACATCGCGCGACTGGAACTTTAAAAAGATGGATATACCTCTTTTTCACTCATTGCTTGCCGAAACCTCTTGGGCACCTGTACTTGAATGTAGTGATGTCGCGACCGCTACTGATATTTTCTATGATACTATCTATACATTATTTGACTTAACTGTTCCTAAAAAGAAAAGACAAGTAGCTAAATGCAACAGATTTCCGGTTTGGTTTGATGCAAATATTATAAAGGATATTCGGCGTAAAAAGAGATTACACAGGGTGTGGTTGAGGTCGAAATGTAATACATCGTACAAGTTATACACAGATCTTCGTAATAGCTTGAAGAACCGTATCTCAGACGCATATAAATCGTATACTGCTCTTATCGAAGAAAACTTACGGCTGCGCCCTCAGCATTTTTGGAGCCACGTGCATAGACTCAGATCCAAGGGTGGTTTCGAACCCTGTGTCTCGTATCAAGGTGTTTCTTTTACTGGGGTTGAATCTGCAGAAGCGTTTGCAAACTATTTTTCCAGCGTCTTTTTAAATAACACGCCACTTTTAGATGTTGACGAGTGTTCTGCATTAGGCTATCAAGGCGGTTACGTTAGTTTACCCACGGTGATCCCCCAAGATATCGAACGAGCCCTGAATAAGCTCAAAATAGAAAGCTCACCTGGTCCGGATAACTTACCTAGCTTTGTCCTTAAAACTGGTAAAAAACATTTAATTCTTCCACTACACCATATTATAAATCTTTCGCTTAAAAATGGCAAGTACCCCACACAGTGGAAATTATCAAGGGTAACCCCCATCCCAAAGAATAGTAAAAAAACCGTAGTAGAGGAATATCGTCCAATCGCAATTCTATGTGCGCC
This sequence comes from Lycia hirtaria, assembly GCA_947563715.1. NCBI lineage: Eukaryota > Metazoa > Arthropoda > Insecta > Lepidoptera > Geometridae > Lycia > Lycia hirtaria. The sequence goes on along the minus strand of OX387381.1, from coordinate 26,880,634 downwards.
TGCCAAAATCTTTGAGTACATTCTGCACAATGAAATATATAGCCAGGTAAAACAACAGATAGGCGAAGAGCAGCACGGATTTAGGCCGGGCCGATCAGTAAATTCAAACCTGTTGTGCTTAACAGACTATATATCTAGCGCTATGGATCGTGGATCACAAGTTGATGTAGTATATTTCGATTTTCAAAAGGCCTTCGATAAAATTGATAATGATATATTATTGCATAAGTTATCTACGTTTGGCTTCACTCGCGATTTCTTAATTTTTATGGCCGATTTCTTGAGGGACCGGTGTCAATATGTGAGGCATGGTACATATGTATCTCAACCATATTGCACTAGTTCTGGTGTAAGCCAGGGTTCTGTCACTGGTCCGTTACTCTTTCAAATGATGATTCACGACCTACCTAATGTACTATCTACCGCCAAATGTCTTTTGTATGCGGATGACCTTAAACTATTTTTTTAAATTAAATCTTCTAGTGACTGCCTGAAATTGCAGGATGATATCAATCAAATTTACGAATGGAGCGTGAGAAATAAAATGACATTTAATATAAGTAAATGTAACGTCATGACCTTTGATCGTAAAAGAAATCCAATACAGTTTGATTATCATTTAAACAACGTACCTATAAATAGGGTTAACTGTATCAAAGATTTGGGGGTAAATTTTGATCGCAGTCTAACTTTTCATGATCATATATCAGAACTCGCAAAAGAGTCTTACCGGCGCCTTGGCTTCGTCCTACGGAATGCTAAAGACTTCAAAAATCCTGAAGTAATTAAAACATTATATAACTCCTTAGTTAGAAGCAAACTTGAATCGAGTGCTTGTGTCTGGAACCCCTATCATGTCACCTACGCGCGAATGCTTGAAAAAGTCCAAAAGGCCTTTTTAAGGTCACTGTATAAGAAAATTTATGGTTACTATCCGTTTCTGTATCCAACTAAATTCCTGCTCGGTCAGCTTGGTTACAACTCTTTGGAAGTTAGAAGGATGTTAGACCAGCTAACTATCTGCTGTAAGGCGCTTAGGGGGTCCGTCGATTCTATACGTCTGCACGACTTGCTATGCGTACTGTTCGTACCGGACGAGCCCGGGGTTCCAGCAAACAGACGTGGTCGCCCGCATGACCTGTTCCACGTAGATCGCGGTCGCACAGTAGCACGTTCTATGTCGCCCCTGAATCGTGCCCGTCGCCACTTAAACGCACTCCTTGCTGCCAACCCTGATTGTGACATCTTTTGTGATAACTGGAAGACTATTTTAAGTACCTCCTTGACTTATTGTGAAAATCAATTGGATCAATGGGACAGGTGTAAAAAGCCTGATGATTCATTGGACTTTGACGATAACCTTTGAGTTTATTGACTTGGTACTCTGAGTACTTACCCGAACGGTATATTTTACTTTGTATGACATAATTATTTTTTTGTAATGACATGCTAGGCGTATTGCCCATTTGACATTTTTGTATTGACATTTTAAATGATATTGTATTTATATAATGAATATTTTGTAATCCTCAGACATTTGTTTAAGACATTGTTTAAGAATAATTTTTGAATATTGTGAGATAATTGTAATTGGTCTTTTTCCGTTTTTATCTCAATAAACGAATGTATCATTTAATGTATGTATGTATCATTGTGATATATAACTTAGTTGTTGACTTCAAGGACAAAAGAAGTGAGATCTAAATGGGTGCCAAGTTCAATGGTTAGTCCTGAAATTTATTTATAGTAACGTAAAATATTTTATAACAACTTCAAATATCATTTCTTCTTATAACTTAAGATAATATATTGAAACCTAAGGTCTGACTTGGCTTCTTTATTCTAATACCAGGGCGGCTCATTGGCCTAAGATGAAGCACTGTTTTGTACCGCACCAGTAGCATCATTCTCGTCAAGTTTACCGGTAAATTAAACTCGGTCTCAGGAGTCGGCTGCGCTCAGTTAAATTACTTGGAACTCGCTGTCATGAGTTACGGAACTATCGGTATACGGAAATACCTACACTTGCGGGCCTTTTGATACTTTATAAACTAGCTGTGCCCCGCGATTTCACGCGTTGTGATGGTGGTAATAAAATGTGGACATATGTCCACCTCTAGGTTGTGCGCTATCTGTACCAAATTCCATAACAATCGGTACAGCCGTTCAGACAGAGATAGAGAATTACTTTCGATTCTATAATATTACTAGCTGTGCCCCACGGCTTCGTCCGCGTAGTGATGAAAAACGGCGATGATGATGATGATAAAATGTAGCCTATGTCAGTATTTTGGTCCTTATTTATATCTCTACCAAATTTTGAAACGATAACAGACAGACAGAGGGACATGAAGAGTTAGTTTTGCTTTTATAAAGTTAGGACTAGTTAGGATATATTATACAAAATACAAATACAAAAATCTTTATTTGACTCAATTTACATACATTGTTGTGCAAGTCCCTGACCCCTATAATAGGTTATTTACCTGTATTATAGGAGCCAGCCATATTATAAAATACGTATATACCAATGTTGGCATAGTAGTTGCATTTACAAGCGCGTGCGACTGTTTACATGTAGTGTTCGTATAGTATGAATATGTGGGACGTATCGAGCGTCATTCACATGAATAAGTATGCAAAGACAATAACAGTCATGCGCAACGAAATTGTGACTTGAAATAACTATACTTAAATAGGGGTTTAGTGATGAATCGACTCATTTCAAACAATATCGAATCGATTTACGATTTAATGGAGCAATGTGATGCTATTCCACTAATACCGCAGTTCATGCCTACGTACCATTTCGTTATTGCTGATATATAATCAATATGTAGATGCTACGGCAGTTTGATACACGTCCTTTTTTGCTTTTTATTCGTTTTTGTTTTTTATTATCTTCATCTAACTTCAATAGAATCCTAGTCATAGTCAAGGTCAATTAAAACAAGACATTGTCTAGTCTTCCTTTCGGTTCAGTAAAATGGTGGCGATTTCACTGGAAGCTTCTATATAGTTTATCCGACAAAGTGACAAAACACATTTCACGGATTTATTTCACTTACCCACCGCGTGATCAAATACTTATTAAATTGGAATCCTACTGGAAACATTTCTCTTTAAAGTTCCGCTAAAACACCACCAAGTTGCCAGTAAGCATTTGCGATTCTCCGTACATTTCTCGCATCACATGTTCACGCCATGTCATATCGATTAATATGGAATAAATAGATATATATAAGTAAATAATCCAACCTGTGTTGTAAAATGATAGAGGTACTAAACATGTCCACGTTTACTACAAATATATCATTAGTACTGCCATACACATGAAACATGCATGAAGCTAAAAGCAAAATAGGTATAGCAAAGCCCTAATTAACTGCACAAAGCAGTCGCAATTCCTTTACCTGTTTGGTATATGAAGCACTTACCGTGTGTTACCCAACATGTAGAGCCGTATATATAAGTTACTCTATGTTGTAGTGTTCTGGGACAAGTACTTCACCTTTTGTTTGTTCATGTTCACTCTGCGCTTTTAGTGATCCTGCTTTTAACGCGTAGGTACGTGCAATGTTTGAACTATTTGGACAATTTATGCGTTGAGAGGTTCCATACCAAAGGCTGCTCTAGAATTTAACTATATTTGACATTCTGTTTATGTAAAATATACGCAATGGCTCCGCTAAATATTGCTTAATTTCTGTTAATGCCATTAGTATATAAATAGATTTCTGAAAATAGTACAAGGCCCAAAGACGTATAAAACGGCTCAACAGTGTAGTGCATAATTTACTTTAATTTCTACGTAGTTAGTCTCAACTGTTTACATACGATGAATTGTTTATGTTTATGTTGAAAGCAGTGATAAATATTTAAATAAGGTCATAGCATGAGAAACTCACGTTTGGTCGTTTCAATCAATTTCGACCAAAATAAAATATAGTAAAATACTACTATTACTAGTATATAAATGGGGATAAGAATTGAAGTAAATGACACATCATCTATTGATATTCTAACAGATATTTTCAACTGCTAAATTCAAATTCAAATTGTTTATTGGCCTTATAACAAAATCGCTATACTATGAAAGTCGTTTTACAAGGTGTGTTCTCTTAAATTTACACATAAATAAAATTGAATTTGTCTATTAAACGAACCAGTGAAATAGTAAAATAAAAATATTTTAATAAATTATAATAGTATATAGTCTTAAACGGTCAACATTACTAATTAGCAAAAGTACAGTCAATAACATAACATCTTAATATGATGGTGTGCGCGAGCGAACACCCACTTCAGTGCTCTTATAAGATATCGAGTCTATGGTTTCGAAGCATCCAATCTCTCATTGCGTAGAGGGCTACGGTGTAGCAACCTTTGTAGCCGTAACTACAGAGCAGACTGAACCACATACAGCACCTACACAAACCATATGTGGTTTTCAGGTGCTAAATATGTGTATTTTATTTTAAACTTTGTAATTATGATAATAAATAAAATAAATAAAATAAATAAATAAGTAAAACCAGAATACCCAACTGTAGAAAAAAAAAAAAAAAAAAAAAAAAAAAAAAAAAAAAAAAAATAAAAAAAAAAAAAAAAAAAAAAAACATGCTATATAATTTGATAATTTACCCTTTTCTTTCTTAAATTTACATAGAGTCAAATTAAGCTTGACTCTAGAGGTATCTCTTATGGTCCTAAGTCTGTTCTGGGACTGTTCCCAGGACGTATTCGTACTAAGTAACTCGCAACACCCTTCAAGGGTTTGATATATCCAATCACTTGTTTCGCAGCGCGCTAAGGCGTAGCAACTTCTTTAGTATACTTTGTTATAGGATAGATTGTACCCTGATTGAACCATTTGCCATATTATACTGTCGTTGTCCCTATCATGTCTCTTTATTTGACATGGAGTGTCTTCTTATGGTTCTAAGTGCAATCTCAGGGTCTGGGTAGATCCTGCTAAGTAATTTGCAACTCCCTTCAAGGGTTTCAAATATCTAATCACTTGAATCTTAGAGCGCTACGGCGTAGAAAGATACGAGTATGTGGCGTAAGTATAGATAGATTGTAGGTACCCTTATTGAACCGTATACTACTATGTTATACTGTCATTTTCTCTAGCGTGTCTCCTAATTTTACATCGCATTCTCCCGCTAATTGTTTTAGGTAAAGTCCCAGGATGTATTGCGTGCTAAGTAATTCAACACCCTTAAAGGGTTCGATATATCCAATCACGACGTCGTTTCGTAGACCGGTGCGCCGTAGCGACTATTACTTAATCCGTGGCACGGTCCCGAAGGGCAGCCGACGAAAATTGAGTTTGTCGCAATTTGCGCCGAGCGTCGGATACAATGCTGGATTAACATACATTGCGATCGTTTTAGTTTTAAGCTCTGGAAGATTTAAAATATTTTTAAGTTAGACGTTTGACCGCAAACGCTAAGGATATCGCTCGCGATTTATTTTCTATTAGATATCTTAGTCTTACCTGCGACTGTCATCATTCCAGACGAATAGACCGCAGCAACTCACTAGTAGAGAGCAGCAGCGGCGTGGGACCGCTGAGCCCTGGCGCGAGCGCTGCCGCCATCTCGGCCCTGGGAGCCCTACAGCCCGACCTGTACACCAAGAGGGAAGCACCACTCGTCATAGAACTGGAGGGTGCAGGCCCTTCGCTTGGCAGGATCCATCTAAGGCTAAAGTATGACTTCGATCGGTCGGACTTGGAGATCCATCTTATTGAAGGTTAGTTTCAAATATATCATGTTATATGCCTTGTCTGAGGTCTGCATCAATTTTATTATAATCTAAATATTTTTTATTGAGTGCACATGAGTTGAGTGAAAGCATGGGCGAAGATATTAAGCATACCTAGCCTGGAATAGGTACTGACACTCAAGCGATATTAAGCTGCCAAATGACACCGTTAGGTTCGAGAGATACATCTACCAAATACAAAATACTATTTTTTATGTATATTCAACTACATATATGGCACAACAAAACGTTTAGCCTATTTCTACAATGTGTCGTGTTTGTCTTTAAAAAAGAGAGTCATTTATAGTTAAAAACACTCAGATTGCGACTTACGTATGGTATCCACCGATAGGTCCCGAACCCTTCTGTGGCATACCCATCAGCGGCGCTTATAGTGCCTTAAAGGCCTGGGGACACGACCAGGCACTGAAGCTCTGGAAATGTAACCCTGGCCTGAGACACTCTAAACTGCTTATAGCAGGCTTCACTGCGAAATTTTCCAGGGAAGCGTTACGGCTAAGCAGGACTCGACTAAGAGTCCTGGTTAGAACCCTTAGCGGACACTGCAAGCTCCACAAACACCTAAACACTATGGGCCTAGGTGAACACATCACTTGCAGGTTCTGTCACACAAAGGACGAAACGCCCATACATATCCTGTGCGAATGTGAGCCTCTGCACCATAGCAGAAGCCGGCACCTTGGAGGTCACATAATCTCACCTGATGAGATAAAAACCTCCTCCCTCAAGGCCATCACTGACTACATGCTCAGCATTGGACTTGGAGAGGTGCTGTAATTAATAGGGGATGTCACAATAGATCTGAAAAGGTCGCAGTGACCAGCCGGGGCTGCCAGAGCCCTTTTGGCCCCCTAATGATCGAATAAAAAAAAAAAAAAAACGTATGGTAACAGACTGCGTTACGTATGGTTACAGAACTTGTATTTCCGCAGCTCACGACCTCGCAGGCTACGAAGCAGGTGGATTCAACGACCCCTACGTCCGTGTCTCACTAGTCCCTGAAGTCGACACACGCGTGCGACAAACCCCCGTGCACCGGAACGAAGCGAACCCCTTCTTCGACCAGCACTTCAAGTTCCCGGTGTCGCATGACGACCTCGCTGATAAAACGCTGCTGTTACAAGTGTTTGACTACGACAGGTGAGGTGACACTTCTACGATAAAACGATGAACCATCGTGTGCAGGGCCGTAGCCAGAAATTAATTTCCGGGGGGGTTCAGCATAAGACATGGGCATAGCTTATAGCCTTCTCATAGCGCGGGGTGTCAGAGTCTGCGGCCATGTTGTCCCATATCTTACGTATAATGTGCGAGCGTAAAAAAATAAGCACTTTAATCTCCGTCCCAAATAAATACCAAGTTTGTCATAGCAAAATTATGTTTGGGTAGTAATAAAAAAAATATGTTTCGTTTTAACGAGCACTCAGCGCTTACATGACCTAAATATAAACTAAAATAGGTAATAAGTATGCGCAAGCGAAGCGAGCGCGAAAATTTTAGCAGTGCTTTTATAGTAATATGCTTTGTTTCTCGTATTAGTGAACCCACGGTACTTCTCTGTTAAAATTGTAATAAAGAACGAGCGAAGCGAGTGCGAAAATTTTTAGTAGTGTTTTATAGTAATATGCAAAATTTCTCGTATTTGTGAACTTACAGTACTTCTATGTCAAAATAGTAATAGTGCGCGAGCGCGAAAATTTTAGTGGTGTTTTTATAGTAATATGCTTTATTTCTCATATTAATGAACCCACAGTACTTCCATGTCAAAATTAAAGATTTTTTTAAAGGTTTTTAATATTAAATCATGGAAGTGATTTGATTCATTGATTGTGTTATCGAGTCCTAGATTTTCGTGGAACAGATGAATCAAACAAGTAACTGTGTTAAAAGGAAATACTCAACTGGTAAAGAGCGACTTAACGCTATCAAAAATTATAAATACATCCATTTGATTGCATTGATTGCCAATTTAATAATCCTAAATATAAATATATGACTTTATAGAAAATTACAAACAACAAGAACACGCATAATTTTTTTGTTAGTAGCTATTTTTACTGAATTATTTGCTCGTATTAGAAAGTTCACGGCACTTTAATGATCAATACAAATAAAGATCAATATGAAACAATCATGCGCGAGCGAAGCGAGCGCGAAGCTTTTTGAAGCAATTTATAAAATTATTGAAGCCTGGAAGAATTTTTATAATGGCCAGGATTTCGGGGGGGGGTTTGGACACCCCAAACCCCCCCCTGCCTACGGCCATGATCGTGTGTCATTAGTGTCTCGAAGGTGGACATACGTGTGTGACAGACTCCTTGCATTAGAATGTAACAAAACCTTTTTGTTTCTTCGAGTTTCACTTCAAGTTTCGCTACTTCTACATGTATTCGACTAACGTAAAAAAGTGTTTTATTGACATTGACGTAATTCTGAGATTTGTCTGTATAGATAAAAAATGCACATTACATCTAACACTGTCAGTTAAATCGCAAACTAGGATGCTGAATCCTAGAGATTTTGAAACTAATTAATTGTTTCACAGATAGGCTATTTGTTTACAGTGATATAAATGTATTTTAGCTACCTACTTTGTAAATACTTTTTACCCGACTGCGTAAGAAAGAGGGCTATGTTTTTGAGTGTTCCTCTATGCTCGCCTACATCTTTAACGGCTTGACTGATTTTGATGTGTGAGGTGTCGTTAGATTCGTCTTCACTTACTGAGTGTCATAGGCAATATTTTTGTAATAATAATACGTCTCTCGCAAAAATAAAATATAAAATGTTTTTTTTTCGTAACCTCCAACGAACTTGTTCGTAATTAATAAACAAATATTTTTACTAGAATTATTGTAAAGAAAGCGCATTTATAATCGTTTACAGCGATTTTACGCATACTTTCTCTCAAAAATCATACATTCGTCATATCAAGCGTAACGAAATCGTAAATTAGACTGCAAAAACCGCTATCCTGCAGTCGGGTATTTTATTATCTCTTATTATAGATACTTGTTTACGAATGAAAATAATACACCAATTCCAGATTCTCCCGCAACGAGGTAATGGGCTCGGCGAAGGTCCCCCTCTCTAAAGTAGAAGTGGCGGGAGGCGCGGAAGTGTGGGCCGAGCTCTCCAGAGAGAGACGGCCGCCCGAGGAGCTGCAGGAGTTGTTGCTGTCCTTGTCTTACTTGCCGTCTGCTGAGCGGCTCACTGTTGTGGTGCTTAAGGCGAGGAACCTGCTGCCACCGCAGGAAGGGAAAGATGCTTTAGGTAAGCCTGGATTATGCAGACTTTTCAGTAAATATTTTATTTGATTTTTATTTATTTGGACTACCAAACAGCTTTTCACAGAATATAATAGAAAAATCAATTGGGCACAAAAACACCCTTGCTCTAAACAGTCTCAATTAAATCATAACCTCATAGGTACATCTTTTAAATGTCAAGTACCTACACATAAGTTGGACTGTTGGAGTTCAAATATCTGATTGGCTTTGGACTGGTAACTTGCGCAATGCTCATCTCTTCATTAATTTGTGTAATAAAAAAATTACCTAGCGCCATCTAGTGACGTGTTTGCTGGAAAACTATTTTCAATTAGGTGGGGTTTAGAACATCGTACAAAACCAAGTACCTGGGCTATATTTAAAGAAAATTGAATAATTGCTTAAGATAAATTTTAATACTGTAACTGTTACGCTTGGTATGATTTTGAGTGTAGCTTTTCTCGAGCAAGTATGCGGAGAGCTCTATGTACAATTTATTAAAACAATCAAATCATTTATTTTGCCAGAAAGGAATCAACTACGAAAAATATATTTTTTAAGAAAAAGTAAATTATTTTATAGAACACATCTATTATTAGGTATTCAAAAAAATATAGCCGGGAGTAAATACGAATCTAGCGATACCTCGCACATCAAAATCGGTCAAGCTGTTTCGGCTATAGGACATACTTAAAATAAAAACATACATACTTACACACGAAGACCATTATAGTTCCCGTCACGTAAAATGAACGCTTACGAACAAACCAGCTTTCTTTTTACGTGACGGGAACTATATCTGCTGTAACACCGACGGGTAAAAAATATTCGCACAACTATAGTAAACCTGTATGACTGGAGTAGTTTGAGAGTCAAAATGTGCAATTTTGTTTTGAGAGCAAAACTACCAAACTAATTTGATTAAATTGCTATGGGACCAATCTAAAATATATTCTAAATATTAAATAATATTCTCAAATATTAAAAAAATATTCTCAAATATTAAAAACTATTCTCAAATATTAAAAAATATTCTAACAACTATAGTAAACTATATGAATGGAGCAGGGTGAGAGTCAGTCATATTCCTGTTGTAATCACATTGTACTATTGCCATTGCAGATGTATACGTTAAAGTGTACTTGCTGGTGAATGGTAAACGAGTGAAAAAGAAGAAGACCAATAGGAAAGACCTGAACAGTCCGGTCTGGAACGAGGCCTTGTCGTTCAGTCTGCCTTCTGCCAACCTTCAGGAAGCTTCTATTGAGGTAAGAGACACTTATAACAGCTTAATATCCATCTACAGAATACAAAGGTGTTGAGATAAACAACAGCTAACTTTTGTAATATGCGCCAGCGCAGTGTAGGAAGACCAGCCACGAGATGGACAGGTGACCTCATACAAATGGCGGGAAGACGCTGGACGCAAACCACTTCCAATCGGTTTTGGGTATCCATAGGGGAGGCCTACTATGTCCAGCTGTGGACTTATGTCTGAGATGATGATGATTGCAATATGCAATGGTTACGCAGATTATGATTAACATACAATAAAACAGCTTACCTTAAGAGATTCGTTGTGATCGTCGATTCGTTGTGATTTTCACCAGCGCATTGCGTATATGTCTATAAACAACATTAGAAATCCGTTTTTAAACTAAAAAAAAAAAAAAGTTTTTTTATTGTCGGCCCCATAGATGTCTTAGCACCTAAGTTTTGATTTATTAAGACCAAGTGTTAGGAAAATTAAGAGTGTTAAGAGAAGTGATACACTTGGCTTCCTACTTAGTCTATTAAAAATAAATCCGTTTGTATGGAGCAGGTCACAGTATTTGCAACTGGGGGGAAATTATGATAGGAAAATAATTAAATATTATAAATCAACAATAATCCCCGATTTATAGACTAGATGCGTTGCGTGGTTTCACTCGCGTAGTTATGAAAATCGGTGATGATTTGATAAGTAGCTTATGTCCGTCTCCAGGTCCAAAGCTATCTCTACTTATTTTCATAACGATCGGTTCAGCCGTTTGAGCGTGTAAAGGTAACAAAATTAGCTTTTATAATATCATTATGAAGTTGTATCAAATGTATTTCAAAACACCAGTACATTCATTTAATTAACAATATACTTAGTTGTCTTTTATGTTGTCACAAATCTTATTTTTACTAGACTAACTCTGCGGTTTGCCGCTGTGTGATCTCTACTCAATAACTTATATAGTTAGAGAACTAATGGTAATGTGGCATGGACGGCGCTGCTGTCCTTATTTCATTATTTTGTTCAGTCCACAGAATACATGGTAGTATATTATACCTACAGACGTTAATTCCTCACTTTTGCGACACAATAGATACGTTATAAGATTTACTTACAATGTGTTGTTGTGTAACCAGGTGTGCGTGGTGGTGGGAGGCGGCGGGCTAGTCGTCGGGTGGTGCTGCGTGGGCGCCGCTGAGCCTGCCGCGGAGGGCCGCCACTGGGCGCAAATGGCGCACCACACGAGGAAGGCCGTCGCCATGTGGCACACGCTCAGATAGGCACACTACCTTACACGCTACTACCCTACATGACACAAGGAAACCTGGCATAGTAATATAAATTGGACACAGCTCGGTGTTGCCAATTTTAGCAATGAAACAAAAAAAACAGGAAAAATAACTCTTATCATTGGGCAAATTATATAAATTCTAAAGTTTAATTTAAAAATATGTCATTATATTTTTTCGTTTCGTTTATTGTTATAAATTAAAGTTTAATTAAAAAAACATGATGTTATAATTGATGGATGTTATTTATTAAATATCTCAATTTTTTGTTGCCAAAAATTAGGGTTAGAATTAGGGTTGTTTGCCTTCAAAAACCTGTATTATAATCTGATTCTGATTAAGATTTTTGTGGAATTCGGGTTTCTAAGTCGGCAACACTCCGGAAGTCCCGAAACACCAGCTCTATTACTATGCCATGTAGGTATATTTATGTTATGCTACCCTTTACGATACACAACTACCTACCCTGTACTGTGAAACTAAACGCATATTTTATTCTGCTGCCCATAAATAATTACGTAAAACAATATTCACAACACCAGTCTTTGCAAAATATGTAGCACCCTACTCTATGTCTGAAGGGCCAGATGCTGGCATATAATCGAGCAAAAGATATATAGAGTATATAAGTTCAGAAATCGACAGCCAGGGGCCGAACCACAAGCGTGCAAGCAGTTTTAATTCAACATAACTTTGACTTTTGTCTCGCCCTTTCTACAATTGATAGAGCAAGTCCAACGTTAAAGCAATGTTGACATAAGATTATGGTAAATTATTATTGCGTGTCTAGAAACCAATATCTTAATACAACATAATACCAGTTATGTAGATTTCCCAAACCTCAAGGTCCATCCTAAATTTAAGAGCAAAAATAAAGTACGAATGCTGTTCTCTATATTAGCGGCGCATTCTGTAGACGCGCACAAACACTGCGTGTGTTTCATGGCCTGTCTTATAATGTAAATGAGCAACATTGGCAGACTATCGACCAATGAGGGCTTTTATTTTCGAAATAATGAACTCTCATTGATCGACCATCCGCCATTGTCGTTTACATCAGAATTCTTAGGACAGAATACGAAGTACGAAGACTAAACACAGACTAAATATATTTAGCTCGCACCAAACCAATATTGAATGACTATGAACCACTTTATTATTGCTATCACTGAGCAATATTGGAGGTCAGTGATTGCAATCGACGCATGCAATCTACTTAGTCAAACTTGTATGTATTTTACCTACTGATACGTGATAGGTGAAATACAAAACATGCTAGTTTGTTTAAAATATTTTTAATCTGTGCACTTACAGTTGACGCATTTTTTTTTTGATGTCTCTGAATTTAGACTTAGGTCGCAACAGATCGTAATTCGTGGATCGCACAAATGTAGCACTCATATCGAACTAACATGTGGTGTTAGCATACGCGCACTGGGGAACGGTGTGGCCTTTCCTTTATACAAATCATGTTCATGCATAGCCGCTACTTGCGCTAACTTCTGAGACTTCAAAGTTTTGCATGGAATATACCTACCTACTTACCTATTTTTACAGTTTTAAATCTCATCAAGTAGGAAACCATTCAATTTGAACATTGCCCTTTTATTGGCGCATAGAACCTGACTACTTAGGTAGATACTATATATTATCTTAACTAAACAAAATGTTCAAGCTGCCTAAATCGTATTTCATCAAAATACAGTGAGAAGAAAGGCTATAAAATAAGTATAAATAAATATTATATTAATGATTGTATCTATTAATGCAACTTATAATTGTCTATATAAAAAAATAATGACGGTTAGTTTATTGACGATGCGAACCACTCAACTAAGGCAAACTTTTTTATCGTACCCGTTTGTCAGGGCCGGATTTGGAGGTGTGGAGGCCCTGGGGCAACGATAAAAATTTCAAACCGGCGGGGAGGGAGGGTGTTCGTCGATCGCCTAAAAGATCATGGATGACTGATTTCGTGATTTCAATATTAGCTCAAACTTGTTGATTTGTTTATCTCTATTGTGGAGGCCCCGGGGCAGTAGCCCCACCTGCCCAGCCTAAATCCGGTCCTGACGTTTGTATATTTAATGAATATATGCCACCCCAATTTAAACCCCCCCCCCCCCCCCCGTATCAGTTCCCTGAATTTCAAATACCTTCAAATTTGGCATCATTGGTTATGTAGTTTTGTAGTCAAATGCGTTTCGCATGGTCAGTAAACAGCTATGCTCACTCCCTGCCTTCTGTGTACTCTGTACTAACTATACTGTCCAATATATAGACTGTGGGCTCTCCATAACTCATATCTATACAACTAACTCTTATTATATATTTACATTGTATTAAAATATACATAAGTACATTTATCATAACTTAAAGGTACTTATAAGAATTTTAAACCTTTGTGTCTGCAATGAAATATTAGCAACACCAAACAAATCTTATGAAACATGGAATTTTGTGTAAAAAATCTCTTGGAATGAATGTTGATATTTGTCCAATAGATGTTCTAAGCATTGTTGTGTCTATGCCCACAGTCACTCTTGTCAAATAGAATAAATGTGAACTTTTAGTAGTAATAAAATGACCCCCTTACGTTTAAAGGGTTTTATGAAAATATATCGAATTTTATTCCTATACGTACATAATACTTCACCTAAGTGTATGGTATGTGTGGAGAAGAGTATTTTACTTTGTATTTTCTTTACAATGTCTGAATAAAATGTCTTATTTGTAAGAAGAATGTGTTGTTTTATTTTTTTTAGATCTTGTGTACCTACGTGGTTGTTAGCCTATACCTAGTAGTCATGTCCATACATACAATTTTCAAGGGTCAACTAATGGCTAAATGGGTTTGTATGGGTGCACGTTGTTTATTAATGAGTATGACCTTTCAGCTTAATACAAGTCATCGGAATTAACTCAGGAGATTTTCTTAATATAAGATTTTTTTGTATTTTTTCAAATTGACTTATTTTTTTAGCGGTAACACCTACCTTCGTTTTTTTTTTTTTTGCGGGAACTTCATCGAAACATGTTGCTTTGTTTTATTTTCCTAAACTTGTGATAATTTGAATATTAATGCGGTAAAAATGGTGGTGTTTTATTCATTAAGTGTTCGATCAAGTGCGTGAGTGTGGGCAAGTGAAATAAAGCAGTGAAACGTGTGATTTTACGTTGTCGGCAAAACTCCATAGAAGCTTCTAGTAAAGTCACCACCACTTTACTGAAGCAGGACTCGACTTAAATTGACTGTATACGTGACTTAGATTGTGACTAGAACATTTACAACTTGTTTTATTCAAGAAACTTGGAAAAAATGTTTGACACATGCACACATGGCAAATGCTTTAATGCGGGTCCAATACAAATAAGAAGAAGAACACCTACCTAATTAATTTTTCATGCCACTACTGATAGATACCTATCTACATTTATGAGTTAGGAGTCGCGCCACTGAAGTAGGTTTTACTTTTATTTCATCGTTGACGCGCGATCCCCTATTTGTCAGGGAGACCGCGAACCTTCTTTCTTTTTTTATCCGATTAAAATCATAAATATCTATGCCTCTACGGTTGACTTTTTTCAAATTTCGCTACACTTCCGAAGTCCAAATATTAAGTGTCAATTCAGTGCAGCTATCTCTCTCTCGCGTCAACATTTTTAAATATATATATAAAATCACTGAGTGAGGAATAGGGATATTAGAAAAGTGAGAAATAAATGTGTTTATTTAGAATTTTTTACGCAAGTTAGGTCTATGATTGACCACCAACTCGCCTAATGTTAAATATAGTATATCTAACTCAAGGATAATGTAGCATTCTAATGATGAAAAAATGTTTGCAATCCGTCCAATAGTTTTTGAGTTTATTCGTTACAAACATACAAAAATACAAATCTTTCCTCTTTATAATATTATATAGTGCAGATATCTGTATTAAACTTTTTTTTAATTTATTTTACCCAAATAAACAAATTAATATCTCAATTCATATATTTCGGGCATTGGGTATACCTACATAACGCTTGGCGACGCCGCTCACTCTCACTTTTCTAATATCTCTAACCAATGATTTTACACATTTAAAAATGTTGTGATGCATGAAAGAGCTACGCGCGTTGAGCTCAACCTTAATGGTTCCAACCATATAAAAAAATGACAACAGTTTTCTCGTGTATGAAAAACGCGTAGTTTGCTGGCAAAAGATCGCGCGACAACGATTACCTCAAGGAGTTTATATCTATTGTATAAAAAATACAGATTTATACAAGAAATAGTTTTATTTAAATACTTTTTTACATTTTCACAATATTTTAAAGATAAAATAATAGGTTAAAATTAACTTAAGGTATGTACTTATTTAAACACGACACTTTACCGAGCGTTGTAGACCGGATGTACACAGCAGATGAGATGAGAAAATCTTGACTGAGGCACTACAAATGCACTAAGAAAGTTACTCGCAACTTACCACTCCTGAAGACTGTCCGCGATATGTCCATAGATGACGATCCACGCCGCGCCAACTAGAATTAGAGAAATATATAAATATGTATCCACACACAGCACATTTTTTTTAACCCGAATGAGCAAGAATGGTTCGTTATTTGGGTGTATGCATGTAGTTTGGTTTCTATATTACCTCCTTGACGCTTTGACGGATTTTTATGTGATATTTTGGTATGATATGATATTTTGGTGACGTTAGATTATTCTTTACTTCCAGACTTAATAATTTTCTTGTTATTATTAAACAATGTAGTCTAAAAGACTATTACACCACCCGATTTCTCGGACCCTGTCTGGGAAGTATGGAGATTGGTACCCTGTCTACTCTTATTAGGTACACGACACTGTCCCTGGTAACAGGACACGATAAATCGAATGGTGTAATATGCCTTTATGTCACTTCCGACTACATTTTTATGGCATAATAAATAACAGAACAGTCGCATAAAATAAATAATACACTTAAAATACAGTTAAGGTTGCGCTCAACACGCGCAGCTACCTCTCTCTCTCTCTCTATCTCTCTCACATCACAACCTTTTTTAAAATATAAAATCAGTAGGGATATTTGAAAAGTTAGAAATGATTTTGTTTATTTTGAAAGGAGAAATGTTATAAAGATAGTTTTCCTGTAACATTTTTAAATTGGCTGAAGAGTAGGAAAATACATGTTTTTTCACTACCCCGTCACACGTCGCCAGTATAAGTGATATGTGAATAAAACTTTTTTTAATTTACTTCTCTTTCTAAATAAACAAATTGATATCTCATTTTTCTAATATCCCTAACCAATGATTTTATATGTAAAAGTTGTGATGAGCTAGAGAGATAGCTGCATGAATTCAATTACACCAAAAATTTTGAAAAATAAAAATGATATTATTCTAAATGCTCATTGTACAAAAGCTGTGTAATTTTCGCGAAAACATATTAATCTTAATAGTTAAGCGTGTTGTTTATACATAAATACACAATACATTAAATATATTAAATTAAATGAAAACGTACTTATTTATGTATATTTATAAGTGATTTGATTAATACTGATACTACGTTTGACCACCAACTAACCTAATACTGAAAAAATTTACTGCCCATCTCTACTTGCAAATATCAGCATAAACATTAAGCCCAGAAAGCGCGATGGATTTGCAAGTACTTTCGTATTAGGGGTGTACAATAACAATACTTCTTTCTATATCCCTATAGTAAGAATGTGTCGCCAATACAATGAAATATCTAAAAAACACTATAGTTCAATTGATGTCTTCAATAAAAAAAATACAAATTTAAACAAGACGTTAAAATATTGTGTTTGCTGCATATGATGATGAAGTTTAATTAATTTAATTTAATCAAGTGATGTTACCAATTTTCTTTTTATTTCTTTTACTTTTGAAACTGAAAATCTTATTATTGTAATTGTAATTATAACATGTTGTGTATACATTTAAGGAATATAGTTTAGGTCCAAATTATGAATTGTACATTGTAAAAATTGTAATGACTGTATTCTACTTAGTACCAAAAAACTAAATAAATAAATAATACTTTGTTATCAACAATGCAGCCAAGGCGGGTGGCAATGCCATAAAAGCGCACAACTTTTACTATGGGAATCCCGTTCAGAAATATTCCTATAATCGAAATCGATAAAAGCTAACAATTAATATTTATTCCGTAAGGGCTCAACAATATTTTTCTATTAAAACAGCTGATTTCGTTATTTCAGAAAACAGTTATTTAGTTAAAGTATGTACTTTTTTTATGGGTTGATTGACACCTTGAACCTTTCTATGAAAAGTATAATATATGGAGTTTTTTTTTTTTTGTAAGTTTGTTTACCGATTAAGTGCCGGGCATGTCCTAACAGTCCGATATAATTTATATAAAATTTATTAAAATTCTATTACAAAAAAATGCCTACTTTATGGATTTAAGCTATATATTACGACTTCAGAAATCGCAGTTATTTATCAACTTAAATACTTATCAAAATATGAATAACTACCATCATTTTTATATGTGCTACAGAATATAAAAAATGCATTCGCTTATATTGTACTTCTTGAATATTTCGATAATGAAATTCTCTGGAGTGAATCTAACCAAATCGAAAACCCTACAACATAAACACGTGAAAATTCGATCACGTCAAGTTGTCATAAATGCGCCGAATCGTGATCAAATACCTACTCTATAATTTACACAGCTTGTTATTTATCAAATAAAACAGTATTTACGTCATTATAATGTATGCGGCCACACTATTCAAACTGATAAGAACAAGCGATACACAACATTGATTAATAGCAGACCAGCAGGAATTGTAATAATTGACAGAACACAAAAAAATATTAAATATTAAATTAATATATATATATATATATGTATATTAAATGCTAAATATCAAATATTTAGCACTTATTGAGTGTACCAAATACCTATTGAATTTGATTTGATTGAATGTTTTTACGAAGAAACGCGACTAATTACCGAAATATTTCATACAGTATTTTAACAAGGTTATTAATGAAATATATACATGGGCGAGACATAGCCTATTAGATTCGGTTATTATAGTATTTCATAAGGAACCGAAACTAACCAAATACTACCTTGTAAAATTTATTGAATTCATATAATATCAACATTGTAAACGAAAAATATTGTGAATATTTTTGTTTGCCTCCAATCAACTTAAAGGTGATAAACATCTCAACAGAACGGCTCTATAGATCAAGACGAAATTTGTCATAAGAATATAATAAAAAATATTATTTATAATAAAAATTTAAATTATTATTTAAATTTTAATTTTATTTATTTGTCTTTAAATCGCGAGTGAATTGGTTTCTTCTATGTAAGCGCGCTCCATCGTAGACCGCAACGTTGCTTAACATCAGGCGAGTTGGCGGTCAAGCGCGAACCTATTTCAACATAAAAAAATATAATCATAATAATTTTGATATATACTGGACTAATATATTTTCTTTAAATCCCTAAAATAAATATTTGTATAGAAAAGTGTTTAAACATATTAGCAACTGTCCTGACGGGGCATCGTTATTGCAGTATAATATTTAGACCACATTCCCATTATAATACATCGAGCTAATAGTACGTAGTACCTATTAGGTCAATGTACGCGGTACATTCATTTATCGTTTCAAATGTAACAGAGCATCAGAGAAATAGACAATTAAAATTAAGAGTTCAACAATAAACCATTATGAACCTATCTAAAATTAAATTAATATTCATTTAGGATGTAAGTATACTTTACACATCTTTGGAGAATCCATTGGCTGTCGTACGAAGGATGGGACATGTACATGTTATGTGTATGCGTGTATGTGTGTGGTGTCATTGCGAGTATGTGTGTGGTGTCATTGCGTTGTGGTGGGAGTGTGTAAGTATTTGCAGTCTGGATCCTTGCACTGGCCGCTAACTTCGAATGGACACAAGATGGCGTTGGGATCCGCTTGCCAACTGAAAAATACGCGCGAAGTTATTAAAATGTATCATATGTGGACAGACTATCAATGCATACTTACATCACCGTCGAACATCGAACAGGCGATGTTGTACGCATACCGCCATCCACAAGTCAATGATTACGATAGGCATGCGACTGATTAAATGCACATTGTCTTGCTTTTCTACGAACAACAATCATCATTTAGCTGACATACAATGATCAACTTCCCGTGAGATGCTTGATGTTAATGTAAATTTAAAGACGTTGATAAATCTTGAATAATAATTTGTATAGTTGTAAGCAAAGTACCATAAGTATTAAAAATGACGATTAGACGTGTGCGCCGACATAGTAAATCTTAGCGAACATGCAACTCATGCCAAGAAAAAAACTAATGGGGTTAAGGAGCCAAGCCAGTTAAGCAACAAATTATGGATGACAACTCATTAAGATGTCTAAAGAATTATCTAATTTACAGGCTTTACAAATTCATATGATCTGTTCTGTGACTGGTAGAATGGTTTAAATTCAAACTGATGTTAAAGCTGGAGTAAATTCTATTAAGAAACGGAAACATTTTACGCGCCTGTTTTCCTCTACATCACAAAAGCGTTTGACGAGGTCTGGCATGACAACGATAAGCTCTCTTCATATATCATCAATCAGTTTAGAAGATTTTTAACAACTTGAGAGATCGCTGGATTTGATTGGCCATTGTTGACTGTTCATCCTATAGAATCCCAATCTAATCCCGGCGTGTCCCAGGGATTGGTTTTTTCCGACGTTCTTCTTGCAACACATCAATGATGTGCTAAGCTGTATCTGTATCTTTGGATGTGCTGACATTATTCAAGAAAACACCATAGTATAGTAGCCAAATTGCGTGGAAAAAAATCTTAGCGGCAGGCGTAGTGGTGGCAGTGTGCTTGCTGCCTTTGCAGCGCACACGTCTACTGTTGATGCATAGTAGTCTTTTATTAATGGCATAAAAAACATATGAAGACGTTATAGGATGATAACACGGCAAACAAAGCTAAGCAAGTAGTAATTTATATACAAAAGCATGCGTATGCAAACAACTCACGTGGTACTTCCTAATGCATCTAATGGGGATTTATAATCGTCAACAGTAATGTAATATCGTTTATCCCCATGATCGCATACCGCTACCAATTCTGAGTTATCTGTGATTTCCCTTTCCTCTTTTTTCTCTTTTACACTATTCTGCTCATTATCATTTGCATTTAATCGTTGGTTCTTTTCCTCTAATTCATGCAAATCTTTTTCAATCTCTTTTGTTTCAAGTATTACATCAGTGTTTGCTTCTGAATTTGATATTTTTATAACCTTTTTATTGCTTGTGACATCTAGTTGTACAGATAATCTTTGATTATTGATATTGGTTTCGTCTAGAAAATCGTTGATAGCACTAATTTTTACAGCTTTTTGCACAATAGGATTTTTATACTCGTCTTTTGGATTGTTCTCTTTTTGTAATTTACTTGACAGAGCTTTATCGCTTAGTTGGCTCAAGTGTGGTATGCGACCATTTATTTTTGAATGTAAAGAAGTTGTTGAGCTGAAAAGAATAGATTAAAAAAATCCTATCACACAAACAAACAAAACGTAGCATAGTGAAAGATTAAATAATAATATACAGCGAGTAAACAACATAAAAAGCAATTTCAAGAAGACTTACCTCTTTAAAAGTGATTGGTGTTGCAATCTAATTTTACTTAAACTTAATTGGACAGCTCTCTGTTGTTTCTTGTTTAAAGTTATAGCAGTACTAATGTTACGAAGTTCCGTAGCAGCTATCTTATACCTTTGTGATAACTTTGTAGCTTCATCTTTTAGCTGTAACATTTTAGCAGACTCTTCTGCGATAGTTTTCCTGAGGAATTTGACATAAGAATTATAGAACTAATTTCCATTTGAATTTCGGATTTAAAGAATTATAGAATCTAGTACTTAAGAAAAAAGAAAAAGTTAAAATTACCTAGATTTTGCAATTTGTTCTTCCAAGTCTTTATTAGTAGTTTGAGTATCAATGGTAACATTCCGTGGTTTTAACGTATCCTTTAGATTATGTTGTTGTTTGAGCAAACTCAGTGTTGCTTGTCTTGTCTGTTTCATC
The DNA here is from genome assembly GCA_947563715.1 of Lycia hirtaria. Taxonomy (NCBI): domain Eukaryota; kingdom Metazoa; phylum Arthropoda; class Insecta; order Lepidoptera; family Geometridae; genus Lycia; species Lycia hirtaria. Next base: position 26,858,891 of record OX387381.1, on the reverse strand, counting down.
TTCTCTAATTCAGCCATTCTCCGGACAAGATTCTTGTATTCTATTTGCTCTGATTTAGGTAAATGATTCACAGCCTGCAACATTATAACTTGTTAGTGATTCCCGAACTACGAGTAGATAAAGCTCAAAACTGTATATACTCGAACCTTAGCAACAAATCTATTTGGTTTCCTGAGTGTGGAAGGCTCTTGTACAACATCAGGAAGTTTCGAGTTCTCTACTTCCATTCGTGTTGACTTTAAGAACTGATCTAACTTTTGTTGGAAATCTATCTGTTCTGATAGTTTAATATGCATTTTTGTCAAATTTTTTGTTGCTTCATGTTCTCCTTCTGAGTCTGATTCATCAAGTTTTATAATAAATTTTTTGGCTTCAGGGACATTCGAAGTTTTGGCGGCAGATAGTGGTGTAGAGTTTTCAATTTTAACTTCATCAATTGTCTCCAATACTTGTGGATTTACTAAGTTCGTCAAATTCTTGCTCAAGGAGGTAAGAAGTTTGGCTCTTAATAAGTCTTCGTCATCATCAAGTTCATCTTCTTTGGCAGAAGAGTTTATATTATTTATGGCACTATTTATCAAATCATTTTTTTTTTCGTTCTCTTGAAATTCTGATTTACTTTTATTTTCATTCTCACCATCACAATTTTTAATTTTGTCATCTATATCAGATCCCATGTCCATATCCATTGATTCAATATCTGTATTATTACCATCTTCTTTCATTGATACCAGATCATTATCATTGAATAGGTCGTCTTCTAAGGTAGATGATTGCGAGAGTTTTTTTTGTAGTTTCTGTTTTTGTTTCATTTCAATAGCTTTTTTCAACAATGCTGATTTAAGACAAATGAGTCTCAGTTCTGTTGTATCACTATCTTCATCTTCTGACAAAGGTTTTTGTTCAGTCTTACTGAGCTCTGGTGCTTGGGATTTCAAAGGTTTAGATTTTAAAGCATGTTGCCTTAATAACTCTATATCTTCATCAGAATCTTTTTCAACCTGTTTTTGTTCTTGTTTCTCCTTAGCATTTTCTTCTATTCTAAGATTATCAACTATATCTTTTTCGACATAGCTGACGATTTTCTCATTATCAATAATTTTTACATCATCAATAATTTTCACATCATCGTCTGTAGAGACTTCTATAGAATCACAAATAGCTTTATTTTTGTCTTTTAGAACGTTATCTGTTACATCAACATTTACTGTATCATCATTTACTGATGATATTGGAGAGAGTGCTTCTATTAGATTAATATGATTATTAGGATCTATTACATCGGTACTTTTATCATCATGAATAGGATGTAAATATGTTTCTGACCAATGGATCATTTTGTGCAACCGTGCACTCAAAGATGTTTTATCACCTCCATTATGTACTATTACTGCATCTGCTAACTTTTTTCTTTTATTTCTGTATTCATCCTCAGATTCATCACTACTTTCGCTAATGACTTTTATACTCAATTTCCTTTTGCGAGGATTTTTCTTTTTTTGGCTATCTCTCTTTCTTCGTACATTGTTTTCATCAACATAAAGTATCCCTTTCCTTCGTTTTTCTTTATTGTATGGCTTTGTGTGTCGCTGTACTTTTAAATTTCTATGTGCACCACGAGTGTGTGAATCTCCTAATGCTGTTGCAGAAACTTCAGATAGATCGCATAAAATATCTCGATTTTGTTTAGTACCTAAAATTTTAAAACATGCAAGAAACCTTACAATGAATAGACATTGATAAATCATAGTATCTTAAAATAAAACAGTAATTTTATTTATTCATTACCATCCTCTTATCTCATGCGAAAATGACTTCATATTTTCATACTATTTATTTTTACAAAATAGCTGAAAAGGTCATGTTGAAATTTAGCATCTGGGGCGTGCCCCCGCCATGTGAGCCAGCAGGTACAGCCGGGACTATCTTTTCTCGAACCGATTTGATAGTTACTTTAAGTTTGAATAGACAAATCTCTGCACAGTCGATGCGATTTCATCTTGCGGCGCATCTGAGTGCGCGTTTAACTATATGGTTATCTTTCAGTATGGCATAGCAAACAACTTTTATATTATGATTTTTATTGATATACAAAAAAAAAACTATTACAACTAATTTTTTGAGAATTTCTAAAAGTTCTATAACAAACTAAGTTCATTTACACTTTACAAAAGCATACTTTTTAAGAAGCATCTATCCAATTAAAAGTGCCCTATATTGTATAAACATGGTAACTTTTTTATCATTCATAAAGCCTTGCGTTTGACTGCCACTTCGCCTGATGTTGAACAATGTTAGTCTGCAATGCTTGCCTGGAAGAGATTTATTACTCGTAATTTGAATAAAAACCAGATTATACAGTTGAAGAAAATGATTAGACCATTTGTGACTGAATGTGGTTTAGGCGCAATACGTCACATTCTCAAATCTTCACTTTTTCTCAAATGGCCACTTTCTCAGGTATATATTACATTCGCAATATAACGACACAGAAGCAATAGTGAAAAAAAAACGACGCTACATCCAATTCAGTTATGAGCCAGACATTATTAAAAAAAAAACATGTTTTTTTTTTTTTTATTCGCGCATATTAATATTTTTATATATTTCAAATTTCATTTTTGTTTATTTATATAAACAAAATGTTTCTACATGCATGCTGCGAAAGTAATGAAAAACAAATTTTTTTTTTTTTCTAACCTTACCAATTTCATTTGGATTCAGCATCGTTTTTTTCCACGACTACTTCCGTGTTGTCATATTGCGCACGTGACGATTTGAAAATGTGACATACTGCGAATGTTACGATATGAGAATATGACGTATCGCGAATGTGACGTTTTGAGAATATGACGACCTGAGAAAGTGACCATTTGAGAACGAATGATGATTTAATAATGTGACGTTTTTTTTTTCACTAGTACTTCTGTGTTGTCATATTGTTTATGTGACGATTTGAAACTATGTCATATTGCGAATATGACGTTTTGATAATATGTAGAGCTCAGAAAGTGACCGTTTGAGAACAAGTGACGATTTGAGAAAGTAACATATTGCGCCTAAACCAAATGTCCTCGATATGAAACCCTAAAGTATGGTACCAATGCCAGGGGTACCCTAACTGTTCACTGCGACCCCCAAATGTACATTAGAGTAAAGAAGAGCCGTAAGATGCTTGTGTTTTTGTTTTTCAGAAACTAAAGTTAAAATTATTAGCAGGCATAAAATAAATATATCAAACTGCTTGCGCTTCATGCACTCACTTGGTAATATGTACTTATATACATATTGGTGATATGTACTTATACTTGGACATTATTATGACATTATTACCTATCATTATATTTTATTCAACTAGCTAAGCACCGAGGCAAAATACTAAACCTACAACCACAAACTGAAAAAGTTTGAAAACCAGCACAACAGACTACATTTCATCATTGTCTTCACTAGAAGCAGTACTATGCAGTAGAAGCTATAAGGGATAGCTAGTGATTCTATACATGTACTAATAAACTTTTAAAATGCAATTAAACTTTTTGACAGAGTATGCTTTGTTTAATACTTGCAAAAAAAAATTATGACATGCATGCTTAATCATGTAATATAACATGATGGTGTGTAAAGAACAAGAAATTGAACTACCATAACTTTATGATTTGCCACATCATTACACATACCTAATTTAGGTACGAATTGACAACCATACTTCAAATCAATCTAAATTAATCATCTCAAACACACATCATCATCCGAATGAATCATCTAAAACATAATAGCATCCATCGACATTAAAATCACACAGGAAAAGACCCTTCACCAATCCAAAACCTGTAGGGATGTTCATAACTTGTCTGATTTGAAATCGGGTGAGAAATAATTTCTCCATCATTCCATCATTTCCATACAGAATGACAGAGATGAGATACTGAGCTGTATGGGAGGTCCAGTCTATTAGCTTATGGCCTTCCGCCTCATACAGACAAATGATAAGGATAAAAAATGATTGCTTATTAGGGTTGCATAAATAATCATACAGGCTGAGCTGCTGGAAGTAGAAGCATGATATTTGTGACATTCCTTCCTCAAGAAATGTATCTATCTACCAAAAAACTAATTATCGATTGCTGGTAAGACCGCAATAAGTGGCTAATTATTACAATTTTTTTGTTAACATAAAGACATACTGCACTGAAAAAATATATTAACTATCCTATTTATACAACCTTCCTGGACAAAACGGTAGAGTTGATTTTGTTGAAGGCAAGCAGAGTGTAAGAAAAACTGGAGTATTTTAAGTACAGTTCTGCTAAAATTCGAAGAAATACCTGGGCCCATTGACGAACGTTTCGCTTTCTTCCTCTCAAGGACATTATTGTAGTTTTCCAATACTTCAAGCCTCTGACGCAACAGAAACTCTTCCTCTGACGAAATGTCCGATAAGTCGTCAAGCTCGTCTACTATCTCTCCTTCTTCCATTTCCGATTCTTCGTTCATTTTGATTATCTTATCAACACAGGCCATTTTGACCTACGCAAGAGCCAAAAGGGTATATAAAATTCGCTGAAGAACAAATTTTGTTATTTAGTTTACATAAATAGTAGATTCACAGGAATAGGTATTATCACAGCGCAGTATAAAATTAAAAAATATGAATAATTTATATGAAATACTTAAAGTCCTAAAAAATCCAAAGTATCTATTCCAAAGATTAATTCCCGTAAAAATTTCACTTGAGCCCAGTGTCTCCATATCTAAATTAAGAATTACCGTGCTGCAAGGGTAAAAATACCGTGTTTCTAGGCAAAATTACCGTGAATCTCATAAAAGAGTACCGTGTAAATTACCGTGTAATTTTGCAAAAGAAAAATTAGGTTTTATTAACGATTATTCTAAAATAAAGCTAGAACTTAAAACAACTTTTGGATTTAAATTCTTACAACGTATTTGTAACACGTAAGTACATAGAAGAAAGAAAACAACTTTTTTTACGTGATACGTCACACTAACAAATTTAACTCCTCCCACTATTTAAATAAAGCCTCGATGATACTGGGCTAGTTTACGAGCTGCTAGTCGTCGAGTTTATAAGCTAGCGAGTGAGCGAGTAGCGAGTGTCGATGACACAATCAAAAGCAGATTGTAAAAAAGCTCAATGACACGGAGCGAGTTTACAAGCTGCTTGCGAACTCGCTGGCTTGTAGCTTGTAAAATAGCCCAGTGTCATCGAGGCTTAAGAACGGGAATAGATTGCCAAGGCTTGTTGATAGTGATACACGTATGTGTGCGTCGAGATAGACGTTTAAATAATATTGAGAGATTCCCCGGGACTTCATGGCAATAGGACCAGTGTTGTCATGTCATTACTGTTGGCTGACTGAGATTCGTTTTACGCAGTACATAATTAAATATTTACAACAACTTTATTTGTAATGGTAATACGGGCAATACGGTAATATATGACACGGTCACGGTAGTGTATTATTACCTTGACGGTAGATAAAGACCTAATTACCGTGCATCTACGGTAATTACCGTGTATATGGAGACACTGCTTGAGCCCAGGTAGCAAGGTTGCCAGAAATAAAAAAAGGGGATCGACGACGATTCTGATACAAAAAAGTCGTTTAGCGGAAAATTCAATGAAAAAGTCGTACAGTCAATCGGGGTACTGTCAGCGTGGGTAACTTTGCACACACTTTTTCATATGTTTGACGATTTCAGAGTATTAATGTATGAGTCTAATAGTATTTTACTTATTTAAGCGTGTTCTTTTGTGGTCAATTTTAAAGTAAAAAAGTAACAAGTGCTATAGAAAATATTTAAGAAAATCGCGTTTAAATGGTTTGTCTAAGTTAAACGTGAATGTGGGTAAAATTGACTCCCGTTCATTTCGATTGCGGAAATTCCCGTTTATGAAGAATTTACGATTTACGTAATTTAGGTTGGATTTATTTTACTTTTATGATGTAAAAAAATAGATCTATCAAATTAGAACAATTTGTCATATTCAATCATGTTCATTTTCATGGGAAATGCCATTTAAAAACTTTGAGCTACAAGCGAGTGGAAAAAATAAAATAATTTAATTGCATTTTTTTTTACTAATGTAATAATTTCTTACAAATAAAATAAGCCAAAAAATTCTACAATCATTTGAGTGTTGAATGACCTCATTATCAAATATAAGTTCTAAGATTATTAGTGAGTAATATCAAATTTAAAAAAGATTCACCCCATTCTATGAACTGCATACCTATTGTTTTCTTTATGTTTCTTGAGTTCTCTTTTGTTTGGTTTTTAGAAGACTAGTAGTAGTAGGGTATGTACTAACTAAAAACAATTTTAAAAAAACGGTCAAGTGCATGCCGGGCCACGCGTTATGTAGGGTTTCGTAGTTCCATATCACAATTTATGTCTATGTTAATATTATGTGGACTTAAAATAGGGTTGTTTGATACTAAGAATATTCTAGTTAAGTTGATCGAATATTACTCGTTAACTTGTAAAACCTACGTACTTGTGATATTTTTCCTTACAATTTCGTTAGGGAAATTAATTGCTGGTTTTTTTTTCGCACGAGACGCTTGTGAATTGCTGTTATTCTCCATTTTGTTTCGCTACTCGTATACGAGCTAGCTCGGAAAAGTAGAGCGCGGTCCGAGTCTACTTAGATGCTTAGATAGGACACCGTCTTCCGAGTGTACTCGTATTATCGGCTGCCACAATACGAGTTGCGTCCGAGTAAGAATCCGAGTGCAATCAGACCGAGCAGACTCGATAGGCGTCAACGCGGCTTAAATAGACTTCTTCTTTTCGTGTCAACGGTTCGTTTTTTTTTTTTTTTTTTTTTTAATCTATTATTATACTGTATTTGACCAGTAGGAAGCCACAGAGATGGCAGCAGTATTGGCCTCCCACAGGTCATTCATTGTGCAGGTATTAGGGCACAGTGGGCATACGAGCAGGTGTGTCATTGTCTGAGGGGTGGCGCCACAATCACACTGCTCTACTGGAGGAATAGCCAGACCCCATTTACACATATTTTGTCTGCAACGACCAACTTGTGTTCGGAGGCGATTTATAGACTTCCAAATTGGCCATTGCAGATCATGTCCTGGTGGTAGCTCCTCCTTCGGGACGGCAAAATTAGGTGGTAGTTGGTACTTTTCTGACCACAGCTTTTGTTTGGCCTTAACAGGATTTTCTTTTACAGCAGTAGTGCTGCGGACTGCTTAAATAGACAAAGTCATAAAACATTTTTATACCTACCTTGTTTTATTTCAAGAAACTTGAAGAAAACTTAATACTTGACGCTGGCAAATGCTTTAAGCGGGTCCAAACCTATTTAAAAAAATAGTACCGACCGACCGCCCGACCGCCCCTTCCTTTGCTTAAAAATATAACAATAAATATTTTTGTTTTCTTTCATTGTTTTGTTTATTAAAAAAATAAGTGGAAAGTGTTTAATGTCGGCGATAAATTATTCATTAATCGTATCCGAAGTAACCGAAAACTATATTACAGGATATCAAAATGTATTCGGGTGATGAAGATGACTATAGATTCGCCGCCTGTACATATTTCGCGAAAAACCACCCTGGGGAAAATTGTGGTAGTAATGGTTTACCCCTTACCCCCAGCTCTATAACGATACTTGGGCTTTCACAGTGTTTACTGACTATAGAACACCCTAACTTATGCACCTATCTCGATATAATTCGCGGGAAACATGGTAAGGCAAGCATCATGCAGTATTATTGTACTTTCAAAGTCAAATTCAACATACATTTTCATATTTATGTACTACCGATTTATTTTCCAACATCATAAGCTCAGACTAGAGTATCAAGCAGACTGGACGCATGGTAAGGCTTTCAATAATCTTATTCATCAGGACATAAAACATGATGTTGTATCAAAGAAAGTGTTTTACCTAGTGCTTTTCTATCAGATAACATATTGATAAATTAAAAAAGTAATTATAAATTCGATACAAACTGTTGTTTCACAAGAGAGGGACAGAGCATTCCTCCCCTAAAACTTTAAATGTTTATATCTCAGAAGTTTATTGAAATAGTGTATATAAATGTATCACATTTTAGTATGTTATCAATTAAAAGTATCTTCTGTCTGATAACTGAACCTCTTTAAATAGTTATTAATAGTTTCTGGGGATAATAAATCAGAAACCTAATGAACCGAACCTAATAACTGTTCTGGGAAACTGATGGGTAACAAACTTATAGAATCATAAACTTGTGTTAAGTAAAACGTCTGGAATCAGACAGTTTTATGAAATGGTTTGGGCAAGTAAGATTCATTCATTGTTTCATAACAAACTAAAATAGGATACTAAGGTATCCTATTTTAGTTTGTTATGAAAACAGGCTTTACTTAGAAATACATATTGTGCATTCTGCATTTTCCTCTAGTCTGAAATTTTAAGTAAGAAGGGATATTTCAGTCTAAAAATGCATGCTTCACTACTATGTAGAAAGAGTGTTTTCATAGTTCTGAAAGACAGAATGAGAGAGAAAGTTTTGTGGATATGGAGGGGTGTAGACTTCTACAGTTTTAGAGTGAAAGGTCTACCATGTATATTAATAACTGTGGCCTGTGCAATATCACCTATGTAGAGATGAAAAATGATGGTGATAGTGAATGGTAACGATCATGATAAAACCCAGCCTATGTTCATCACGAGTATTTTAGCTATCTCTGTACCAAAAGGAGAGGTCAATATTAGTACTTTATTCAGAAGAAAATCTATGCAAAATTATATGTGCCTAAATTTAAAAGCTCATACATATATTAAAGTACTTAAATATATAGAGATTTTTAGTGCCTTTTCAAAAAAATAATTATATATATCTGCCTATTGATTTAGATAAATACATGGGAACCCTAAGGTATTAAATTGTTACTGTATAAAATAATGAAATGTTTGAAGTATTAAAAGTATAAACTGTACTGTACTGTAAACGTCTACCTGTTACCGTTTTTAATATTGAGCAAAAAAATACGAAAAAAACACGTTTATTGTATGGGGACCCCCCTTAATATTTTTATTTTTTTTATTTTCAGTATTTGTTGTTATAGCGGCAACGGAAATACATCATTTGTGAAAATTTCAGCTTTCTAGCTATCACGGTTTATGAGATACAGCCTGGAGACAGACAGACAGACAGACAGACAGACAGCGAAGTCTTAGTAATAGGGTCCCGTTTTTACCCTTTGGGTACGGAACCCTAAAAACATGATTTCACCCTTTTATCTACTAGTTTGTACGGAACCCTGGGTCTGACTCGCACTTGTACGGTTTTATTTTTAAATGGAGGCATGTTCAGTGTTTTTATATCTGCCTGTGTATGCCTGTATGTTCAGAGTAATATGCTGTTTTTTCACATTAAATAATTATTTTGCGTATGTTTTTCAATTATTTCAGTACCAGCTTTCATACATTTTTTAACCTCTCCACTTGATGCCTGACAGCCATTACATGAAAACGTAATGGCAGACAGAGTAGGACTGAGTAATAAAACCAACTTAATGAGACCAATTTTGAAGGCGCCACTAGATTAACTATGATTCTTAAAATCACTTGATTGAGAAAAGGGGAAAAAATTGTTTGAGACATTCATTTGTTTTTTTAATCTAGGTATTTTAATCATTTTAATTAGCTTAGTGGTGCCTTCAGAATTTACCACAATTATCATATACTAAATTACATTTTATGATGTCCATGAGCCTATTATTAAGTTTGTTGCTATTTATTTTCAGAAAGAATAATAGTAGTAGCTGAAACAGTGGGCAAGTCTCTAGCAGAACACAAATCAAAGCTTTCCTATGATGAGGTCACAAGTATAGCATGCCAAGTGGCAACAGCCCTTAAATTTCTTCATGACCAGAATATTACACATAGAACATTGGCATTTGATAATATTTTACTGGATAAAAATGGAGCAGTGAAGTTGTTTAATTATGGAATGTATTACATGACTAGAGAAGGAAATGAAGTACCTTTTCCACTTGGGTTAGTATTTATAAATATATGAACAATGGACCATGTAAAGTATTTTTTAGATATTTATTTTACATCTATTTGAATCTTTGAGCTTTTATTAGGGCTCCGTACAAAAGGCCGCCAATTAAAAGCCTAGCTATAATTATATTTTCTCTGTTTTTTTTTTTCTGTATTTGTGTTTTTTTTTTTTATACATTATAGATCTACGATTGACCACCAACTCGCCTGATGTTAAGCGACGTTGTCTTTCAATAAAGTCACCGACAATATTTCGGTCTTTTAATAAAGAGTTATCTATCTACTAAAGAAGGAACCCTTATAGTTTCGCCATGTCCGTCCGCGGCTTTGCTCAAAAACTATAAGTACTAGAAAGCTGTAATTGCGTATAGATATTAATAATGCCGCGAAAGACGTAGAATATAATTTTGAAAAAGAAAAATTTTTGTGTTACCTCCCCCTACACATTAAGTGGGGACGAATTATTTTTTTCTCATCTACCCCATCATGTGGGGTATCGTTGGATAGGTAATCAAAAAATAATGTGTGAAAACCATTTTTCAATTCAGGGATCCATTTGCGAAATATTAAGCTTTGAAATGATAATTTTTGTTAGAGTCACGTGTCCCCCTTATGTCATACTGGCGAAACGATTGACTTTGGAGATATGAAAAATTCATGTTAGTAGCAAATATGATGAAATTAAATGGAAAACTATCACGGCTAAGTAGGCTAATACAAGTTATCAAGTAATAGTCGATCAACTTAAAATAATTACTTAGACAAGTCAAAAATGAATATTTCACTTAAATTAACTAATTTATGTTTGTAGAATCAAACAAGAGACCCTGTTTTAAGGTCACATAAATTATGATATGTAACTAAGGAACCCTACATTGCGCGTGACACGCATTTGGCCATTTATTGTTTTAAAAAACTTGTATCTTTTTAATATATATATTATTTTCTGTTTTCATAAGTTGTATAAGAGTATGGAAGCCTCGATATGCAAGAGAAACTCGTACTTTGCCGGATTTATTAGTAGACTTAAAAAAATAAGTAGGTTACCAATTCGCTTTTTAATAATGTTTATTACCACGTAACCAATCATAATATTTGATGAATACGCATTTTAGAATTGTTGACAAGGAACATACACAAGTAATATGACTATCCTCATTAGAAAAAGCCAGACAAGTGCGAGCCAGACTCGCCCACCGAGGGTTCCCTACAAACTAGTGGATAAAAGGGGGAAATCATATATTGTTTTATATTTTTCTTCATAAACCGAAAAATATACATCATAAAAATATTTAAAAACCTGTTTAGCTTATGCTAATGAAGCTCTTTTATATGATACCCCACATGATATGGTTAATTCACTTTAAAATTTGGACCCTCATTCTTTGCATAAAGACATTGTTTTTTTGTGATTAAATTAAAAATGTTCAGTTTTTGGATTTTTCCTATATGTGTACTCTAACACAATGCTTCTTGACAAATTTCATAGTTCTAGGTCCACAGGAAGTACCCCATAGGTTTTGATTCCATTATGAATGTCGAAATGTGAGTTTTTTACGATATATTCGGCTGATTTTTTTTTAAACTAAAACTGAGAAATTTTATTTTTCTCTCTGCAGCAAGAGACTATGGTTCTACGTATATGGTTTTAATTTCAACACGATACCTTCACGCGTTCCCGAGATAAAGGTCTTGACACCCGGACGGACGGACAGACGGACAATAAAGTGATCCTATAAGGATTCCGTTTTTTTTCCTTTTGAGGTACGGAACCCTAAAAAACAACGCCTATTTAGGTATGACACTTGGGATCTAATAAAGATAAAAAAAGAATCTGAAAAAACATTTATATTAAACAAGTACATACACACTTTCATAGATATGCTACCGGCCAAACCCGATTTCAGGACAAACTAGTTTGGCCTAGGCTAAACTAATTCTTTCTATACGCGATAGGATTAACTAGTATAGCCTAGGCAAAACTAGTTTGTCCTAAGCCCGATAGGATGAACCAGTTTCGCCTAGGCCAAACTAGTTGATCCTGATATAAATACGCACACTCTAGGATAAACTGGTATGGTAGGTTAGGTTAGGCCATGACTTAGACTAGGCCATAAAAAAGAAAATTGTGCATTAAACCCATCTATTCATTTCAGTCTACCGAGATACTTCAGCCCTGAAATCATTCTAAATGGTGGTGGCCCAGCAGCAGATGTCTGGACGTTTGGTATTATCCTCCTAGAGTTGTGCATTGGCAAGCTATGGAGTAATCTGAAGCCCGGTCCGATATTAAGAAGGATATTAACGCTGGTGCATGCCAACAATCCTGCTGAAAGGATAGCTAGAGAGCATGATTGCTTTGACAGTTACAAAGTAAGCTGTATTTGGTTATGACCAGGGGTCTCATACCGAAAAGATAAAGGTTATAACGGTTAAGGGTATGACGTCATACCCTTTTATTTTGATACCTGAAAATAAAGGTATAGGAATTTTACGGTACCGATAAATAACGATATCATTATAAATTGCGCTAACGTAACCGAAAATAAAGGTTTTGACCTTGACCGCCTCCGCATCACCATCCCCCGTTCGTATGCAAACGCGTAAGAGCGAGAGGTCCTATGCAACGCGGTGATTTCGGTACCAAAATAACAAAATATCGGTAGAGTTATTATTATATACCTTAACCGTTATTATCACCGTTTTCGGTCTACCTTTATAATTTATACCTCTACCGTTATTATACCGGTAGCGTAACCTTATACCTTAACCGTTTACGATCCCTGGTTATGACTATATAAACTATATTATACTGTATTCAGTTATAGTGTATCTCTGGATGGACAACTTCATTCAAAACTTTTCAAGTATGTTAAGTTATTAAGAAATAATTACAACTTGTGAGAATATTTGTCTAATAATTCCAGTATTCTTGACGAATATGAGGAGCTCTGTGGCAAATAATGGCCACTAGAATTTTACTATGGCAACGTGACTCAAGTCTATTTTAAGTCGAAATATCTGACTATAGTTTCCACCGCATTCGGCGGTCTTTTTCAAAGGAACAGCGTAAACGTCTTTCTCGACCGGTTCGTGCCGCACGCGATGTCATCGGTTGCAAAAGAGTGGGAAGGAAAGGATGGTCGGAAAGACTCAATTTTAGCTAGTTTGTCTTGGTTGTCATAATAATCCCATTACAATTTCTAGGATGCCCACTGATGTTTACAGAGCAAGCAAACCTACGCGTCGTGCCTAGCTATTGCTTATAGATAATCATGAAATCTAAATACAAAGATAACTGAAACACCAGAGAAGGCTGCTTATCATCACCGTTTTACACGCGGGTAAAACCGCGGGGCACTGTTAGCGTATGTTATGATTATGACGTTTAATTTGACATATTTTTATTCACAGCAAGTTCCTGAATACCTCCGTAGTGTCATAGAGAAATGTCTCAAAATCTACCCGAGAGACAGAGCTTCGTTTCCCGAACTAGTTGATGTACTATCAAAAGCTAACACCAAGCAGTTGGTCGAGGTGAAAAAGCCAAGAGGGTTGAACGGGTGCAAGCTACAGTACTACTATCATTGGTGGCAGTTGGCGGGGGGCGACATTCAGGCAGAATTGAAGAAGAATGGACTTATAAAGAACACTCCACCAATTTTGTCTATGCCAATGTAAGTTATTATAGTTTTATTTATTTTTGTGTCTATATTGACTGATAATTTCTATTTCACAATAATTTTGTTGCTATAATATGGCAAATTTTTGATGAGATGCGCGCCTTATCAGTAAAGCAACTCGTGTAACTTGACGGAAAATGACATGACGCTCTATTATGCCGTCGCGCCCCCATTACGCTACCGCTCTGTTTTAGGCTTTTTGGCAAACGCACTTCATCAACATCAGGCGAGTTAGCGGTCAAACTCAAACCTAGCAATGAATAAAAAAGGTGCAGAATGGCTAATTCACCATATGGCATATATAATTCTACAAATGCTTAATTTTCATAATCCATTTCGAAAATTAGGCTTTTGTATAAATAAATATTGCCAAAACTAGGCATTTGTAGAATTTGACTCATAAGCAATTTTGAGAAATGTGCATTCCAAGTGTAACAAACCTTCATTCAGAGCAATACTTCTCGACGGCTGCACGATCGGAGGCAAGACCGGAGCTCTATACGACCGGCGTACCGCGAAGTACACCCTAGAGCTGCTGAAGACGCGCCTCTGTCACATACCCGCCAAGGACTTCTACCCTCTCATGCACGAGCCGAGGAAGTCCTCTGATGCCGTCGATCTACCCAAGGTTATCAGGGAGCGGGATACGGAGTACCAGCTCTGTAGGATGATTTATTTCCAGAGGCTTTTGGTTGTAAGTAGCGTTATTTTATTGAACTTGTATTTGACTGTTAACTCGCCTAATGTCGAGAGATAAATAATAAATATTGGTGGATATTTCACATCACACACCATCTAGCTCAAACTAGACAAAGCTTGTATTATGGTTACGTGATAGCTATGTATTCTATTTACATACATATATGTATATTTTTTTAATAAATACATACTTATCATAGATATAGAACAGAACAAATATCCATGTCCTTCAGACAAATATTTGTCTTGAGTGGGGATTGAACCTACGGCCTACTACTTAGCAGGCAGACATATTACCAACTGAGCTGTGAGGCCAAAGATGATGCGGTGTACGGTGGAGCAAATTTTCGTTGAGGGAACTAATATCTTAAGTTCTATCACCTGCTTTTTAGTGAACAAAATGTAAGCTCTAGAGATCACTGGATTATAGTTTGTTGAGTCCTGAGGTGTTGCTTGGTGAGAAGTGCAAGTTACTACGTACAAAATAATAATTATAGTTTTAAAAAACTTAAACAACAGACTTCAAAAATACGCAACTTTGTTTTAAAAACCAAAGTACTGAACCAATTTTGATAAAATTTATATAGGACCACCTCTGAAATATGACCTACTAAACAAAAAAAGAATCATCAAAATCAATTCATAATTGTTGAAGTAATTTCATAATTGTCGCGTAACAAACATATAAAATTAAAAATATTACCTTTGACTTTGAAGAACATTTTATTAATAAATTCATTAACATTATTAAACCAAATTCCAGGGATACCCATACACAGCGCAGTACATTCGACAAGAGGCAGAAGTGGACATCCCCCCTCTTTTACGCGGCGAGGTGTGGGCCGCGCTACTCGGTGTTAAAGGAGACATAGAGGAGCAGTACGAGAGGATCGATAAGGAGACCCCTACTCCTACTGATAGACAGGTGTTTTTTTTACTAATACACAGTGTTTTTTTGTTAGTTTTTAACATTCTGTACCCCAAAAGGAAATAAAACCTCTATAGAATCGCTCCCGTGGGGCTGCCTTCAGTTTGTATGGTTATTTTTTTCTCAAAAGATTAAATCTTGTTATAGAATTGCATAGGACTATCAATAAAGTCGGCGGAATACCATGTACCACGTTTCTCATTGAAATGAAAAAAAAAAAACGTATTCAACGATTTGTTTTTTTATGTGTATTGAACAGGAAGGGATTTTTTGGTCACTATCTCTGTTGCCTGAGAACTACAATGTAGGATATCAAGGCTACAGTGAATAGTTATCTGCTAGACGAGCTCCATCTTCGGCCATGCCATCGCTTAACATCAAGCGAGTTGGTAGTCAATCGTAGATCTAATGTAACTTAATTCATGCTTTCTGTCTGTTACAGAAAATTTTCACAATTTTAATTACTATGTTCACACGAAATTTTCCCTAATGTTCCAAGCAATAAAGAAGATATTCGTGTAACAGATAGACGTGGACATACCGCGTTGCCACCAGTACTGCTGGCTGCTGTGTGGCTCCATCGGGCACAGGACACTCAAGCGGCTATTGAAGGCGTGGCTGCTCACTAACCCGCAGTATGTCTACTGGCAAGGACTGGACTCGCTCACTGCACCGTTTTTATATCTCAACTTTTGCAATGAAGGTAAGCATGTCAAAATGTGATTAAATTTTTTAATATTTAATTATATTGTAAATACTCTTTTAAGATTTATGAATGTAAAAAATATCTCTCGAAATTAAGTGTTTGCGTCCCAGTGTATCCAATTTGGGAAAAGCAAAACCGAAGGCTGGGTATCTATGGTTGTACCTGTATGAAACAGAATCATCGGAATATAGAAGTAGAAAATTGTTTTCTCCTGTTGTATGAAAAACTGCATAATGTACTGAGGAAATTCGCGGGTTCAACGATTTTCTTAAAATCTCTTGTGCGCTTACTCTCATCTAAAAGCAATGACATTGTACAATTAAATAGTTTTTTAACTATGTAGTTATGTTTAATTTTAAAATTCAATGATTTTATTATTAACCATCCTTCCGGCCCGTCGTGAGTGGCCGCCGAAACTTGTCTATGTAGTTATAGTGTTAATATAACTTTGTCCGATTGCCTTCTGATTGATAATATTTTTAACCGACTTCCAAAAAGAAGAAGTTTCTCAATTCTTCTGTATGTTTTTTTTGTATGTTTGCTCAGCGATTACTCCGTCAATAATGAATTGTTTTTTATAATTCTATTTTGTGTGGTAGGTAATACCTCAGAGGTACACCCATATAAATTTTTATCAAGTGGTTCAGTACTTTGGTTTGGTTTTGGTTTCAGTACATTTGGTTTTGGTTTGGTTTGGTTTAAAATAACTGAAAATATGTCATCCAAGTAAAGGATTTGCGTATTTTGAAGTCTTTTTTTTCAGTTTTTTCAAACTAATTATTTAAGTTTAATAATTATTATGAATCTATATTAATAATTCATCCCCTTATAGCGCGCGCGTTCGCATGTCTCTCCGCGTTCGTCCCCAAGTTCCTCCACAAGTTCTTCCTAAAGGACAACAGCGCCGTCATAAAGGAGTATCTCGCCAAGTTCTGGCAGATGACTGCCTTCCACGAGCCCGTGCTGGCGACGCATTTACACGATATCAACTTCGTGCCGGAACTGTTCGCTATACCATGGTTCTTGACCATGTTCTCACGTGAGTATGGATATTACTATTGCAAGTACTTCCTGAAGGACGACAGCGACGTCATAAAGGACTATCTCGCCAAGTACTGGCAGCAGTTTTCGGCAGCCTAGTCGGGAGACCGTCTGACTTGCGATCCGCAGGTCCTGGGTTCGAATCCCACGGCACGCACCTCTGTCTTTTCGAAGTTATGTGCGTATTGTTGATTGCCGCCAACTTCAAACGGCGAAGGAAAACATCGTGAGGAAACCTACATGTCTGAGAGTTCTCAATGATCTTGAAGATGTGTGAAGTCTGCCAGCCCGCACTTGGCCAGCGTGGCAGACTATGGCCTAACCCTTCTCATAATGAGGAGGTGGCCCGCGCCCAGCAGTGGGAAAGTTTGTATAAACAGGGCTGGAAAAAAAAATGTCATCATCATCATCTCAGCCATAAGAAGTCCACTGTTGGACATAGGCCTCCCCCATGGATTTCCAAAAAGACCGATTGGAAGCGGCTTGCATCCAGCGTCTTCCCGCCACTTGTATGAGGTCGTCTGTCCATCTCGTGGCTGGTCTTCCTACGCTGCGCTTGCCGGTACGTGGTCTCCACTCGAGAACCTTTCGGCCCCATCGGCCATCAGTTCTACGTGCTATGTGCCCTGCCCACTGCCACTTCAACTTGCTAATCCGCTGTGCTATATCGGTGACTTTTGTACGTCTACGTATCTCTTCATTTCTGATTCGATCTCGTAGAGAGACTCCGAGCATAGCCCTCTCCATAGCTCGTTGCGTGACCTTGAGCTTCCTTATAAGGCCCATAGGGACCACGTTTCAGTGCCGTATGTCATCACTGGTAACACACACTGGTTGTAAACTTTCGACTTGAGGGACTGGGGAATATTGGACGAGAAGACGCTTTTAAGTTTCCCGAACGCTGCCCAGCCGAGTTGGATACGACGATTGACCTCCCTCGTAAAGTTGGACCCGCCTAATCGGACCGTCTGTCCTAGGTAGACGTATTCGTCAACAACTTCAAGAGTGAAGTTTCCCACAGATATTGGGGTGGGCACTACATGGGCGTTCGACATAACCTTCGTTTTGTCCATGTTCATTTTGAGGCCCACCCGTTGGGAAACTCTATTGAGGTCTTCGAGCATCGTACTGAGCTCTTCCATCGACTTTGCCATGACTACTATATCGTCGGCAAACCGAAGGTGAGTGACGTACTCGCCGTTAATATTAATGCCGAGCCCTTTCCATTCCAGAAGCTTATAGGCATCTTCCAAACCGGCGGTAAACAG
The DNA here is from genome assembly GCA_947563715.1 of Lycia hirtaria. Lineage (NCBI taxonomy): Eukaryota > Metazoa > Arthropoda > Insecta > Lepidoptera > Geometridae > Lycia > Lycia hirtaria. The sequence goes on along the minus strand of OX387381.1, from coordinate 26,840,521 downwards.
TTTCGGAGAGAGAACGTCTCCCTGCCTCACGCCTCTTTTCAATGGAATTGCCTCTGAGTTCTGGTCTTGTACTCGGACTGACATGGTGGCGTTGTTGTACAAACACTTCAGCACTTCGACATACCGATAGTCAATACGGCATCGCTGGAGAGCCTCAAGCACCGCCCAGGTCTCGATCGAATCAAAGGCTTTCTCATAGTCCACAAACGCTAAGCAAAGGGGCAAGTTATACTCTTCGGTCTTCTGTATCACTTGCCGCAGCGTATGGATGTGGTCTATGGTACTATAGCCTTTTCGGAAACCGGCTTGTTCGGGAGGCTGGAAGTCATCAAACCTGCGTTCAAGACGATTCGTGATGACCCTTGAAAACAGCTTATAGACATGGCTCAGAAGCGAGATGGGTCTGTAGTTCTTCAGCAAAGTGTTGTCTCCTTTTTTGAAGAACAGCGCCACCACGCTTCTGTTCCATGCTTCTGGCGTTGTACCTTCAAGCACGACGGAATTGAAGAGCCTCTGAAGGACTTTCAGTACCGGTGTTCCACCCGCTTTCAGTAGCTCGTACAGGCTGATGTCCGGGATATCTTCGGTATAATGTCGAGTCAGTTTGGCTCTTGGATCTTTGCCCAAACTGCTAACAGGTTTTGCGACCGATGTGTATAACTGTCCATAGAACCTCTCGATTTCCCTCAAGACTTCTGCTTTAGTCGACGCTATACTGCCATCTTCCATCTTCAGCTTCGTCAACTGGCTCTGCCCAATAGACATGTCTTTTGCGAACACTTTGGAGCCTTTATTCCGCTCTATCGTCTCTTTAATACGATTAGTATTAAAGGTACGGATGTCGTGTCGCATAGACTTTGATATGAGTCTATTGAGCCGCCTATATGACTCGGCGTCACCGGAAGACTGCAGTTGCAATGAGCGTCGTTCAGCCATGAGGTCGAGGGTATGGCTCGAGAGCTTTTGCGGTCTGTTTGTACGGTGGGGCTTATAAAACTTCGCGCCCACCGTACGGACAGTTTCCACAAACCTGTTATTGATCTCATCCACCGATGCGCAGCTCTCCAGGCACTCGAAGCGATTTGATAGTTCGAGCTGAAAGCTCTCGGGGTTTTGGATATGGGCGCGAGTGGGTCGGAGTGTAGACTTCATCATACGGGACCTCTCAAGTTTAACATTAATATTCAAAGTGCCTCGTACCATTCGGTGATCACTTCCGGTTTTAACCATGTTGATCACAGAGACATCATTGAATATTTGTTTCTTGGTGGTCAGGATGAAGTCTATCTCATTTCTCGTAGAACCATCGGGACTCAACCAGGTCCATTTCCTATGAGGTGGCTTCTGGAAGAAAGAGTTCATCATGAAGAGTCCCTCTTTCTCCAGAAAGTCGGCCAACCTCTGTCCCCTGGGGTTCCGTTGTCCATATCCAAATTGCCCCACTTTCAACTCACTTTCGCATTTCCTGCCCAGCTTCGCATTGAAGTCCCCCATAACAACATTAAAATAGGTCTCAGAAGTGTGTATGGCCCTACTAATGTCCTCATACATCACCTCCACCTCATCATCCGAGTGTGCCGAGGTCGGTGCGTATACCTGGATGACCTTCAACGAATATCTCTTGGATACTCTGAGTATCAGGTACGCAACCCTGCTCGATACACTGTCGATGGCAAGAATGTTGTTAACAAGGGACTTGTGGACGAGAAACCCGACACCACCTTGGGACTGTTGGTCGCCCTCCCGGTAGTATAGTAGGTTACCGGATTTCAGGGTTATCGTGTCCTCACCCTCTCGTCGGACTTCTGATAACCCCAGGATATCCCAATGTAACCTACTCATTTCTTCTTCCAGCTCAGCTAGCTTCTCGTCTGTCCTCATCGTGCGAATATTGTGTGTTACCAGGGCCAGTCGTCGTTTATGCAGGGGGTGGTAGCCGGATCTCTTCCGGAGATTCTTAGCACCCCTTGCTCCGCCGTGACCGGGACCGCTACCGTAGCCCGGAATAGCGGAGCTGCCGGGGACTGGGGGCCTGGTTTTTTCGTTGCTTATCATAGGGGGGGTTTGCCATTACTCGCCACGCTTGGCATGCGGGTTGGCGAGCGCAGTTGGTAGCGTTTTCCGCAGAGGATGCTGCTGCCCATCTCTGGTAATATTTCCCTTAGCCGGTTCTTACGGCACCCACGGGAAGAGAGGGGGAGGTACTATTCTAAGCCGGTACCCCACGGCGTCACAAAAAAAATGTATTGTAGTATAATTATATTCTTTTTTTTACGCAAGATAGATCTACGATTGACTACCGACTTACCTGATGTTAAGCGACGGTGTAGCCAAGGATGGAGCTCGTCGATCTAAAAGATATCTATTCACTCTAGCCTTGAACATTCCAAGATTGTAGTCTCAGGAAACAATAAAATAATTTTATATTCTTCTTACAATAAAAGCTAATGCAACTAATGTAGTCACCTGGCTTTCATTATATCAATCCGTTTAGAGTGACGAATTAATAATTTACCACGCAATTTTCACCTCGTTATTTAAAAAGTTACGACAGACTGGCTGACCGGTACAAGAGCTCGAAATTTTGAAAATTAAAGCTGTGATTTGTCGCCAGCCACCCTTTAGTATGCGCAAATCTATTTATGGTCTCGTAGGTTAATGCAAGTGATTGCACACGCAGTATCCATAATTATTTTAGGTGTATGAGACACGCACAAGGCGACGGGGAGGAGCCGTTCTCTGATCACCCCGCTTCGCTCCCCCGCGTGCGTCTGCTAACAACGTGTTAGTATGAGTTATGCATTCGTGTGCGTTGAGATCCATAAATAACTCTTATCTTTTGCTTGCATTCATTGACTTCGAAAAGATTTCCGCGTACTTTATCTATAAAATTATATTATAATAGTAAAATCTTCTATACATTAATAAGTAAAAGGTCTTTATATTTTTATTTATCCTTAGATGTATTCCCCCTCCACAAAATTGTCCACCTGTGGGACGCTCTACTGGTGGAAGGGCCAGCCCTCCCCCTCTTCATGGGAGTGGGCATACTGCGACAACTGAGAGACACGCTGTTGGAGTCTGGTTTCAACGAGTGTATTCTCCTGTTCTCGGACCTGCCCGAGATCGATATTGGACAGTGTGTCAAGGTAAATGAAGTACACATTTCCATAAATATAATATCTAAGCTGTAATGTGTACGAGAAACGTGCACATGATGACAATGATTTTATTGTCCTTACGTGAGTGTGGAAAATATATTAATCGTATGATATTAGTACTTGATAAGTTTTGATTTTTGAGGCGAGATATTGCTGTGTAAAAAAACATATATACCTCAATGTTACTGTTTTTTCCGCCAACAAAGAAGTCTCGTGTTGTTGTATTTGTATCATTATTTTTAGTCAGAGGTGCGAATATGGTGCGGTATATTTTTGGGCGACTACAAAGTTATACCTACTTTATTGTTCACAGCAATCGATAGAAATGTGTCGGAGTTCACCGAGAAGCATAAATTACAGGAGATTCACTAACGAACCTCCAAAAACAGATCCCATGGTACGTACAAAATTACAATATACAAACACTCGCAAATCTTTTTACCCGACTACGGCGAAGCAAAAAGGAGGGCTATGTTTTGACCGGTATTTGAGATCTCTGCATATGGAACGCTACGTGCATGTTTTTCGTGCACATATTCAGCACTTACATCTACTTACATTACAACATCTAGCTATGCTATCAATAAATATTTAGCTATGCTATCAATAAATATTTAGCTATGCTATCAACAAATATTGCATTTCATTTAATTTCTAGTATACGCAGTATTGACAAGTGTGTGCGAGGCAAGCGGGTGGTGGTTCCTCCCCGTTGCCATCCGCGTTCCTCTTACAACATGCGTACTGCGCTCCTACTTGCGCTAGCTACTGAGACCTCAAACAGATTTGCGTGCAGAATATAATTAGAAAAAAAATAGTCACATTGTAGAATATTATTTTCTCCGTTCTTATCCTATTACTATTATTATAAAAGATACTTTTATACTTTTGATACTTATACTACTTTGATATTTGATATTTTGATACTTATTTTTTGATACTTTTTCACGGTCAAACGGCCGAACCAATCATTATGAAATTTGATAGAGAAATGGTTTAGAATTTGGAGAAGGGCATAGGCTATGTTTTTAATCATCAACATCATCACTAGGTACGCGGGTAACAGCTAGTCTTTAAAACTTTTTAACTTCACCATTTTTTTTTAGGAAATGGTAGAAATTCCATTGGACCTGTTGTACACCGAAATCTGTCCCAGGATAAACCTGCTCGACTTCTTCACTTTGGTATGCGAAGATAGGTGCTGCGTCATTGATATAAGGTCCAATTTGCTGTGAGTGTTAATGTTTTATTGTGTTTTATTATTGTCCATTATTGTAGATCAAAATTTTATTATATTATTATTCAGATATTTATTTATTAATCTTAAGCCTAAGTTTTTACAATATTTATATAAAAAAACATTATAAAAACTTAAACCTAGAATGCCGCCGACAGCGGGGCAGGGCCTAAGCTGCTGGCGGTAGGGCTACAGACTCAGAAACCTCCTGACAATTCGTGCCGTGTCTAGGACGACCGCCTTCTGAATCCGACCCTTGATCCAACCATCAAGCGAGAGCCTCTTAAGATGTTGGTCAAGGCTCTTCGCTATTAAACCGTTTGCCGATACGACTATCGGAACAATGGTCGTCGAGTCAACATCCCACATGGCGGTTATCTCGTGAGCCAAGTCAAGGTACTTGCTGAGCTTGTCCTTCTCAGCCTTCACGAGATTCTCATCATGTGGGATGGTGACGTCAACGAGCACTGCCCGGCGTTGGGAACGATCTACAATCACAATATCAGGCTTATTGGCAACAAATTATATTATTATTATTATTTATTATAGTTAATAAATCTGAAACAACTAACATTTTATTTAATTTTATATTCATATTATTCTATTTAAAATGTATTTAGGACCAATCTGAAAAGATATCCTCTCGAATAAGAAAACAATTTTCCAAATAGCTGTATAAATTGTATAAATGACGGAGTAATGATGTAACAAATATTGCTTCAGTTTTTAAATCATAATTATTTGCCACGACGTTCTCTATTCAGACAGAGTCTAGGTTAGACTCTAGGTTAGCGTTGTTCTATTTGTGCCTATATGTCATAAATGTCAGATATGAGAAGAGCTGCATAGCGGGCAGTATCAACGTGCCGTACAGCGGCGTGCAGCTCGGCCGGCACGAGACGCGCTCGCTCGGTCTGGCGCCGCACCGGGCGCTCACGGACGCACGCGACGACCGGCGCGCCGTCGTCGTCGCCGCGTCGGAGGACGACACCGCCAAACTGGTGAGTGCGGCCTGACACAATGCACATCTTTACTAAATAAGTTAAGAAGTCCCGTAGTACGATCATCATCCGTATGTGTTGTACAAATTGATGTTTTTTTTTAAATTTGTAATTATATTTTAAGATCACGAAAATGTCAATAGAACAACATTAATTACATATGATGTCAAATTTAATTTGGAAGCAAACAGAAGTAAAAAGATAATTAAATTGAATTGGGTTAATCTAAAATAAGTTAATAGTTTGTATCCCATATCTAAAAATTATAGTGTGTATGTATGGTTAGCTCTTCCCATTCCACTTTCTCAATACTTAGTTAGTTATTCCTTTATGTCTTTCTCTAAAATATATGGCCGTCCACGGATCTTTTATAAAATGTTTTAATTGTAAGAAAAAATAAATAAAACAAGATTTAGAATGAATATGTCGTTTAATTTTACACAACACGGGGGTCAACGAACCTTTCACTTAATTTTTTAACCGACTTCCAAAAAGGAGGAGGTTCTCAATGCGACTATGTTTTTTTGTATGTTTGTTCATTTTGACGATTCTTTTATTACTTACATTTTTGTGCAGCCGTGGTCTCATATCAATTTTTCGTTTTTTTTTAACAGTTTTTAAACTTTTTTTTTTCTCTGCGCTTAACAGACTAGGTTTGGGAATGAAAAGTCAAATTCAAAGACTCATCACGCGAGTGGAGAAGAGATACCAGATACCATTTTTGTCACCAGCCAACATTCGTCATATATATTATCACATTATTTTTGTATTAGAGTGTGTTCAGATAGACAGAGATATTTTGTTTAACTCTTTACCACGATAATTCTTTACATCATGTTAGTTGACAACTTGACAGTGAAGTATAAACAATATGACAGGCAGTGCCATATGCATACATATATAAATATTGATTCTCCTAAATCAGTGATTTTGTTCACAGTTCAGCGAGTACCTAGTAAAATGCGGTGTGCCGCGAGTATGCATCCTACACGGCGGTATATCTGCACTTCAAACACATCTACCCTCTCTCTTCACCGTGCCCAATATTCCGACCGCACCCGCTAGACGTGACGGACAGAAGTGAATGTAAGATTAGCTAGCTAAATGTAATAAATGAATTTTATTGTATGTAAACACCGTTTAAGAGATGTGCTTTCGCGTGATCCTTTGCCAGTATAATACGCATTTTTTATAGAAAACTGAATTCTATAAAATAAAAATCTTCTAAATTTCCCCTTTTTAAAAATTTTGGAATTATATCGAAATTAGAAAAAAAAATACCTTAGAGGCATAGACAATTATGATTTAAAACAAATAAAAAAAAAACACTTAAAAAAAAAAAACGAAATCGGTTAATGTTTTAAACAGTTTTCTCCTATTTACCTATATCGGGTGATCGCGTGACAACACTTCTCATTTTTTATAACCAATTCATAAAGGATCTATGTAGCGTATATTTTATTTTTTTGACCCCCAACTCTAAACGTGTGTTATAAGCTTGACATGTGTATGTATGTGTGTCTGTCAGTGACATCGTAGCTCTCAAACGATCAAACGAATGAACCGATTTTGATCTAGTTTTTAAGCTATGTGTTAACACAATTCGTTCAGCTGTTCTTATTTCGGGGGTTTGTAAGTTTTTTAGACTTACTTTCTTTTTAGTGTATAACAATAGTGAACATTTAAACTTAAGGCGCAAATATAAGTGTTATATTTTCATTCCGTTTTGTATAATAAATAAAATTCTATGTTACTCTAAATAAACAGTAATACGTAGACATATTTTAGCGCGTAATTGCGAAAATAAGAACTCATTGGTTGGTTACTGATCACGAAGGATGCGTACAGAGTTCACAACTTGTCGGATTCGAAATCGGGTCGGTAACTATATCACCATCTCTGTTATTCTGTATGGAAATGACAGAGACGGAGACATAGTTTCCGATCCGATTCCGAAACCGACAAGCTGTGAATAGCCCTACAGATTCCACTGTTATTATGTGCACCGTAAACTAGACGTAAAGGGTTCGAGTACATATTTTGTTTACTAGGCTCATTTGTAGTGATTGATAACCCAATCATTTCTGTCGGTCATTTCATTTCTGTCATTGAAAGTGTTAAATAATTATAGTTGAAAAAAACTGAAAAACCGACTTCAAAATACGCAATTCGTTTACTTGGATGATATTTTTTCAGTTATTTTGTTATAAAAACTAAAGTACTGAACCGATTTTGATAAAATTTATATGGGACCACCTCTGAGGTATTTACGTACCAAACTAAAAAATAAAACAATCACTGAACAAACATACATAAATATACAGTCGAATTGAGAACTTCCTTCTTTTTGAAAACTCGGTTAAAAATAGACTAGCGTTTGTCTAACAACTCGCTTGGTATTAAGCGACCGTTGAGGTCGACGATGGAGCGCGCTTGCCTAGGAACTTTCATTCCCGTTTTGAAGACATCCAGATGTAAAAGTCCACGCCTATATACATACTTATGATTTTAATATTATCTCTTGCGTTTATGAGCCTCATTAAGTCATTATCAGGATCTTTTCGGTAAAACTTTCAATAAATAATTTTATCAGAATCATATTTCTGATAAAGTTTTTTTCGAAATTCCTATTCTATCAAAAACTTTATCATAATTATATTGTATAAATAGTATTTTTGTCACTTAGCAACATTAGATATGTTTATTATATTTATTGTAGGTTGCAATATATTTTGTGTTTCAATTAAATTACTGTATTAGTAAGGCCAGAGTCACACCAAAAATGGTGTGACTCTAGACATACTATGTCTTAGATTCGCATAGATATTGACTCTTAGGCATACTGGATAGACCAAAAGGTTCAAAGAAAATTATTAGATTTTTAAATATTAGATTTATTTTTCACCCTAAAACTAAATGAGAAGACTATTAAATTACAACAAATATAGCTATGTATACATCTACTTCAGTAACTATTTAAATAATGTAAAAAAGCGAAATCTACTAGCTTATACAAATCTTTCAAATGTTTTAAAGCTAAAGTACGGATTTCTCAAGTCTACTTTGAACCAGTATCTCCGACTGTAGTTTCAACTGTGATTGGTGGTATTTTTCAAGGCGCAACGCGTGCGTTATTGCTCCACATGCTAGGCACTTTGATATAATAAAAAAAAATGCACCTATAAGGGAAACCCACTGTAAAAGATACCTAGATTGGAAATTTAATGCTTGATATTTTCCTTTCGGGTTATTTAACTGAATATGTATTGTGTTTACCGGAAAAAAAATCTAAACCACATTCGCTTGTACTAATTAATCTAATATTTATGAAATATATACACATAGGTATACAAGTATCTAACGGTTGAAGTTCCCGAGTTCTATGTGCCATTAGATTTATGGGCAAGAGCGGTGTTTAACACACACTACTTGAAAACTTCTTCTAGATCGACGAGCTCCATCCTCGGCCACACCATCGCTTAACATCAGGCGACTTGGTGGTCAATCGTAGATCTATCTTCTATAAAAAAAAAGTAGATTTACAAAATGCGTGTTCGAACAATGAAGGAGTTAAATTAGTAAATAATACAATCCTAACATTTGCTAATCGTAGCTTTATTCATGTGAAATCTATTACTACTACTGTACGGTATCTATTACTGTTCGCGTGGCGACGCGTCGCTATCAGCGAGGGTCGGCAGGATTGTATCCTTGAAAAAATAATGAGAAAGAAATATGTTTTTAACATACCATCCTTTCATATATGTTTTTAACTGACTTCCAAGAAGGAGGAAGTTCTCAATTCAACTATACGTTTTATTGTTTTTGTTACGCGATAACATCGCCAATTATGAATTGATTTTAATGATTCTTTTTTGTTTAATAGGTCATATTTCAGAGGTGGTCCCTTATAAATTTTATGAAAATACGTTCAGTACTTTGTTTTTTAAAACAAAATAACAAGTCTAAGTAAACGAAATTGTGTATTTTTAAGCCAGTTGTTTAATTTTCTTAAACTAGAATTTTATCAAAGTAAAATGATTTCGATGTTATCTGCCAGGCGTCCCACGACGGCTTAATTTTGTTTACTACTTGTCGTTTGTATCGTCGAAATGAGAAATTTATGTGAAGACTTGCGTAGTAGGTATATCCTGCGGTGTAGCTCCGCCTTAACGAATTCTCTATGCAATTACTGTTTATTACGCTAATTGAGTAGTGCAAAGGTCGTTTAGATGCAAATGCCCTAAAAGTGGGCCGCTAACTGAGTTTCTCTAAAAATGCTAATTCGCTTACGGGAATGATGATGTAGCGCATCGTTGTTATGTTTCAACTGCTACTAACGAGGCCATAGCGCCAGTTGTAGCATTCTGCTTACTCATACTTTTTGGATGGTAATTAGTTGAAACTTCATTTTTGAAAGAAGTCATTTGTGGGTGGTCTAAAGACGGGCTGAATATGCGAACTTGGTTCGTGTTGACCTGTCTAAGGTATAAGACTTCGAGCAGTATACCTCACGCCATTTTTTTTATTAGTAGCTGGCTTTCGTTTGACCGGTCTACACTTTTTGTTCAGTGATTGTTATTGGAGACGACCATACATTGAATCCTTTGACCACCGTTAAAGTTCGAAAGCTCAAACGTTTAATTATCCCAACATATAAGAATAGCAAATTTCTTCTTTTTTGTATTGGTCTCGCATTAAAGCATTTGCCAGTGTCACGTATTAGGATTTTTCAAGTTTCTTGAATAAAACAAGTTGTAAATGTTCTAGTCACAATCTAAGTCACGTATACAGTCCATTTATAAGTCGAGTCCTGTTTCAGTAAAGTGGTGGAGCCTTTACTAGAAGCTTCTATGGAGTTTTGCCGACAACGTAAAATCACACGTTTCACTGCTTTATTTCACTTGCCCACACTCACGCACTTTATCGAACACTTAATGAATAAAACACCACCATTTTATGGCATTAATGTTCAAAATAACACAAGTTTAGGAAAATAAAACAAAGCAACAACACGTTACTAAAGACGTTCCCGCCAAAACTCCCATAGCAAATTTATTATCTTTAAATATCATAGGCCATAGATACGCTCGTTTAGTTAATAATATGTCATTTCATAGATTGATTTATCATATGACAATTTGTGAATTGCTTTTTGGTACGATTTTTGTGTTGAGATAGAATATTGGAACCGGCCGTAAATATACATATATCCAAATAATGCGGTCAATAGCTTTGAACGGTAGATTTTTTAATGATGACGCTAGCTAAGCTTTTACTCGACTGTCGAAAAGGGATAATGGTTTTCGGATGTATTCGTCCTATTGTAGCCTATACGACTTGATCAATTTCAACTGGTAATGGTAGCAATTCTGAAGGCCCTACTAAGTTCATTAAATAGCTGTACCGCTCGTGTCGTAGCTTGACTAGGTGTTCTCGAACAAACACCAATGTCAAACAACCGGGCAGTCTTCGGATGGGTGACCAAGAGTGGCATTTCTTTCTTAGCGCTACCGTGGGTCGAATTAATAACTCTGACACTAGGGTTGACCACTCAGTCTATACGAACTTACTTAATAGTTAAATTCATAAAACGAATGAAGTTCTCTTGTAATAATTGTTGTTCCTTTCTTAATTTATTAATTAGTATCTAGAAGTATTAATTATCTTATTGGTGCCTTATTCGGGATTCCCCTCAATGTTGGATTTTCCAATAATTTTATGGTAGTTATTTGCATTTGGCTATTTTTTTTAAATTATCACTTGTATTTACTAATCCTTGCATCAAGATATTGTATCTGATTCAGGTAAATCAGAAAAGGGATTATTAGTTCTGGTAAATAAACAACATCCAGCGACAAATTAATTGTATCTATGTCAAAGGGAAATGATAAAAATCGATTTGATAAAATCTCGCAAATTATAATATTTTCTTAGTAGATTTCAGAGAAACGATAAAGAACAGGGCATGTTTTAGTAAAAGGATAAATTGACTAAAAAAAGAAAGTCATTCAGGAATTAGCCAGAACCAGAGCCTTTTCAATGTATAATAAGCGGCCAAGTGCGTGTCATGCCACGCGCAAAGTAGGGTTCCGTAGTTGCACATAATAAGTTATGTGTATCGATTATTACTCGTTATCTTGTAAATCCTACTTAGCCGCGATAGTTTTCCTTTTAATTTCATCATATATGCTGCTAGCATGATTTTATTAATATCTCCAAAGTCAACCGTTTAGCCCAGTAGACGGAGTGACTAACAAAAATTATCACTTCATCTCAACATTCCGCAAACGGATCCCTAAATTGAAAAATGATTTTCGTACACCCAAAGTTGGGATTAATATTGTAACGCGGTAAATAGAAACCGAGTTACAATGGGTTTTTAGCGCCGTGTGTTACACTCTACTTTTCACTACGAGTGCGAGAAAATAAAATAATACAATACAATAATTCAAAGTTTATTTATTAAAAATGATATGTACAAATTGTACAATTCTGGATATTTAACGAGATGTTTGCAAAGAGAATGTAAATATATTCCAAGGAGATTATTCTACTTTTGAATAAAGACTGTTCCGTGTATGTAGGCTCTTTGGTAACAGATAAAAATTAAAAAAAAAATACTTTATCCCCTAGATCTTAAAATGCTATTTTATCCCCGCTTTACTACGCTACAATGACATACTTTTAGAGCAAGAGTAGTGAAAAAAACATTGCGGGTGTGCGGAAACTATATTTCAATTTAGGGATTTGTTTGGGAAATATTAAGTTTTGAAGTTAAACTTTTTGATAGTCATCGGTTGACCTTGGAGATATCAAAATATTCATGATAGTAGCATATATAATCAAATTAAAAGAAAAACTATCACGGCTAAGTAGGCTTTATAAGTTAACGAGTTATTAGTTCATCGAAGAACTTAAAAAAATGTACTTAGAAACGTGGAAAATTAAATGTTCATGTAATTTTATTAGCACGACACGCACATGGCCGGTTGTTAATGTAAAATTTGACTGGTCCATTATTAGCAATTATTAAAAAAATAGTTTTAATTTCAAATATTTGTAAATGTAATATTATATTACTTACGTTATTAGCACTGTTTTTGAATAATATGAAAAAAAAATGCATATTTAATACGTATTTTAGTTTTGCTTTGCTGGATGTACTTTAGCTTAGAGCAAGTATGAAACTTAGATGAGTAAAAAAAAAATTTGGGCGACTGTAACTAGCAAAAATGCACCCATGTTAAAATGAAACTAATATTGATTTAGTGTAAATTAATTGTTATTATCTTATTGGATTGTAAATAAGTAAATATCGATGTGTTATTTATTAAATGTATATTTACATATATTAATTTAATTTTGATTACGTATTGTATTTTTTTAGTTGTTTTACTGGAAGAACAGTTTACGGCAAAGGTAAATAAAAAAAATTAAGATTAAAAACAATATTTTTAATCTTAAAAATAGATTTCTACAAATTCTAAATTAAATGTAGCCATTTATAATGAACTTAAATTTTAATATAGTTTAAAAGAATTTTAAATGTAATGCAACTTTCAATGCAATTGAAATTAGATATCTGAAAAACAAAATTCTTCAGGGACTGAGTTCTGAGTATGAACTGGATGGACTGAAGGATTAAAAGGAATAAATTCAACTAAATTTATATCATCGTACATGTAAGAAAATATATAAATAGAGGTTTGATCAAAGTATAAGGGAATTAACTAATTAAAACTAATACGTTAATTACGAAAGTCAGCTATATAAGTGATTCAATTGCTAATTTGTTGTATGACGTTGTCTTTCGATGCAACATTCTTGTGTATTTTAAAGTTTATGTACTTTACATTTTAGCATACAATAGTATAAGCAAGAAATGAATTTAATAAAGTAATTATGTTGAGAATCTCACGTATTTTGTCATTGGTCTCATTCCATGTTCCCACGGCATGTATTGAGACAAGTTATGAAGTTGCCCACATAATTATCTCGTATTGTGGAGTTGGTAGGCAGCCCCCCGACCGACGTGATGTTTTTACACCCCCTATCACGTTATGAATGAGAGGAGCTGAGTGCCGCGGGAGGAGTGGAGGGCCGGGGGAGGCACGACGTCCGATACACTCACATTCGCCGGCTGACACCCGCCGCGGTCACGTCTCGCCGCTGCTCGCGCTACTTCCCTCGCGCGCAGTGAAACTTCATAAAAACATACTTTATTGCCGAAACAAATGGGTGTCGATAGTGAAACTTGAATGTGATTAGTGTACTGTGAATTATAGAACAGCGCCAGTGAGGTTTTTAGAAAAGACTGGAGAGTGACAGTTCAGTGTTGTGAGATTCTGTTAGCGGAGTGAGCCCGCTGCCCCGGCCCCATGATGGAGGCCTATTTCGACATCTCTAACATCTCCAATGACCTGAAGGACGTCTGGGAGGCGGACATCGACCCGGTGAGTCCTTGTGATAACTGTTATCGTGAGAGACGCGATCGCCATTCGAAAAACAATAGTAACCGGCGATCCGGCGCGAGTCGAGTCATGCATGAAATTCCAGTGAGGCCGATTTCTACACGAGCTATTTCCTTTTACATATTTATCGAGCGGTTTGCCGTAAAAGTCAGCGGATAGTGTTCTGGTTCTGATAACGGGTCCCCTGGTCGAGTGGCCAGCGTCTCTTGTTTTGAAATCTACCTTCAGTTGCAGTAATTGTAGTGACGCCCCTGACTCACAAGTCTAGCGTGCCACTCAAGATAATTAAATCAGCTCAGAGATTAGCGATGGCATTATAATCTTCGTTGCATTGCATATCTAAATACCAGGGTATGCTATCAAGTTATTCTAAGTCATTATTGATTTATCAGGGATTACCACATTATCATTACAATTTCTGGGGTATGTTGGAAAGTCCAGCGTGTAAGTTTTGGAAAAACAATTTTTAAGGTCAAGTAATTCACTTTCCTATTTTTAATCGGATAAGAATTGATAACGAATTGATTTGAATATCGAATCGTAAATTATTATAATATTTCACTGATCGCCCGCCTCGATAAGTTATCATCAAACATTTTCAATGTTACTGTTTGTACGTACCATAATATTATTGAATAGTTGGACATAATAGAAAAATGTTTTTCATTATTATTGCTATGGGTTTTGTCCGTGAAGTATGATTGTTGTGAAGCATTATTGATGCTTGATCCAGCGATTTCACCTTCACTAATGACATTTCCTTCTTTTTTGCACGACTTCCAAGAAGGATTGTGATTTTGAATGGACCTACCTTGTACATTTTTGTGATAATTATAATGAGAGTTTAATTGGTGCCCCAAAAATGTATCCCATATACTTAAACACTAACATATACATAAACTGTGCTATTCTGACAATATTACAAACATACAGGTCGAATTGTAACAAATTGAAAAAAAAAAAAATGAAATTGTTGAATTGTTGTTGTTTTTTTGAAATTGTTGTTGAATTGTTGTGTATTGTATTGTTGTTGTGGTTTGTGTATTGTCAGGTGTAATCACATAACTATGGATTTCGATCTGAAAATAATTTTTTTATTTTTTTTTATTTTGAATTGATAACCTCCTTTTTTTGAAGTCGGTTAAAACGTATAAATAGATTTTAGATGCGCTTTCGTTGTAATATTCGTCTGCATTTTAGGAATGTCGTAGACAATTTTTAATACCTATTCCATTCATATCAGCTTTTTGTCTTTGTTTTGTCCCGCGATGTCTTCACCGATTGGGTATCGATTTTGATTTCATTTTCGTTCGATGCATTTTCTAATAGAATTTCAGAGGAATTCTCATTATTTCAGTTTGGTGCAGGAGTTTTTCTTAACCAGGTCCAACTATACAAATATTTCACTCTTTAAATATATTTTTTCTATCAATAACAGGTATGCCTACTTTTATTTGGTCGAATCGATAGAATTCGTCTACTTCTGTTTCCGTTATCGTTCCTATGTTGATTTTAGTTAATTTATCACGTCTTAGAAAGCGAAATTTAATTGTAAAATGTTTAAAGGTATACGAGTATATATCGTGATATATCGAACACAAAATTTACGATGTCGTTATAGATTCAAAGTATGTACCGACAGCCGTGGTGTTATAGATTTGACATTTTCCAGCTTCCGGGTTTGTCGTATCGCTGATTACGTGCCTACAACACTATTTCGAATTATTAGAATTTTACAAATTTATACAGTGATATTTAGCTAATCGTTTACTTTGAGCTAATGTAGCTTTTACCCTTTATCGACAAATCTAGCCGTCTACAAACCGGTATGTCATGTGACAATGTATTTATAAGTCGAGTCTAACATTTTTTGTATATAAAACTGTGAATTCATTTTTGGTCGACGAATGAACACTACTATTTTCTTCTTTACTGTCGTTTCATTATTAGTTCAGTAGTTTTATGCTCTTTCGTGGGAATGGACCGGGACTTGAAGCGTCAAGTATAATATCAAATCAAATCAAATAATTTATTTGTTACAAAGTTAAAAAGTAAAAAAAAAAGAAGTAAATAATACATGGTCTGAACCATCGAACTTGTTATCTATAATTGTACCTATATAGTTCTGGGCGTATAAGGTTTATTCCCTCTACGTCGACTCTCTTTACATCCAGTGGTGAATCTTGTCACAGAATATAAATAATACTATTATCGTGCATGTCTATTTTGAATGTTTTGTTTGTGTAATTCTTCTTTTTATCATCGTTGCTTCTCTTTACCATACTATTATTATTTTTTTATCCGAAAATAGGCTTGCGCTTGACCGTCAACTCACCTGGTGTTAAGCGACAGTTACGGTCTACGATGGAGCGCGCTTGCCTATAAGAAACCTATTCACTCGCGATTTGAAGACACCTAGATTATATCCAGTCGGAAAGACCCATTCAGGAAGCGCATTCCACAGTTTGGCAGTACGTACAATGAAAGTGGAGCCAAAGCGTTTCGTACATGTTTTCGGAATATCAACCATATAACGATGTCGCTTTTTCGTGCTTCTTGCGGTCCGATAGAAAAATGGGCATGGGGGAATGAGATCATGCAGAGCAGACGCACACTCACCGAAATGTATACAATAAAAAACCGACAAACTAGCTACTTTGCGACGATGCTCCAGACTTTGAAGTTTAGTCCGGACAAGGGAATCGTCACAAATGAGCCTCTTAGCACGCCTCTCAATGGTCTCTAACGCCTCGAGCTGGTACTTAGCAGATCCATCCCAAAGGTGCGAACAGTACTCCATGCACGACCGAACTTGTGCTTGGTATAGCGTAAGCAACTGTTCCGGCGTGAAGTACCGACGCACCTTCGAAAGGATATCCAGCTTTTTGGCAGCTAATTGAGCCTTAGACTCAATATAGGAGCCAAAGTTAAGGGTGGACGTCAAAGTTACGCCTAAGAGCTCGAGGTGGTCCTTAATCGGAATCGAAACATCTCGGAAAGTAGGAGCCAGCTGGAATGAGCTCCTTTTTGCAGAGAATAGACACGCCTGCGTTTTAGCAGCATTGAATTTGACTAGGTTGGCATCGCCCCACTTGGAGACTGCCTAATTGCTATATACTTAACATACATTCTCCAGATTAATGTTGATTCCTCTCGCTAATCTAACAACATGCATTTATTAGTTTTGTTGATTTAAGCTATACGTACTTATAAGTATTCTTATATAAATATTATTCTTTCTTTTTCATTTCAATGATCATAAAACTTATGATGAAGATCCTAAAACCCGTTTCTACTTTCTACTCGTACGTTCATAAAGCAAACGACGTACACTCCATTATTTTACATAAATGCATCTGCTTCTGCATCACAATGCTCGTCTGAAGGCCATAAAGATATTCTTTAATGTCCCGCTGATGGGCCTCGAGACTAGACAGCATTTATAATAGCACAGCGGAATCTGAAACCAGTTTGGTTGCTAGTTGCTTCATATGCCATGACGGAATTTCATCTACGCGGTCTGAGAGTCTACCATATTTGGGAAAGTTATTTGCCATATTAGTAGTCGATAATGTCTCATTTTGAAGGAAACGTGCATCTCTATACGAATTATAAAAGCTAAAAAGTACTAGAGAACTAACGGTATTTTATTTATCACATAAAGTAGGATATAGCGAAAAAGATATGTATGATAACTACGGCTTTACAGTTGAGTTGACAGCTAGTGACAAAAAGAATGAACTTTTAAAACAACAGTTGCAACTGTTTAGTTGGTATTTGTTGGGAACGGCTATATTACAGTTGAGTTGACAGCTAGTGACAAAAAGAATGAACTTGTAAAACAACCGTTGCAACTGTTTAGTTGGTATTTATTGGGAACGGCTATATTACAGTTGAGTTGACAGCTAGTGACAAAAAGAATGAACTTGTAAAACAACAGTTGCAACTGTTTAGTTGGTATTTGTTGGGAACGGCTATATTACAGTTGAATTGACAGCTAGTGACAAAAAGAATGAACTTGTATAACAACCGTTGCAACTGTTTAGTTGGTATTTGTTGGGAACGGCTATATTACAGTTGAGTTGACAGCTAATGACAAAAAGAATGAACTTGTAAAACAACCGTTGCAACTGTTTAGTTGGTATTTGTTGGGAACGGCTATATTACAGTTGAGTTGACAGCTAGTGACAAAAAGAATGAACTTGTAAAACAACAGTTGCAACTGTTTAGTTGGTATTTGTTGGGAATGACTATATTATCAGGTTTACATTATAAAAGTGCATAGCATTCATTCCTTCGCTTAATGTCGGATGAGCAATGATCAATCGTCTATCCTGTCACCCATAAAACGCATACCACATCCCTATTCATCAGATTAAAATGTGAATTGAAAGTAGTTGTACGTGCTTTGAAAGTCCATTAACCACAGTGTGTGTGTTGTTTTTCTCACAAGCCAATTGATTGGCACTCCCAACTATTCGGGAGGGGTCATCGTCAAGGCACCTGTCTTATTCACTGCCTGACGTCATGTTCTAAGAAGAAGCGGCCAACCCGCCAGATTTGCGGAGTCTATTTGCATCAGGTGATTCCATGCGTGTGTGAGTACCTACCTCGTATAGCCAGGTTGCTCGTACGTTTCTTATGGCCAGTGTACGGTACACTGAAGCCAGAGCGTCGACCTGTGCGTTGAACTGGGGACCACTACAGGTTTTTTTCCCTTTTTTTTAACTGAATCATGGCCTTTGTAATAGATCATTATCAGCAAATAATAGGTGCGTAAAGAAATGTGAGAGGACATAACGGTTAACGTTATGTCCTCTAATTCGTGTGTCAAATGCGATTGGGATTCGGCAGCAATTTGAATTTAATTTGATCGCCTTTCAAATAAAGGTCAATCTAAAAAAAGGCATGCCTTTGAAATGTTAAAAAGTTGAGAAACTCGTACCAAATGCAAATGGGTTTATTTCAACTTTGCTTCTAGGTAGACCATCCCACAGTATTTATAAGAGGATAAGTTATAATTTAAATTTAGTTTTTCCCTGTTATGATTACTATTTTTACCGCTACGTCTTGCTTGCATATAAGTAGGCAGACGTGTTTGCGTTTCCTCTTTCCCAAATTGTCAACTTCGTCCGGTGTCCGGTCGGTGTCTATGCATGCGTCATTTTGTCTACTACGCACCATTACTAGGGTTATCACAAATCAAACATTACGGTAATCGTGATTATTTTATTATTAGCTATATTGGTAAATAAAATTTGGCTTCAGAATAAATCATTAAAATAAAATTAGTTTCTTTAATTTTCTTACTGGTTATTTTTTAGTTATTTAAGATGAGTAAGTATATTATGTGTCTGGTTGATATCGATGCAACTTTGTTTTTATTAAGCTATTTAGTGTTTATGACCATGTAATATCTACTTGGAGGCTTGTAATGTTTCTTCAGTATGATCATTTTGTATAAGTAATATTCAATAAACGTTATATATTAACATATATCTCTATAGAATTAGATTGTTACTTAAATGTCACGGATAAGGTTACACTCGGGTGGCACGTAATTTTTTTTTTATGCATGAGAGGTTTGCTCGTTTGAGCGTCTACACATATTGATTCATCAAGAGACGTTGCGGTTCACGATGGAGCTCACTTATTTGGGGAAAACAGATTTAGTTACGATTTCAAGCCACCGAGATTATACCTATTGCAGAAAATGTAAATCAGCAGTACGTACAATGAAACTGTAATTAAATGAATGAAAAAGGACAATGAGGAATAAAATCATGCAGATCAGTTGCAATCTCATTGAAATGTCATTTCATTAACATATTTTTTTAATTAAAAATAATTGCTTTGTGCCAGCCCTATCATATGTTGCGGTACAGTGACACACGCGTCAAGTCACAGCCACTATTGTGGCCACAATAATTGAATTTCCTGGAGCGAGTGGTCCGCGCCCGTCCTCGTGGAATTCTCATAAAACCTCTTACCGAAAACAATATCACGGGTAATATTAGCTGCAGTACGTAACCGGGGCCAGTTTTCCGCATTTTCCGGGATTTCCCGCTTGCCATATCATAATTGCTACTATTAAATGGAAACATATGAGAATAAAGTCTTTTTTTCCTTACCTATGACTTGTAAACAATAATAGCGAACTGACGACCAATAAGAGATCATAATAACCGACTTCAAAAAAGGAGGAGGTTATTTTAAAACTTAAATTATTTAAGATGATTGCGGCTTGTCTACTAAAGCAGAATGTGCTTATTTTTTCTTCTTTATCGTCACTTGTTTACATTATTTATATTACTATTTCAACCTACGAGTATACCTTAAACCGCACACCCTAGATTTTGCAGCAGTTTCCAATTTCCCTGTAATTTCCAGAAGAAAAATATTGTATGTTTGTTTTTATGATCACACTCACACCTTGATAAAGCAACAGATATATATACATAGTATATGCAGTTTATTGTTACAATCGACCTTAACCCATCAGTGGGCACGCGCACGCGGGTAATGAGACGTTCCAATTGAGCCCACTGGTGGGTTCACAGGCGATTGCAATAAATGACCTTGGCCCACTAGTTCGCAGGTGATGTTAACTGTATCCCTAAAACTTACTGGTGTCCAGGGGGATTTACTCATTGCCTGTTATAGACCATTGCTCTATCGGTGACAACTGTCGCCAGGAGCACGAGCTGTTTTATTTTTAACTGACTTCCAAAAAAAAGCAGGTTCTCAATTCGTCGGAATCTTTTTTTTAAGTATGTTCCCCGATTACTCGAAGACTCCTGGACCGATTTGAAAAATTATTTTTTTGTTTGGAATATTTGCATTAAAATTTTGCAAAGATAGAGTGAATAGATGTCAGCTAGAGAGACGTGGTCATACCTTTATTTACCATCAGGCTAATGGGTCTCTATCATGATATTTTTTTTTTGTTATATTCGATTTCAGAATCCTAACCGTGGAAGTTTTTTGACGGTTTGAAGTTTGACCGCGGTTCTGACTTTTTTTTTTTCGATGATAGGCTTGCACTTGATCGTCAACTCACTTCTTAATAATATTTTGTAAGTCGCCAATAAATGTAAAGAAGTTTTGTCGGGTGGTTCTCATTCGAAGTCCTCGGGTAGCGGCAGACGGTCTGTCATAATTGGATTATGTGCTACAATGTAATCAGATTCCGGATCGTTCCAGTTTCATAACTTCCGTTTCCAATAAAATCCGTTATTATTTTAACAATGTAAATACATAAGCTTAAATAAAAATGTCCTTGGCTTAATTAAAGTAGATGGACTGCTGTAGAAACATGTTGAATCTAAGACAAATACCTAATTAATTGACTGCAGTCCTTTTTGGGCACAGACACTATCTTCTGGAACTTGGCAACGCTAAAGGTTAGTACGTTTTTCTGTTCCGATATGTAAGTATACAAATAATACCTAAAGTATTTTTTTAATAATATTTAGCCAAGTCTAACTAATGATAAATAAACTTTTTATTGTACACACCATAAAATTTACGATCAAAAGATTTTTTTATTTTTTTTTATGTAGTAATAGGTTTGCGCTTGACCGCCAACTCGCCTGATGTTAAGCGACGTTGCGGTCTACGATGGAGCGCGCATACCTAGAAGAAACCAATGAAACCAAAAACCACTCGCGATTTAAAGACACTCAGATTATATCTATCGGAAAAGTCCCACTCAGGAAGCGTATTCCATATTCTAGCAGTCCGCACGATGAAAGTGGAACTAAAGCGTTTCGTTCGGGTTTTTGGAATATCCTTGGAATATACTTGTTAAATAAACCTTATGGGTTTCGCCGTCATCGGTTAAAAAAGGTACTTATTTTCTAACGATTTGTAAGCAATTCGGAAGATCAACACAAGAAGCCGCAAAATCAAAAAAGGACAAGTGCCAATGTGACTCGTAAGTACGCCGGGGCCTACTGCATGTGCATCTATTCAAATATTGTTCCATCGAAGAAGTGGATTGAAAAACAAAACTTGATTTTGCAGTTTAAATCGAAGTTTTCTTAATCCTAAATAACATGTTATATCACAGCAAATATATCTTTCTTATTACAAACTTTCTCTTGCATTTGGAACGTATGGTCCAGTACATTATAGTATTCACTTTTTGATACCTTCAATTATTTAAGTACCTAATGCCTTATCTGATTTCAATTATAAATGGCTATAACTTTACTGTTCTGAGCTGGAACCGGCTTGTGGCAAAAACTTAGTTTACATTACTTAATCATGTAAATATTTAAAAGTAAATTGTCACAATAAATACATTCTCTATTGTTAGTTTTTTTTTTAAATTTCGATATGATTCCGTAATTACAGCCAGTAATGGTATCAACAAAATAAAATAAAAAACAATATTTAAATTGGAGCTCTTCACAGACACGAGACGGACAACGAAATTATCATTCCTTTTTTTCTTTTAATACGTGGAACCTAAAAAACCTGATGATGTTTGTCGTAAACAAATGTAATAAATCATTGATGACAGGCCTACAATTTAATTATGCCGTAATGTACGGGTGTCCAATGGTATACTAGTTATGAATAAAATCAGCGTAGCCATACGAGTATGTCCTACATTCTAGACCGAAACTAAATGAATCTAGGCTAATATAACAAGACCTAATTCAAGACCTAAATTAACCAAACAAGAGCATATGCTTGTTTAATCGACGCGTAAACGCATTAGTCGAATTCTTTCGATTTACTTATTTTAAAAATCTTATTTTGACAAGTTAATTACTGGCTTCATACCCTAATAGCCGCTGTAAATTTTATTTAATAAATGAGCATTCTTCACAATAATTCTTATAAAACTATTAGATAGTTTGTCGGAGGCAACTACCAAAAAATGCATTTTTTTAAAGCTAGTGAACATTTATTTTTCGTGAAAATTGAAGTTAAGGTTTCTCGATTTCGCGTTTGTGACCCACTGAAATTAAACAAATTTCGACGGATTTATAGCTTCTGTTCTGTTATTATTATTTTTAATATTATGCCCATAACGCTGGAGAAATAAAGAAGAAATTACACCACGCACATCAAGATAAGTCGAGCCGTTTAGGCTTCAGGACGTAGGTAATATAGAGACTACATACGCCCACAAAATAACCTTCTTGCGTAGTAGGGAAAAATCGCCAAAGCAGTTGAAGTCTTAAAACTTTGTTGACTAAACTGTGCACTAAAGTATGAAATCAATTACTGACTTGTTGAACAACCCGCGTGGGTACGTACCAAGTAGGTAAGTACGCATGTACTGGAATTTCTACGCGACCTTGCAATACTTAGGCGAGTACCTGATTTCTAGGCATCGCTAGGTATCGCACCCTTATCGCTTACTATGCGAGAATACATTTAACACACTATGAATTCGCTTAACTTAACGGTGTTGGAAACTGATTTTTGTATGGATAAATTAATGTTTTACATGAATAGGTACCTACATTACTCATTTACAAAATTTACCTACTTACTGGATTTATCAGTATGTTATTGGAAATTTCGTTGTATGTTTTCAAATGGGTGGATTCGAGTGAACGCTGTCATGCTTTTCAACCGACTTCAAAAATGGAGGAGGTTCTCAATTCTCCTTTTTTTGTTAGTTTTTTATGTTTATTACCTCATAACTTTCGACTGGGTGAACCGATTTTGATGATTCTTTTTTTATTTGAAAGCTGGTAGGTACTTTCCGTGTGGTCCCATTTCAATTTGGTCCAGTTCTGAATGGCATCCATGAGAAGTCGGTTGCTTCAGTTCTTTAAACTATAATTAAGTAGGTTCTACTTGAATTTATGAGTCGCCTAACAACTCTCATTCTATACAGTTGGCACTATTTAGTATTTTTAAACATAACAAATGAAATTAAAAACCTTAAAATAAAACCGACAAAAAAACGGCTAAACCGATATTGATGAAACATAGCTAAGGAAACTATCAAGTATTCGTTTCAAACAAAAATACTACGTAACCCTAAAAAACTATATCGAAACTGGTTCGTCCACTAAAATTTGACTGCTATGCAGCTATGAAATACCACAGATAGACACAAATACACAGATACACTGATAAGTCAAACTTATAAGTTACGGCACACTTCTTTTTGGGTCGGGTGGAATGAATGAGTGTGTCGGGGGTTAAAACCATCCTCAATCTGAGGAAATCTGACGTGCAGAGAATTCTTGAAAATGTGTCTTATTTATCAACTCGCACTTAGTCAGCGTAGTATACTACGGTTTTACCCATTTAAAAAACCGGACAAGTGCGAGTCAGACTCGCCCACCGAGGGTTCCGTACAAACTAGTAGATGAAAGGGGAAAATCATATATTTTTTATATTTTCCTTCATAAACCGAAAAATGTACATCGTAAAAATATTTAAAAACTTGTTTTAGCTTATGATAATGAAGTTCTTTCATATGATACCCCACATGATACGGTTAAAGAACTTTAAAATTTAGACCCTCTATTTTTTTGTGATTGAATTTAAAATGTCTAGTTTTCGGATTTTTTCCTATATGGGTACTCTAACACAATGATTCTTGCCAAATTTCATAGTTCCAAGTCAACGGGAAGTACCCCATAGGTTTTGATTCCCTTGTGAGTGGCGAAATGTGCGTTTTTTACGTCATATTCGGCTGTAACTTTTTTTTACGAAAACTGAGAAATTTGATTTTTCTTTCTGCAGCAAGAGACTATGGATCTGCATATATGGTTTTAATTTCAACACGATACCTTCACGCGTTCCTGTGACACAGGCCTTGACACCCCGATGGACGGACAGACGGACAACAAAGTGGATGACTTTGTTGTCCGTCTGTCCGTCCGCCGTCCTGTATAAGGGTTCCGTTTTTTCCTTTTGAGGTACGGAACCCTAAAAACGGTTGATGAAGGCCAAAAACGCTTTCATGTAATTCATTGCTCAAAACCAAAGATGGCTCGTCCTTATCCTTTAATTTATGAAATGGATCTTTAATTTTCACTTTCCGAAAAGAGTTTCCTCTTCTCTAAACTTAATGAAACGAGTGGCCGTGCCAAAAAAAAAATTCTCTTTGGAAGTTTGGAATTATGAAACTGGCCGGATTATTTAGCGATTAAAACGCGGTGTTTGCTCGAAACAATGGCTGGTTGCGTAAATATGGCCAGCCAAGAGATGTTGCGTCACACGCGATCACGCTGTAGCCATCCAATGGTATCATTTCAAAAACAACATACCTATTTGCACAAGTGTCATCGGTGACATTGTGTGCCACTAACACTTGGAAGTGTCTTACGGGGACAAAGTGACTACTGAGTACTCTAATAACATGAACTCGATGTTTAAAAGACCTTTGGAAATTTTTAACTTTAGCTGTAGGTATATAGTGGCTTTTTTGGATAGCTTAGAAAGCATGTCATGCAACTTGTTCCCCTGCTTTTGACGTTTGATTATTCCTTTCGCGGTCCGAGTTTTTCAAAGAAAAGAAAATGAGATACTTTCGTGCTCTCTTCGATAACTTACGGTGGAGATACGTTAATGACGCTCCTAAATAATAGCTGCAAGCTAACCAACCATTATTCTTCAAGTAATTATAGTTTAAAAAACTGAAAAACCGAATTCAAAATGCGTAACTTTGTTAATTTCCAGTCATTGTCTTGATCATTCTTATCATTTTTGATAGTCACGCGAGTGGAACCACAGGCCACAACTAATAATGTTGTGTACAATTCTTAAAAAACCTAATCTATTCAAAATAAGCGATATTATTTAAATTTGATTAAATGTACTTATGAGCAGTATTGTTGAAGTAGAAAGTATTAAACTACCAAACCGGACCGTCAGATGAATGAAAATTGTAATATCGTCATTGCCCTTCCAAATAACTATAATAAATCAGTGTATTAAAAGTTAAAAGTGACATTGGCTCAATGTTGACTCCGAGTCCAACACCGGGCTGGACTAAAAATTAAATCTGAATAATCCATCATTATTAGCATAATATTATTATAACAAAAGCGTCAAAGCAATTAAGTGTTGTCTTTGAAACCAATCTGAATAATCACGATCCTTCAATCAACATCGGCGACTTAGAAGAAGACATAAATCCAGATCATGATTGCACAAGTAAAGGCACGCAAGGATACTGTAATGCATTCTCTTCAGCCGCAGTCAAATAGAGATGTCCACGAATCTATGCTGCAGCAAACTTACCTGTAGCGTTGGCTGAGGCGCTACCGTCGCATTTTTAAAACAAGTCACAGTTGTTATAGAATTGTTTGGAATTCCTTAGTTTTGCCGACAGTATTATAACGTTGGTCGGCGTATAACGGTGGCGTGTGAAAGGCGACGATATTGTTGCGTTTACATTCCTCTTACTACACTCGCCGGCGCGGCAGCGCGGGCGCATCGTGCGCTAGTGACGCGAAACGGGGACGGGACGGCACGACTTGGAGATAGATCTGAACTTGATCTTGCAAAAGTCCAGAAAAATATTAGTTTTCCATAATGAAAAAAAAGCGATTGAGTTTGTAAAAGTTGGCAACCAAGTACTTTCACCCAATAACTATAAAATTAATTATTTATTAAAAAATGTTTGTTGAGCTTGGGTGTACTACTTAATCCAAAATCATGAATAGTATAATCTTGAATAAACCTAAAAACACAGGGTTACCGCTTTCTTCGTATTATTTATTTTAATTCAAGGTATTTCTAGACATTTTCTTTGCCATGTTCGTTACAGCGGCGATAAGTGATACTCCTGTGAAAACTGCGGTTAATCGTCTTGCAGACTTTACTTTGTAGCTTAACGACTGTAAAGAGATATTTTTACTGCTTTTATCGTTCTTGGTGATGTATTTATTTACTGTTCAAAGTAACTTGGTAATTAAAAAATGCTGAATCCCATGCCTATCGGCTTTGTACTAAACATCAAGCTCATACAAGTGGCGGGAAGACGCTGGATGCAAGCCGCTTCCAATCGGTATTTTTGGAAATCCATGGGGGAGGCCTATGTCCAACAGTGGACTTCTTATGGCTGAGATGATGATGATGATGATGACTAAATAATCGAAGTCTGTAATTTATAGATCTGAAATCCTAACAAAAATACTAGCTATTATATATTATATTTAGGGGTTGAATGATCGTGTGGGTATGAATTAGTGGGTGAGTCTTGATCTACGTTTCTCTTGCATATTGTAGGCTATAACTAGATTGGTAGATATGAAAGTCTTAATTGGATATCAAAGCGACTGCTGATCATTAATTATATGTTCCTTATAGTTAGTTGGTTAATGTCCTTGAACGCAAGGTCAGCGACCAATAAATAATTCGTCTAATGTGTCACCGGTACATTAATAGGTACTTATTTAAAACCGTTCAAATAGTATGTAAATTGCTTTATTAATTTCTGGTTTCGTAGAAACGGGACGAAAATGTGATTAGTCTGTTGGACCATTTTAAAAGACTATTAGTCTTGTAATTATGTTGTATGTCTTATTCCAAAACCAATTGTTGGCTTTTTCAAAAATCCATTTTTTTTTTCATTAATTTCTTTTCAAATATTCAGTCTCACTCCAAAACCGAATGAAGCGATGATAAACTTGAATTTAGAGAGTATGCTTCGTTTCCTTTGAACCCATTGTCATTCATCATTAGCACAGTCTGCGGCACAGTTACTGCAGTCTACTTAGACACGGTTATTGACACTGAATAAATAATTTGGAAAAACACTGCCACGAAATGTAAATGACACCCTGAATAGTCCGCTACTGTTTAGCACCTTGACGAGAACGCTTTAGAACTACAAAATTTTTGTGCACTTATACAAAAGAGCTATTGAGGCCTTAAAGCCTCATGGCTCAGTGGTATTACGTCTAGCTTCTGAGCCGTGTGTCGTGGGTTCGATCGTCACGAACCCAAAAATCTTTGTTTATATTTATTACGCGAAATACAATAGTAATTTTGTGAAATTATGAATACATTGCTCTTTTAACACACAGATTCTCACAGAATAAAACTGGTTTTACCTCTACATTACCCGATTTTGTTGATTAAATTTTAATAATTGTAATTA
This sequence comes from Lycia hirtaria, assembly GCA_947563715.1. Lineage (NCBI taxonomy): Eukaryota > Metazoa > Arthropoda > Insecta > Lepidoptera > Geometridae > Lycia > Lycia hirtaria. Next base: position 26,812,559 of record OX387381.1, on the reverse strand, counting down.
TAAATGCCTAAGCTTCTGCCTTTTTTCAAATGTTTTTCCTTTTAACTTTGAGGGTATTACAAATTTTGCAATTTATCTAAAAACACAAGCCAAGCCATTCGTAATTCCAGTCTCAAACATCGAAATCGGACGATGTTTTAGTAGAAATCTGTTCTCTACACTTGCAAGAAAAAGAAACAAACGAACGCCATCGCTCTCAACGTTTCTATTAAAATCTTGACTTTGTTTATCTGGACCTTTTGGCCCACTGGATCTTGTGACCCCGAACGGTTTTTTGAATGAAGTCATGTCATGTGTGTTGTCAAGTTTTTCAAATACTTAGGTATTTTTATAATAGAATGCTACATTGTCAAGTGTAAGTATGCACGCATTTCTGACGCACAGCTTTGATCTTATTTTCGTATTTCGATTCGATTAGTAACGATTTATAGCGAAACTCGCACATTTCAAAGTATTTTTATACTATAAACTATTAAGCCCCGTACAGACTCACGTCGAGAAGTCTCGGAAAGAAGTCTCGCCGAGACTTCTACCGAGAATTAATAAACTGTCCACACTCACTATGTTCTCGCTCCCACCCGCTATGGACGTGTTATTGTACAATACTAATTTGTGCAATAGCCTATTATAACTTTGTTAAAACTAAACAAAAAGCAAAGAAAAAATAAGACCGAGACAATGGTAACAGATATACCTATTATTATAAACGGGTAAACACTTACGTATACTTGATTTCGCTTCCTAGTTTGCACTGAGACCAAACAAGAATGTGATAGTCTTCTCTTTTCTCGCCCGAGACTCCCGCCCTTTGAAGCGGGCAAAAATAGCGACACCGATCGGAGAACAGGCGAGCCCGAGAACGAGACGTAGAGAAACCTCTCACATTCACGATTCTCGGGGGTTCTCGGGCTTTCTCGGCGTGAGTCTGTATGGGCTATTAGATCTGTGTTGTAATGTAATTAGGTTCGAAATACAGGTGTCAGTGGTAATGAGGAAACCAAACCGCTTTGGCACCACAGCCGCACTTACAAAATTAGCTTGATTGAAAGTGTGATTTCGAGCTTTCCCAGATTGCCGAGTAGAAGGCGGTGTTTCGCGGCGTAATAGGATAGGCTCTACTTAGCGCCGGTGAAGCGATTTATGTCAAATTGACAGTGATCCGTCTGGAGGGAAACACTTCATGGCGAATCGCGATTTCTTCTCTAATTAGGTATAATTTTGTGATTTTATGGAACGGAACTCTTAAATTATGTAAAACAAAATATTTCATTGATAACGAAACGCAAATGAATTATCTCATTTGTTATTGTTATAGTAACAGCGTATCACTTATAAGTACTTATTATAGTATGGTTTCGTTAACTGGGGGTCTACCACTTCTTGGAGAAAAAACATGTTTTAGTTGTACTATAAGTACTTTTACTTTTGTTTTGTTTTCTATCTTTCATAGATTGGTAGACAGAAAGAGATGATGGAATTTTTAGACATAAGCAATTCGCCATTAATTAAATCTTAAAGATTTTTAAAGACATTCAATTTTATTTTATTCATAAAATGAGGTATTCACTATTCTCTGAGTTTTATGATTTTGTTATCAAATAAATCTGGCAAAGAGTTTCATGTGCTCACCACTCAGTGGAGATATTGCAAGCTATCTAGGTTGTAGGCACAGCAATTTCAAGAGCACCAGTGCATTCTTCTAACAATTCTGGAGTATTTCCATCAAGCACTAAGTCCCACCAATGAGGGTTACTTCAGTGGGTATAATACCATATAACTTCAGTAGCAACGCAGCCGACAACAAAACAACCACGCCGCTCGACTTAGAGACCTTACGTAAAGGGAACAAACCATATAATATTTACATTGCGGTATTAACGAACTTCGACCTTCATTCATTGCTATTGATTTCTAATTACGTAAAGGGCTATGGTCGACTTAAGCCAGGAATATGTCCTTTTGCCTTCTAATTATGTAATAAGACGGCGTACGAAATTCTATAATGGATTTAAATTGCTGTAATGTACTTAAATAAGTTCTTAAGTAATTACTAAGTAAATATAGATCGATGACTTTGTAATCTAATTACAAAGTCAAATGTCTGTAGCCTATGTCTTTAAATGTAAATAGGTTTCATGGTAGCCCGCAATGTTGCTTAACAACAGTCCAGTAGGCAGCTAAAAACAAGCCTATTAAAGAGTAAAAAAAAAAAATACATATTGCAAGTAAATAACTTTTATCTTTCACCTTGTGTTTGCATTATTACAACAATGAATAATGTGAAGTGCTTGTGATGTCTTTCTCAATATATTTTAAAATATATTTTGTAAACGTGGGTAACTTTGACTCCGTGTCAAACATTGTACATAGCTATTTTAAGGTTCTTCATTTTTTCCTAAATTATTAGTACCTAGTCAAAACAACTGTCCATTAATTAATCAAATAATATGAGCACTTACTAACCTTTTGCGAAAAAAAACAAGAACTTTCTAAAAAGGCTACATACAATGTTTGACACAGAGTCAAAGTTACCCACGTTGACAGTATACACAACAAATGAGATAATGGATATTTATGAAGAAGCAATAAAAAACAAAGGAAAGTGAAAAAAATAACTTAAATCATCAATTTAATATTAATTATTATATGCAAGATAATGTTACCATTCTCACTAAAAAGTCTCAATATTACGTATTTAAGACGCGATAATGTACAGAAAAAAATATCAAGAAAATAGATTTCTAACAAGAAAGTATTTGAATATAACATAACGTAATGATTGGGAGCATCGATTTAAGCGGTATCGAGTTGAATCGAGTTATGTAGGTATTGAAAATAGAGAGGAGAAAGCTATGCGAACGATTCACGCCCGAGTTGATTGACGTATCAAACACTTATATTTTTAGTTTTCTGGCAACACAAAAAATCTGTGTTATACCATAGAAGATTTTAATAGTATTACATAGTTATACGCTAGTGGCCTTACCCAAAAACGTTACTTAACTTTAACCATCATCTTAAATTATCTGTCTTCTTTCCGCCAGTGGCATTACAAATCGGTGTCGGTGAAAAGTTGACAAAATATGTTAAGCAATGCTTAAAGTTAAGTAACGTTTTTCGGTAAGGCCGTAAGTGCATAGGTAGAGTTTAGAAAGATAACTACAGAACAAATGGGAACTAACTTCTTTATTGAACAAAATTATGAAATAACCCTCCATCTTACGCAGTCGGGTAATAAGGACAGCAACACCCTCATTAGGCATGTACCCGAACAGAGCCAAATGCGATGTAATTATCTAAAATAATCTTGAAACGCCATTTTTAGGGTTCCGTACCCAAAGGGTAAAACGGGACCCTATTACTAAGACTCCGCTGTCTGTCTGTCTGTCCGTCTGTCACCAGGCTGTATCACAGTTAGACAGTTAAAATTTTCACAGATGATGTATTTCTGTTGCCGCTATAACAACAAATACTAAAAAACAGAATAAAATAAATATATAAGGTCCCATACAACAAACGTGGCTTTTTGCTCGTTTTTACTCGATATTGATAACGGTAGACGCTTGAAATATTCACAGAATATTGAGCTATATTATTCACTTTAAAAATAAATATTTGAAATAAAATAAATATTTAATATTTATTTAATTTTTTTATTTTCCCATACAACAAACGTGTTTTTTGGCAATTTTTATAGATAATGGTACGGAACCATTCGTGTGCGAGTCCGACTCGCACTTGGCTGTTTTTTTTTCTAAAATCCTAAGGGAAGGAAAGATGTAACCCTAAAACATGGTAAAAATCAGTCAGATTTGTGAGATTGCCTTATTTCAGATTTAATGGTGGATACCTTTTCGTACACCTGTAATTATGTATCTACCTGTGCTTGTATAGTCAAAGCTTTCATTTACCTGTGTAGGTTGACATAAAACCCATTCTTTTTATGTAAATCGATGTCGTGTAACTCAGTTGACTTTCAAATAATTGGGACAGCAATAAAATGATAACAAGTAAGCTGAGATAATTTGTAACAATGTTGTTATCAGGCGGACGGTGTTATGCAATAAATAACAAACGAAATATTTTCAAAGAGATACAGGATGTTCGATCCGAGGATAACGTTATTTGAAAGAGAAAGTTTCATATATTTTGAGTTCTAAAGGTGCCATTATGTTTCACAACAGATATCGTTCAAAATACTCGTTGGGTAGAAAGAGATTAATCATTAACCAATATCAATTTAAAAGAAATAAATATTTTCCATACAATGTGCGTAATATTCGAATGAGATTGTCAGGGTACCGATACCCTAGATAAAAAAAAAATGTTGTATGGGCGAACGGGACGGTCGATGTGACCTATAGGTTCTGAAATGCATTTCAAACTAATGCAGCGGATACTTAATACCATACCAACATAAATTAAAATTGAGTTTATTGAAACACATGTTATTTTACTTTAAATGTACATACTATAATTATGTACCTTCGTTTCGTCTTCTTCAACCCCATTATTCTTTGTTCATTCTGAAGTAAAAACGTACGTAAGTAAAACATTAATTACCAACAAGTGATAAGAAAATTTATGAACACACCCTATTTATGAATGCTTACAACAATGAGAGTATTCTAAAACAAAAATCAAACATCGCACCTCAAGAGAATTGTTTATGACATCGTGTCTTTTGCCAATTACGGCGAGAGAAGGGCCTCGCGTGATAAAGCTTTCATTGTAATTTTAGCGAGATTTTACTACTTTACGATAGGTAAGTGACACAAATTAAGAACGCTTTATATGGCCTTTAACATTTTTATCTCCATTTGAACTATTGCTTTTAATGTAACCGATTTTTGTTGTTTTTTTTTCTTTTTCCTTGATATTGAAATATTTCACTTACCCACTCATATACTTAAAAACATGAAAATACTTGAAGAAAACTAATTTATTATTGGCAATTTTATATTTAGAATAATAAATTATTGTCACATTAAAATGAATTATGTCAAAAAAAAGAAAAACCCAAATGCGTACTTTAATTTCACGCCTCTAAAAATAAAAGTATTTTTCTACTTTCCTACCAAAACGTAGTAGGTAGATTTCAGGATAGGTAATTATGAAAACAATGACCCCATTAAATCCATCATTCATTGTACTTACTTTATTGTCACACCCTGTATAAATTTATTAATATAGTGTTTAACTAATGATGGTTACGTAAATAACATTTATTTATTGACATAATTAAAATTTCCTATTTAATCATTAGTTTTTTAAGCAACTCTGACGTCATAAATGTTCTTTCCAGTAAGCTTATAGCAATTTTCCTGTTTTTAGTTATTTTTACTGGCTTTATTATGTTTTCCTTCTGTTAATTTTTTATTATTGTAATACGCGATAAATACAGTGCAGAGCGTGTATTGTGATTCTTCTTGGTATCATTGATGGCTAAAATGTATGGTTATTTATTTATAGATTCATTTGACACGGTTGGTTAGTTTATTTAATATAAATTTAATCATCTCTTTATCAGTATGTTTAAAAATGAAGTCATAAATATAGCGTTCAAGAATTTATGCGTTTTAAAAGAATTCTTTCTCATTATAAACTACGAATAAAAAATCAGACAAATATAACTTTATTTTTAATTTTTTCATCATTCGTCATTCTAATTCATATATCAAACACCTAAATAGCTAATTTTCCGGCGAAGTTTCCGGCAGCCTAGTGGTGAGACCGTCTGACTTGCGATCCGCAGGTCCTGGGTTCGAATCCCACGGCACGCACCTCTGTCTTTTCGAAGTTATGTGTGTATTGTTGATTGCCGCCAACTTCAAACGGTGAAGGAAAACATCGAGAGGAAACCTACATGTCTGAGAGTTCTCAATGATCTTGAAGATGTGTGATGTTTGCCAACCCGCACTTGGCCAGCGTGGCAGACCATGGCCTAACCCTTCTCACAATGAGAAGATGGCCCGTTCCCAGCAGTAGGACAGTTTGTACAAACAAGGCTGTTAAAAAAAAAAAATAGCTAATATGCCGATTTCTTTAATTAAGTTAGTATTATCAAAGGTTATATTGGTATTTGTTAAGTTAAACGGTTTTATTGAAAAGAAAGATAATGATGTAGGTAATGTATTTACTGTATTTTACTAGAAAAGCCCTTTCATTTGATACCCATATTGTGGGGGTTGTGTTAAAATATGAAATCCGCCATTTTGTGGCGGCGGCCATCTTGGATTTACAATAATACTAAGTTGTATAGTCATCAGGACTAAAAGCGTATACCAAATTTCAGATCGATCCGTCAACTGCAAGGGGGTAAAATTTCAATTACTAAATTTGACCCAAAAAAACAAATAAACAGGTCAAGCTAAAGAAAACCGTTTAAAAACAAAATACTCGAACATAGTGTAACTGCTGCGCGTGATATTATGCTGAGTGTATGTTTTTGTGAGAAACAATGTACAGATTCGCTATACAGTTTATTTAAATGAGCATCTCTATAATAATTCTTGTAAAAGCACTTTTATTTCTCGTGTAAAATTATAATTTCAATTTTTTGCGATAATTTTAATGAAATGCTACAAGGACATAAAACTAAATTTGAATTTCCCGCCCCATATCTATCGTTGGCAAGAAACAAGTACATGCATACACCTGGAAAACTCCCCCTCTTAGTGGAATCGGTTAAATGTGTATGTTACTAGTATATATGATATATAATTGAGCACGTGGGTGAAAGTATATATAATAGTTACACGCTTTAGGTATATACATATTCCCTAGCGACAATTGGCATTAGCGTGGGCTCGTAATAAACCCTTATCATATAGAGTGTCGATTAAGCGACCGTGAGCGTATGAAATTTATCGCCAGATATGAATGTTCTATGGAACTTATTTACGTAACACTTTCGCTGGCATGAAATGGCGTTTCAGTTTTATCCACCTTTTTACCAGACTGTGCAAGAACAAGGGTTATGATTTTCGAGTGTATTGATATTTTTACATACATATATGTAAGTAAGTACCAACTCAAATCTTAAAAGTAAGATTTTGCCAGATGTTTTGAAGGATGAATTTAGGAGATTAAATAGGGGAGAACTTTACCGTAGGGCTATTTGATCATATTTTGGAGAAACGATACTCAGTTCTTAAAAAAATTAAGAAGGGTACGAGGCAAAGGGGGTGCCATATGCAGGAGAACAAAACAATAATTACTGAATTATAAATAAGATCTTATAAAAACATGATGTTAATGATAAGTTCCTGATAAGGTCACAGTTTGGTAAGAACTACTAATGAATCTGTGGTGTTTGTGTCGAAACTGGGCCTTGTAACATGGACAATCATTAGGTACTCATTAACATTTATGTACAGATGTGATACGTGATGTTTGCAAAACGAATAGTACGAGACTTTGCGATTTCTCTACGTTATTGCCGTGTAAATAACGTTAATCGGTTATTTCTTAGAAATTATAATGGAGATGCGTGCTTCTTTTATATTCATATAGGTAATGGGGGGGTGATACAGTTATCTCGCTCACGCTCGAAATTAAAAATATCATAACGGATCTCGTTTCGACTCAAAATACCTACACATGATTGATCATATCTTTAACCCCCGACGCAAAAACGACGGGGTGTTATAAGTTTGACGTGTCTGTGTGTGTCTGTGGCATCGTAGCTCCCGAACGGATGAACCGATTATGATTTTGTCTTTGTTTGTTTGAAAGGTGAAGCCGATTTTTTTGTCGGCGGTTTTTGAGTTTTCTAAACTTATACTTGTTATTGAAAAATAATGCATTTTTTTACTAAATCATTTGACATAGCATGTACTCGTAATAATAAAACATTAATCACAAATATATGTACAAAAATGTATTCATGATGGGAAGTCTACCCGCTAAAATACAGGTGTTTTCTGCACCTAGTTGGGCGGCTATGGCTAAACTTAAATGTTTGTACTTTTGGGAAATAAATGCTTTTTTTTTAATGGATCTCTTCATATCTAATATCTAAAATGTCAGATTAACGACCCGACAAATTATTTCCGTACAGGGGCTAAACTGTTGAAGCCCAAAGTTATGGAAGGCGTTTCACCGTTATAAATTGATCCTTTAGCTATCAAATGGAGTAAATAATTTTTTTTTTTGTTTACAGATAGATAAACTCTTTACTGTTTATATCATAACTAAAACACAATTAGCTATATGTAGTTACAACACAAAATTGTATCCGCCCGACTATCTATTTCAGCACAGCAGACGTAATGACGCATAATGTTCATTTTTCAATTAATGTTCGTTGTGGGTTTGAAACTGAAGTTACTATCGTCCGATCGGTGGGACCACATAGTCTGCAATTTTTTTTTTTTTTTTTATAGTCTTAATCGAATGTAGAGGAAAAAAAGTTCATGTGGTCCGATCATTCGGTCAAAGCAAGCGGACCACGGCCAGGACGGATTTTATTATTATCATTCAGATTAATATTTTTAAGGTCTTCGCGATTGTCTCATTGAAATTAATTTTTAACGGAATTATCACGTGTATTTTACATAATTTTATGTATAATATGCGCGATAAATCCGTTAAACTTTTTAATATTTATTATTATTAACGAATAGATCGCGTATGTTTCACATAATGTTATGTAAAGTAACGCGATAAATCCGTTAAAAATTGTTTAATTTAAATCATTCAGATTTCAGAATTACCTCCCACTATTGGTCTAAGATCCCGCTATAGGACGACCTTCACCGAGCTGGTTAATGGATGAAAAGTATTTTATATTCAATTAAATATGTCAATAAATATATTGCAAATTTATTAATCATTCTGGACTGAAATTTTTTAGACAACCCATTTGCAATATATTTATTGACATATTTAATTGAATATAAAATACTTTTCATCCATTAACCAGCTCGGTGAAGGTCGTCCTATAGCGGGATCTTAGACTATATGGAAGCTTGAAATTTAAAGACGTATTCATGTCAAAACCCTTAAGTTTTAAGTGTAAGGCTATATACACGAGACATCTGAATAGGGTTAAAAATGTTGTTCATGAACCCAGCATTATGTAAAGAATTAAATCGAATAATAGAGTGTTGCAAATAGGTACCCGAGTAAGTGTAAATATCGAAGGTGACCCTCTGTGCCACCGTCTGCCGTCCGTGCCTGACCTTTACCGCAAATACTACGTAGTATCTAGGAGGCATAAACTAGATAATAATACAGTATATCTTCTATAACAAACTTCTCTCGCACGTTATTGCTACTGAACATTTGAAGATTTTCATAGATTATATGTGCTACCTCGACTGTTGGAATACAAATACAAATACAAAATAGTTTAATATATAATTTATTTAATAATTATACAAAATTTATATGGAGTAGGTATGTAGATATGAATTTATGTGTAGGGTGTAGGATAGTTGTGTGTGTGTGTGTGTATGTGTGTGGGGAATAGACGGTCGGTTTTGGAAATTTATGAAAATTTTACGAACGTCTTGAAGTATAAGGTTAATTAACTAACTCGATGTAACAAAATAACGAAATAAATACCGTATTAGAATTATCGCCCTCAATGCCGTATTAGTTCTGTAACTGAACAGGGTCCTTATTCCGTATGACCATAGTTGCGTTACGTGGACTAGACGTGGGTGCGTTGACAATAAAAATTACACTTTAAGTTTAAAACTATAAAGTCTAATTTTCATTGTCACACACCCACGTCAATTTCACGTAACGCGGCCGATGGTAATACGGAATCAGGGCCCTGACTGTAAATACAAAACTCGTGTGTGTTGGTGCAAAAGCATAAGTATTTCCACGTGAGCGTTATCAGTTTCGCGGCCATGTGACCGCTTCGATACGTCTCCCATAAAACTGTTTACTCCATGGCGAATATCAACTAACTAAAACCATAGAATACTTGATAGTAACCAGACTTCGTTTTCGCGCGTGTTACGGTGGAATACAAAATTAAATTGCGAATTTAAATTATGAAAATTGAAAAAAAAAGGTTTTTCTATAAATTATTTGCTTTAACCCGCTTTCATCGTGCGGACTACTAAAAGTGGAATACGCGTATACATAAATATTTTTTCTTTTTATTCTTAGTATCAGGTTAGTGGGCGGTCAAACAAGTATATTGACCTATAATATACCTACTGATTAAAAAAAATACTTTTGGGAGTTTGATAGAAATCTCGAAAACTCTAAAAGGTATTTTTACTAGGTGTTACTATCTCAATAAAAAAAACTTTTAAAGTAAAATAATGCGTATTTTCAATTTTGAAGTCAGTTATTTCAATTGTTAAACTTTAGTAATTATTTGTGTGATTTATTAATTTAATGCAATCTAATTCAAGTCGATTTCTGCCGAATCCAACTCCAATAATGACTGTTTTTTACGAATTTATTTTCTAATAATATGAATAATCTTTAACTTTTATGAGAAATAGACTGTTTTTTTTCTTATCTACGTCTCTTCATTTAAATTAGAAACTATAAACCAAGCAATTTGTTATTAGTGGCAACAAGCCTATTATAGATGAAAACAGATATACATCATTTGGACGCTAAACTATAGGGCAAATGATTTATACGCACACAAGAAAATACCTATAAATACCCCGCACACTCATTATTCAATGAAATACCTACTTTACTACAATCTCCTATCGTAGAGATAACTACAATATCAGATAATCAATGTCAAGATCATGAGTATATTCTCGTACATGCAAATAATTATAGTTTAAAAAACTGAAAAACCGACTTCGAAATACGCAATTCAACCTGGGAGACATTTTTTCAGTTATTTTACTATAAAAACCAAAGTACTGAATCAAGTTTGATAAAATTGATATGGGACCACCTCCGAGGTATTACATACCAAACAAAAAAGAATCATCAAAAACAATGCCATTTAGTGGGTGGCGAGTCATCACCTGCCTAGGTATGTTTGCATGATGAGACGGAATTGGCAGGTGCCGTTTTCTCATCCTGGTGCTCTCACACAGAGGTACTTCATCTTACCTGTTGTGTGAGAGCGTCAATCTATAGCCTAGTTTTTAAGTCATTAACATTCCATCACAATAGCCAAGATCTGTCAAACTCCATATTGTACAATAATCCATTCATAGTCCATCCATATACCCAAAATGTATTTTTTATTATACTTTTATAAAAGGGCCTCTCAGTGTTACCACATTCCATAATACCCGTGTTTATATTTAAATAGTACTAAATAAAACCGTTTGAAAAAACAGTCGAATTCGGTTTTTTTACCTAACCTTTTTTTAAACCTTTTTGGAAACCTGTTAAAAAGTATTATTATGAAGCGGCTGATGATTTCATTTCATATATAAATAAATATTGGAGGATATTTTCAAACAACACCATCTAGCCCCAAACTAAGCATAGCTTGTTACTATGGTAACCAGATAACTGATAGAATAAATACATTGTTTATTGATATGACTGTAAATGTGATATTACTTTATTTGGTTAAATATTTTGTGTTAAATTTCAATAATCTCTATTTTCCTTTATCGCAATGTTACTTCTTCTCTTCAATCAGTAGTCTCAAACAAAATAATCACAACTAGAGATGGTTACTAAACTACTGCATACTACAATGTATATATTCTCTTTTTTGAAGTCGGTTAAAAACATCTGAATAAGCAAACATTGTAAATAGTTAGGTACAATGTACTGTAAAGGCACACCATAAATAGTTTTAAGTAACACCAGACTAAAATTATCACAAACATTTTAAATATGAAATAGAATTTTGGCAGGCTCATTGCCTGTGAGTTGAATATAACTCTAAGGTGACCGATGTATTTGCCGCTTCTGTGGGTTAAAAAAGCATTATTTTATTATTTTAGATACGAGTACATAGTTGCATTTCTCGACATTTTTCATCACATTTCTGTTTGCAACTATAATTTTTCAAATATTTAAATAATTATATCCACTTACCTACATTTGTATATCCAACTATTTTGCAATTGAATGAAAGTCAGAAGTAGTTCGAGTACTGGACTAATGTGCGAATGTGCTATATTCAAACCGGACAAAAATGTTCCAGTAGTTCCTGAACCTGACTAAAAAACGAACTACTGTTAATAAAGTACTGTCACTTTTTATATGTCGTGGTTGTTTTTGTCGCAAATAAAAATATGTCTATACCTAAAGAAAAAAAACTCGATTGTTTTCTAGTTTAAGTTAAGTAAGTACTTAGATTTTCAAATATGAAAGGATCCTATTAATTATTTCGTTACAAGAGTCAGTTTTTCTTTCGAGCTTTGTGCGTTCTGTGTGCGACTGTTTTTGTATAGTCTAAGATTTTAACAATAATTTCCCAGTGTAGTTTCATTAACTCGTAATGCCAATTAGGTACACGTACTTAGAAAACACTTAAAACACCTCTTCCGTACAACCTTGGTCACATCTGCCGGTCTTGTTTATGGTACACCCGAGACATTCCGATCGTTGCCGAATGATTCCGGAACTCGAGAATCGACTTGACACGAGTGACGTCATCACCGTTGATTTTATTATTCCATTTTTTTCAAAGATTTTATTCTAAAGTTTTTTGGCGTTATAATTATGTATACCTATACAAAATTACAACTTTCTAGTTACTACACAAAATACAAAATTACAACTTTGAGTTACTTCGCGAACAGACGGACAAACATGGCGAAATTATAAGTATTCGTAGTCAACTACGAAATCCTAAAAAACAACTGTTTCTACCTCATTGCGAGTGCGCATTTTTCGCTACTACAGCAGACCTAACTATATGTTTCTGAACATGGTTTTGTTGAAAATTAGCGGTTATATCGCAACCTTCGTCATTATGTTATTGTCTGAAACAAGATGTAACGTCTTCATAACGTAATAACTAGGGAAATTGAAGGTTAGATGCTGTTCGTGGATCGATGTTGGATTTAAATTTTTTATGCCTTATACGAATTAAGATCACTGTGAAGTGCATTTCCACACAACTGGTGAAAATTATTTCTACTCCTAAGAATAATCCTTTATTTTTTTAATGTAACTTCTCTAGTTATAACACAATAGTAAATAAAACACGAGTGTTTTGGGGTGTCAATAACTATTGATTTTATCGACAGAAAATTAAGTGTGTTCAGTGGACCTCGATTTGACAAGATTAGATAGGCTTTCCTCACACAAATGAATGTTTTTTTTTTTTTTTTTTTTTAAAAAGCATAAAGGAGACGGCTCGCCTGATGGTAAGCGATAACCATCGCCTATGGACAACTGCAACATCAGTGACATTACTGTTGCTTTGCTAGCCCGGAAAGGTGCTTGTAAACACCCTTTTTAAAACGCTCTTTGTTTAAGCTCGGAGGGAAAAACTTCCGAGGAAGGACATTCCACATTTAGCTCACTAATTTCAAACAAGACGTGCCAATGGCTCGATGCTTAACTTATCTGTCACAGATATCAATTCATGGATTCGCGAATATGGCTGCGGATGTCACTACTCACAAATCCAGTTTCCATATTACTCACATTTGCCTACAGCGTAAATGGCATAAATATAATCTTACGGCTATCTTTTCATAATGTCCGTAGAGGTCAATGTGAAAAATGCTACGCGGATGTCCACAGCGCCAAAACGGTGGTAATCAAATAGACATGAACATAATTTGACAGCCACCACGTCCTCGGGTAGAGGTCAATGAAAAATAAAATATTGGCCAAAACCATGTTGAGAAGACATGGTTGGGTATCGTAACTAATGCTGTAATCTAACCTCTGAAATGACTACTACATAGTGTGGATTGAACCTAAAAGTGGGTACTGGCCGGTGTTATGGAGCGTAATGTACCATTCGCAGCGAGCATGTTATGTTACGCCGTGTGGTAAAATACGTGTAACATGTTTCAAACACTTTGCTCGTCCGTGCTCCAGATTCGCAAACCACTCTTAGTCAAGATGTCGGACGACGAAGTTGTGTTGTTGAAGTACCTACAAACAACGCTTAATCGTAACGATTCGCTGCGACGTACTGACTGAAGCGCGTAACACTCAAAGGATTCGCTAAATAACCGACAGCGGAGTGGAGCACTCGCAGCGAGCGCCTTGTTTTCCCATACTGACTGCATGAACGCTCGCTGTGTAACACGTTACATTAGGCCCTGTAACACCGGTCAGTACCCACCTTAACAAATATAAGACGTAAGTCAATTTCACAATACTAACGTCCCTTCAGATTATATTCTAGTTATTACAAGTAGCTGCCGGTGTCGTGATCTTTATTGTCGTTCATTGCTATATCCGGTCGATTATACCTATCATGCTAGATGCTTGCTACAAGATGTGAAAAAAGGCATCTACGTGAGTTTCATTGTTTCAAATTGATTGTTCTATTATGAGCGGTCACCGGACATGATGGCGATTGTCTGGAACTATGGAATAATTGTCTTATCTCTAGTGGTGTTAGGTTTTTGATTGAGAGATATCGTGTAAAATATACTATAGCTAGCTACATATGTTACGAATTATCCGTTTGGTCTTTAATAAAGTATCAACGGGATGAAGCGTTAGTCCTTAAAAACGTCCTAGCTCAATGAGATCTATTATACCCCTTACACGATAAAAATAATTTCGATTTTAAAATAGACCTCTCTAGACTTCTCAATCTAAATTAGGCTTTAGCGCGGCGAGATAGAGTTTATATCAAAATCTTTAAGTTCGTCATTGTTGGTATATGAGTATCAGTTAACCCCGTCCTAGCTCAATGAGATCTATTATACCCCTTACACGATAAAAATAATTTCGATTTTAAAATAGACCTCTCTAGACTTCTCAATCTAAATTAGGCTTTAGCGCGGCGAGATAGAGTTTATATCAAAATCTTTAAGTTCGTCATTGTTGGTATATGAGTATCAGTTAACCCAGGATACTACACGTATATATACGTGAATTTTGTTTTAGAGTATACGTCCACGTGATGGAAAGTATGACTTTCCATCACGTGGACGTATAGTCTAAAACAAAATTCACGTGCGTCAAAAAACAAAAGTCACTCAAGTGCGTGGTGGTGAAAATTTATAATTATGATGCTGCAGTTCAATTCAGGGACTATAGCCTATATTTTGTCGTCAACATCATTTTATATGATGAAAAATAATGATGACAAAATGGTGGCGGTGACATAACATAATGCTCATGATGATAGCCTTCCTTCTTCGGGGTCTTTATTTAAAAAATATTATAACCGTAAAATGCTATTTAACTTTAAGCAACGCTTAACATATTTTGTCAACTTCTCGCTGACACGTAATTACACTTGCGGAAAGAAGACAGAGAATTTAAAACGATGGTTTAAGTTATGTAACGTTTTTCGGTAAGGCCGTTAATCGTATAATGTAACAAATAAATGACAAAAAGACGATAGAATTACTATCACTTTTATAATATTAAATCTTCATTAATATCCTGTCAACTATTCACATTAATAGATGTCTTTAAAACATGAACAGTTCTCACGGGTGAAGTATTGTAATCTCTAGTTTCATTCCATAGTTATTTTCATTGTAAAAAAAAGTATATTTATTGCTGAAGTTGAGTTAACCTATTCCCATACAAATTATATTGCTTATTAACCAGAATTGATGGAAAAATAAGAAAAAAAGCAAATAGACCTCCACACACCTCGGCCACACCGTCGCGGCGAGTTAGTGGTCAATCGTAGATCTAAAATGTATAAAATAAAAAGATATATCATGTGGAATCAATAGTAAGTACCGGCTTTAGTAACCGGCATGATCTAGGAAGTGGATAGACAATCGAGCTGGCACTAGACTGTACCGGTCTCAGTACTTAATAGTACAACCTTCGCTGTACTATTAATAGGTATAGAGATGTCTTAAGACCTTGTCTTAATCTTGGCATTCGTGATTGCGGATTTGCATTATGCATTTTTATCGTTTATATGGTGGTGACTATGTTATTTATAACGACCTGTGTCTCGCGAATTTGATCACTTCATAATAAATAATAAACAAGTATCTGTATAAAAAAACAAAATAACTATAGAAAAGCGGTTTTGAGAGTCTAACGATTTAGTTACTTTGAGTGTACGTTTTTGTGAGAAAGTATGCGTAAAATTACCGTAAAATGTTAGAAATGTGCATTATAATAATTATAGAAAAATCACTTATTTATTACGAAAAAGTTCGTTGGAGGTTAGGACAAAGGGCGTTTTATTTTTATTTTTGCGGCAGTCGTGTTTTTATTATTAATATTAAAAAAAAATGACTTTGACACACAGGGAGTGAAGATGAATCTAACGACCCCTCTCGCATCAAAATTGGTTAAACCGTTTAGGCTAGAGACGGTAATATGGAAACTTACCTACTTATATACATACATACATTCAAAAAACATAACCCTCTTTACGCAGTAGCGTTTCGGTGCATCAGATTCTAAAGATAGGCTAAGGCAATGTGAATGGACAATGACTTTCGTCATTAATATTAATGTACTATCCTTCAAAGTAATTAGTTATTTTATTGAGTCAAATTCCTGGCCTGGGAACTAGATGGCTGATAAAATACATATATACCTATATTTATATAAGTATATTTTTTTGTAAATATAATAGTTATGATACATAGAAACACCCAGACATAGAACAAACACCCATGCTCATCACACAATTGTTTGCCCTGGGTGAGGATCCTATGTATGTGATTGAATCTTTTTTTTATTAGAAAATAGGCTTGCGCTTGACCGTCAACTCACACCTGGTGTTAAGCGACAGTGAATGTATGTTTCCAATATTTATACATCTTCTGATACAAATACCACTTAAACCCAAAAGTTTGCAAAACCCACCATAAACAAAACATTCACAAGCCAATATTACAGCAAATCCGCATCCGGAAACGAACGAATAAAATTAATTCATTAAAACGAGCGCGTTGAACTCTTTTGAAAGGCAATTACGCGCTTGTACATTTAACTGTTTTATTTGAAGATTGCCGGTGAAAGTCTTGTATTTACAGATTCGGGAGATTATTAATAGTCTTTTTATAAATCATTCATGGAGAATTGAATAGAATAACGGGTCCGTGTTCGATAGTTGGGCAAAAATTGAGCTGTTATGGTTGGCGGCACAAGGCGCGAGCGCAGCTAGCATAGCGGGTGGCGGGGTGTGATGTGACCATAAAGTATGATAATGATGATAACAGAGTGAATCATAACTTAGTTGTGAGTTTTATTGCTTGCTCGTCGGCTGAGATTGCGTTTTCTGTATGAAATTAAATAATATTTTTATTTTTAGTAAAAATATTATTTAATTATTGTGGGATTGGGCTGGACACGTCTACCGGATGCCAGAAGATCTATGGGCAAAATCCATTACTAACTGGGTCCCAACAGGCAAACGGCCGTTTGGTCGGCCTAGGAAGAGGTGGAGAGATGAGCTCAACACCTATAACAAGGATTGGCGCTCAATAACAGCCAATAGACAAATTTGGAAGCAGGGAAGAGAGGCCTTTGCTCAACAATGGGACAATATAGGCTGATATACTTAATAATAATATAATTTTTAATAAAAACTACGGGTCACTCACGTCTGTTTTGAGCCGAAATATCCGACTATTGTTTCAACCGCATTCTATTAGTAGTAGTTTATTCTATTAGTTTTTATTTAAAAATGTGTGAAAACCACGTTAATTTCCATAGTAAAATATTTTTATTATTCACTCAGTCATAAGTAATTCCTTCTTTTAATCTTTCGATTTCATCATTAGTCAAGAACTAGTTTTTCATTGATAAATTCACCTAATTATTACCTAAACGCTCTGGTGTTAATTGTTTTACCGTTGTACGAATCTGTTAAATTTGATGCATATACCCACTATTTTAAATGCATAGTTGTCGCGGCAATTTTCGCCAGTACATTACGCGATTTTTCATACAACAACAGAAAAGTGTTTTCTTCCTCTATCTGATTTTTATATAGGTACTTATATGGTTCCAATCACGTTTTTTTCTTACAATGCCATTTACGTTTAAAAATTAATATTTCTAATAGTCAATAGAAAATTACACTGATTTGAAAATTAGATAAAGAAGAACTAGTGAAATCGGATAATGTTTAGGTATGGGATAGAAAACAGTTTTCACCTCTTTGTGAGTGCGCGAAAACGTGAAATACGTTTCGTTTAAGCAAAAATAAAAAATAGCACTTCCATTTTTACATATAGGTAAAGATAATGTAATAGAAAAGGAAGTGTATAAAGATCACACATTGCATTCTATTCTAGTCGCGGAGAAATAAAACTCACTGTATAAAAGGTCGAGTGTAATTCTATTTGTCATTCAGCTAGAGTGCAAATACACCCACGGTTACAACTCCGTGTTCTACCTACGGGTACTTGGGCGTTTCGCACCGCAAGCGGTTCGAACCGCGCTCCGAATCACCCAAGAGCTCTTTTTGAATAGGCCCTTTCGCACCGCGGTGCGAATGGACCAAGAGCATTTTAGAATGGGTCGATTCGGACCGCAGTGAGGAATAAAACAGTTCTCTTTTTGCCTACCACTTTAAATAACTCGGTTTGGTAAGAAGCCGAAAGAATTCGAAAGGTTTTCCTTGTATTTTTTTGTTTATTATGACGTATTACAGAATCTCGGTAGGATTTTCTGCGCTGGAGATATTATGAAATAGAAATATTATAGGCAAAGATGTCTAAATCTATGTGGTCCTTAATTTATTATAGTTTAAAAAACTGAATCAACCGGCTTCAAAACATAAAATTTTGATTCGTGACACTTTTTATTTTCTAGTTAAAAAAAAACTACTTAACCGATTTTGATATAATTTGTATGAGATCAATCTGAAATTATATGTATTCCTTCTAATGAAAAAAATATATATTACCCCAATTCGGTTTATAAAGGACGAAGTTATTGCCAACCATTTAAAAAATACAACTGAATTGAAAACCTCCTCTTTTTTAACCTCGGTTGAAAAACATCAAATAGGAGAAAAACGTATGGGTATAGAAAACAGTCCATAAGTGTATAATCCGGTTGGAAATCAAACACGGGACTTCCCGTACAGAAGGCGGATGCTACTAACTATGCCATTCAAGTCGTTGAAATGGAGGTGTGAATCCACGGGCCATCGTACTGATCGAAATAGATTATATAAAATCAATAATAACTACTCATCTGTCTGTGACTGTTTTAAAAACCAAATTACTGAGCCAATTTTAATGAAATGTGGGACCAATAAATAAATAAATAAATATTTGGGGACATTTCGCACAACACCATCTAGCCCAAACTAAGCAAAGCTTGTACTATGGAACTAGATGGCTGATAGAATACATATATTTTTTTTTTTTGTAAATATATACATATGATACATAGAAACACCCAGACACAGAACAAACATCCATGCTAATCACAGAAATGTTTGCCCTAGGTGGGGATCGAACCCACGACCTACAGCTTAGCGGGTAGACATACTACCAACTGAGCCACAAGGTCAATCAATCAGAAAGTATATCGTTTTAAAAAATATCAAATCGGTTTATAAATGACGCAGTTATTCGGTAATATTATGATGCTATTAAAGACATTGAAGTTCCCGGCAGCTTAGTGGTGAGACCGTCTGACTTGCGATCCGCAGGTCCTGAGTTCGAATCCCACGGCACGCACCTCTGTCTTTTCGAAGTTATGTGCGTATTGTTGATTGCCGCCAACTTCAAACGGTGAAGGAAAACATCGTGAGGAAACCTACATGTCTGACAGTTCTCAATGATCTTGAAGATGTGTGAAGTCTGCCAACCCGCACTTGGCCAGCGTGGCAGACTATGGCCTAACCCTTCTCACAATGAGAAGATGGCCCGTTTCCAGCAGTGGGACAGTTTGAACAAACAGGGCTGATAAAAAAAAAATAAAAAAATTAAAGATATGTACACCTTAGGTATAAGATAGAATATTGAAATGACAATATCTTACGACAATATTCTTACAAATAAACAGATAAAAAAAACTAATCACATTAAATACATACAGTCGAATTGAGAACCTCCTCCTTTTTGAAGTCGGTTAAAATCAGCACAACCATTTTCATATGAATTATTAACATTGTGAAGGGCAACCCATAAAATATATCCAAGGATTCCCTCTAAGCAACAAATGCATGGAACAAGTTAGCTAACATTAATAAAATGTAGGTCACTTGCGGACTTAACGGTTACAGACAGTGTTGCCCTCAATCTACCTCATTCAGGGACTTATCCCGTTTTTGTTTGGCGTGTATTTTATAAATAAGCCAGACACTACATTTCACAAGTAGCATTATGTTAAGTGACAGTGTGACCGAATAAAGCATGCCTAAATGTGTATTCCAAACTCGCTTTGGACGTTGCCGAAACACACTATTTTCGGGTGTAAATATGTTTTTAAGTAAAGTAAGGGTGTGCGTGTGTACACACACGCACACCCTTACTATATGTAAGTTTCTATTTTACCTGTTATAAACAAAACAGTTTGATTTTAATGTCGATAGAGAGATAAGATTATGAGCCTTACGATTACATTTTTTGATATAATTAAATAAATAAATAAAAGAATAATTAAACTTGCTCAGTTAAAAATGAAAGTACTATGTAATAAAGACTTTTGTGCGGTAACCTATCTTTAATCTGAAATAATGTGTTTGAATCTTACTTACCTGAATCGTATGTTGTCTGTGTGTCTGGCTGTGGCATCGTAGCTCGCAAATATTTCCACTCAGTGATTTGATATGTTTAAAATGTGATGCGCGAGAGAGATAGCTGCGCGCTTTTTCTTGACTCGCTTAACAGCATTTAAGATAAAAATAATGCGGCCATGCTTTGATTAAGGACACGGAGCTGTCTGAACGTATTATGTATATACTCCAGTAGGTTCGCCCCATTTACCTTGTTTAATGCCCTTGTAGTTGGGGGGGGGGAGAGTGACAGCGAAGCCCCTTGAAAAATGTAGGTTGCATTGAATAGGAAGCTTTAGATTGTTTTATTCAAAGATAAAATTGCGCGTGACCGCTAACTCGCCTGCAGGCGTGTGACGTGCTAACGTTTACTCTTCGAAATGCAAACAACTGTGGCGTGACATTTCGTTAGCTAATGTCAATCCCTTACATTTACTTTTCTATTCTACTGGCGTTCACGAAATTAGAATGCTACTTGTCTAACCCCCTTGATGTCACAAGCACTGTGGTTTACAATGGAGCTCTATTACTTATTATTCATCAATTAATTCGTAATTTAAAGATATCTAGATTGAGCGTCACCTACGTCAATCCGAACGGAACACTTAGTTTTCACTTTTATTATATGAACTTGTAAATTGTAGGATATGCTACCTATGTGGGTATTCTCCTACAGATACATGTTTGTCTTTAACTTACAAGTAAATATGTATGTTGTGCTTTTTTACTTTGACCGGAGCAGCGCTCAATATCAACTGAGTTGGCAAGCCGATTGTTGTTGTTGTTGCTAGCCTGTAGTGTCCCACTGCTGAGCAAAGGCCTCAGATTATTGATTGGCAAGCCGATTATTGACTTAAAAAAAAAAACAACAACAAACAACATATTCTAATTTCAAATTTCCATCGAATATTGCAAAACAAATAATGTTGTTCAATAAAATCTTCCGTAATGGACAGTGACGGGCCGTCTATAATAAAAAATATCTGACTTAAAACAAATAGAAATAATAAGTGTAAGTCTCATGTAAATCCTAGCCTAGGGAGACAGGGAGCTTATTGTGTGGAAAATAAACGCCTACACTTGCGTATTCTGCCCTGGTACTAAAATTAACTTTTCTCTATAAATAACTCGGGAAATTGTATAGAAATTGGAATGTCAATATTGATAATTTGATGTGGAAAGCTTAAAGCCACGCTCCTCCTAGAGCGATGTCGTAGCAGCTCTCTTTTTAGAAGAAAGCGATAAGGAAAAAAATACCTTAGCGCCGCGCGCTTCATTGCTCTCTTATTTTTCGCTGCAGAAGAAAAGAGAGGCTATACGGACATACGCTATTTAAATTTTGTCATCATCACAGTTTTTCATCACAAACACGACACACCGACCTCGCCGGCGAGGTCGAGGAACCCCCAGGTCTCGTAGAAGACCGGTTAGATTCTCTCCAAATAGTCAACCAGTTCAACCCAATAGGGCCGCAGGGCACACCCCATCGGGGTTGCCGCACGGCAATGCGACTTCCCCCCCCCCCCCCAGGCGACGGCCCAAGCCGAGGTCCGAACCTCCCTCGAGATGCCCTTGAGCTAGTCCCTCGTAACCTTTAGTTTGTAAGCGGCCCAGCGCCTTCTGCGCTCGCCAAAGTCCGGTAAGCTGTAGAGGCCGTTAGAGGCCAACAGCTCTAGTCATTTGACACAAAAAAAAAAAACAGTTTTTCATTACTACGCGGGGAAACTACGGAGCCCAGCCAGTAGTAAAAAGTAGTAGCTATATAGTATTGCAGAAACAGACATTCCACGAAATCATTACTTATTTCAAGCAATAAACGTCAATTTGTGTTATAATTTTATTATAGTTTAAAAACTGAAAGACAGACTTCAAAATACGCAATTCGTTTACATGGGATATTTTTTTAATTCAATTATTTTGTTATAAAACCAAAGTACTAAACCAATAACAACTAAGAAAAAAAAAGAAAATTTTGATAAAATTTATTTAAGATCACCTCTGTATTTATTACCTGCCAAACAAAAAAATTTATCAAAAACAAATCATAATTGGCAGAGTAAACGCTGACAAAAATATACAAAAAAAATGCAATTGAATTGAGAACCTCCTTCGTTTTGGATGTCGGTTGAAAATTCAAAGAATGGTATACGACACCCGACTAATCTCCGATTAAAACGTACTTATCCTGCATTGTTTAGTTCACGGTCAATTGGACACCCTACAACTACCTAAATTGAACTAGTGGATTGATTGTGTAGCTATTTTCTTTCCCATTTTCTTTTTGCATGTACCAGCTATTGTTACTACGCATTTGATTTTTTCCTCGTCGCATGATTTGCTACGGCTGTAGTTCCATGAATGTGGGTAGTAAAAGAAGAGTGTCGCATGCTAGATGAAGTTTTCTACAATCGTAATTTATTAATTGTTTTACGGTTGAAGAATGATAATTGTACTTTTATTAGTGGACGTAGATAATCGAGATAAATGTCATAAGACAGTTTTTTGAATATAAAAATTTGTGATAGGTCATGGTAGTATTTCCTAGGTTTCATTATTTTGGTATTCGCTAGTTCTATGAAGAGCCCACGTATATTTTTGAAAGTTTTAATTAGCTTAATCTCCATAATTTAATACGTTATTTAAAAAAAAACTATAATTCATACTCAACCGTTTCCCATCATACTTAAGAGTCTATCTGTAGTTCGAAATCGTCCGTCTCTTAAGGTAGAGATTAAAGCCCGCAGCTATCCCTTTCGCGCATCACAACATTTTTAAACATAAAAGATCTAATAATTAATTATATTCCATGTAATATTTGAATAGTGTTTATAGAATTCTGCATAACGAGTTTCATAGTGTATGGTGTATGTATAAGAATGTCATAGCTACTTTTTTTAACCCTCGCAAAAACCGACGGGGTGTTATAAGTTTGACGTGTATGTGTGTGGGTCTGTCTATGGCATCGTAGCTCCCGAACGGATGAACCGATTTTAAACTATTTACGTTATTGCTTCCATAAATTCAGAAATTGTTTACTTATCCTGATAAATTTTTGTCATCGTCTAAAATTTGATGAACTGGTATTTTCTAAGGTTTTCATGATTGTTAGGTGCTCATTAAAATTAAACTACTTACTAAACGTCAGGTCATAAAATTATGTAAAATATACACGACAAATCAGTTATTTAATTTCAATTGATGAACTGATTCCAAAAATACTGTTTTACACTATAATAAAAAAGTACACAGTAGTTATCACTACTAGTTTTTTTATAGTAGTAATTTTAATGATAATGTGTCACGATAATATAAAATGTTACAGCAAATATTTTACAGCTGTGTTTTTTATAGTAAATCCTGTTTTATTTTGTTAACCCGGCATGCTTTACATACTCTAATAAGGTTAACATAAAATTAACTAAAAATATTTAAAAAATCCTAATTAGTGCATACAATAGGTTTGTCGTTCAGGGTTGTCGCTGTCGAGCCGCCTAGCTCTTTATTTTTTTCCTCTGGCTCCAGCAGGTTGGCATAGAGCTTCTGACATTCTTTGACGCTATACCTACATCTCCAAATACTTGAGTATCCTTGGCATGAATTCTCGACCTGAGCATTTTGTGCCAATTCTCAAGGCATTCAGTATGATTGTATGATAAAAGTTTGCAATAACATGACGTTTATCTATATCTAAATCTAAGAATTCATTTTCAGGTGTTGCATTCCATTATGAATGATGATTAATGAGGTTATATATTTGATAATACTCAGCTGCTTACTTATAGTAATAAACAGTATATATATTTTCAAATTACAACATCTTAGTTGAAGTCACATCAGCCTAGCTAAAGTTATAGCTGTGTATCTGAAGTTACAGCAGCTTAGGTGAAGTTACAGCTGGCTATCTGAGATTACAGCAATTTAGATAAAGTTACAGCAACCTAGCAAAAATATGTAATTAATAATTAAGTAGCTGAACATTTATTTATTTCTTTTAGAAATAAGTTTTCACGAAAATTTTAAAGTAATCTTCCCTTCACAAGTTTTGGTAGCTGAGCTACATTGGTAATGCAATGGTTACAGCGAGCCAGTGTGGCGAGCTGCGCGGCGAGTACATAATCAGAACATGAGCGATCAGGTACCGGTTCTTACGGACGCGTGACATAATTCTGCTGTGCTCCGATAAACTGTGACATAGTACCGATTATATACCGGATGTTCTGTCATAAAACAAAAAGTAAAACACTCAACTATTCATTATTATTGAAATGAAATGATTACAAAACTTGGGCTTACCTTTGCAAATATGCTTCGAGCCAAAAGCTAATGTCGATTTTAAGTTACATTAGTTTTTCTGATTTTAGCTAAGTATACTTTCGCAATAAAATGCTTTGAAACCCATTGAAATGCTTAGAGTTCAAGGAGTTATTTTTAGTGTTATATATGTGGTTATTAAAAAGCTAGCATTTTAAAAACTCTTGGGGAGACCTTTGCGAAGACGCAAGACAATCTCACTACCGGTGACACATAATTAAATTTAAATTATTTTCTCTAAATGGTTTATAAGATTGTTAAATAAAGGCTATTATTATCAGTATTATTTTAAAAACATTCTGTATATTATTAAGCTATTGCATAGCTTCTATCGCGGACCTTGAGCGTGGAGACCGAATCCAGAAATTCCGTAACGAAAATAACCTAACACACCGCGCGTAAAGCTATTATGCAATAGCTTTACCGCGGCAGTCTCCGAGTGCCACACGTCTTTTTTTTATTTTTATTTACTTAAGGAACGCAAAAAGCATTCCTCGATCAGCGGTAAAAATGTATGGTACAGATGTTTTTTTTAAACAATTTTCATATATTTTAGGATAAACATTTTGTTCAACTCTATAAAAATATTCTTAAATTATTGGTAAGATATAACGAATACATACAAAAAAAAAAAACAAAAAAACATTATCTTTATCGTAAGCCTGTAAAACATGACACAACTTACCGTTTTTGGTCGGAACATCTTTCCGGAACTTGAGAAATAAGCGTAGGCAGTTAAAACCATAATCTTTGTGAACGTGTAGGAATCAATAACCGTACGAAGAGTATGTAAATATAGTGACTCATCGAATAATTGGTTATTAAACGAACTTAACCTTAGCGAAGTTCTATCATAATTATTATGCATTGTTCATCTGAATAGGCTAACTTCCCTCGGAATCCCTTCATGGTAATGTAAGAGTCAAATCGCAAGTGAATAGTTTTCTTCTAGGCAAACGCGCTCCAACGTATACTATAACAGGCGAGTTGATGGTCAAGCACAAGCCTATTTATGAATAAAAAACCGGACAAGTGCGAGTCAGACTCGCCCACCGACGGTTCCGTACAAAATAGTAGATAAAAGGGGTTTTTTTTTTTTATATATTTGCCTTCTTATACCGAAAAATATACATCGTAAAAATATTTAAAAACCTGTTTTAACTTATGCTAATCAAGCTCTTTCATATGAGCCACAACCACATGATATGGTTAAAGAAGTTTAAAATTTGGACCCCATTCCTTGCGTAAAGACACTTTTTTTATATGTGTACTCTAACACAATGCTTCTTGCCAAATTTTATAGTTCTAGCTCAACGGGAAGTACCCCATAGGTTTTGATTCGTGTGAGTGTCGAAATGTGCGTTTTTTACGACATATTCGGCTGTAACTTTTTTTTACGAAAACTGAGAAGTTTGATTTTTCTTTCTGCAGCAAGATACTATGGATCTGCGTATATGGTTTTAATTTCAACACGATACCTTCACGCGTTCCCGAAATAAAGGTCTTGACACCCGGACGGACGGACGGACGGACAGACGGACAGACAGACGGACAACAAAGTGATCCTATAAGGGTTCCATTTTTTTCTTTTGAGGTACGGAACCCTAAAAAGGAAGGTTAACCCTTACTTACCTTTAAGTTCAATATTAATATTCCACGACCTTTCACATACTTTAATAGTAAATTGTTTTTAAGCCGATTTCTTCAATAATTTAAAGATTTTTAATATTGTCTTATTATCTTATTACCAATAAAATATGTCGGTAGTATTTATCTTTTAACGAATGTAACAACTCAGTACCAATTTTCAATGCATTATCTAACTGTAACTAATTAAAATCTAGTGTAAACACGTTTGTACAAAATAGTAAAAAAAAAAAATTGTTATATATTAAAAATATTTGTAGGTTAAGTCGATAAACTAACATGTCAAAACTTACGGTCTCTGAATACGCTTAATATAGAAAAAAATATCAATGAAATGTTAAAAATTCGTACGCAAAGACTTAGCTGCGCATCTGTCAGAGGTTTGTTGAATGCGCATTTATCCACAAAAAAAACTATAAAAACTAAACAAAAAAACTATAAAATAAAATAAAAAAGATAAAACTAATTTTACACTTATACAATGATTAATTATATATGTAAAGTTACAAATTTAAACGAAGCTAGCCATTACCAGTTCCACACACAATTAAAAAGGAATCGTCTATCTGATTTATAAGGGTAGAATCGGGTACATGAAAACCTAAGAAACGGCAGAGTTTTTTTTTTAGTGGTGAGCCTCTTTAAAATGAAACACCCTGTATGCATAATGTTAGTGCTGTGCCAGTATTGGTTCGGGTGCGATGTAGGCCACGTCGTAAAGCCGGAATGCACCGGACTTCAACTACTGCCTCAACCTCATCAGGTTAATAACTGACGTAGGCATTTCGCAGTTGATTATGCAAGATACTTAAATGTACTTATTCTAAATAAAAGCGCGTGAAAAATTATTTCACAGCCAAAAACCATTTATTTTAACGTTTGGCTGCTGAGAAGTAATGGATAATGTTGTTTCCAGCAGAAGCAGTTCTAAAAAAAGTTGAAAAATGTAGGAGAATAATACATTTCTAGAAACGCAACTTTTTTGCTAATGTATTGAATGAAGAAAAGAAACCGGTGCAAGATGATTCATTCAAACTCCAAATATCGCGTCGCAAATCGTAGTCGAATCGAATGTTAAGTAATAATAAAAACAAAATATAAAAAGAAAACACCTAGTTTACTCAGCCATTCTGTACTTACTTCGTAAAAATAGATAAATATACGGTCTTCCCAAAGAGAAGACTCATAAGGATTTGTCTTAATGTCTGATTTATAAAAGAACACCGGAAGGGATCGGCATTTGCCATTGGATTCCTTTGACGATCACACTTTACGGCGGAACGAAACGAAATAGCTAATATGCAAAAGTATCGTATTTTCAACCGACAGTTTTTTTTATGTTTGTTACCTGTTTACTTTCGACTGGGTGAACCGATTTTGATGATGCTTTTTTTATGTGACAGCTGGTGCTTCCCGTGTGGTTCTATTTAAATTTGGACCAGTTCTGACAATGGCATCCATGAGAAGTCGGTTGCATTAGTTTTTTAAACTATAACATGTGTTACGGTTTCAGAATATTTATTTTCTCATAAGAATTACAAATTCATTTACTGAGATAATACACTTGGAATGTCTTAAAGTATTTAAATTTTAAACATTTTTGATACTTCCTTCTATAACGATTTTTTCGTAAATTCATTCTGTCATTCTATATCTTCAGAATGTGTATACGCGAGTGAGACAGACGATTTAAGCCCGAGCTAACGTAAAGCTAAACAGTCAGGCGATCGTCATTCGTTTGTCTCATTACCCAGTTGTATAAAGAAATAACTAGATGGAGAGATGACCTCATACAAGTAGCGGGATGACGCTGGATGCAAGCCGCTTCCAATCGGTCTTTTTGGAAATCCATGGGGGAGGCCTATGTCCAGCAGTGGACTTCTTATGGTTGAGATGATGATAAAGAAATAAAGCGTCGCGCTAAAGACTACACGCAACTCGGCGCATTCGGCGCGTATAAGTACACGATGGGTCTAGGATGCATACAACTTCAAGGTCTATTTTTACTACCCAATATTTCGGGCGCTGTCTGTCGACTACCTGTCGGGGATTTAAGGAGATTGGGAATACCTTAATTTCCTGCTTACACCACTCTGTTCCTGGCTATCGACCACGAGAAATCAGATAGTAAAATAGGCCTTTTAATGATTAAAAAGTCCAATGACTGATGCGCGACGCTGATTTTTTTTTTTCTTTGATACGATATTTCTAGAATTGTACAGATAATGGAGTTTTCGTTCCAAGCGTTCTGTTTACGTTGCAAACAATGCCGGCGTGTCGACAAAACGAGAGGAAACGCGGTAATCGCGCCTATCCGGTGTTTTCCAATCGGAAAGACAAGGTGACTTGTAACAAACGGTTTAAGAATGGACTCAACGCGCGCAGCTATCTCTCTCGCGCATCACAACATTTTTATACAATATAAAATAATTGGTTAAGGATATTAGAAAGACACAAATGAATTTGTTTATAGGTAAAAATATTTTAAAAAAGAATGGCTGAACTAACTGTAAATTTTAACTGTCTTAATACATACTTTCAAATATATACATAGGTCTCACAACATCCCTTTTCATCTCTATAATGAAAATAAGAAAAACACCTTAAAATTGTAAATAAATTGAAGCAACAACAAATAACTGTCACGTTTTTTGACTGAAACCGAAATTCATCAATTTTTCTGTAGGTACATTTGCGTTGTTATTGACTGATTGATAAGTACTATGTTTGTCGATTACAAAAAGCACAAACCACTTAAACTCACAAAACTGCTACTCTACTAAAAGCAATCAACAATCGATATTATCAGCTGACTTTAACTATTTAAACACATCTTCCAATCTCTGCACCAAACGTCACACAAACCCGCAATCGTCTCTTTCACCTCTACAGTAGTGTAAATAAGTAAAAGTCCCGCGGAACCGTGGGATAGGTAAGTCTGTGACTGTTTCCGCCACGCTTTTTGGCCAGAACCGGTACTCGCCGTTACCGCTGAAATTAAATAAATGGATTATTCGGGCTCTTCACGGTTTGATGTGCTTATATAATGTATAGTCAGGTTTTCGAAAGGTGATCTGAAAATTGCGAGAGGCTATACTACATTACATGTGTGTTAGCAATCGAAAACGGTCGGTAATTTCCGGAGATATTGAATTTTACGGAGGTGATTTCCTGTGTCAAGATTTTTAATGGTTTCAGTTTTATTAAATGTATTGAAATCGAGTACTTTTATTAAACAACATGTGAACTACATATCAAAAAAAATTAATACTTCTGTAGTAGTTGGCTTAAAAATTGATCTGTAAAAATTTCTCACCTACCCCCAATAAATAAAAAAGAGCTGAAGGCGAGACTTCAGCTCTTTTTTCTCATGGTAAAATAATTAGAAGTCTAGATACATGACATAATTTTCCTTAAAATAACAGAAAACCATTTTCTATATCTAAACAATGTTCAATGTTGTTGCTTCTTTTATATAATGCAAAGCATGCGAAGCATCAACTAGAATTGTTTTTTTTTTTTTTTTTTATCATGTACCGAAGTTAGCCGGTTATCGGGCTAGCCGAAGCGTGTTCTCCACTCGAGAACATTTCGGATCCATCAGCTATCAGTTCTGCGTGTGTAAATAAGCATAATGATTATGTCTGTCTGTAGTAAGGCTGAAATCATGCCGCTTGTTATTATTGAAGGTTGTACGTTTATTATCGCGATAATTCACACTCGTTTAAACATAAATAATCAATTAGCACAAGGATTGCTTACAGTATCGGATTTAGCGACATTCTTGTAGTGTATATCAAAGTCATCATTTTGATGCATTTATTGTATTCGCTTATCGGGTTTTAATCACGAAAGAGATTGATTTATTTGTAAAAAAATGTGATACAAAAGTAAGTTTAGTTGCGCGAATAAACTTACAAAAAGTGATTTTATCCGTAAAGACTAAGAAGTGAGTTTTACCAGGACGCGACGTAAATAAACTATAATAAATAATAATTCTGAGGCATTTCCCCTATATGCTCGTCAGGATTTTCATAGTAAAGATTGGGATACTTTTCACTTGTGGAAAAATAGGTTTAGTCGCAGGGCGTAAGTGTAAAACAAACTTTAAAAAAGTTATTTTATGTACTAAAAGTAAAATTAAAAATACAAAAAGTGAGTGAAACTACGACTAGAAGTACAAAACCTATTGTGTTCGTCGATCGGCGAAAAGATGACTAATGACTGATTTCATTATTAGCTCGTAAACCAAATTCTGCCCTGGGGCAGTAGCCCCGTCTGCCCCTACCCTAAATCCGGCCCTGATTGTATGTATGTATCAACAAAATAACAAGAGAAAGGCATCACGCATTAGCCAGTGCTTTCATCAAGTTAAGCGCTGAACGTTAGAATTATAGGTTCTTTACCTTCTAGCCATTAAGTGCCTCTGGCACAAATAAACAAGACTCTGTAACGGTACATTGGCCAAAAAATATCGTCTATTCGCCAATAGCCCAGTATGTGGGGTTCATCGACATCTCACCACTAAATAAAATAGCATTTTGTTAGCCACGTTTTGATCTTATTGTTGTTTGAAGTTATTACCGCACAGGCAAGCCAATTTAAACTGTAATGATGGGGAATAACGACTATTTTAGCAGCTGGTGTTCGTTGTTTGGCCCGGATTCGCTTGATTTCTTTTAGGAAAAGCGAGTCATCGCATCTAGTAGACAAAAGTTACGCCAGTCAGTTTGCCAATGACTTAAGATGTCTAAGCTGACTTTTTGCGGTTCACTTACATTGAAGATTCAAAAGGTGTAACAGTAAAATTTACACAATGTAGACTCGGGCATATTTTGACTTTTTCAGTATTGTCTATGAGATAATTAATTTTGCATAGAAATAGAATGAGGTCAAGCCTACATTTCCAATGTTTTATACCACACGAAAACGTTCACAATTGTGTAATACAATTCTAGAAATTTATTTATATCCTTGATATTTTATACCTAGTCTCTTTCACTACAAAATCGGATGGCACTTGAAAATTGAACGGTTAAAGCTTGATGGTAAGCGACAGTGTGGTCGAGGACGGAACATCGATCAATACTAGAAGAAATTTGTTCACCCTAGTGCGTAAATTTCCAAGATTTCAGTTCTCTGGAGACAGGGAAGATGACAACGATTTCCACTCTTGTGGAGCACTCGTCAAGGACTATTGTAATTTTAACGAAATAAATGTAAAAGTAGTTTAAAAAATGATGAGAAATGTCTATAGACATTTTGTTTCAACATAAAACAACCTAATAAAAATGATTACATAGAAAAATACTGACAATCGTCAATAAATCACGCAATTCATCACACACTAAACTATACTCTTAAATATTTTGAATATTTTTTTTACGCAAGTTAGATCTACGATTGACCACCAACTCGCCTGATGTTAAGCAACGATGTGACCGAGGATGGAGCTCGCCGATCTAGAAGATATCTATTCAGCCATGAAAATCCCATCATCATCAAAACTGAGATACGAAGCGGCGTTTCCTTCGAGAAAATCATGTAAAATATTGAACCGGCCACACCTCGCCGGCTCATTAACATAACTTGATCCTATACAGGATCGTGCCTTTGACATTTCTATCATTTTGAGACGGACAATTAAAGTTTATTGTTTAAAATGTCACTATAATAAATAGATATGAGTAATAGATACTGTTTTTTAATGTGTGCCAGTTAAAGAAACATTAGGCGCCTATTTTTATTGTTTCTCTTATGTATAGCTTCTAATGTTATAATAGTATTTTAGATTGGCGTGCTTGAATCGCTTGTAATGCGAGTTGGTGGCAAACGTAGTTTTTTTTAATGAATTAATAGCTGAACAAATCATGATGTAATTTTTTTTTTATTTGAAAAATTCGAGCACCACAGACTCCAGGGTCCATGCCTTTTATAAACTAATACATATTTTTTTATCCAACTTTACATTTTTTAAACTAAAGTACAAGAGGAAGACGTTAATACTTAACTAATAACTGTTAATACTTAAGTAACATGCACATGCATGCGTTTGTACGCCGAGCAGTCCAGCTCCCGCAAGCAGCACCCGTTCACGAGTTGACGCATGTGCCAGCCATCGCTCTCCTCAACCATGTTTGAGAGAAGAGGGCGACCCGCCACACGACGCCGCCGCAAGAAGAAGCCTTTAAGCGAGCGTGAGTGCTCTGGGTACACACGCTTTCCTACTACTCTGGCTGATGTTGGTAATGATGTAATTTGACATACTGTCTATTAACACCTCTCCAAGTTCGCAAAGTATCCTATAGGTACTGTTATATACACAATTCTGAACACGAATTCATGAATTTGCCTATAAGACAGTAATTGGTTAAGCAGCAAATACAATTTCGAAATTGATTTTATTTTTCTTACTGACAATTCATTTTAATTTTTGATTTCATTTATTATTTATTTAACTTGTTATTTTGTGATATTGAATTTGTATTTTTTATTGAGTTTCGTGTATCTATTTTTTATGAATTTCTGATTTCTTATTATTTTTGTGATGTATCCATAAATACATATGAATATAAATATTACCCTATGAAAAAAAAAGTTTATTGTATCTACATCGCCATTGCTCATAGCTATATATATTGCAAATAATATCTATAAAAAATTTCAAATCAAATTTTCGTAGTTTGCCTAATACAACAATTAATTAAAGTTAATCATTAATCACTATTATCACAAAACACTGTATCAGCTTATGTGCAGGTACTAGAACACTATTAGATTAGACGAAGTAATTAGTAATAGTAGTAAAATTTATCAGAGAGTTAAAAATAATAATTTGTTTACAAAATATGTATTATTTATAAGAATCCTTGATAAGTGTGCAGTTTCAATTTAATTTCTTGTTTTGAAGTGGATGAAAAGATTCCGTTACATAAAAAATAAGAGTGAAATTAGTAAAACCGTGACGTTATTTTACGATATGTACTTATGTATTTCCTTGTGTTCTTATGTAACTTTATGTAATTATTGTGTGAATCAATATCGTAATAAATATGTTATTCGTCTACTATGTTAAGCTTCTCTGACGTCGTTCTTAATAATCTTTATTGTAGTATTAGGAAGGGAAATTAATTAAATCGATATCGGACAGTTTTACAAGTAGATTTCATTTTTATTATTTTCACGCATACGGAAAATACACGGCGCCGGAGATAAAATACTTAAAATATTATATATAAATTAAAATAATATGGAAACTTTTAACATGCATTAAAGGAATGACCAGATAATAATTATTTGGCCGTAGATGAATCACGAAGACCTTGAAGGGTAACAAACAACCCAGGCACGCGTGCTACATCTTCGACCTCGTCATTTTCCACTCAGTGAGATTGTGTCCGAAAGTATGTCTTTTATGTATTATACGTAATTAGGCGTGGCAAGCGTCAAGTAAGGTAATCGCCCGACTTGACTTCAGTGGCAACATGTCGGGCAACTCTGCTAGACACTACCCGTCTTATAAACGCTAGAGCGCATTTTAGTTAAACAGTGTTTTGTTCAGTTTTCGCGCGTGACTGTCCCCGTGTGATAGAAAGTGACAAGTCTAGGGACTTGTTTCAGTGTTTAAGATTTTAACATGCGTTTATAAGTAAGAAATTGTGAACAGTGACAATGACATCCTATGCGTTTAGAGAGTGCAGCACCAAGATGTAAATTGCCTTAAGGATGTGTCTCATCCTCGAAAGTGCTGAGAACTGAGATTTGCCATGCTTTTACTTCATATTGATTAAGTACAACCTCTCTATAGATAAAATATCATTGGGTCTTATTCGTTATAAAAAAAAAGTACTCATGCACTCGATTTGAAGATACAAAATAGACCTCAAGTTGTTGGCCCTCCTTCGTGAAACGTAACAAACTATCATCTTCTTCTTCTTTTTTGTTCATTAAAGCATTTGCCAGTGTCAAGTATTAAGATTTTTTCAAGTTTCTTTAATAAAACAAGTTGTAAATGTCCTAGTCACAATCTAAGTCACGATTCACGTATACAGTCAAGTCAATTTAAGTCGAGTCCTGCTTCAGTAAAGTGGTGGCGACTTTACTAGAAACTTCTATAGAGTTTTGCCGACAACGTAAAATCACACGTTTTACTGCTTTATTTTACTTGCCCACACTCACGCACTTTATCGAACACTTAATGAATAAAACACCACCATTTTTATAGCATTAATGTTCAAAATAACACAAGTTTAGGAAAATAAAACAAAGCAACAACACGTTACTAAGATGTTCCCGCCAAAACTCAAGTTGTTGGCCCTCCTTTCTGAAACGGGTAACAAACTATCGTCAGTCATGTCGTGCAAGTCTACCGTGTTGCCACCTAATCAATATTTAACAACATATTTATCTGCACTGACAACTCACGTTTAATGTGTATTGCACGTGAGCGAGCCATCAACTAAGTTTTACTTTACCGTTTATTTTTATTTGTGCTTTACTTTGAAACAGTTTTGTGTACCCCTGTCATTAATTTAACTCATATAATGGTGGATATTCCAAAAACTCGAATGAAACGCTTTGGTTCCGCGTTTATTGTTTGATTCTTTGAACTGCGGGATTACTTGCTTGAGTGGAAGAGAGTTGTTTCGAGATTCTAATCTATGCTTTTAAATCGCGAATAATTTGGTTTCTTCGAGGCAAGTGCGCTCCATTGCAGACAGCAACGTCGCCATGTTAAATCATAAAACATTGATAAAATCCGAACCCAAAAATATTATCTAGTTTTCGTCCACCTTCACTATTTTATGTCAACTAAATACCAACGGTACCGTAGTCTAAAGATCTGCATTATCACTAAAAGCGAGCTCTTCCAGGCAACCTTAATAGTGGGAAATCCCGAAGACCCGACTCCTTCAAGACCATGAACTTGAATTCCAAAGTAGGACTAAAAAGTAGGAAAGTACAAAGTAGGAAAGTAGTGACATAGAGACTCTATGGATAATGGACTTGTAAACTTTATGATAGAGTCCACTATCCGTGGACTCTATGGATAGTGGACTCTATGATAGAGTCCACTATCCAGTCGAGTGTAGTTTTTGCCCGTGTTTGAGGTTACCACCTGTCTCGTGCAACATTCCACAGTACCGTTACGTGTGCCGTCGCCCGCGCCGGCTCACATGCTTTTATTTATTTTGTGCTCTATGAGTCCCCAATGCCGACTGTCTTTTGTGAACACACCTTTTGTTTGCAACTTTTGCAAAACGTACCACATGCCGTAGTCACTAAAATGTATTGTTAAAAAGCTGTGAATGTATAAATAATAATAATTATAGTTTAAAAAACAACCGACTTAAAATACGCAATTAGACTAGCCTTGTGGCTCAGTTGGTAGTATGTCTGCCTCCTGAGCTGTAGGTTGTGGGTTCGATCCCCACCCAGGGCAAACATTTGTGTGATGAGCATGGATGTTTGTTCTGTGTCTGTGTGTTTATATGTATCATATGTATGTATATATATATATGTATTCTATCAGCCATGTAGTTCCATAGTACAAGCTTTGCTTAGTTTGGGCTAGATGGTGTTGTGTAAAATGTCCACAAATATTTCGTTTACTTGGATGTCATATTTTTTCCACTTATTTTGTTTTAAAAACTTAAATATTAAATACATTTTAATAAAGTTTATATAGGACCATCTTTAGAGTATGGCCTATCAAATAAAAAATAAACATCAAAATCAAATTATAATTGGCGAAGTAATAACAAGCACACAAAAAAATACATGGTCGAATTGAGAACCTCCTCATTTTGGAAGGCGGTTAATAAGATACCTGTTTCGGTGTATTTACATAATACAGTTCACTAGTCCTGTCTCGTATCCCAGATACCACCCAACTTTGACCTCTTTGCTTTTATTGTAATGAAAACCTCAAATATTTACGTATCAATGAAAAATCACTTGTCAGAATAATCCCATTAAAGAAATATAAAATTGAAAATTCTTAGGAATCAAAGAACTCTTACGTGTTTATTTGACGTTGTTTATTATGTTTTACAATAATCTGCAGTAAGTGAAGAAGCAAATATTGAAACGAGAGACGGGCTTCCCGCGCATGCTCAGTGACTAATCCCCAGCCTGCTGATAAGATTGGCACAATGTACCTGCATATTTAAGTGCCTTTTCCCTATACTAATGGCGGCGTTAGAAATTCCAGGTATTTAAATCTGGACACAGAGGTTGATGTCATTAAGTCGAGATGACAGAATTAAAGTGGCTAAAAATATCGCTCATACAATTTGAGGATAGCAACACATTTAATTAACAGTTATGTCATATAAATACGTTGTATTAAATTCTCTTTGGCTAAATACTTTTGCTTATGATACTGATGTCATCTATACAAGTACGTATTTAGATAAATAAATTATTGGGATTGAAATCTGAACATTGTTTATAATGTAATATTACAAACGCAAGTAACTCTGTCTATTTACACTAACTATATTAATTTGTTACCTTTTACGGTTAGACGAATCATTTTGATATTGTGTGAATAGGTAAGGTACCTACTATAAATCGAAAATGGACATGGCATAATTTATTCAACCTGTAGCACATGGCTCTTTTTAATAGTCACCTATTGTCACCCAGTTCTAGTGATCCACTTACAATGTAGTCATCTTTATTTGTTTAATTCATTCCCCCATGCCCATTTTTCTATCGGACCGCAAGAAAAAGCGACATCGTTATATGGTTGATATTCCGAAAACACGTACGAAACGCTTTGGCTCCACTTTCATTGTACGTACTGCCAAACTGTGGAATGCGCTTCCTGAATGGGTCTTTTCGACTGGATATAATCTAGGTGTCTTCAAATCGAATGAATAGGTTTCTTCTAGGCAAGCGCGCTCCATCGTAGACCGTAACTGTCGCTTAACACCAGGTGAGTTGACGGTCAAGCGCAAGCCTATTTTTGAATATTTTTTTATTTATTTACGTTACTATTTAAGTTTCGTCGATAATCACTTTTCAGATTATACACTCGCACAAGACTAAAACAACTAACTCTATGTGAGAAAATGTCTACAAATAAATAAGTACAAGTTTTGATAACATAAAACCCACGACAAAAAAAAACGATTTTGTTGTAACATATCTAAGAACATTCTGAAATAAAATCCTCTTTCAAACAAGAAACTAGACCAAAGTCGGTCCGTCCGTTTAAGAGCTACGATGCCACAGACAGACTCACACATACACATGTCAAACTTATAACACCCTCTTAATGACCATTTATATCATACATGGACTAAATGAATAATTAACATAATTCACTAATCAATATAATATTAAACTTTGTTCACTTATTATTTGTTATATTCGCATTTGCTTTTATTTTAATTTATTATCTGACATTTGCATGCCTCATTGAGGAAAAACATAATTGGACATTTGTAACATATTAATTGTAAGACCTTATATTATACATATGTTATAAATGAAATCTGAACCTTTTTGGGTCGGGGGTTAAAAAAAATAATTCATACGCCTATGCCTCACATAGACTGCTAATGTACCTACGAGTACATCATTTCTGCGACTTTTGCAAATTCTCGGGAAAAGTTATTCCATAGATTTTTTTTATCGACCTTTTATAAACAGTCGAAAATATATTTTTAAATATCACTTTATTAATGTAATATAGTTAAATATTTATATTATTCGAAAAACTCACTATATTGTTCGGTCAAAGAGCGAGCCTGCGAATGTTTTCGGGACTGTCAGAGTCCCATCTTCAGAGCACACATGCGTCTCTGGAGTCGTCAATATTCCAGCCGTAGTGCTTCATTAAATGGACAATATGCTAAAACAAATGTATGTACAGATTTCTTAAATCAGAACCTTTCCTTTTGGCTTTATCGCAGTCGGGTAAAAAGTACAGTATCACGAAAATAAATAAATATTGGTGGACATTTCACACAGCACCGTCTAGCTCAAACTAAGCAAATTGTACTATGGAACTAGATGGCTGATACATAAATACTTTTTTTTTGTAAATACATACTTATGATACATAAGAACACCGGGACACAGAACTAACATCCATGCTCATCACCCAAATGTTTGCCCTGGGTGGGGATCGAACCCACGACCTACAGCTCAGGAGGTAGTCGTACGCCTGTCTAGTAATCTATATATATAATGCATTCTTGCTCGTGTTTGTTTTATTAGCACATAAAATATTTACGGGAACAATCACCCAGAGCAATTACAAGTCATGCTGCTATTCTAATATCGTGTCCGAAAGTAGATATGACACTATCCGTGACACATACAGCTGAACGAAGACGCTCATTCGTATCAATGCACTAAATGGTTTGAATGAACTCATATTGTTTATGATTATATGATCTATGAATTGTCTATATTGAAGACGATTTTACCCGCTATCTTAGAAAGAGGTAACGTTTGGGCGTAGGCGTAGGGTATATATTTGTATTTTGTCTCTAGCCGCTAGCCTGATTTAGAAATGCGAAACCTCTAGTATCGTTTTTATGTATCGATTCAGAGTCTCATACCGACTGTTTTTTACTCGCCTACGCAACAGAATAATTTGGCTTCCCTGTATTCCCAATTTTTGACAAATAGGATGTCTATCGATGCGTTTCTGTGATGCGTCTTCACTCTACACGAGTACGTAAGCAGATCCAATGTGGCAAATGCTTATACCTACCTCAAAAGATCTAGATATTAACGTCAATCAATCAATAACACTTTATTGACACCACATAAAGTAATAGGAAAATAAACACACAAGAAAGTGGCACAAAAGACGGTATTATCGCTAAAAGCTATCTCTTCCAGACAGCCTTGGGATGTTATGGAAAAAGTAAATGTTTAGGTGGTCCTAATTCAGGAGTAAATACTCGTACTAATGTCGTGGTTTTAAAAAAGGTTTAATGAACACTATATCTAATAAATGAAATTTAGTTTATAATGACAATAATTATTACTTAAATCATTTTGCAGGAAAATACAGTGCAGCATAATACATCTTATTAGGATTTTAGCTTGTTTTTACTTTTATAATATTGACTTACGTAAAAAATTCACATTTCGTCATAGTTGTATCTTGTATTTAATTTAGCCACTATTTTAAACAATTGAAGTCTTATTGTACACTAGCGAAAACCAAATCAAATTCAATGAAATTCGATTACTAACGTCAAATAATGATATCAAATAAATTCACGCCTTGTTACGGAAACGCACCGCAGAGCTATCGAGTCATCCACACCCCCAGACCCCTCAAGGGAACGATAAAATTCAACAAAAGAGGTCTTATAAAGTTGGTTTATTTAGCCAGAAGGTGCATTATCGAATTACGCGGTTCAGCAAAAAGTAAAGTGCTGTAAGTGAAATACAGCTGTGTCGTAATAGCGGGTTCGTCGACACTTCGCAAAATAAACGGTTTTGTCACCTCGCTTGCATCATCCATCGGCTGGCGATATTAAATACAATCTGATTCATGGCTGATTAGATCATATCATAGAGGGTACAAGTGGCAGGAACGGTGGATGCAAGCCGCTTCCAACCTTTTTGGAAACCCACGGGGGAGGCCATGTCCAGCAGTTGACTTCTTGTGGCTGATATTATGATGATAATAGAGAGAGGAATCCCGTGCGTCGGAGTGATTTTCCACTCGCATTTTGCACGCATAGTTGATACTTACTGAATTGAGAGTGCATTATTCTAAACAGCCTTTTCCGGGATTTTGGGCAATGGAATTAAATTCTTTGACACCTTCTATGTTCACTCTCGGACCTCAAATAATAGTTGGTGTACCTACTTAGGTAGACGCCCAGTTTTGATTATTTCGTGTTATTTCTCCCTTTTCAGTTAATTAGATTGTTTTGGAGTCGGTTTAATTTTTTTAAATTACTTTTATTCTTAGTCTCCCTCTTTTTTTATACATTATAGATCTACGATTGACCACCAACTCGCCTTATGTTAAGCGACGATAAGGCCGAGGATGGAGCTCGTCTCCGTCTTCCATAAACCTTTTGAATTGAAGAGAAAGTAAATGTCATGTCGTACAGGGAGATCAAACACCGGTAAAGCATGGAAATTGCTCCTCCGACAAGAACTATACTCTTAAATAATGTATTAAGTAATACTATACAAGTATACAAATACTGTAATTGATAAGCATTGCGATTACCGCACAGTGACAGCAACCAAAGATAACGTAAGCAAACAAAATAATGCTGCGGACTTATCAATGTTTTAGAAAAACATATATTAATAAAAAAAAACATTTATTCAACCTAATCTCGTAAAGGTCAAGCTGACACATTTTTTGCGACATCTCAGAGGAAATCTTGTCCAAGCGACATTGTGTTAAAATGTATGAGCCTTTAGTAAAAACTTTTTGGTGCGTGTCAAAAAGACGTGTAATTAAAAAAGTCCATCGTTGCCAGATGTCACTGCCCGCATCCTGTGGCATGCACTGATGGTAATCTACTGGATTAGATTACCTCGTTAGAGGAATGCCGGCTAACTCAATACTTTTTATTTGGTTTTACCAATTTAGGATTTAACAAACTTCTTCCCTATCCCGCAAACCAAAAATCATCGACGACAAAATAATAATTGTAGAAGCTGTAGGTATATAGTTCCCTTCATATATAAAAAAGAACTCTGGTTAGTTCGCGGTTACCGAATAAACCAGAGATCTTCTTACGTAACGGGAACTATACCAACTTTTATCAAGATCGGTTTTTTTTTTCTTTTAAATATATTACATATTCGAGTAAATATTATCCTTTAAAGGAAAAAATCCGGCCAAGTGCCAGTCGGATTCGCGCACGAAGGGTTCCGTACCATTATCTATAAAAACGGCAAAAAAATCACGTTTGTTGTACGGAAGGGCCCCTTAAATATTAATTTTATTTTAATTATTTATTTTTAAAGTGAATAATATAATTCAATATTCAGTGAATATTTCAAGCGTCTACCTGTTGCCGTTATCAATATCGAGCAAAAACGATCAAAAAAAATCACGTTTGTTGTATGGAAGCCCCCTTAAATACTTATTTTATTCTGTTTTTTAGTATTTGTTGTTATAGTGGCAACAAAAATACATCATCTATGAAAATTTCAACTGTCTACCTAT
The DNA here is from genome assembly GCA_947563715.1 of Lycia hirtaria. Lineage (NCBI taxonomy): Eukaryota > Metazoa > Arthropoda > Insecta > Lepidoptera > Geometridae > Lycia > Lycia hirtaria. The sequence goes on along the minus strand of OX387381.1, from coordinate 26,770,659 downwards.
CACGGTTCAGGAGATACAGCCTGGTGACAGACGGATGGACGGACGGACGGACAGAGAGCGGAGTCTCAGTAATAGGGTCCCGCTTTTACCCTTTGGGTACGGATCCCTAAAAATGCCCACCTTCAAATGGTCACCGAGGTCCAGAGATACCTATTTATTTATGAACTGTATATTTTGGTAATCACCTTTAAACACCCTGGGAAATGATCCACAAACTCGCTTCACTAACTAAAAAGTGTTAATTTATCAGTTTCGGCACCTTTCAGCTAGGTATGCTTTTCGAAATACCGAAACAGTCATGTTTTAGATGGTTTTAGCGTTAGAAACTATATGGAGTGTTTTTTTCTTTCAATCCTCCGCATGGAGTTTACGAGCATGGCGGAAACATTACCCGTTATCGCTCGATAACACCACAGTAACAGTTTATATGCAAATTGTTTGATATTTTTAATTTCCTTCGAACATTCCAGTGCTAAAACTATTTTTTTTTTTTCAGGTAAGTGCTGGTATGATCTCTTTCTCGTATGGAAAATGTAGAAAGTTTCGCGCGTAAAGGAAGTCTGGAGATTTGTGAAGAAGTGAAGAATAGATGTCTCTCTAGTTCCAAGATTTGGTGAAAATTAAGTTTACTGTAAGTTATAGCTAATTTAAATTATATTTAGCATGAAAACATTAATAGAAATATAATAATAGCATAAGAAAATAATTAACCTTCATTAGGATTATTTATGTTGAAGAAGTCATGGATCAAAGCTAACAGCTAACAGAAGACTGACGGGATTTAAACATGACAAACTATCTCCGTACATCCATTGCAAAGATGAAAATCAAACACATATAATTCTATTATTTTGTACTTAAGTTACCGTTTTTTTTTTATCATCCCTGTTTGTACAAACTATCCCACTGCTGAGAACGGGCCATCTTCTCATTGTGAGAAGGGTTAGGCCATAGTCTGCCACGCTGGCCAAGTGCGAGTTGGCAGACTTCACACATCTTCAAGATCATTGAGAACTCTCAGACATGTAGGTTTCCTCACGATGTTTTCCTTCACCGTTTGAAGTTGGCGGCAATCAACAATACGCACATAACTTCGAAAAGACGAGGTGCGTGCCGCGGGATTCGAACCCAGGACCTGCGGATCGCAAGTCAGACGGTCTCACCACTAGGCTGCCGGAAACTTCAGAGTTACCGTTTGCTTTAATTTAAATACTGAAACAGTCAGTTTATGCACCTGAACACGAGAATAGCACGAAGTTTATGGAATAATGCGCAAATTATAGAGCGATCGTTAAAAAATCGTGTAAATAAATAAAGCAACGCGGCTAGTTGGCCGATCACGCGCGTCGGCCGAGGTCGATGATCCCCTAATATACAACTTTAGCTACTAAAAACTGGTAACACTGCTTCTACAGGTTAGCATACTGTAGCTAAGCAAACCTATAAAGGTATAATTATGGTGAATACGGGAATATTTATTTGCCTATTGAATAGTTTAGCGAAACCGTGAAAACGAGTCTAAATAGTAACTCGTACATAGTAATTTCAAATGAAATTTTCACCGATAGTAACAATTTTAACCTCCTAACTAACCCTCTAACCACGGTCAAATGTGGCGTCAAAGTCTTTGATACTCTAACTCGTAAGGGAAAATAGGCATGATTTTATGTTGTAACAATTTTTATCTTTATAGGAGCTGGTTATTTGCCATAACCTTGTTACCGTAACAAAATTGTTACAGTAACGTAGTTCTGTAATTGTATGGTGTCGTCCACATTGAATGTTTTCGTAACAGCCGATACGTATATCTACATGACGAAACTCGTCGTTTGGTTTTGCGGCTAAAATCGACAAATATTAACATTATAATTGTTACACTATAAATATATTCGGCTCGTGACATGTTCGCGAACCACCTGTACAATAATTATTGGTTACGGTAACTTGCTACGGTTACAGTCACGGTCCAATCCAACAATGTTTATCGGGATAATTCTGGCGCCTAACCCAGTTGAAGTATTAGATTTCTAGAGATGTAAAGTGTCAGATTATGTTTTTTTTAGAGTTCAGTTACTACACAACGAGCAAAAAGGATATACGCTCTCAAAACAGACTTGGAGTAAATTCTAAGTAGGTAACCTTAGGTTGTTGTTTTTCATTTCTGATAATATAGGTACGTTGTAGGTTCTTCTCTTTTTGATCCTATAACAGTTTTAAATTGCTGATTTTATTATTGTTTCCTATAATCGATTGATAGCAACTAGATATAAATAACTTATAACCAATCAGATATCTGCGGTTAGATAATTACATGAACCATTTCAAGAATGATTTGCCATTATAAGATTATAACCGCTTATTTATCAGATAACACATCAATATATTTTGAAAAGTGCATTTACTTATATAATATAGCTATTTATTGAGATATTCACATTCTGAATTACTGTTATTTTCACAATTACCTATATTAATTTTATATTAATATAGGTCAGTGTGAAAATAACACTGACCTATATTACTGTACTGTACTGTACTGTCTGCAGCGCAGCATGTCTCTTGCACCTGTAGAACGTGGGGTGACTCTTCCGTATGTGGTGTAATGTGGTATTCCCTGTGCAAGCTCGGGACCTTTTATAAAGGAGCAGAATAAGCTCGTTGCTTTTTTCTGAAGCAGATCGTAAAAGGCGACGAAAAGACTAGGGTAACACCCAGGGGGAAATATCTCACCCCAGCATCTTCAATGCAAACTGGTTTTTCTTTTATATAGTTTTTTCCAGTATCTTATATCTAACTAAACTCATTTTTTAACTTAAAAAACTCTGATACAGTAAATTTTATTTTCTACCCACACTTGCTCGACTAAACTTTTTCTTAAGTTAACTTTAACTTAAACTTATATCAACTAACCAGCTTAAATTCGGAACTCTTATTGTCTTATGCTTGTATTTCTACTGCTACACGGAAGTTTTCACTTACACGATTACAAAATGACTTATTTTGTAAAATCTTTCTTTTGGTCTCGGAATCCTAAATTCCACCACAATGTTTGTTCAAATGTGAGCAAACTAAAATCATGCTTTAACTTATCATCTTAACCTCTAATAGTAATGACATTATATTACAATTTATGCATTTAGTCATCTTAAATTAAATAATGATATAATTATTTAATTCAAATTTTAGTCATACAATTCTAGTGAATCTTACCACTTATCTTACATAATTTTATGACTGAATCTAGATTATTCTTAAATAATCTCTCTAACTTTTATCTCTACTTACTATAGACTAAACTGCATATCTGAATATAGCTAATCTTACTTAAACTCAATAACACAACTGGTAGACTTGCCAGTTGGGGAGTACGCTTATCTTCTTTCAATTTTGAGAACAACCATCATAGTGGTAATGATAATGTCGTGCCAGATTTCCTATCTAGTGCCTTTCCAGTGTCGGCAATTACTACCACAAATTAGCCAGCCATACAAACAAAGGACCAATGGTATTTATATATATTTAATGGTTGTCAAGTCTCGCCTACCTCTTACCTAAACTATAGGGTGACAGACAATAAACTGTACTGATACAGTAAAAGTCTCAACCCATTAGTACGAGAATTCGAGTGGAAAGAGTTAGTGTCCAATGAACAGAGCCAGACATCATTAAACAAAACCATTCAGATCCAAAAGCAGTCCACTTATGCGTTTTTTTTGAAAACCTATAAACGCATAAAGCTGAATTACTTCTGGCCTGGTATGATGATAAATGTCTCAAAAGTAGTACATAATTATGATGCTTGCATAGCACATAACCATCCCAATTACTACACTCTTAGTTTCACCCTGCATTTCTTGCATATGTTGATAACTTGTGGATCCCATTACACTAATTCGGCTAATAGAAGCCGTGAGTACAAAAGCAATGGCAAATAGAAGCCGTGTGTCCCTTTAGTAAGAAAAGAAACAAACTGACATATCGCTTGATCGATTGTCAGTGACAAACGACTGCGCTAGGGTCTATGAGAAAAAATGTATAAATTTTCCATGACGCAAATACGTTTCTATTTTTTAGCTTTCGAGAAAAGAGACTAACGCTTCTTATTAGGAGCGAGATTGTGTGAAACGCGTAGTATAAAAGCTTACGCAACACCTTTCGAAGGTCTCTTTTTACCTTCTGAACCCGAACAGTTTCGAAAAGAGACCTTCGAAAGGTGTTGCGTAAGCTTTTATACTACGCGTTTCACACAATCTCGCTCCTAATAAGGAGCGTTAGTCTCTTTTCTCGAAAGCTAAAAAATAGAAACGTATTTGCGTCATGGAAAATTTATACATTTTTTCTCATAGACCCTAGCGCAGTCGTTTGTCACTGACAATCGATCAAGCGATATGTCAGTTTGTTTCTTTTCTTACTAAAGGGACACACGGCTTCTATTTGCCATTGCTTTTGTACTCACGGCTTCTATTAGCCGTGTGATAAAATTAAAAAGTGTTACATATCCCGTTTCCCCAAGAAGAATTTTTCCTATGAGAAAAATTCGCTCACCTAGCTAAAACCTGATAGCACTTGTACATTGAGTTACTCATTTTATCATAATGGCAACTCGCTTGTATCTGTGATGGATGGCTGAACCGAAAACCGTGAATCTGTGACAATCTAAAAGAAGAAGTCTGTTACCACTATTTATGGAGGTACATATAATAGCTAAGAGTAACAGATGTATGTGAGTTTAGGCCTTTAGTGCAAGAACGTTTATTATGTAAATAAAACGCCTCTCGGGTTCTCACTAACCGCCCGATTAAGAAAGATTTCTGTGATGTGGCTTTTTAGTTTCAAAAATAGAGATACGAAGACTCTATTTTTCCGAGTTTCACAGGACCGCCCGGTTTGAGTAAAGACTCTAGTGTTTAGGCTTTTGATTTAAGACGAAAGAAGTACTTTCGAATTACGAGTTCACTCAACCGCCCGTTTAAGAAAAAGATAGATAGTAGAGAGCAGAGTACAGACTCAGTCTCGCGAGTCATAAACTGCCCGCTTTTTAAGTAGTAGTGTAAAATTTATAGATGTCACGGTTTCCGTCAGTAAGCGAAATACTTTGAAGAAGTCTAGGTACATATGTATATAAAAGTTAAAGTAATAAGTTCTAGCTAAACAGAGATATGTTTAGTTAGATAGCAGTATTTAGATTTGAAAGTTCTAAGAGAGTCTTTCAGCTTAAGTATGATTTATTTATAAGTTTATGTAAGAGAACGTTAAGATTGTAAGATCATTATTGTTTGTATATTCATTTTAATTATATTCAGATATGTTAAGATTGAATGTTGGTTTTTGATTTTAAAGTTGTAAGAGAGTCTAAGATTTTATAAGATTATGTAAGAGTAATGTTAAGTTTTTCAAGATATTTTCTTTAAATTGTGAGTAATTTTATTTATTATTTATCAATGAATAAATATATTCTTTATTATTTTAAGTGTTTTATTTTAATATATGAGATGTTTATGTTTGTTGATGAAAAAAGTACCCTTTATATAGTAGTCGGGTAACTTATTAGAAGTTATGACTTATAATTAGTAAATTTAAAGTCTTTAATATGCCAAGAACCTAAGTTTTTACCTTGCAATTTATAAGTTTATAAACAAGTGGAAATAGTTTAGTATTTATCTGACATTTTATGACTTTAGGCGCTAACTTTTTGCAACATTTTCTGCATAGGCGTCCCTAGGCGAAAATACAATGTCAGCGCATAGGTCAGAGTCTATGTAATGGGATCCACAAGTTATCAACATATGTCATAAACAAGAAATGCAGGGTGAAACTAAGTGTGGAGTAATTGGGGTGGTTATGTGCTATGCTAGCATCATAATTATGTACTACTTTTGAGACATTTATCATCATACCAGGCCAGAAGTAATTCAGCTTTATACGTTTATAGGTTTTCAAAAAAAAACGCATAAGTGGACTGCTTTTGGATCTGAATGGTTTTGTTTAATGATGTCTGGCTCTGTTCATTGGACACTAACTCTTTCCACTCGAATTCTCGTACTAATGGGTTGAGACTTTTACTGTATCAGTACAGTTTATTGTCTGTCACCCTATAGTTTAGGTAAGAGGTAGGTGAGACTTGACAACCATTAAATATATATAAATACCATTGGTCCTTTGTTTGTATGGCTGGCTAATTTGTGGTAGTGATTGCCGACACCGGAAAGGCACTTAATAGGAAATCTGGCACGACATTATCATTACCACTATGATGGTTGTTCTCAAAATTGAAAGAAGATAAGCGTACTCCCCAACTGGCAAGTCTACCAGTTGTGTTATTGAGTTTAAGTAAGATTAGCTATATTCAGATATGCAGTTTAGTCTATAGTAAGTAGAGATAAAAGTGAGAGAGATTATTTAAGAATAATCTAGATTCAGTCATAAAATTATGTAAGATTAGTGGTAAGATTCACTAGAATTGTATGACTAAAATTTGAATTAAATAATTATATCATTATTTAATTTAAGATGACTAGATGCATAATTTGTAATATAATGTCATTACTATTAGAGGTTAAGATGATTAGTTAAAGCATGATTTTAGTTTGCTCACATTTGAACAAACATTGTGGTGGAATTTAGGATTCCGAGACCAAAAGAAAGATTTTACAAAATAAGTCATTTTGTAATCGTGTAAGTGAAAACTTCCGTGTAGCAGTAGAAATACAGGCATAAGACAATAAGAGTTCCGAATTTAAGCTGGTTAGTTGATATAAGTTTAAGTTAAAGTTAAGTTAAGAAAAAGTTTAGTCGAGCAAGTGTGGGTAGAAAATAAAATTTACTGAATCAGAGTTTTTTAAGTTAAAAAATGAGTTTAGTTAGATATAAGATACTGGAAAAAACTATATAAAGAAAAACCAGTTTGCATTGAAGATGCTGGGGTGAGATATTTCCCCCTGGGTGTTACCCTAGTCTTTTCGTCGCCTTTTACGATCTGCTTCAGAAAAAAGCAACGAGCTTATTCTGCTCCTTTATAAAAGGTCCCGAGCTTGCACAGGGATCTCCCAGTTTAAATTCGGACGAACACATACACAAAAAATACACAGTTAAGAAAAAAAAAAAATATAAAATGGTTAAGACGGTCACGTCACAAGACACACACGAAACCAACTTCCGCTGTGGGGCGCCAATGTAACACTTGTGTCTCTTTTTACCTTCTGACCCCGAACTGTTCGGGTTCAGAAGGTAAAAAGAGACCTTCGAAAGGTGTTGCGTAAGCTTTTATACTACGCGTTTCACACAATCTCGCTCCTAATAAGGAGCGTTAGTCTCTTTTCTCGAAAGCTAAAAAATAGAAACGTATTTGCGTCATGGAAAATTTATACATTTTTTCTCATAGACCCTAGCGCAGTCGTTTGTCACTGACAATCGATCAAGCGATATGTCAGTTTGTTTCTTTTCTTACTAAAGGGACACACGGCTTCTATTTGCCATTGCTTTTGTACTCACGGCTTCTATTAGCCGTGTGATAAAATTAAAAAGTGTTACAGGCTAAGTGCCTCCGTATCAATTAAATGTCTCTTAGTCATAGCAGTCTCTTAGACCATATTCTCTTGCTGCAGAAAGAAAAATCAAATTTCTCAGTTTTCGCAAAAAAAAACGTTACAGCCAAATATGTCATAAAAACGCACATTTCGACACTCACTCACAAGGGAATCAAATCAAAACCTATGGGGTACTTCCCGTTGACCTAAAACTATGAAATTTGGCAAGAAGGATTATAGCACACATATAGGAAAAAATCCGAAAACTGGACATTTTGTTTTTCTTTTAACATAGATACTTGTTATTAATTCATACGAACGAAACGTCAAGGAAAACGATATATTTACCCATACCGGATAAATCGATATACAGCGTTTATTTGATCAAATATTAAAAGCTGCCGAGCGCATTTACTAATTCAGCATTCGTTTTGTGATATACAAAAGTTATTCTGCCTATATTTGTTAAAACCGAACTATGTTCTTTAATTCAATAGTTTATAGAAAAAAATAAGTTTTTCATTACTTAAAGGAATTCTACTATCCCTAAACATGTTTTTAGGGTTTCGTACCCAAAGGGTAAAACGGGACCCTATTACTGAGACTTCGCTGTCTGTCCGTCCGTCCGTCCGTCAGTCACCAGGCTGTATCTCATGAACCTTGATAGTTAGAGAGTTGAAATTTTCACAGATGATGTATTTCTATTGCCGCTATAACAATAAATACTAAAAAACAGAATAAAAGAAATATTTAAGGGGGCTGTATGGGAATACAACAAACGTGATTTTTTTGCTCGTTATTGATAACAGGAACAGGTAGACGCTTGAAATATTCACAGAATATTATTCACTTTAAAAATAAGTTATTAAATTAAATTAAAATAAATATTTAAGGGGGGCTCCCATATAACAGACATGATTTTTGCCGTTTTTATAGATAATGGAACGGAACCCTTCGTGCGCGAGTCCGACTCGCACTTAGCCGTTTTTTATTTAGATATAACCTATACTATATTCTAATAAAATTATATAATAATATTATAAAAGTGAAAGTAACTCTATATCTCTGTTTGTTTGTTACCTTTTCACAGCTAAATGGCTGAACTAATCTTTATGATATTTGGTGCATCTGTTGTTTAGAACCTGGAGAAGGAGGCTACATTTTATCATCACCATCGCCCCTTTTCACCACAATGCGGGTAAAACCGCGGAGCACAGCTAGTAATGCATTATTTTTAATCTAAACACAATTCAGAAATTAGCTTATTAGGCACCGTCAGGTTCGATGCGCGAGGGATTTATAAGCCTATGACAGTGTAGAGAGAACTAATGTGGCATTTAGGGCGCTGCTGTCCTTTATTTTATTATTATCTTCAATCGAGACTTTAACTCCTATTTTAACCGACTTTCAAAAACGGGGAGGCTTTCAATTCGACTGCATGTTTTTTTTTTGTATGTTTGTCGATTACTTCACCAATTACGAATTGATTTTCATGATTATTTTTTGTTCTGTAGTACTTCGGGGTCCCATATAAATTTTATCAAAATCGGTTTATTACTTCGGTCTTTATACCAAAATAACTGGAAAAATATGTCATCCAAGTAAAGTAATTGAGTTTTTTGTAAGCAACATACAGCCAAGGTCCACTAACCAGTCAGAACTTTTGATTTTACACATAGGTATCAATTACAGATTCTATTTTAACTGATTACCTCACAAGGATGCTCGGTAGGATTCACTAGAAATGATCGTGGAACGCTACTAAGGTAAAACACGACTTCAACTCACGCACGTGTGGTTCTAAGATTTCTTAGAATATAAGCATAGAATAATCCGTTTATTGTGATAATATCTACATGTTTTATTGGAGAACTGCGAATTTAATGAAGTCCGTAAGTAATTTACCTTATCTTATAAAATCCCGGAGATAAAAATATCTCCGGGTGTAGAAGTCAAGTGTTATTTCCAACATTATCTGTTAGTCACGAAGAACATAAACAGGCGTACATATAACAATCTCAGACGTTTGTCGATATGTTTCCAGTAAAAAAAAACAATTTTAGGGTTTTTTTTTTAGGTTTTTTTTTTTTTTTATTCTATGGTTTTTTTTTCTATGAATGTGGATCGGGAATTTTCTAAATATCGTTTTGGGTTAAATAGAGCTACAGAATTCCTCCCAATTGGGGAAGTTTTTATTTATTGTATAACATTCTATAATTTTAATGGACAAAAAGAGAAGGTTCTTTATTCGACTGTTTTTTTTTTTATGTTCCATTGTGGTCTTTTTCCGGTTATATGATGATTTCAAGAATTGAATCTGAACTCCGATATTTAATAATGTACCTACTTAGTTTTCAGTATTTATTTTTGTGTGCTAGTATTATAGTGCATCAGTACCAGGTTTATCTAATAGTTTTATGGTATACGTTAGATCATCGATAAAAAAACTATTCTTACAGGTTCTTGGGTCTACGTGCTTTATCTTCGACCATCTTCGACCACATCGTCGCTTTCGAACAGGCGACTTGGTGGTCAAAGGTGGACCTATTCGCAATAAAAAAAAAAGTTTATTACAAAGAAATCACATAAAACTTAGTAGGACTAGTTCAATTATTTTCTTAACCAGACCCTGAAATACATATAAATATTGTGATCGAGCGCTTGGAATTTCAAGTCGGTTTTCATTGATTTTTTTATAATATTGGTGGAAAATTCACACAACACCATCTAGCCTAAACTAAGCAAAGCTTGTACTTTGGAAACTAGATGGTTGATATAATACATATATACTTTTTTTTGTAAATACATACCTATAATATATAGAAACACCCAGACACAGAACAAACATCCATGCTCATCACACAAATGTTTGCCTTGGGTGGCGATCGAACCCACGACCTACAGCTCAGGAGGCGGTCGTATTACCACTGAGCCATGAGGCCTGCATTTGTGTTGTCATTTTCCTTATTAGTTCGATGGTAACAATACGAGCATGAATTTATCTCTCTGAACTGATTCTTAATTGCGTTTTGCGAAACTCGAAAAGATACAAGATAGGTGCGGGTACGGTGACGTTATGCGGGTGTTATTTGCTCTATATTTCAACACCGGTAAAACCATTTCAATGTATTTCAAATCGAATAGCTTTCCTTTACAAAATAAACTCGAATCTGTGAAGAAAAACTACTCATAAGTTTATCTAAAAGCAAGCGCAACATGTCTAAAAGAATAAGTGCAATCTCGACAGTCGACAGATCCACATTTGCCATTTAATCAAACAAGGGATTGTCTACTATTAACTCGCATCGCAGAATTACCTCATCACATGTATCTAATGCAAAAATTAGTTATAACTAATAGTACGGTACTTACTATAAATAAATGAACATCGCCAGATGTATCTGCTACTAGGAATTTCCAGTGCTTTGTCTTCTTCCGTCTCAATCATCAGATAAGCTCTATGATACATGAATTATTGCATTTTCAACGAAGCCATACCTACGTATACAGTTAGAACGGATTAGTAGGTGTAGCATGAAATAATGTTCTATTTTTTTTCCAAGACTGAACTGTATCTCACTGGTACGCTCAAACAAATAACCTAAGTAACTAAACGTAAATAAAAGCTTCCAACTGACAGCTAATGTAAATATAAATATCAGTGGAATTTTTTTAAAATTTGCCATCTAGTCCCAAACTACGAGTATGCAAAGAACTATACTGAAATCTAAACTATACTGGAACCAGTTAACTGATAGAATATTTATGAGTACACTTTTTTGTAAATACATACTTTTCTAAATACATAAATACTTCACCCAGCTATAGATTAAACATCTATACTCAACATACAAATATTTGTCCTAGTGTATTACGGTAGTGTAGTATGGTATTAGTGTATTATCGGTAGTACGTCTAGTAGGCAGGCGTACTACCAACTGAGCTGTGAGCCCAGTAAAAGTTCACAGAAAATTGACACTTTCAAGACTAAAACACAGATCCGTTCAAACCTGTTCAAACAAAGACTACCAACCGACAGCGCTTCCGTAAACCACCGGAAGAGATTATCTCAAATAACCAAAGAAAAAGATCATTGTCATCCAAGCATGCTCACGCTTGTTTGTGCTTACGTAAGACGTGTACTAATATGTTAGAAAACCTTGAACAAGAGCTTCAGTTCGCGAGGTTCAACAGTCGAGGCGAGGTGAACAACCCCTTTTGGCACAACCTGTTTAGGAAATGCTAGATAGCGCGTCCTAAGCGCTGGCGCACACTGGAATTGTCATTCGATTTTTTTATTATACTTTATACTAGACGACATCATCAAGTAGGTACTAGTTGTCTAGTTTATAGTATTTTTCTCCTTACATGAAGAATAAACGAGGATAATAATTTTGGGTTTATATATTTTGTTACTTGTTTGTTGTTTAATACCCATAGTACAAAAAATAAGTACCTATAGCCATGCGGCCTTGACGGACTTTGAAATGCATATACATTTTTGTATCGGTCGGTTATGTCAGTTTGAACTTTGGCATTTGCTGCTTGTTATTGTCACTGTCAATTTTTTTTGTTACATTGGGGATGTTGTTTATGGCTGTTTACATTCGCAATTTATTCGCTTTGACCTTATTTTTGCTCTAAATCTCCTTTCACTATTTCGCATCCTTTGCGAAATTTCTATTGGTGATAGGTCGAAAATAATCTTGATAATAACTTATTACATTGATTGTAGCGTTTTAGGTAAAACAAATTACATATTAGGTGCGCGTGAGCAAGCACAAATTGACACCGCATGCGGCATGCGTGCTAACGTGTCATAATTATTTATTACTTATGATTACTTTCTTACAGTTTTATTGACAGATAGATAGATAGATAGGCGTGATAGATGTCTAATTAATGCGTTAAAACCGGGGTCAATAAAGGTTCAGAGTTATATGATCATGATTAAACTGCGATTAATTTTATTCTTCTCAATATAAAAGAAAAGTATATAATTTAACATAATAATATAGTACGTGGGATGGGCAGTGCCGTTAAATTGAAGAGGGTAATGTTCTAGAAATAAGCATTAAAATAAGTAATTATAAAGGCAATTAGCAAGAAATTGCTATAGGAGACGCCACCAACAACGCTCTATAGCAAAAACTTCGGCACTCGATGTACTTGTCAAGGTTGCCTGGAAGAGATCGCTTTTAGCGATAAGGACGCCTGTTATTTTCGCTTGCTTGTAAGCTCTCTCTTGTTAATTAGTGTTTTAGTATAGTGGAGTAAACAATAAAGAGTTTATCTATTTATATATCTATCTTGCGCCCGTGGCTGAATTGGCATAACGTTCTTGGTATTAAATAAATGCTTCCCTTCAATACCAAGGATGCGAGTTCGTATCCCACTGGGTATGTTGTCTAAGATATTATTAAATTTTTACGAATTATCGGATCTAACATTAAAATTCTTTTTTTTTTTTCTTTTCCGGGTTCCAGACTTTAGTGGTCAGTGCAGAATTGTACGATTTCTTCATTCATCCCTTCACTCACACAAACACTGAAGTTGCAATGCCAATTTGGTAATCGCATTTACAGGACCCAAATTTTTATTTTTCTCGATTTAAATTAATGCAAAAGTTTTTTTTAATGTTAGTATGTTTGTTACTGCTTCACGCTAAACTGACTGAACGAATTTGAATGAACTGTGGTAAGAAAGACTGGATTACACCGAATTAAGAATAATATAGGCTACATTTTATTCCGAAAAAATAAATGAGAACGGGTGAAACCGTAGGGAGCAGCTAGTATCTACATAACACACACTGACATAAAATCACAATAAATTATGTATGGTGCAGACCGTAACATAGTGTTGTCAAGTTTTCGAGTAATTTACTACAAATCGATTAGTACCTAATAGAAACTAGTTAAGCAGAAAGATAAGAACAAACATTGCTGCAATTTAAATAAATAGTGTCGCTTTTTCAGACTGGCTTTAAAATACTCCGTATTACAATTAGAGAACACTTAAAAAGGTATTACAATAGCTAAATAGTAGCTAGTTAGCATGTAAACAGGCTTTTTAGTCTTAAACGAAAGCACTCAATGAAAAGGCCTATCATCTAATATGTTATTTAAAAGAAAACCAGTTTGCAGAAAATAGTCACCTACATATTAATTGTTAGTTTTTCTGCGAATGTAGACATCGCGAGTACTAACATCCAAACAAACCGACAAATAGACATCAGAACAGATGAAAGCAAATATTGCCAGTTTATACAGGGACCTTAGCTTGCTTTGCTCACTCGATCAAATAGTCTAGTAAAAATAAGATTTGTGACAACATAAAAGACACTTAAGTACTTACTTAACTAACCTAACCTAATAATTGATATAACCTAATATTTGTAAATAAGAAGGTATAATAAAACAGAAACCAACGAACTTACCTTAATAACTGTCCGGGCAAATATATATTGTTATTTAAATGAATGTATTGGTGTTTTGAAATACATTTGACACAATTTCATAATTAAGTATATTATAAAAGATAATTTTGTTACCTTTACACGCTCAAATGGCTGAACCGATCGTTATGAAAATTAGTATAGAGATAGCTTTGGACCTGGAGACGGACATAAGCTACTTATCATCATCATAATCATCACCGTTATTTATAACTACGCGAGTGAAACCGCGGAACGCAGCTAGTCTATAAATCGGGGATTATTGTTGATCTATGATTTTTTGTTGTTTTCCTATTATAATTTTAAAGAATCCCCCCAGTTGCAAATACTGCGATCTGCTCCATACAAACGGATTTAGTTTTAATAGACTAAAAACATTCGCCTAACGTAATACGTGTGAGAAACATACGATTGCGTAAAAATAATAGCGTGCCTAATATTGGTAAGTAAATTATTGATTAGTGTACATGTATAATTATTGATTAGTATACATGTAATTGATTATGGTCTAGGGCCTAAATTAGCCTAGAATCTAGGATAATCTAAATGTAAATTTATTTGGAAAAGTTGTAGCCGAAGGTTTACTGACCTTTTTGCAAAATGGTTCTAGCAATAACAGCTAACTGGTTTTGTTTTCATGTTTTTGACCAGTTTTTTATTTTCAAATTCACATAAATCTTTTTTTATAAAAGCAATTTTTTTTCGTTCGGCTAAATAAATAATTAATGTTATAGGCGGCGCCACCAACGCTTGTTGGGTTTAAATAAAAAATACTGTTCAGAAGTTTCAACGATCTGATTCAGATTCATTTATTTGTAACAGAAAGCATAGTTACACGTCAAAGTGAAAAAAAACAAACTCTGTTTCCTGAGACCTACAATCTTGGAATTTTAAAGACTAGATGAATAGATATCTTTGTAGATCGACGAGCTCCATCCTAGGCCACACCGTCGCTTAACATCAGGCGAGTTGGTGGTCAATCGTAGATATATCTTGCATTGAAAAATACTGACGTGACACCTATAGATGAATAGGTAAAGGCTCCCGAGTACTGATTGGGATATCCGGGTTCAGATCCCGTCAGTTAAAAAATCGTTGAACTGTGTACAAAAATGTTTTCATTTCTAAGTCATATATTTATTGACTGGCTTCGTAGATGTACACCAGTGGGAACACGCAAGTGGGGGCAATGTGAATGATCGGGTCGTGAGTTCGATTCCCACCCACGACTTACATTTACGTAATAAGCATGAACGCTTGTTCTGTGTTTAGATGGCTTTATGTATCACATACATAGAACCACCGACAACAACACCACAACCAAATGTAAGTAATTGACAGTATGTAAGTAATTAGGTATTAAAAAAACAGTATATTATAAGGGTCTATCTACCACAAACTTAGCTTAGTTTGCAGTTAGATATCCACGAATAAAATGAACAGTTAATAAAGACATTAAGATCAGATATCGTTAAATAAGAGATGTCCGTGCGCGATAGTGCGTGACGGCGCGGCGGACGGTCGCCTCAGGGAAATACTTCTCTCTCCACGCTTTCCTGCACGAGACCACGAATGACACCTTTCCCACCTGATACCACTTCCGAGCCGTGCCGCAGACTAGAGGAAAGGCAGATGGAACTTGTAACACTCGTGCTTTTACTTTACGGGCCTATTACACTTCTAAATTTATCGAGCCCTGTCTATTGACTGCCTGAAGAAACTAGAGAGATCGAGAACAATCTAACTCCCTGTCTCTTATACACTACTCCGTACCTGGCGAGGCTCCAAAGCACGATAAATCGGTAGTGTATTTAATTCGATTTATTTGACATGTAATAATAATAATTTAATTTAATACAATTTATACTATAAAATGATATGGATCTATGAGTCTGAAATAAATTATTATTGATTGATTGATTGAATAGGCCTTTTACTCATACTCTCCACTGTCGTAAATTGTATATTCGAATGAAAACGTATTTACTCCAAACTAGAGAACAATTAGTTATTAAAAATTTACAACTAAAAATTATGTTAGTCAATTTCAAGCAATGGCGTCCTCCTGGACAACATTTAAAATTTTATTGTTTTTGAGAATAGGTAGATACATAAAACATACTATATTTGATGGCTATTGTATCTTCAATCTCGAGTTTTGCGCTTTGCATCTGTCTTTTCTCTAGTCTCGAGTCGTGCAGAATAACAGCCGCATATAAATGTAAAATCGAATAGAGCTGTCATCGATAGAATATCGATCCGCGAATCGTGATAATGTTATAAAAGATTTCGGAGAAAGTAACTTCTCAGTGTTGTCATTTTTTAATGTTTTTTAGTTTGAGTTGGATTTTTTGTGTCTGTCCGTTTTTGTATTTTTTCTTATATGGTAGTTCTTTAAATTAAACGTCTATTACAAAAACATAAAGCGCAATAGCGCTTAGATCGCGGTAGATGCCAATATTCTATCAAATCCAGTTTTCTTTGTCTAAGTTACTAGTTGTAAACTATTGCTTGCGATAAGATAAACATAATCGTATGCATACGATGGATAAGCGAATGATAGGGAAACTGGATTTGACCGTACATTAAAATCCGCGGTAAATGTATTAAAATAGTATGAACTTGTATTTGTGTAAGGACCGATTTTTATGTACATATGTAGTGTCGATAGATTCGCGTTTATCTCTAGTCAAAAGGTAATGCTTATTTACTTTTTAAATTATAATACCTCGCTCGTAAACATAAAAAAATCATACTATTACAAATTTAACACAGGGCTGTGTCACTGCCAGTCAAAGAGATTTAACACATTTTGATTATTGTACCTGCAGATTGGTATTTTGGTTTTTAAATTTTACAGACACCCAAAAAATATAGAAGGATCCTCATCCTTCTATATTTTTTTGGGGTGTCTGTAAAACTCTAACTTATTTTTTTTTTCTTTTTCTTATTTTTTATACGCAAATCCTAATTACAGCTTGAAACGAACAGAAATAAATAATCGAATAATAATAATATTTCTAAAACGATACAAGAACCGGACGCAACCGCAGTGTCGGTTACGTTTATTTTGTTGGTAAAGTTCAATTGATCAATATCGTGTTAATTACGAATGATTGATTCGTGTGTAGAGTTGAATGCGTTATTGCCTACTTTCACACTACACATGTAACACCTCACCATGATATTAACCGCTAGACGCACCACGACTGAACTCCGGTGGTGAAATTTGGAACTAAATTTGGTAGGTCTGCCACTGGCCGCTAGAAAACGGAATATTTTAGTATATTTGGCCGGAATGCGATTGCAGCGCTCAGCGGACTCTGGTCAGTTGTTGTGCTAAAAGTAGGTTCTGGAAAATTCCAATAGCAATGATCCAAAGATAATTTTGGCGGGAACGTGAAAAAAGTTATGTGTCAAGAGAAAAAAATTGTCTATGGGCCGCGTTGTTTTATGCTGTAAACTTGTTTTTATTTTTAGTATAAATGTTTTAAAAATGGAGGTGTCTTATACATTTAAACACTCTATTACATGCGCAAACGTGTGTAAGTGAAATAATGTACTTGAACATCTGTTTTCATGTTGATAAGAAAACTTGGTAAAAGTCCAAAGCCACTATCACTTCATTGAAGCCTGTCTAGGTGTTGACCGTAACTTGTTTTATTTGACTTTGACTATGACTAGTATATCTATACTAGGAATCTATTGATGTTAAAAGATAAACAATATAGAGTTTATTACCGCAAAGTTTTTAACTTTTAGTAAATTACATGTGTCCAGTATAGATTATGGCAACATTAACCTGCATGATTTGTGTTCTCTTTATATCTACTAGACAAGAAAACAACCTTAATGATAAATGAGCGAAATAATAGAAGCCGTGTTTATGTTAATTTTATAAGCAGGCCTCGTATTATTTGTCACTGTTGATTTTTATCTGTATGTAAAATAAATTAGCCATTAAAATAGATTGATTGTGCGCTTATCAGGTCTCTGTATCAAGACTAGCATGAATACAAAGCAAGAAATGTAATAAATTGTTGTTTCTTAAAGTTTTTAAACGAACTTTAGTTTGGGCAGAGCGAATTATTAAAAAAAAACGAATTTACAATTTGTAGCATTTTCTTTTGGCATATTTTAACTCGCATCTGTATATTCTGTAATACATATATCGAACTCATATTCCTTGGTAAAAAGTTTAGAATAGTGTGATTGTGCTAATTGTGTAAATAAAAGTTTATTTTTTGCGGGAAACTGGAAAATATAACGCTGTTATGTTTTTAGGGTCCCGTACCTCGAAAGGACAAAACGGAACCCTTATAGGATCACTTTGTTGTCCGTATGTCCGTCTGCCAAGACCTGTGTCTCGGGAGCGCGTGAAGATATCGAATTGAAATTAAAACCATATACGTAGATCCATAGTCTCTTACTCCAGAGAGAAAAACCAAACTTCTCAGTTTTCATTAAAAAGAAACAAGTTAAAAGGACAAGTTGTGTTCTGAAACTTATCATAATTGCCGTCAAAATTGACTTCATTGCTATAAACCTAGAAACTAATGCACATAGTAATTTCATGCTCTGTAAATATGAATCCTATACCTAATTAAGCAATTAGGTAATCGGGATTCCGATAAATAATTAATACAAGTATTAATAAATAATTCCTTATCAGTAACTCAAGTTATGTATGGCATAAATAAGTTAATGCATTTTATGATTCATACAAAAACAGATAAAAATAATTATGCCGTTACTATGGAGTTTTATCAGAAAATATTCGAATTTTTGTTGAGTTATTCAATAGCTTTTCAGTAATTCTAGTTTTATGCAATATTTTTCATATTTTATATTTGCTGCATACCCGATTTCAATAACCAGCTGCCCTTTTTTATTCAAAAATAGGCTTGCGCTTGACCGCTCACTCGCCTAGTGTTAAGCGACTGTTGCGGTCTACGATGGAGCACGCATGCCTATTCACTAGCGATTTGACGACCCAGATTATATCTATACGAAAAAACATATTCAGCAAACGTATTCTACATTTTTGGCGGTACGCATAAACAAAGTGGAGCCAAAACGTTTCGTTCGAGTCTTTGGAATATCCACCACAAAACGATGACGCTTCTTTGTGTTTATTTACCTGAATAAAATTTGCTTAAAAAAAAATTTATAAAAAAGCTTTCAAAAGAATATTTCGTCAAAGTTACAAAATTATGGAGAGACCTCCCCTGAAATAATCCGTTCGCAAGAATAATTATTATAGTTTAAAAAACTGAAAAAACCGACTTCAAAATACGCAATTTGTTCACTTGGATGACATTTCGGTGTAATTGGTGAACAAACATACAAAAAAACATACAGTCGAATTGAGAACCTCCTTTTTTTTGAAAGTCAGTTAAAAAGATATTTGTTGAAATCGGACAACGCGATAAAAATTATCACTGAATGTCACGGAAATACATATGAGATCTGAAATCGTAACTATTGCTATGTTTTCCAGTACCTACTTACTAGTGCGCTGTAATTTCTTGTAAACAATCTTGAAAGTAACACTTTTCAAACGAAAAGCAAAACATTATTTGTTATTTTTTCAATCAATTACTATGATCATCAGGCTAATTCTAAAATTATATCTCATGTGTTTCCGTCTCATTTACTCCGCTACTGACAGTTTACAACCGACAGGGACAGAAACATTAATTAGCCGCTGAATCAGCCTGTTGCTCTGGAAAGTACCTCTCCGTTCCCACGAGGTGTATCTTATCAGCAACAATACTGATACTATCTGTTCACTCGAGCGCGTTCACAACATCCGCATTTCGCATGTGGACCGCTCGCTCTCGTATATTGTTGTAGATTTTACGATACATGCCGTGTATGGGGATTTTTGCTTGATGACAGTTACAGTGACATTTATATATTATATCATAAAATTAAATGCAGTAACTGTAATTTTAATAGACACAGAGAAAATGGCTTTTGCGCCGACTGATTAAAAAGAGGGGATTGACGGCGCTTGGCCGACAATTATTTGATTATCTTATACGACTCACTCAATTAATCACAGAAAGCCTATTACTTTTGTGTAAATAATAATATACAAAGGACATGGTGTTGTAAAAGTTACATTTCGGCCTTTTCTTTGTGAAGATGCTTCTTCATGACTCCGCCAATGTCATATAGATAGATTATCAAACGCAAGTAATACCTAATTGGTATGGAAATAGGTTTTACAGTGCCCGGACTTTAAAATCTTGATTTTGCTCTCAGTATTATGATTTTCTCGTCTACTTAACTTTACTATATTTATTGTGAGATTAACTCGATTAATCTATGCTAATGAGTTATAAACCGGTAAAATACGAATCATATTCCATTTATGCAAGTACTAAAGATTTCCAAGAAAGAGCACTGAAATCTCTCGGTACTATCCACAGTACGCGGTTTGTTATTTTAACCTAAACGACCTCAGAGCGTGCGTGATTTCCCGCGCACAATGTTTCGTTAGGTATTTTCCTAGATGTAGCATAACAGTGATCAAATAAACGCTCAAGTGTGAAGTATATTTAGATTTATTATGTTCGAGAATCTTTATTTAAACGTTATACAGAATGTTCGGTTAGACACAGGTCATTTACTCTACAAGGTATTCTAACCGCTCTTGACAATTGTCTAGCTAATTTGATGAAAGGTTAGTGACCTTACCTAACTCGCGTCAAATAGCGTTATTAACAACTTTGACTGATTTTGTACACGTACTCGCGTGGATTTTGGGTTATCAATAAATAAATATATTTGTTACTTTTTAACATACCGCGCTCATATCTCGTACATAGTCGTAGCTAATCAAAGTTGTTGGAAACTATCATCGAAGTAATCAACGGGCAAATCGGTATCTTCTTGGATAAGTGACCGCGAGTAGCATCGCGTTTTTGGGTAACAACTGTTGTGGTTTTGGGAATACGTTAAATTGTAAGTCCTGATTGTTTGTTTTATAGTACATATAGTACGTCAGACACCTTTAATCGCGTACGTTTCATCGCTTTAAAAACTCTGATACTATAAGACAGGAATCAGCCGACAGAAAAAATAAAATCTTACTGCGTAGCGCAGAATGAATATCATGTCCTCGAATATACTGAGCGTTTATCCGAACACTCTGTATACCGTTGAATGATATTACATGCATCTACAGCTACACTATTAATATACTAGTACCTACGTGCATAATTTTTAAAGTTATTATTATACAACATGTATAATAATATTAAATAATATGTATGAGACATCATACAAATATACAAAAAATACTAATAACGAATAATTAATTATGTTTAATTTATCCTGAAAGATCTAAATATATACATTTAGTACTAACCTGTATACAGTGTAGGTATGTATATAATATAGGTATAATGTTGTTCAAAATAAATACATAAATGGGTAATTAAGATTGGTACGTTGGTAACAAAATTGGTAGAAATATAGCTAACAACCTGGAGATGGGCATAAGCTATTTTTCATCATCATCATCGCCGTTTCTCAACACTACGCGAGTGAAACCCCGGGGCCCGGTTAGTACCTAATGAATCAGAAGAAGATTGACGAGCAAGTTGAAGTGGCAGTGGGCAGGGCACATAGTACGTAGAACTGATGGGCGATGGAGCCGAAAGGTTCTCGAGTGGAGACCACGCACCAGCAAGCGCAGCGTAGGAAGACCAACCACGAGATGGACAGATGACCTCATACAAGTGGCGGGAATACGCTTCCAATCGATCTTTTTGGAAATCCACGGGGAGGCCTATGTCCAGCAGTGGACTTCTTATGGCTGAGATGATAATAAAACACGATTGATCACTTACATCTAAGTAGATTCCCAGCATTAAGTACGTTCTTCACATACTTTGATGTTGAGTCGAGATGATGAAAAACGCATTTTTTTTTTTTGCGAGAGATATATTACTATTATTACAAAAGTTGAGCGTAACCACCCTGATATGCGCGAGCGAGATAGTCGATTTGCGACGTAAATGAGAAATATAATTCCAAACATGAAATATAAATACCGTTCAACAAAATTCCTTGAGAGCGAAGTAACCGATCTAAATGCAAAACGCATACAAAGAATACAAAATCGCCAGCTATTGCACTGTTTGGAAAGCCACCAAAACATTCTGCCAACATTGCACCCACATCCTGCATTACGATTATATCTCCCTAGAGATGTTACAACATCAGTAACAATCGACAAGCTTAAATAAAAAGTAACCTAACCACGAAACTAAAAAAAATATACGTTACTTTATCAGTTTTACTCGGAAATATTAACAGTGGCGCCCCAATTCAATCGTTTTAAACACTTGGTCGTGATTTAATACCAGTTACCATCTAATAAGGTTCTATTTGAATGTCGAAACGATTGATCGAGCTCGATCGATTGTAACTTTGTATCAATTGTTTTATATCTTATGTAATTTCATTGGAAGGAGCAGCCATTACCGATAGCTCTTCATGTCTCGTTGATTTGATAGCGATTTGATTCTGTTATCTTAGTAATATTTATGTATCTAATTATAAACATGATGTAACTGAAACCGAAAAACAGTAATTTTTTTGTTGACTGCTAAGGTCAACAAAAAAATTGTAAAGCTGTAAAGCTGATTCTTTTCACTATTTCTTTATTGTATTTATTTGGACAACCAAACAGGGTTTTAAACAATATAGTAAAAGGTGTTCTTAATTTTGAATTCAATAGATAATTCCTTTTTGAAGCTACAGAAGGTACATTTTAGGTCGCTGCGCCAACATAAGTTAATGTTTTAGTTAATTCCTCGTCTATTTATATGGGGCAGCGGATTTTCCCTGATAGTGGAATTTTCCCCATGATAGATTTTCGGGGAACTAGAATTTCTATTAGGGCATCAATATCATCATTGTCATCTCTACCAATTTACGGCCTGTTACTTCAAATGTTTGGGTTCGGAAATTTTTTGGTCGTAATTTACCGGATTTAATATTATAAAATAAATTACTTCTTTTATATTATCACAAGCCTAGGGATTCATGGTTCTAATCTTTGATAATGTTGATTCTAATTCCATAAATGCCATTGGACCTTTTGGCTCACTAGACCTTGTGAATCTGAAGGAAAACTTTTTGAAAATGTATCACTGTGCGCGACTGGAATGTCGCGCTGGACTGTGGTGCTGATGTCCCCCGCTGGGGGACATCGCCACAACTTTTTCGACTATTCCCGTCGTCCCCCAGTGGGGGGATACGGAAGTGGGGGACAACGGGAATAATCGATCAAAATCGAATAATGTCAAATATAATTTCAATCTCAAAATGTGTAGAAATATTCTCTTGTTATAGTAACAAAATTCTACTCTTTACAATCGTCTCGAACTGGCATCATTCATTACCGGAGTTTGTTTCACATTCTTTAATTAATTATTTGCCGTGTTTCAGTCCGAATACCTATCAGATAATGAATATTAACAATTCATTATCTTATCACTCGGAATGTCTCCGAAATAACATCACCGGAATGATTCACCGCCTTAATGAGAACGCTATAGGAGTCATGTAGTAACAATCAATATGTAATAGATATACAATTATAGGATTAAGTAAAAACAGTAAATTCAAGACGTACAGTTATTTAGATATGAAGAAATAAATGTAAAATAGATATAAATGTAAGTAAATTGAAAATGTGATGTAAAGATGGAAGTAAATCTTGTCCTATGTCCTACTAAGACACTACACAGACATACGTTTCTAGATACACCTCAAAATCTGTGTTTTTTTATTAATCCTACGTTCTCCCTGTATCTACCTTCTCGATACGTTCGACCAAGTTGAGAAGCCTAAGAATTAGCCCATACATACCCTAAATAAACGCCAATTTACCTATAAACCAATTTACCAATTTATTATATAATTATAATTATATAATTATAAAAAGGTTTGCGGAATAATTACCAAAGATTCTCGAGTTTCTTCGATAGAGAAATACCTACTACATTTAACCCAGAAATATTACCTTACATCTGATCCGTCGATTAAAAACCACTCATCGAATTATCTAACATTCATATACGAGTATACCTAAATTAATATAATCTCTCAAAGGCCTCTTGATTGCTTTATTTTGTAAAGTTCTTCGAATCCATAATTCAGTACCTACGTCAGATGTTTGTCCTTGGTATCGAAGAGAGCATCGACTCTTCTGCTAATTTTAAAATGAGTACCTTTACACAAGCAGTAGGTACAGATAGTGGGTATAACCGGTTCCGGTAGTGTAGCAGCGTTTTCTTTGACAACAGGTTGAATATTTACGTTTATATAGTGATGTAAGCCTCCTGGGATTGTAAAAACGTCGGAAGTTGGAATTTATTTAATTAAGTATCTGATAATTACGCAGAAAGAGAAACAGTTTATATAATTAGGCATGTCCATATGTTTCCTACTCCTAATCTCCGAAATTACTACGTCAGCTAACCATAAAGACAAAAGGGCTATCCCTTTTGTCTTTATGGTCTTTGACAAATGGGGGTGAATCGATGCTTATTTACACTCTTATATAACGTCTTGACATTACTGTAAATCCAATATGGCTGATTTTGTAACCTTATTTAATATTTAACAAAAAATTAAATTCAAAAATGGATAATTTTATTATTATGTAAATAAAGTTACGTAACAAATTCGATCATTATTATATTCCCCCTTGACCTTTACTAACAGGCGGCTATAAATACGAAGAAACGGCATTGCATCGTTTCAAGGTTGATATTTCAAAAACTGGAACGAAACGTGTAGTTCTACTTTTATTGTGCGTACCCGCGTAACCTTTGATAAAGTATCAACGGGATGTAGCGTCGGTCCTCAAAAACGTCCGAGCTCAATGAGGTCTAATTAGACCCCTTACACGATCAAAATAATTTCGATTTTCAATATAATTCGAAGCGGTAAAATAGTCGTCTCTAGGCGTCTCAATCTAAAACTAATTCAAATTTCTAGCCTAATTCAATTTAAATTAGGCTTTAGCGCGGCGACATGAGTCTTAATCAAAATCATCATATCAAAATCTTAAGTTCGTCATTGTTGGTATATGAGTATCAGACAGTTCAGGACAATTCGTTCGTGAGTGGTTCGTGAATTTTGTTTTAGAGTTTACGTCCACGTGATGGAAATTCATTGTGCGTAACATTTGAACATACATACAATCACGCCTATTTCCCTTTCGAGGTAAGCAGAATATCAGGGACCATAAAGCCGTTTGATATCACATTTATTCATGGTTAGAGAGGTTAGGTGGAAAGTACGGGGATAGTATGATATTCAAGGATTAGTGGTTAATACCTCTAGAAGGTACAATGTACAACATAACGTCTTTCAGTGATAGGAAGTCATCCCATCGCCTAACAAAAACGCCAATTTCCCTCAAATCTTTTAATTTGAATTTTACAGTTTCTATTCCTGGGAATAGAAGCAGCAGATGCATTTTATGTTTTTCTTTTTCTCCCTGTCCAGCATATAATTATGTAGAATATGCTTCATCATCATCATCATCATCATCATCTCAGCTATAAGAAATACACTGCTGGACATGGGCCTCCCCTATGGATTTCCAAAAAGACCGATTGGAAGCAGCTTGCATCCAGCGTCTTCCCGCCACTTGTATGGTCGTCTGTGCATCTCGTGGCTGGTCTTCGTCTTCCTACGCTGCGCTTGCTGGTGCGTGGTCTACACTCGAGAACCTTTCGCCCCCATCGGCCATCAGTTCTACGTGCTATGTGCCTCTGGGTGTCTTTAAATCGCGACGGACCGCATCATGCCATATAGCCGTCAAGCGTAGGTTTATCTAGTCACGTAGCGGAAAGGTGCTTTAACGTTTTCGCTATGTACCTATAGTATATTTTTTTACAACGAAAACCAGTTAATTCGATTTAGCAAAATTAGCAATTTAAATTCTTATAGTTAAATGAATTTCGATGGTTCAATAACCAACTTAAATTTTATATGTACTCGTATTTAGAAATATTCAAAGATACCACTTGTCAATATTAAAACGCCAAGCCAACCATTTTAAAATAAAGTAAACAAAGTTTTTATACATAATATTTTTGCCTTCTTATGTAATTAGGCATATCCATAATATGTTTATTATAATCTAGGAGATTAAAAGAAACATTAAATACTACGTGGACTAACATCTCTTTTGTCAAATTTATGATCCTAGACAAATCGGGATGAACCGACGCTTCTATAAATAAAACTACTCGTGTAAAAACGTCAAAAAAAGCATAAAAAACCATCGACACGAAGAATGAATGAATGCCTTCTTTAAAATAACACAAACATTTTTTTTCTTGTAATTCTCTTCTCACGATTATCAAGGTGTAAGTAATTATGATCATCAATGTCAGTTTGTATTGTATAAGTCTTTTGTTTTAAATGCATTCTGTTTTAATTAAAATTTCATTCATTTTTTGAAAAATAATTTCTCTTCAGACTTATTGTAATGACATAATTATAGTTTAAAACCCTGGAGCGGCTGACTTCAAAATACGCAAGTTTGTTTACTTAGATGACATTTTTTCAGTTATCTTGTTATAAAAACCAAAGTACTGAACCGATTTTGAATAAAATTTATATGAGACTACCTCTGAACTAAGGTTTAAGGTTAAGGTTCTTTTTTGTTTGGTAGGTAATAATACCTACCAAACAAAGAAGAATCGTCAAAATCAAGTCATAATTGGCGAAGTAGTCGCGTAACAAACATACAATAAAAGATACAGTTTAATTTAAAACTTCCTACTTTTAGGAATTCTGTTAAAAATGGGGATAGGGTAGAAACATACAATAAACTTACAGTCGAATTTAGAACTTCCTACGTTTTGGAAGTCTGTTAAAAATGGGGATAGGGTAGGTTTTTAGGGTTCCGTACCCAAAGGGTAAAACGGGACCCTATTACTTCGCTGACACAAGACTTCGCTGTCCGTCCGTCCGTCTGTCACCAGGCTGTATCTCATGAACCGTGATAGTTAGGCAGTTGAAATTTTCACAGATGATGTATTTCTGTTGCTATACCAGCAAATACTAAAAAAATAATAAAAAAAATATGTAAGGGGGCTCCCAAACAACAAACGTGATTTTTTTTATCGTTTTTGGTCGATATTGATCGCAGCAACAGGTAGACGCTTGAAATATTCACAAAATATTGTGTTAGATTATTCACTTCAAAAATAAATAATTCAATTAAAATAAAATAAATATTTAAGGGGGGGGGGGCTCCCATACAACAAACGTGTTTATTTTGCCGTTTTTACAGATAATGGTACGGAACCCTTCGTGCGCGAGTCTGACTCGCACTTGGCCGATTTTTTTTATATTTAGTACTAACTGGGACGATGATGACGGGATTGAAGTCAGTTACCCCGTTTTTTTTTTAAGTAAAATATTATGTATTATTCATAGTATTTAATCATGTTACTTTAACCCAATTTAGCTTAGCTTAGCATTCTTAAAGTAAAGTATATCAAAGTGCAGTGTACGTGCACTGGCGTGACTGTATTGCTAAATCAACGCTCTCTTGTGAAAGCGCAGTTTCTTTTTTGGGCCACCGAATTTAATTTTTTTAACAGACTACTTGTGCGGCCAGTACTTTATATTCACGTATTTATTACTGGTTGCTCTCTGCGATTTCGCCCGTTATCATATATGAACTCATTTTTAAGGCGTAATTAGGGTTGCCAATTAACCGTCCCGTTTCAGCGCTCAAATAATGCGTCCCGCGATACATGTCTGCGGGACGCTAATTTTCGACCCCATCGGCCATAATTGACTGGCCTTGTGGCTCAGTTGGTAGTATGTCTGCCTGCTAAGCTGTAGGTCGTGGATTCGATCTCCCCACCCAGGGCAAACATTTGTGTGATGAGCATGGATGTTTGTTCTGTGTCTGGGTGTTTCTATGTATCATATGTATATATTAACAAAAAAAGGAAGTATATATCTATTCCTTCAGCCATCTAGTTCCATAGTACAAGCTTTGTTTAGTTAGTACTAGATGGTGTTGTGTGAAATGTCCAAAAATATTTATTATATGTTCTACGTGATATGCCCTGCCTACCACTTCTACTCGGTAATCCGCTGTTCTATATCGGTAACTTTCGCACATCAACAAATCATTTGATATCTGATTAATTCTGATTCTGAGCATAGCCCTTTCCATAGCCCCATAGCTCATTGCGGGATTTTAAGCTTCCTTATTGCTATGCGGCTAATAATGATTACTAAATAATTAAAAATATATCCAAGTTATCTAATTTGTCTAGATCGCAGAGAACGCTAGAACGTCACCTAATTTTAAATCAATCAACCCATATTTTTATGTTTATTTAATTGCAAAATCAATAAGAACTTCGTAGACGTTGATTTTGTTTGGCGCTGTTGAAATGCTGAATTCACTCGTCTGAATATTGCGAATGTTGATTAAACAACTGGGTTATAAAAACATGCCTTTTATGCAGAAAAATGTCACCCGTAGTTGAGAAATTGATGTTTTTCTTGGAATTCTTCACAACAAATAATTTAAGCAATGAGTTCATGATCTGAGACACTTTTTTCTACACAGCAGCAATCAAATAGTTAATGTACCACACATTAGACTATTTGATTGCTGCCCAAAACTTTGCTTCTGTATTTGTATTTGTAATTAAAACTTTGTTAAAATTGAATGTACTTAACTGCTAACCATGCTGTGTGCACATGTTTAGAGACACTTTCCAGTTCTAAACTTTTGTCAGTGTTTTATTATTTGTTATTGAGAGTGTTTGGTTTTGTGTACCTAATGAATGTAAATAAATAAAATAAGTCATTAGTAATTAATAATATTGTTGAACATTTTTTTTTTTCTGAAGCCTCTCTCCTCCTTGCGTCGGAACCCTAATAGTGGGGTTGTGACCCATCATAGATCCAAATTTAATTCCATGCTGAGGTTTCCTTTGGAAAATGACTGTGGTGGCTTCCCGTTACCATCCCCATCAAAACTTTTAGAGGGTATTTAGTCCTCAAAGTCACTGAAACCTCTGCCAAATGGTTGCCCATACAGGAATAAGGGTATACCCTATGATCGATAGCCAGTGCCTCGTTCGTTGTCTAGCAGGGAAGTACCACGGCAGCCAAGTTGGCCGCCGCCGGTATAGTTCGGTGCGTGCAGTGAGGATGACATTTGGGCTGGAGAATAAGATATTGTGTCCGTTCTCCCGTTTCTCCCCTGCCCCATAACGCCCCAAACCACAGAATATTTTAATAGTGCTACATACCAAAACTAAGCATTTTTTTGTATTTTCTAACGATAATGATACCTTTGATAATCAAGATAACACGAACAAACTAGTTAGACACTAAAATTATTCGTTTTTACGACAGTGAATTGCTAATAAAAGTTATGAAGAAGGCTTCTGACCTCATTGTGGTCGTAAATTCTTCTGTGACAGTTCGTTCACCCACTGCCTACAGCCACACAATTGATTTCATCATATTGTTTCGTAAACAGTAGACTTCGTTTGTAGCTACAATCATGTTACTCAGAACTTTCTTTTAAATAAATATAACACCCGTTTCCGATAAATAATACTGACAAAATTCGTATGCAATGAATGCTTTCCCGAAAAATTCGTAGGCCCAAACTCCCGGCGGATATTGTTATTACAACTGTAACCTATAACTTCACTTCATCATCGACCGAAATCCCAGCTTACCATCATACATCATAGTAAAGTCAATACTTTAAACATACCTATTTATTTTGTTTTTCTTCGAAATTACGACTTAGAAAAATATCTTGAAGAAGCCATAGAGTACATCGTTCTATTAGTTGCCTGGCTATCTCATAGGCTCATAGATGCAAGAGAAAAACATATGTCTATGAGCTAGCCTTGACCTCAAGTTGAAATTCTGTCACCAAACACCTAAGGGTGTGTTCCGACAGCTGCTCTTAGAGCAGGCCAGTTCAGTTAGTCTGCTTAAATCTTCGAGCAGACCGGCACTTAACATCAACTAAAATATGTCACACAGCATACTCAATATAAGTACAAGAATGAACAAGTACCATCTCAGACTATATCACTTTCTATCAAATTGTGGTCAGCGGTCCCGTATTGCTTAAAAACTATCACTTTTACTTTCCCCAAGCCGTAGTAGTATGAGATCTATAAAAGCTGGAATGCCGGTAGGGTTGTGTCGAAGGCCAACGCAAGCGCACCTGCACTCTCAATACCTTACCACTGACGCAAATGGATCACTTTTCGATAAAATACGGGTTTTTCGGTGAAACCTTACTATCTACGTACTTGGAACGAGTCGGGTTTACTTACATGGTCCGAGCTTACGATAAAGTTGTCCGCTATTTTGAGCTTTTGTCGGACGTTTATTTGGTCTCTGTAGGGTTAATAACAATCGCATACAACAATTTTTTTAAGAATTTTGACGTCATTACATATGAGAAAAAATGTAATACTCACTTTTTATATTTATTTTTATGGAGGGTTTTGTCAAACATGAAATATTTTGCCCACCCACTTATCACAATAATTGAATAGGTAATGATTTAATACGTATTTATAACATTTATCCCTTCACAATTATAAAATTTTGATGACTTAAATAATTGGAACTATGAATGAAAAATGATGATGAAAATGCTAGTCTTTTAATTTTATCACATTTCATCATCATCATTTTTCATCACTACGCGGCTGAAATTGCGTAGACATTTAGCATGCTAATTGAAACAACAAAAACAATTATTGAAATGAAGAGTTTTCGGGTAGAAATCTCCTAATAGGAGAAAACCTCAGGTGTGAACTCAACGCAAGTGAACAGATGTTTTCGATGAAAATGTGCTTCGTTATAGATACCAACTTCATAATATCAGGTACCTACATACGTCAGTGGTCAAATGCAAGCCTGAAATATCCTTCGTCAACTTGCCGTGCAATTTCATCATCTTAGGCACTATCTCTAGCGTGCATACCAAATTAATGATAAGGAGATTACGATAATTGTAATGAAATCAGCGAGTCTCATTATTCAAAGATTGTTATTTATCGGAAATACTAACTGACATAATAAAAATATTATGCAATCCTGTCAAAAAATATGGTAAACTATTCTTGTAGTCTTTCAAAGAAATTCGAAAATCATAAACAAGTTTGAGGCCACCAGACGAGACGGCCTTCGGGAGTGACGTCTGCGCTGCTCCTTTTGAAAAAGACCGCCGTATGCGGTTGAAACTATAGTCGGAGAATTCGGCTCAAAAATAGACGTGAGTAACGCGTTTGTTAAAAATAAAAAACATTGAGGCTGTGCGATGATTGAGTGTTTCAAACCCTTTATAAAATGAATGAATGGAACAATAGAACCTAATGTAAGTTTTTAATAACGAACGAACAAATGAGTATATGTTCACTCGTTTGTTCGTTCATTTATAAAGTATTGTACTAGCAGACAAGAAAACAATACAATTTTTTTATTTTTTTTTTATTTTAATTATCATGCTTTTCAACAAAATATTTTTGATGTTTTCAGAATACAAACTACTATCAAGGCGAACTACAAACTACTTTTGTTTTTAAAGGATTTGCTATGCTTAAAGTAAATTCAACGAAATATTGAAAACATTCGAGATGTTTATACAATATTTTTAATAAATTTTAAAAATACTATAGTTGTAAACTAAAAATTCAGGAAGTAGAAAAATTGTTGCAAATATTTGATATATTATAATTTTTTCGTTGTCTTAAAACTTATGAAATGAGCGGTGTGGAGGCACCATAAAACAATAATATCATGCATATCATAACACCGCCCTCATCCACGTCACATCCGATATCCGATTCAGCCTCCGTCCCGTGCCCATAGATCATCGCCAGATGAAGTGCGGCCGTGTGAAAGTGGAAAACCATTGTCCTTAACAATGGACTAACTGGATCGCGGTGAAAGTCGCTCTCAAAGGTCTCTGTCGTGATATCATGCTCGATATGTACACACTAATGCCGTTCCGAGAAATACTACCTAATTAGCATAATTGAAACGCGAATATTGCGTAAAAATACTACAAACTTGTTGCAATGATAAATAGCTACGAGATACAGGAATATTTCTGCAGTGAACAGGTTTTGTATTGGCCTTCTCGGCTAACATTTCAATTGATTGCTAAAGGAGAGGTCAAAATTGGTATTTTGTCACAAAGCTAGACGTGAGCTTCCCGAACTACTTGTATCGGCTCGAAATCATACCCATTTGGGTACTTTTCTTTATTAAGTTCTACGAGATTATTCTGAATAATTTTCTAAAACCACGACTTTTGTTTCCAGGTAAGTGGCGTGCCGTTTACTACAATATCACAATGCACTCGATGTCATCCGAGATTTGGGTAAGATTCTTTACGTTCTCCTTTCGAAAGCCATGCCGTACTACGACCGACCAACTTGTTACATCTCCCACTGACAGGAGCCACCGTCGGATTCCTCCAAATAAACTTGATGACCTTCTTTAGTTCCTACACTTGGTCGACCACACAAATAACTTGGTTTTCCTGTACTCCAAATTTGAGATTATGCGTAAGCTCGCATTCTTGGAATTGTTGTGGTTATAATAGCTATTTGTTTGGAAGAAAAATAGACGTACACATGTGACTTGGCTGGTTTCGTCTATATATATATATATATATATACCAAGTTATAACTTGTATTTATTCTATGACTATTTTCACTAACACATTTTAACGGTAAAACCAAAAATAATAAATATTCGATATTTTTGAGTAATTTAATTACTTAAGTATTTACAAATTTACATTTAAACAGTTTAAAAATTACACACATCCGACGGGACTTGAGCCCGCATATCCCGATCTGTATTTGGGAGCATTTACCATTTTGGCCCGGAGGTGTCACGTGGGATGGTCAAAACTTTTGAACAGTCTTTTTTTGCTTAAACAAATCAAGTGCTGGTGGTGCCACACGTAACATCGGATATGTGTAATTTTTTAACTGTCTATAAATTTGCAATATGAATAAATTTTCATACAAAACCCGATTACAACTTTTTCCTTTCATTCAAACTTTTAGAGTACACAAATAAAGACTATAGAACATATAATAAAAATATATTCTACCGATAAAACGTAACATAGCCCTCCTCCTTGCGGACAGTCGGTTTAACTCCACGAAAGTTAACCATTTGAAATTTAAAATCTATCTTTCCCGACCCTGTAAGAGGAAGTCTCAAACGGCGACGCGTTATGTCATCCAAATTAATATTCCAACAACTAAATATAGGACTATTGTATTGAAATTAGTTTGCATTTCCTAAACAGTAGTGTTGTGCCCCTTTACCGTTACGTTGTGCGATCGATTCTAATCGATTCGATAGGTAAGCTGACGTTATCACGGCGGCTGTCGAATAAGGTTGTGCTACCAGGCATATAACCTTTTTAGGACAAGTGAGAAATGTTGTCATGCACATTTCCATATACAAATAGGAGAAAAGTCTTTTATACTCCTAAATATTATCCGATTTGGGTAATTACTTTTTATATCGTTAGCTTAGTTCCTAAAACTATTACGGCCTTACCGAAAAACGTTACTTAACTTTAAGCATTGCTTAACATATTTTGTCAGCTTCTCGCTAACACGTAATGCCACTTGCGGAAAGAAGACAGAGAATTTAAGAAGATTGTTAAAGTTAAGTAACGTTTTTCGGTAAGGCCCCTAGTATACAACTAAGTGACAAAACGAGCAAGACCCTCGTCTGATGTTAAGCGAGAGTTGCGACGCTTACTGCTCGGAGAACTACTTATAACAGTAAAAGTACAATAAAATTTCCTCAAAACAAATGTGTAGGTAACACATACTAGCTATACAATGTAAATAATCGAAACCTCCTTTCTGACATTTTTGAGATACAAACCTTTAAGAAACGTCTTCTAAAAATGATATAAAAAAAAAGACGTGTGGCACTCGGAGACTGCCGCGGTAAAGCTATTGCATAATAGCTTTACGCGCGGTGTGTTAGGTTATTTTCGTTACGGAATTTCTGGATTCGGTCTCCACGCTCAAGGCCCGCGATAGAAGCTATGCAATAGCTTAATAAGCATCCTACGAAACAATTTCATTGGACCACAACTTCTATGCTTAACAAAAAATATTAACAATGAATACAAAAAATTTCAACGTCCTTTCTACATAAATACGAAACAGTCGAGTTCGAAACCGAAAGTTTCTTCAGCGCTTCTTTTGTCCCTTCTCCGGTCACGAGTTATTTCGACTTTTAAATTCTTCTCGCTTGCAAAATTCTGTAATAAACATCATTTTTAACACGCTTTTATTAGGTCGACCTGTATGTAACTATGTAATGAAATCTAAGGTAACTAACTAATTTAACCATCTTCCAAGGATCGTAGCGTCATGAAAATTGGCAGCTGTATGTAGTTCTGATGACAATACTGATATGGTACTGTCGAACTGATCTGATGATGGAGCCGGAAGATATGAACTAGAACTTCATGATGGAACATCGTATCATAGCTGTGTTTGGATTTGTTAGAAAAGTCTTGTAATGAACTTTGACCACAATAATTTGTAGCGTGTTTTTCAGTTTTTTAAACTGTAATTTATTTCACTACACGTGCAATCTAAGCATGCAATATCGATCGTGAGGCTATCACATAGACCAAGCGGCCTTGGGACCTTGCTTCGTGGAGCCTTCGACAAAACAAACGACTATCATAGCTTGCCTCCTGGCCTCTATGCCTAGGTAGCCTCGTATATTCACGTCAAAGTCATTTTTAAACAGGATACTAATATTCAGATCCGGATTCAAATCCAGTTGACTCCAGCTATGGCTTATTGTTTTTTTTTTCAAAAGAATATTGTAACTCGCGTGGTTTTTGAATAAAACACCAT
This sequence comes from Lycia hirtaria, assembly GCA_947563715.1. Taxonomy (NCBI): domain Eukaryota; kingdom Metazoa; phylum Arthropoda; class Insecta; order Lepidoptera; family Geometridae; genus Lycia; species Lycia hirtaria. Next base: position 26,735,698 of record OX387381.1, on the reverse strand, counting down.
AATATTTACATCATTAAGTTTCGATTACACGCCAGTGTAAAAAAAATTACAAGGAAAATTACAGGTTGGTGACATAATTTTGCCTATCAAAAATTCTACCATGTCACTGACTATTTTCTGATAAGTATGACATTGACTATCGACATGACATTACTTTCCGTAAAAGCAGTAAACTGAAAGTATATGAATAAACTATCTTCGTTAACATCAAATTAAAGGTGATCACGCACTATCATGTCAACTTCTCTTTGGTTACATGGACCAAATTCCAATTTGAAAAATCACAATCTTATAATAATATAACGGTAAATAGAATAGTCTCCGTACGTAACACCCCAAAAGAATGATAAATATAAGTAAAGATTTTGACACTTTCATCTAACAATTAATTTAAAAAAAAACCTAACAAAATTTACTATATTTCACTCATAAGTAAAATTTATATATTTATGCTAACAAACATCTATTTTCGGACCTATTTATTATTGGGTCGCCGTTGAGTACTATTCACGATATTTTCCCCGTCACGTCGTCGCTTTATTGTGATATTCCAGTGTATAAATGAGGGCTGTCAAGCAATGTCAATAGTCTGATTGTACTGCCGTTATTATTGTACTCTATTGTGATCACATTTGACTGTCTGTGGCTAAGTATGAAGGTAAATAAGTAGACGTGACGTCTTCGAAATATTGTGAAGCTAAACGAGAAAAACAAGTAATAATTTTAAAAGAAGAACTGTAGAATGACAAATAAGTGAACAAATACATCCATCTAAGTTACGTCCTGTTAATAAAATTAATTAAGTGTACTAAAAATATCGATGATGTTGTATAATCATAAATAAATATTTTAAATAAAAATATAAACTAATAGGGTAGACGGGGGCATTATTTATATTAGACAATTGTAACTTTTCAGTTTGCCCTCGCCTGCCCAACATTTTCAAAAATGAATGTTTAAGGGCTTTTTCAGTTTCTATTTTATGGTATAGAAAGCTTGTTTATTGCTTTTCAGTTACCTATATTAATACAATGCAGTCGGGTTATATTTTTTTAAATAATTTAATATATTGAAGTCATTAAAAAAGAAGGCATACATCTATTCTTACATTTGTCATCGATACATGGTGTCATGTATGACTCCAATGTATGTCTATAGGATAGTTTATATTTGACTATAGATAAGCAATCGACAAATAACTCGTCTTTTCATGGAGAGACCTTGAAAGTTCACGTGAATGGCATACAAGTATCGCGATGACGAGATTTGATGCACTGACACACTAACAATGTCCCGTTGGTCTGTCGGACTGTGGACACACATACCACGATAGAAAGAGACTTGTAATCAGTAATAATACTAGAGTAACAGAGATAGAAACATGGGCAAGACAGGTAGGGCCTCATTCTGGACCACCTAAAATGCAACCATTATTTGTGAATCTAATTTGTTTTAAGAAAATTATCCAGTTCCAATCTATTTATAACCTACCTAGAAGAAACAAATTCACTCGCGATTTACAGACACCCAGATTATATCTATCGGTAAAGACGTACATTATATTAGTTATTAGTACTAATATAATATATATACATAAAGTATTTCAATTTGTGTGTATGTGTATGTATGTTTTCTCTCCTTCACGCTAAAACGATTGTTCGGTTTGAATATAATTTAATATGAAAGATCGAATACCCTATGTCCCTGGCTTAATACATAAGTTAGACTTAGTCAACAAGTATAAGTTAAATATTTTTGTTCAGAATACAGTTTCATAAAAGTATTACTATGAAAAAATGGACTCTGATCTATTATGTTTAAAGTATATGTAGTGGACATTCCAGAAAAAAATATTTAAACAAAATGAAACCTTACCGCTAATTTATAGACTCAGATATACCTATTTATTATAGTTTGTCAGACGTTTATGACCGATAAGGTCTTTTTGATAAAAAATTATCTCCTCGCTCGCCTTGCTTCGGAATCGACGCTTTTAAGAGAAACGTCGCGCACTCCTCCACAGGTACAAAAGGACAAACTGTTTTCTACCCCTAAACATATATATAATCATGCCTGTTATGTTGCTCCTTACGGGGTAGACATCAAAGACCATCACGCCGTTTGAGACCACATTTTACCGTAATTAGAGGGTTAGAAGAAAGGAAGAGGGGTATTAGATGGTTAGAGAATAGAGGAAAAGGTGTAATATTGGACATTACCCCATATTACTCCTAAATATTAACCGATTTCGATTACTTTGCTTAATATAATTAATAAAAACCCGGACAAGTGCGAGTCAGACTCGCCCACCGAGGGTTCCGTACAAACTAGTAGATAAGAGGGCGAAGTCATATATTTTTTTATATTTTCTTTCATAAACCAAAAAATATACATCGTAAAAATATTTAAACCCCTGTTTACCGGACAGGCGGACAACAAAGTGATCCTATAAGGGTTCCGTTTTTTCCTTTTGAGGTACGGAACCCTAAAAATGACTACGCCGCAGAAGTTAGCATTTTTTCAAATTTATTTATAAGTTTATAAAGCCAGGTTTTCACTAAACGGGTACTCGAACCGAGTAAGAGTGCCGCACGAAGGACTATACAGACTGCCTTGGTTTGATGATATTCTATCAGCGTGCACGATACGAAAAACACCAGAGTCCGTCTGTGTAGTCATTCAAGTGACACTTGGTCCGAGAACACTCGTATGGTGAAAATCCCGCTTAAAATTTTTCAAAAAAAAAAGCAAACTAGAGGCATAGCCATTTATGGTTTCAACCATATAAAAAAACATCAGAATTGTATAATATTTAGAGGTAGAAACTTTGATCTTTGATGAAGTATCAACGGTAGACAACAGTTTTCTCTTGTTGTATGAAAAAACCCGTAATGCAGTGCTGACGAAAATCGTGGTTCCAACGATCCTCTTAAGAATGTAACATGCAATTTTCAATACTTATCAATGCAATCGAGATCGTATCGTTCACTTAAAACATATCAGTTACATAAAAACTGGAAAGTTATTATTTTTTGTAAGGTTTCGAAAACAAAACCTTTTAATAGACTGGTTTACGGCGATCTGTTCGAGATTGAATTCGGACAAATTTGTTTTCAAATATTTGAACATTACATGATCAAATAAAACTTGGATGATGTTTGATTTGGTGTATTCGAGAAGACTTTAACGGGGACTTCTTAGAATTTATTAAATTTTATATAATTAGTATGACAAAGACGCATGAAGGAAATGTTCATACTGTAGCAACCATTTAAGGCCGAGAGTAGGGTGGCGCTGCTGTCCCAAATAAACATCCAAACATAGAAATTTTGTCGTTTCGACGTTTATTTTGGTCAAAATAACAGATATAAAAATAACAGCTATTGTTAATCCATTGTATTAGTGTTCTTATGAAGCTAAAAAGAGAATATTTATTTCAATAATTTCATATCTGAAAATATGGTATTCGTGTGAGCGAGACAGCGGTGCTCTTAGCCTTAAGGGCAAACTTCATAAATTCGGCGGAAAGTTCAAATTTAAAAAGTTTTTTCGTACTTGTACCTGGCTCGGGTAACTTTGTAAGTGATCACAATGTTTGTGACAATTTAAGATTATTCTTTGTATTATCATTTACCATACCAATTTAGCATGTCACTTGTTTCTTATTTAGAGAAGAATATAGACTCTAGTATAACTGTTGAGTAAAATAATAGAATCAATTTTCTGAGAAAAATCTGCATCTTAACGACAAGTACCTACCAACTGAATTCCTCTTGATTCTGTATAAGTTCGATAAAACATACAGATGATGCAGCCGCAGCTATTAATATGTTCTGCAACAATATCTCGTATGCAAACAAGTTATTGTGGCCATCGCTGTCTCTCATTGTTTCTAACGAGTGTCGATTAAAAACAACGCCGCCCGAATAACAAACTAAGCGCTACCAATCTTACCATTCTATTTCTTGGAATAGAATCGATGTTACAATAAAACATATAAATTTAAATTTAAGAGGATCGTCAAGTATGTAACCCGCATTTTACTTAGAGCAAGAGAAAACTGATTTATACTGCTAGTCATAAACATTAAATTCCAATTTCGATAATTATTTCTCTTCTTTAGCTCTTGTATGTATCTCAATGCATATCTCTACATTTTAAGTCTGGTAACATTGTAATCTTTTGAAAATAAATTATTTTGTATTTTTTTTATGTGACTCTATGCATGATGAAGCTTGTTTTTTGCTTTTCTACCCTCAAATTTATAATGAAGATAGATGTGTCTTGCGGTTTTATCTGCAATCAAGTGACTTAAGATGCACGCTGCGTCAAACTTTTAATTTCTCTACTAATTTCGTCGTTCGAGAACGTGATAAAATTACGAAGTATCTAAGTCTGTCTCTTTTAAACGACTTCAAAAAGGAGGAGGTTCTCAATTCAACTGTATATTTTTTATGATTGTTATGCTATTACTTTACCAATTATAAATTGATTTTGATGATTTAGTTTTTAGTTTGGTAGGACCATACTTCAGAGGAGATCCCATATAAATTATCAAAATCGGTTCAGTAGTTTAGTTTTGATACAAAATAACTTAAAAAAATATGTCATTCAAGTAAACGAAACTGCGTATTTTGAAGTCGGTTGTTTCAGTTTTTAAACTATTTATTGCCAAAAAAGTGCGAGATTTTTTTTTGACTGCGTGGATCTTAGGGCTACAATAAATGATTTCTTAGTAGAAAACTAACACTTTAAAAATACAATGTTCATAGTTTTTTTGACCAGCGCCTTGCCATTGTTGTTATGTCAGCCAGTCAGGATTTGTTTGAAAAAACAATATTAAAAAAAAAATACGAGTTTTAATCATTTATAGTTCCAATAAAATTGAATATAGTGAATTATTTCCATGTCGGACACTAGCAACACTCGCGCACTATATTTATCTCCATTATCAGCACGTAATATAAAAAATGTGTAATAATAAACAACAGTTATTTCACTGTATTTACGACACAGAATCCAAACGTGCCAGCTAGGTGTGATGTATGGAACAGTTTGTCATGTCGGCGTTCAATGTTGCGTATTGGACATATTGGGCATGATGGCATGCGCCTTTCTCACGGCCTCAACACTAGGACGATCACGTATCGACACGCCAGTGGAATGAATGTGAAATTATGCCAATAGCTTGACGCACAATCATCCGTAAACAAATGCATGTCTCGGCTAGGGCTGTCATCAGTCAGCATTCTCTGGATTTATCGTAGTTGCAGCGGGCGTCCGGGATTGAAGGCGCTATAGATCGAAAATCGCCTGTCTCGTTCACACATAGGATTTTTGTTGATATATAATAAGTTAACTGTATTACGAAAATTCGTAACAGCTTTAGAACAAACAAAATTCACCAACTTTAGAAGAAATAAAACATATAATTTTATATATACGAGTACAAAAATGTTTGTATACACGAACGAGACGGACTATTTGTGACGAGATTATAGTCTTAAGAAGAAACCGGATAAAATTAGGACGCCTCATGCCAGTAGAATAGACACATTGCTTTTCGCTACGCTTTTCCCACAATAAAGCATGTTAAAACTTACCTATAATTTAATAGACTATCTATGATATATTAATCAGAGCTATTGTACGTTAGACATTATTATTGTCATTTGATTACTAATAAGGATACAAAATATTATGTTCTTTGCAGTTTTTGCTTAATAAGTAAGGCGCCGGGATGGGTCTCTCTCGTACTTGTTACCTTTTTTATGTTTTAGGTACATAATTATTAAACGTACTTTGTTTTTTTTGTTTCAGTGCTAAATACCTTAAGAGATTGATGGTAAATTAAAATAAAGTTTATAAATATGTTTTAAAAAGTAACAGATAATTGGAAACGAATTTGATCAAAGTTAATAACGTTTTTCAGCAAGATCTTTGTGTAGACTCTTGACTGACATCTTTGTCAAATGTTGTTAATTTAGACGATGATAACCCTACAACCAACTTTATACCATTACACACCTTAATACGTTACATTAGAGCTTGTTATTCCAATAATGCCATTTTGCCTATGTTACAATCGGATTAAACTCCGCCTCGGTTTCATTAAAAGTTACTTTTTTGCGTAGCTTAGTTACCCGTTAGGCGAGTGTCTGCTTAATAACAAGCATTTTGACTTGTTACCGTTATGAATGATCGATTCTACCTATTGAGTAGGTCGTGCATACCAAAAAAACTTGTAAATGAATGAGTACATTACTTACTAATTAAGAAGTACCTGAGTTTTTGCGAGAACGTGAGAGAGAATTGTGAAGGGTTTTAATTTCCTAGACTTGTTTTACTTAGAATGTTTATGGTATAAAAGTAGTGTTTTTAAATCGATCCATGTTTATTTAGGTTGAAGGAAGACTGTGAACTCATTCCCTTACTTCGTATACTTACTTATTTATACTTCCTGATAGGTTTCAATAAAGGAAATTTTACTGAAGCATTACTAGAACTTGAGAATGACTTATTTAAGTACTTGATTCAAATTATAATTAGTACCTATGATGACTTGCATTCTTAACTAAGCTTTAACAAATCTCAATACTAGATATTGGCAAATGCGGTAATCGCACGGGCTTAACACAATTGAAGGAAAAAAAACGGCTGAATCATCTGGTTTCCACCTTCGATTTACGTTTTCATTTATTTTGTTTGCTTATTTCTTCGACAATTCCTGTCTATTTTAATCTCCTCCCACGTGAAAGCCGGCAAACAGAAAGCCGAACCTTTTCTCGGCTTCACCTTTTACCATGTTTTATTAAAACAATTCTACCGTTTGGTATTTTGTTTGCATCGAATTACAATCTCATGGCGAGTGTCGAACGACTTTCACGTTTCCAAATATGTACGGTCTCACATATCTGTATCACAATAGCAAACAGAGTGGTAACTGGTGCAATGTCAGGCTGGTGTCAATCTGGGCCAGTAGGTGTAAGCGTACGCTGCTCTCTGAAGTTATCTACAGCGCGCTAGATACGGCGGCGACGGGGCCGACATACGATAATTGAGCAATTACATTCCTTAAGGCGCGATGGTTTCTTTGTTTTGCTCGCATATAGCAAAAAATTTTAAGATTTTTCTTACATTTTGATGATTTTGAAATTTATATTATTAATTAATTTATTAATTTAATTTATATTATAATATTACTGAGTGGACATACAAAAATATTTTATTATTATTATATCTTCCGGATCCATCATCAGATCAGTTCGACAGTACCATATTATTGTATTGTCATCATAACTACATACAGCAGCCAATTTTTATGACGCTACGATCCTTGGAAGATGGTTAAATTAGTTACCTTAGATTTCATTACATAAAGGTCGACCTAATAAAAGCGTGTTAAAAAATAACTAAAGAACAGTACCGCAGTTTTCATATAAAACTGATTCTAGTAAAGTACTTTTCATTTTCGATTCCATGTTTGCAAACATTAAAATTTGTTTTTTAAAGTAGATAATTATTTTGTTTATTGTTTAGAAGCTATTTTCTAGTTTTTACCAAAAATTTCGGTATGCGTGAGCAAGACACAGGATCTTCTTCCGATGGCGACTTACGACAGCGGTAGATACTTCAGCTCTTCTATCTAGCGGCCTTTTTACATGTATATAAAAAACCTTTGTAGTTTGTTAACCTCATGATACTGTCACAATATTAGGTTGACCAAAACGTCAAAAAGTTAAAATATCCGTAATTTAACGTTCATTTGTACACCTATCATTGTTACAAAAAAAATATTGTCCCAAATATTATCTAATACTGTTTTTATAAAAGTGAAGATATCATATTTATCGTGAATATGTTTAATAATTGTACATGTAACAAAAAAGACGCGCGGGGGTTGAAGCAGCTGCGGCATTCGCCTTGGGCGCCTTAAATTTCCCTCCATCTTATCAGACACAATATGACACTTATTGTCAATACACACTATAAATATAAATTAAACTAACGTTCCATGATTAAAATTCTAATCGACTATATTATTTATTGCGCGCAGGTGGAGTTAATCAAACCTATTTTGCATAAGACACAACGATCGTAAAGTATTTGAAATGTGTCGCATTCAGATACGACCGGTAAACTAAAGCTAGACAGAGGAAGGAATATTTTTTTGATATTTCTGCCCTTTCTACGGCAATATACTAACAATGCAAAATGCCAAATACGTAAAATGGATGCATTAAGTGAATTCTTTTCCAATTTCCTTGCAGTCATTACGGTAGATATAATTGTATACTCAGAGTTGGACTTTTTGTATTTATTTATTTTACACGGAATGCAATAGCTATTTTTAATAAAATATTATTTCATCTGTTATGTATAATATAGCACAATTGTTATGTTAAATGAAATAACGGAATCTAATATTTACTGAATAGTAGAGGTTTATCGTAAAATTTTAATGTTATTTTCGCATTTCTTTAGTCGTAAGAAAATTTTATGATATCGTGTTTTCAAATATTATTACTTCTATGTTTGATCTTTAATATTACGTTTTATTAACTTCAAAGCGAATGTTGCAAAATTGCTGATAAAACAGTGATATAAGCTGAGCTATATGAGGTACTACTGTTTGCACAAATTCGGGAATCAATTAGCAGTCGGAGAACACAAGTCGTAAACTTTTAAATCGAAATTCCCACTTTGCGCCACTTACATTCAAGAGGGATGTAGCATGCGTTACATTGTAATACGTGATCTGCGTATAAATACTGCAGAAACTAAACTTGGCCAAGTACGTGTCGAAGCACGCATGTTTTGGGGTTCTGGAGGGACTAGCGAGCGTTGTTTGCTTAGACCATTTTCCAAAGGTCAATGACCTTTGAACTACAATGACTTGGATCTTTTTTTATCTTTATATCCAACCTGAAAAGTTGTATACATAAACTTATCTACACTTAGCTATAGTAGCCTTGTGTTAAGTGACTTACTGCCAGGCAACTTACAGTTTAAACCACTAATCCTAGAGGATGAATTTTGATAGGTACTTTTTTTTAAAGTGTTAATATTCTAATAAGATAGGGTTCTTGCTTGATTATAGGTGAAACTGCGATATAGGGGATAGTAAATAAAAAAAATATTAGACGGATTCATAGTTTATAACTTTTTCATAATTTTATTGTAATATTGTATACAAGGGCGTCGCCAGCCCAGGGGGGGGGGGCAAGTTAATATTATGGAGGATGAGAAAAATATGAATTGTAGGCACAGGTACAATTGCACGGCCTTAGGACTTTGATTGTTTTGCAGTTGGCTACATTTTTTTAATCTCTAGGGGGGGGGGGGGGCAGTTGCCCCCTCTTGCCCCCCCTTGGCGACGCCCTTGATTGTATAGTAATCACAGAAAACATCAACTTGCAAAATTCCGTTGATATATTAGTTCTAATAGTCTGTTAGTAAAATCACTGTGACGACCGGTCGGCCAGACGGGCCAGACAGACGAACTTTATAAGGATTCCTAGTACAACGGAGCCCTAAAAAAAGCCAAAAACATCAATTAAAATGTAAAAATGTGTAACGGTGTGAATAGGTGACAGCCTGCCATTGCGTAAGCCATCTACCGTTACCATTATCATACAGCGATGGAGGCGAATGACATTTACCATAAGTACCCACTAGTACCCAGTACCCACTCTGGAAACTAGATAGTTGCGAAAACATGTTGGTAAAAGGATTATATCGAAATTTATTAACAGGTGCGGTGCGGTGGAATATTTTTGAATGCATTCATTTTGTGTTCTCTAAAATAATGAATAATTAATGCGCTGTTCTTTTTTTTTTTTAAATACAAGATAGATCTGCAATTGACCACCAACTCGCCTGATGTTAAGCGACGCTGTGGCCGAGGATGGAGCTCGTCGATCTAGAAGATATCTATTCACTCTAGCCTTGAAAATTCCAAGATTGTAGGTCTCAGGAAACAGATATGGCGACAAAGAATTTCATTCTTGTGCAGTATGCAACAGGAATGGAATATATATAACACAGGATGATACAGTATAATAGCTACTAATATAAGGCACTTGAGTAGCCCAGATCTGGGGAAGCCCACTGCTGGATATAGGCCTCCTCAATGTATGTCTAAAAGACCTGATGGAATCGGCTTGCACCCAGCGTCTTCCTGTCACTTGTATAAGGTCGTCTGTCCATCTTGTGGCTAGTACTATTACTTCTTTTACTGACTCCATTGACAGTTATTCAACCGCCGACCAGTAGGTAGGTATCCTGCAAACAAGTGTTTCTGATGAAAATCAGTGTTATAGCGACTTTTCCGGCAATGACGAGCAGATTACACTACCATACAACGTTTTAAATTGTTTATGTTCAAAGTCTATGATGAATCGCTCGTTCAGTTGTATAAAAATAAAACATTAACGGCCTTACAGAAAAACGTTACTTAACTTTAACCATCCTCTTAAATTATCTGTCTTCTTTCCGCAAGTGCCATTACGTGTCAGCGCGAGAAGTTGACAAAATATGTTAACCATTGCTTAAAGTTAAGTAACCTTTTTCTGTAAGGCCGTAAATATAAACTTTAAACTTATTATATCAATGTGTTTAAAAGTAATAACACCAATACTTTTATAAACCATATGATTGATTTTAATAAATTCTGGCCAAAAACAAAAAACAGTGCGCAAAACCCTAATTTATTACCGCATTTGCAAAATTATACAACACTTACGATTGCCTAATTAATTCTTATGCAAATTCTTGACTTAATTCGTTATTGTTACTCGTATAGCAGAGATCAGTATCCGCTGATAAGGCAGCTTCCTTCCTCCGCGTGTTATCAGTTATCACTCAGAGCCGCTATCACAGTTTTATTCCACTTTGGTAACGTCAATAAAAAACGTTCATATTTGAACTAATTACGAAATACTGTAATTCATGTAATTAGAGTAAACTAGCATATATCACTCAGTACTTCTCATTAAACAGTAATTAACGTATGTACCTGAATCGTTTCTTACTTGTCCTAAGAAATAATGTGCAGGGCTTATAGCACGTAGAACTGATGGGCGATGGGGTCGAAAACCAGGCACCGGCAAGCGCAGAAGAAGACAATGCAGGTACAAGGTGGACTGCAAACCTCATACAAGTGGCAGAAATACTCTAGGTCATGGGCGTATATAAGGGGGGGTCCAGGGGGTCCGGACCCCCCCCCCCCCATGGCATTGGCCGAAAAAAAAATTAAGTGCTGTCAAAATCGCGGATGGCACGGATGTTAAAAAATATACATGAACACCTGATGTGCGGTTGTCATATCGATAGTTTTACTAGATATGCAGTATGACTTTAGTCCGTCCTTCGCCCGCGCATACTACAAACGTGCATATCAAATCGAAACTATATATATTTTTACGCGACTGCGTAAGAAGGAGGGTAATGTTTTTCGAGTGTGTCTATGTTTGTATGTATGTATGTGAGTATGTTTCTATATGACAACCGCCTGAACGGCTTGACCGATTTTGATGTGCAAGGTGTCATTAGATTCGTCTTCGCTTCCAGAGTGTTACAGGCTATATTTTTGTAATAATAATAATAAATCCCTTGCAAAAATAAAAAAACGTTTTTTCGTAACCCCTAACGAATTATTTCGTAATAAACAATGGGTTTTTTAATTATTCTAAAGAATGCGTATTTATAATCTTTTAAAGCGATTTTACGCATACTTTTTCACAAAAAAACGTTCTTAATATGCTTCAATATTTTTCGCACTAGCTTCGCTCGCGCATGCACACATTTTTGAGTTATATATAATGTAATTAACTATGTCAACTAGAGGCTTTCTTAAATTTTGGGAATCGTATATGATTCTCGCGACACATAAATCCTAGTGCGGGAATCAAAGTTTTTAGATTTTATTTAAATTCTTTCATAGACTTAATGTAAAGATGTACTGAGAGTGAATAATACGAGTAACTAAGTTTATTATGTTTATGTAAATAAATATATTTTTCATTTTCATATGAAATGACTGAATGAACTTACAAAAAAATCGTCCTTTGTAAAACTAACTACATCGATAAACATCAGAAGAATTAGTAGTCAGTCATAGATCTATCTTATGTAAAAAAAAAACACAAAAATTTCAATTCGATCCAAGCCAATTTTACATAAAAATATTTTAAGATCTAACAAAACTTAAAGTGCCGTACTAATAGAAAATACGAGTAATTCACCAAAAAATAATCACTAACCAAAAATGGTTTTCCGACTACCAAGGAAGTAGCGCCTAGATGTGTTTTCTATAAAGCCATATGTTTAAATTTAAGAATAATAAATTGGCAATCAATGCATTCAAATGGTTGTAAATATAATTTTTACTAGCGTAAAAGTCACTCTTATCAAGACGGGTATTTAATTTTTTCTTTTAAGACATAATACTTGTTTGGTTCATATGGGCCACAACAACTTAGGCTTGCAAACACGATCAATGAATCAAATCACTTCCAAGATTTCATTTTAAAAACATTCAAAATTTTCGCGCTCGCTTCGCTCGCGCATTATTGCTATTTTACCATGGAAAAACTTTGGGCTCTCTAATAGGAGAAATAAATCATATTATTATAACAACACTACTACAATTTTCGCGCTCGCTTCGCTTGCGCATGCTTATTACCTATGTTTTGTTTACTTGAGTCATGCAAATGCTGAGCGCTCTTTTAAACGGGTGAAATCTGGTACATCTAGTATAATATAAATTAATAATGTTCGGACGTTACTTATACACTTTATTAAACTTTATTTACAGTTATACGTTTGTCCGTAGCTTAATTTTCGTGTATTTTAATGTTTATAACTAAGATTGACGTTAAGAAATCAGTACTCGTCTGCGTATAGTGTGCACAAATAAAGAAGCAAATAGTAGTAAATTTTTGGATCCGCGGACCCCCCCCCCCCCCCCCCCCCCCCCCCATGAGAAAGCTATAGCTACGCCCATGCTCTAGGTGCACTATACAATGGAAGTCGTTTTGGAAACCCATGAGGGACCATGTCCAGCAGTGGACTTCTTCTTGTGGATTTCTTCTTATGGATGATGATGTCCTTAGTAAATAATTATTACCGATGGCAACCCGTGATTTCGTAGTTAAGAGTTATAGTTATGATTAGTTGTGACTTCGCCATTGCTGTTTATTTTATTAGTCGGGTAAATTTCTGGAAGACTAGTTGGGTGACCGTCTGACTTGCGATCCGTAGGTTCTGGGTCAAATGCCAAGTCTCTCATCTCTTGTCTTTTTAATGTGCGTATTGGAAAACATCGAAAAGAAACCTACATATGTGTCTGATAGTGCAGATGTGTGAAATCTACCTACCCGCACCTAGCAAGAGTGGTGGACTAATCCTCCTAGAATGAAAAGTTTGCCCACACCCAGCAGTGGGACAGTTTTAAGATCTAGATGTTGTTAAACTATTCTTCATATACAAATTTTAAAAATATCTTTAAAAATTGTCTATTTAAATAATCTCCTTTTTTAAATCGTTTAATTCTCGTTTTTTTTCTTTTTTTTTTCTTTATGTTTGTCCCCTTCGCATTCTTATATAATCTGTTCCTTATATCATTATTTTTTCAGTGGAGACCACAAAATACAATATTTATTAGTTTCTACTTCCAGACGTTAGTACCCGTGTTTTTGAGTTACATATTTAAACTGACTACAATTTATCCGTTTGCGTGTAATTTGTTGAATACTCGCCCGTGAAGGTTTCAGCGGGTTAAACCGCGGGATACAACTAGTCATAAATACACAGTAAGGTCTACTTAATCTATTTTCATAAAGTTCTTGAACTGGATTTCGTAATAAACGACCTCTCCGTGACTTAATAATAAGAGTAGGTAACTATTTACATAGTGTTTCATACTTGCACTGATAACGAATGACGACTTGATAACTTAAATACACAAACAAGGTTACAATTATAAACTAATGCATATCATATCTTACATGCGTTCACTCTAAAATCTGTCATAAAATAGGGTATGTTAAATAAATTAGGAATTTATTTTATGATTTTATTGGAAACTTTAAACTATTTTAAGGAAATAATTCCAACATTTTTATAAATCACTATTATTATTGACCGTGTCACTATTATTAACCGTGGTTCGCGTTCATTTTGAGCTCCCGATATTTCGGCACAGTTACATGCACCATGTTCACGGGCGACTAACTGAATGACCGTGTTTAGTTTAAAAAAATTATTTTTATAAATGTTGTTTTTATATTTTTAATAATTTTTTAAATTTTTAGAGTGGCACTGTGACGTCATAAAATTTGCCTATTACTTTGAATAGTATTCCCATTTGATTCATACCCTTTCATTATTTCAGATTTCATTGCCCTGAAACAATGAATTTGGATAGTTTTTTCCGCCACATTCTATAATACCTATATATAAGCTACAACACTGTATATCTACATAAACGAGATCGTGTTATTTTATAAACTAAATGGGAAGATATAGTCAAAAGTAACTACTCTTTTTTTAATTTGGTTAAAAACATCATTAGTCACAATAATTTAGTTTGTTCCTTAAATTAGCTCAAAGTTTTAAATAAAAGCAGAAAATAATTGCCTCAAAATTTACTTTATATTCCCACTGTTTATTGTATAGGTATCGAGATTAACATGTGGGGTTTATTTGTATAGATAGAGGGTGCAGGGCCAATGTTCCCGTCAGATTAAACAAATAAGGTAATATCATTAACTGTAATCCACTTTGGCAGAACTCTGAACAATGTTTACAATAATTATGTAACATACGTTTCGGCTCCACTTCGCTAACCTAATTAACTACTCTTTGTTTATATTCAATAAAGACAAAGATTACTTGCCAGTAATAGTGGACGATAGGCATACAGGCATATCATCACACGCAGCTATCTCTCTCGCGCATCACATTTTAAAACCTATAAAATCATTGGTTGGGAAAATTTAGATAAAATAAGTAAGAAATTAATTTATTTATTTATATCGGAGAAACATTTAAAAAACGTTTTATTCAGGAATAATATAGGAATCGTATACAAGAATAACTTCTTGTCTTGAACCGAATAGCAAGAAATATAAGATATCTTGCTCATATAAATATCTATACCAGGATATTGCGTATAAAATGTGCCATAAATAGTGTAAAATTGAATTTTCCCGCTCCGCACGCTGTTATCAGTGGGCGCAGGCGGCAGGCGGTGGCGGAATGGCGTAAAGGGCGGAAAATTGAGAAAAATGTCAGTTAAATCCGCGTGGGAGCGGGTGGGGGAGCGGGTAAGTGACGTCACGCGGCGCACCCCTGCCTCGTGATGACATCTGGTACACTTGCGAACACTTAAATTATTGCGCACCCGTATTCTGTATAATATATTAAGTACCTCGTAACTTGTTACCAGGTTAACGTAGCTTGGTTAAAAAAAACTGGAAATGTCATCCAAATAGGTTTAACAAATTGCATATTTTGAAGTGGGTTGTTTTCGTTTTTAGGGTTCCGTACCTCAAAAGGAAAAAACGGAACCCTTATAGGATCACTTTGTTGTCCGTCTGTCTGTCTATCTGTCCGTCCGTGTGTCAAGACCTTTATCTCAGGAACGCGTGTACGTATCGAGTTAAAATTAAAACCATATACGCAGATCCATAGTATCTTGCTGCAGAAAGAAAAATAAAAATTTTCAGGTTTCGTAAAAAAAAGTAACAGCCGAATTAGTCGTAAAAAACGCACATTTCGACCTATGGGGTACTTCCCGTTGACCTAGTACTATGAAATTTGGCAAGAAGCATTGTGTCTACTCATATAGAAAAATACCCGAAAACTGGTCATTTTTTATTTAATCACAAAAAATAGTGTTTTATGCAAGAAATGAGGGTCCAAATTTTAAAGTTCTGTAACCGTATAATTTTTTTGTCACAATAGATCTGCAAAGGTCGCAGTGACGTGCCGGGGCTGCTATAGCCCGTTTGGCCTCCTAGGTTTTAAATAAAAAAAAAAAACCGTATCATGTGGGGTATCATATGAAAGAGCTTTTTAACACAGGTTTTTAAAACAGGTTTTTAAATATTTTTACGATGTATATTTTTCGGTTTATGAAAGAAAATATAAAAAAAATATATGATTTTCCCCTTTTATCTACTCTCGCACTTGTCCGGTTTTTTAAACTATAATAACTCAAGTTGCCTTTGAAATGAATCTGACAAAATAGAAAAAAAAAACAAAAAAGGGGATCTTTTGAATGATTATTCATTTTTCGGGGTCGATTTTATAGGCAAAAACAATAATTTTGGCGGGTTTTAAAGCACCAAAGGATGTTTTAATATTTATTTAACTAGAATCTGAAACTTTTTCTCGCGCCTGTACCATGTGGCATTTGAAAGTAATTTTACACTGTGACGTTCGTTACTGTCAGGCTACTGCAAAGTCTACTCTGAGGCATCGTCCTAATACAACGCGACTATGCGATCATCGCGCGAGCGACTATGCAACTAAGCGATCATCGCGCGAGCGACTATGCGACTAAGCGATCATCGCGCGAGCGACTATGCGACTATGCGATCAAAACATATTAATCTGGAATAGGTGTCCCGATAGGCATTCGCTTGATGTAATATGTCGCATCGCTTACTCGCGCCATAATCGCATAGTCACGTTTTATTAGGACGATGCCTTACGCGTGCAAAATACTCCGTGTTGAATTATTTAGATAATACGTAGCCCAAAGAGACTCTCTGTCCCATAGCAATTAAAGATACAGATGTGTTTTCCTCATTTTTTTAGGTACCATTTGGTTGAAAGGTCACATCCTAATAGCTGAGAGACTAAACTTGGTACAAGTACCTGTAGTTTGTATTGAACCAAAAGATTTATAGGTACCTGTGCCTCGCGGTCGATACTTGTCACCTGACCTTTCTTCAAAACGTTTTCGATTCGGTCGTGATAAGTCCCAGTCCCAGCAATCGTCAAGCCAGGTCAGAGGCCTTTCGGCGGCTTAATAACTCTGACTAGGGCTGGCCACTCAGTCTATACGAACTTACTTACTTACTTAGTCCCAGTGGACACTTACCAACATGCCTGATTGAATTCATATCTACTAGTATAACTATATACCAACAACTATATACAACAATATCGCACAATTGTACACTTGCATACTTGTGTTGTACTATATGTACAACTATATCGCGACCCTGGTAGAAATGTAAAATGCGTCCAAAAGTCCATAACCAAGAGACCAACAAGTAGGTACAAAATGTAAATCTCGTCGCGAAGGGTCCGTATTTACATCGACGGAATGTTGCCACTTATTTTCTCTTACTTAATGGGAAAACGGGAAACATCAATTTTCCATTAGACCTGGTGAAACCTTGTCGCTTTCGATTCTAGAGATACATTGTAGTTCCAAGATTGAATTCGAAATATAAGGTTTGGGTATACAACTGGCTGTAGATTTTTGTATACACATATTTTACTACCCATTCAGAACTATAGAAGTATTGTGGCTAATTTACCCGACAACTCGAGTAGACTTATGTTTTATTAGGATTCCGTAATAAACAAGGAATACGAAATGAAGAGATACGTAGACGTACAGGAGTCACCGATATAGCACAGTGGATTAGCAAGTTGAAGTGGCAGTGGGCAGGGCACATAGCACGCAGAACTGATGGCCGATGGGGCCGAAAGGTTCTCGAGTGGAGACCACGTACCGGCAAGCGCAGCGTAGGAAGACCAGCCACGAGATGGACAGATGACCTCATACAAGTGGCGGGAAGACGCTGGATGCAAGCCGCTTCCAATCGGTCTTTTTGGAAATCCATGGGGGAGGCCTATGTCCAACAGTGGACTTCTTATGGCTGAGATGATGATGATGATGATGAATAAACAAGGAACCCTTATAGTTTCGCTATATCCGTCTATCTGTGTTCTGTCCGCGGTATTGTATAAAGACTATCAGTACTTACTACAAAGCTGTAATTTTGCAGGCAGTAATGTGTATTACGAAAATAAAAGGATTTGTAGACTTTACAAATTAAAAAGTGATTCGTTCACATAAATTGTGATGTGCAATAAATGTGAAGGGTTCCGTGGAACCCTTTAATCAAACGACTGGACTGATTGATCTCAATTAAATTTGGAATTTGAAAACTACATCTCATTATCTTAATAGTTTTTATTCACTATGTAAGTGAAATCGTTAGGCACAGCTTTACTTATATTTCTTTCTGAATGTTACCGTTAATTCCAAAGGTACGTCAAAACTTTTTCCTATTTACTATAAGAAGTAGTAAAACCAACTGTTGCGTCTACGTATAGGCAGTTATGAAGGGTTCTTACTCGAGTCCATATCGGTCGTCTCCGGTTTCAAGCCCACTATCCGGAAAATTGGAGGACGGAAATACGCCCTTATCCTCAATGGAACGTAGAATTACCGCGAAAACGGGCGGAACCCAATTATTTGTTTGATTTATCTCCGTTTTTTGAAGGCAACTGAGTACGGATTCAATTTCAGATTTGTCGATTGAAACTGAGTATCGGATGTTTCATACGTTTCGCTATTACACGAAATAATTTTGTGTTTGAAAACATCATTTATAATGTTTTCAAACTCAAATTATATTTTATTTATAACAAACTTAATCTTGAAAATGAATATGAAAATAACCTATTTTCTCTTGATGCTAATTAAACTGATTCAAAAGGATGGTTATGTCATTAAAGTCAATACAGGGTTACGTCCAATTAGCCAGAAGCTTCTTAAACAATTGCATCTGAACATCATAACTTTTCTTCTATGACTTTTGAATATTCGGATAAGACATTAAATGTCTTATACTAATTTCCAAATTCTTCCGAATGTCTTCAATATTACGCATAGTGTCAATAAACTTTTTGCATGGGACAGCTGATTTTTATCTTTTAGCTGTACTAAAGAAGCCTTTGATACGTGTCTAATTAATTAAAATAATGGATTCTTGAAAAACCAAAAATCTATTATTTGATAATTTCGCGATTGCTATGTAAATTCCGATAATTCCGTTAAAAGTTATTTAATTTCGATAATAAAAGTAAATTCCTAAATTATGGGTATTTGCGAGTTTCATGCGAAATTTCATTTTTTTATTTCCAGATCTAATTTTAATAAAAAAAAACTATTACATTTTGGACGCAACCTACGCCCACTACAACCTACATAAAAACCAAAGGGCCTGACTCCTACAGTTCATCAAATAATTCGTCCTTATATAAGGACTGACATCACGTTATCTGGCAGCCATTGTTTGCTAGCCCATTGATTGATGACGTTGAGTTAACTTACGCACATGGCTTTCATTCATAAGCCCCACGCACCCACTAGCGGGGCTTACTACTGATAGCATACCTACTAATGCTAATTTACTGACACATGAGATATCAGAAGTGTAACTACGAAAGATTATTTTCCAAAATTATTAAATTATTGATAGACGAGGTGTTTGCCGTGGTTGACTACAATTCACCTAAAGGACTATTCGCACTCCATCAGATTTGATTCAATTCTTAATCTATGTCTTCCTCTCTGTCTTTTTCAATGTAAATGATAGAGAGGAAGATAAATGCAGATTCGAAACCGAATCCGAATCCAATGGAATGTAAATACCGCTTGTCTATTAAAAACATTTAGTTTCCCAAATCAACAGCGCCGTCGGGACCTTAGGTGATTGTAAATGTACTCGATTTCTGATTTAAGCCTTGATGAAACACCCCAGAATTTTTAGTTGAAATCCCGTAGCAAAAATCTCGCATAATCACCATGCTCCCCTAAGTGTCAACAGTATTACCCATAAAAGATTTACATGGCTCTTGATATACGTCATATTTAAATGGTCTCGTCACAACGTTAGTTGCTTGTAGTACATAATCAATGCTTGCTTGTCGTTAAATTTTTCGACTGGATGACAATGTTTGTCTTAATTTCACCACTAAAGTCTCGCGAAAATTCACTTTAAATAATTTGGTTACTCATATTTACACCAAATTTATGTTTAATACCTTAAGGTAACCTTACCTTGTATATTCTTGTTTACTTTGACGACCTTCTAGACAAGGAATCAAGTCGAAATCTCCAAAAATACTTATCAAAAAAGTTTTAAAGGAAGTATGACAAAGGCAAAATATGGACAATAATTAATTGGCAAGCTCTTCACTAATCTAACCGCCTGTCTGTTCAGTATCTTTCAATTTGATACATCTGTGTTTCTTTAGTCTATAGCTACTGCTATAGTTACATTTCAGATTTCATGACGCCATGTGTCTAGACAAAATTCGAGTCCTGACGTCACCGCCCACTCTCGGGTATTTTATCCCATCAAATTAATACTTGTAGGTGCTTGTAACCCCCGTGGGTGGTTGGTGACATCCTATTTTCCTGTCGGAAGCGCTTTTAGTGTTATCATTATTCTAATATTATGTATCGGGTTGATTGAAGTGAGAACAGGCTTTTATGAATGTGGGATGAAAAAGATTCATTTTTTGTTCAATCTTTATGTTATTTATTTTGTGAGTATTTCTTTGGAACATTTCATGATTGGATAAAATACGCAACCTTCATATAAACTTTGTGGTGAAACCTTAGGTTGTAACAAGCAAAGTAGGCTTTAATCGAGTGTCAATGTTAGTTTTCACAATTCTCCATGCTACAGGATGGCGCTGGCTATAAGCCTATTACAACCGGTCTTTTTGTAAATATACAGAGCTGAAATATGTCCAGCAGTAGAAACCAAAACGTGAAAATTCTAAATACTAATTATAAAAGAAAGGATTAAGTATTCAAACTTAAGGTTGTCAATATCGCACAGGGTACAAAAACTTCTTTATCGCTGACGCGTTTCCCCTTGAAATATATTAATAATTTCCTTGGTCTTAAGTTTTCATCAGCAAACGTGTTAAATAAATATTTAAATAACACCATCTAGCCCAAACTAAGCAAAGCTTGTACTATGGAACTAGATGTCTGATAGTATACATATATGTATACTTTTTTTGTGAATACGAGTATATACATATGATACATAGAATCACAACACAGACCAAGCATCCATGCTCATTACACAAATGATTGCCCTTTTGCCCTCGGTGGGGATCGAACCCACGACCTACAGCTTAGCAGGTATACATACTACCAACTGAGCCACAAGCCCTGTTAAGGTACACACCATGTAGATTTAATCCTGGAATATTTAATCACGTAGTAAACCCGTGCTGGAGTTTCTAAATGCAGCGACCTATATACCGTCACGTGGCAGGACCTGGTCTCGCAACCTAGCCTGCCGTCTGCTAACAGATGTTGGAAACACGTGCTGGCTTCTGTATTACGTACTACGTTTACATTTTAAGCCTAAATAAGTGTGGTAGGCGAACCAGGGATTTAAGCAGTCCTTGTGGATAGTAGATTTCGTGAACAGAATAATAAGTAGGTACAAAAAGAATGCGCCTTTAGTCAAATTGTTAAATGTATGCCCGCTAGATGGTGTGCGAAGGACGTCTGCCATCCCGTGTACACGAATAGTGAATACCTCACTTGCTGATTTTATACGTCATCTATTACCAGTCGCATACTTGCTCAAATGTGCAGTTGCTGTGAGAATAGACATAGCCATAATTTTATTGTTACAAAAACACATAGAAAATAAAAATCCTACACACAAAATAGGTCACAAAATTATGGTTTTGTCATAATGTAGTCTTTATTTCCTAAAATTTGCATAATGAAGTAAATATATTGCCAATATTTATACCACGAGAAACAAATAAAAATACTATAAGAATAAACCATAGATAAAAATAAACTGCACGAAATATGCTTAAAACTTTTTAAATATCAAAGATATAGATAGGAAGGAACCACGTAAATCAGGCTTAAATTCACTGTTGATCTTTTAAGTTCAAGGCATTGACTTGAAACCACAAAGAACTAGTAACCAGAATACATACAACTGTAAACAGTATCATTCGCAATTCGCAAAAGATCTTTATAAGATCTTTTGCGAATTACAAATGACACAACACGAGGACAAGTAACCAAGAAAGAAAAACAAGTGAACTGTTCTAAAAAATCTTAGAACGTCATTGGGAAGTCCATGTCAATAATAAACACATTATGAAAGATGAAATAACAACAGCAAATACAGTAGCAGCCTGCAACGAATAAATGGATATTGTTTTACGAAACGCGTCGATAACGGCACACTCTTATTACAAATACGCTATACATTATCGCGTCTGCGAAGAACAAGTCAAACCAGAGCGGTCCGAAATGTGCAATGTCGATCGAGATAACGTGGATTCTGAATAGGGCTGACGCGAATATTGCACGTTATTTTTAGAACTGTTCGATAATTGAGAATTTTGGGAATTTCTGAAAGGTTTCTTATGTAGCCAGTGAGAATTAGATTATAAGTAGGTATATTACAGGTAATGACTTTGTAGAATTCGCGCAAATCTTTTGAGGACCAAAGTACCCATATTTTAGGTGTATGAGAAAATGAAAAAATAAAGAAGAAGGAAAGAAGAAAATGAAAGATGCTGAAAGTGACGGTTGACCATAAAAGATTAACGTCATCCAGAATTAAGGAACTTAAAAAAACATATATTGCATGGTATTTATCTGATCTTTACTGGAAAGTTAAAACGATTTCTCGAAAACTCCCTAATCTGACATTATGACTGATTTGGATTTACTTTCTTAAGAAGACACACTGTGTGTCAGTGTTTTAAATTCTCTTCCTCAATGTTGAAAAATCCAACAAATAAAAACACTGTTACAATATGACTCATTGGGTATTTAGTAAATACCATTCCGGGCCCGGTTATCGGACCCAGTAGGTATGAAAACCGCGGCGCGGGAGGGATTGCGACATCATAGAAAATTCGCATGACAACCGCTGTGAGTTGCCACGTTGCCATTCTGACGCACAAATAAGAATTTGTTTTGTTTATACCAAATATTACCAAATACCAAAGCTACCAAAGTTTATCTATGTATCTAATCTAAGTTGTTATGACAAGTTTAGTGCTTTAAGCTTTATTAGTTTCTTATTCTAATAATTATCTTTCAAATGGACACTATAACGAGTAGATAGATAGATAGATAGATAAACTCTTTATTGTACACACCTTAGAAATTTACAATCAAGATAAGTTATTTAAAAACTAGTGTAACAACTGGAAAGAGAAAGACCTGTTTGCTTAAACTTATAAAAATTAATAATTGCTAATACTAATGTTACTATTCCGTCCATAAGTAAAAGGAATCAATTCTGTATTAAATCAGAGATTTTGAAACTTTGAGTGAGACTGATTATTGTTGAGTTGCTAGTTTGAAATAAATATTAATTCGTAACCTTGAATCATTGTCCTTTTCCATTCTTATATAGCAAATTTTCATAAAATCCGCCAACATACCGGGAACAACTTGAGAAACATACCGGGTTGCAATCTCTAGTATTTACATTCTAAAAGAAAACTATACAAGTAATAGTGTTTCTCAATGGAAATAGATTTCCAATGAGTTACAGTGTTGCTCGTTGGGAAGCCTGCTTGTTTAAGCTTAGTGTAACCAGCATTTTCACAAACTTCGTTGCCAGCCCTACAGAGAGCGGAACGGTACCGCCGAACCGGATACAATTCTACTATCGGCCGGTGAAAGTAGAAACAAAAAATGCTCCAATTCCTTCGCCGGTTGATATTTCATGACGTTCACTTCACTACACCCTGTTAAGGGAATTTCACAGTTTGACAGTAGCCAGTACACGCCAATGTTTGTGGTAAAATTTTGGACAGAAAGAGATTATACCACATTATGTATCTGGGTGACGAGCGAAATGGAATGCTAGTAAAAGTTTATTCTTTCTTCCTCATGTGACAGAATTTTTTTATAATAAGGGGTAGATACGGAACCCTAAAAATGCTGCATTAGACTTTGTTGTCTAAGTTTTGGTCCCAATTATTTTTGTCTACTTTTGTCATTAATAGACTTACGCTCGTGCGACTTATCTGATGTTAAGCGACTTAATACAAATCTACGATGATACCAGTTTGCTTAAAAAAAAACAAATTCAATCTCAGATTATATCTATCGGTAAGCATATTTTAGCTATACACGTAATAAAAGTGGAATATGTAATAACTTTTCTGGAACACCTACTATGTAATAATGTCGCATACAAATAAATTATAAAAAGATTTTTTATTTCAAAAAAATCATACCTATAAAAGGTTTCCTTCTGACTAACTAATCTAACCGAACCTAACCCAAGTTACAAAATTATACAATAAATACACATTATTGTCAAATAAAATATGATTTTTTTTACTAATGTATAAAATAACTATAGTAATAGAAATTTAGTTAGTAAAATAAAAATCCATATGACTACAAATTAAAATACTAAAAACTTAATCTAAAAAGGACCCTTATTTATACTCTAAGGGGAAAATGTGGAAAAGAATGGATAAAAACCTAACCTAAGCCAAGCCATTAAAATTTGGTGGGTGGCTTCTTCGTGCAGTGTAATAAATATCCATTAAGAAATAATTTCTTGGAAAATTAAAGATAACTATACAGTCTCCGATAAAACCTCCTCGCTTCAATTGTTTATTTCATCAAACCATAACAAATAGCTTCAGCGAAAACTATTTCACAGCCGACTGGATGGAGCAGAATGTCGCCTCGTGACCCCTTTACACTGGACACAGCTTTACGAGCTATTGCTTCACGCCCTACATATAAAATAATGATCTTTCAGGGAACCGGACGCTGTACCTATTTGCGCTGTGTAAACGGTTCCTAATATACCTTAAGAACTGAGAATTCTCAGAAACGATCTTTAGGACTTTTGGCGGGAAGGTCTTAGTAACGTGTTGTTGATTTGTTTTATTGTCCTAAACTTGTGTTATTTTGAACATTAATGCTATAAAAATGGTGGTGTTTTATTCATTAAGTGTTCGATAAAGTGCGTGAGTGTGGGCAAGTGAAATAAAGCAGTAAACCGTGTGATTTTATGTTGTTAGCAAAACTCCATAGAAGCTTCTAGTAAAGTCGCCACCACTTTACTGAAGCAGGACTCGACTTATAAATTGACTGTTTAGGTGACTCAGATTGTGACTAGAACATTTACAACTTGTTTTATTCAAGAAACTTGAAAAAATCCTAATACTTGACACTGGCAAATGCTTTAATGCGGGTCCAATACAAAAAAGAAGAACGATGTTTAGCGGAGGTGCTAAGTAAATCCTGAATCTTGACTATCGGAATCAGGTTTCCCAAAACGGTTCTAAATTAAGAAGTAAACAAGAGAACTGGCCATGTACGAAGTTCACTCCTACACCGAGATTTCGGTTCATTCCAAAATAAATATTATAGTACTTAATACTTCTTCATGTTTATAAATCATGAAATCAGCAATCATTGTTCTAACGAAAAGGTTTTTTCTTATACTAAGTAGATTAACATGTGACCACCAACTTGCCTGGATTTGATTTATTTGCAAGTTGCAATATAAGCATTCACCGAAATCATTAATCAAATATTTTTTAATGTTTAATAAATATTTAAAATAAAAAAATAGTAAATTTGTTCATTTTATCTATTATATAATTTAATTTATGTTTAAATTTAAAAGTTTTTTATATCTATTTTTTACAAGAAATTAACGTTTGACTACCAACTGTAGGTCGTGGGTTCTATCCCCGTCCAGGACAAACATTTGTGTGATGAGCATGGATGATTGTTCTGTGGCTGGGTGTTTCTATGTATCATAAGTATGTATATACAAAAAAAGAGGATGATATGTATTCTATCAGCCATCTAGTTTCCCTAGTACAAGCTCTGCTTAGTTTGGGCTAGAAGGTGTTGTATGAAATGTTCGCCAATATCCACCAACTGGCCTAAATTTAAGACCGTCGCGTCGGTGTTCCCGAGGATGGTGTTCATTAATCTAGAACCCAAGGAACGGTCCCTTGGGTCTATGACCGTATAGGTTCTCCGTTTTCTCGCTTAAGGCACAGAACCCAAAAAATGCTGCAGAAAATTGAATGTAAAGAACCAACGACCTTGCATTCCATCAGGCAGTACTACAGGCAGACTAGGTAGCGTACACCGGGCTTCAATGGCTACTTCTACGTATTGGTTTGCGGGCGCAACCCGTACTTGACGACCTTAAAAGGTTTCTGTCTCCAGCTTGAAATGTTGCCATAATTAATTACGTTTCAAGAATTTCAATATCCATAAAAGTAAGCAAACTGTGACATGAAACGAAAATAAAAATCGTGATTTAATTGCGCGAAGGTGCTGCAATAAAAATAGCATGTCTAGCTAATTGATGAATGTGTTTAATTTGAAGTCATATAGCAAGCGCTATCGCCGGCTGTTCTGTCATAAATAAAATGACTGGCCTAGAGTGTCGAGAGGCGTTCTTTGTAAGGTTCCGTATGCAATTCCATAATCAAAACGAACACCACTTGGCGAGATTTGTTCTCCTCAAATCATTTAGCGAAAAGGTCAAGAAAATGTATACTTAGCTTCTTTAATGGTTTTCACATAATAATATATCACACACCGTAATATCTAGAGAAAATATTAGTACAGAATGTTCAAAGTAGTTTTAATTAACTGACAGATGAAAGATAGCTTTAGATTATTTATAGGTATTTATAAACTTCTAAGTATAATAACATAGAAAGAGACACAACTATTTCCACTTTGGCGGACCATATTTCACCATAGCTGATTTACATAATTACGTGATATTTGTTTTCAAAATCACATATATAACCTTGCTTTCATTAGAATATACAATACAACGATAGCACACACAACGTGGTCCTTAGGTTTAAAAATGTTCATACTCCTTAGTCTTATATAATCTAAGTTCTTCTTATAATTCAACTACATTTATGTAAACGTTTGCAGAACATGTCAAATCCAAAAAAGACACCGACAGACGGGCATAATGAAGCGATATGGGTTTCTCATAGTACGGAACCCTAATTAACTGTACAGCTGTACTTACGTTTTGTATACGATAGCCCGCAGCTGGAGTTGGGCCAATTGTCTTCAAGCGAATCTCTCACGAACCTCAAAATGAATGGGACAAAGATAAATTGTTTTGATTAAGTTACAGCTGGTGCTTCTTGTAAGGGAACTAGTAACAATTGTGCAGTTATAGAATGAATAGAATCAATTACAAAGTCATACAACCAAAAGTACTGTTGTGTATCTGTTAACGGCAGTGTATATAATTCAAGCATTGTGTAGAAAGTTATTCTCTACAAGTACAAAAATACAATATTTTTTATTATTAACGCAAAAATTATTTTTAACAAGCTTTTTATTAGCTTCACCTGTATGTATGCATGCTTGTTTGTTTGTTTGTAACCGACTCCTTTGGCCCAATTCGAACGGTCAGATTTCATTCAAACTTTGTAGACTTATCGAGGACCGATGACAATACAATAATTTGAAGCGTGTTTTTTTAGTTTTTTATTTAAAACTATTATTATGTATGAAAATTAACTGGGATCAAACTGAAATTTTTATCGAATATTTGTGATGCTATTTTCTAGTTTTATAAACGACGATTTTTGTAAGTTCATTCAGTTTTTTTTTATCAGGCCTGTTTGTACAAACTGTCCCACTGCTGGGAACGGGCTATCTTCTCATTGTGAGAAGGGTTAGGCCATAGTATGCCACGCTGGCCAAGTGCGGGTTGGCATTAAGATCATTGAGAACTCTCAGACATGTAGGTTTCCTCACGATGTTTTCCTTCACCGTTTGAAGTTGGCGGCAATCAACAATACGCACATAACTTCGAAAAGACAGAGGCGTGTGCCGTGGGATTCGTACCCAGGACCTCCGGATCGTAAGTCAGACGGTCTCCCGACTAGGCTGCCGGAAACTTTATATTTTCAGTAATTTTATATCTTCAAAAATGTGGGTACGCGCGAGCGAGACGGACGATGGTCGAATTACGGACTTCTAATGGGGTCACTGGTATCACGGCGGTGGTGATGATACGCAACAACGCAACGCAACGTAGTGACAACGCATATTTTACTACTTTCTTCGAGAAATTTCTAATACGTACGTTCTCTTTGCGTAATTATTAGTCTCCCATACCAAGTTCGCGGGAGCCTATTACGGATAGACTACCCTATAAGTTGGTCTGTCGTATTTCTGTCTATCTATCTGTCCTACGTTTAAACCGCTGCCGGTATCATTTTATTTGTAATAGGTAGAAAGTAGAAATTTTCACAGAGTTTATAAACTAAAGAAAACTGAAATTTCGAATAAAAAATTCAAAATCAAAAATGTGTTGTTGCCCGTGTGGTAGAGTTCCTAGAACGCTGGCTGCATTCCCACGCTGAATCGCTAATGAAATTCTTTGTGCGAGGAATGAACCAGCTCTCCTTTCACCAGAGGCGTAATATAAAATATATATAAATATATAAAATGGCGGATTCATTTCTCACACTTTATTTAGTCAGAGGCGGATTATCGTAAAGGCTGAAAAGGGCCGGGCCTAGGGCGCCAGATTTTAGGGGCGCCTGGCGATCAATCGCGTAAACAAATACATGGTATTGTAGCATCCTACATCACCGGTCACACCGGGCGGCTAAGACTGCTAGTCCGCCTCTGTGTTAAGTTGTTACTAAGTTGCACTGACAGTGTGGGGTCATCGTTTACTTTAATTAGATAATTAGAATTAGCTGTAATCTGGAACAATGTGTAGGCGCACATGTAATTACATAGGTGTCTGGGGGCATAAATCACGCAAATGTGTCTGTGTTAAGTGATACATGATCAGGGGTGACGAGCATATTAATTCGAGATCTTTTATATATTTTTGGTTTTTCTCGACTTTTCTTAGTATGTAATAATAATTTTGTCACAGGCGCAATCGCAATCGCAAACTTCAGTTCGATCATATTTTTTTTATCAGCCCTGTTTGTACAAACTGTCCCACTGCTGAGCACGGGCTATCTTCACATTGTGAGAAGTTCGATCATTAAGTCAATATAATAATTTGACATACAATGTATGTCCTAGTTTACTAGACTAATGCATGTAATTCCATCTACATGCACACTTGTAAACTTAGTGGCAATAAAGAATATGAATATGAAAATGTATATGACTACGATCTTTACTTTATTACTAGTGGCTCTGTGAGCAAGTAGACCTCGGTCGCTATCAGGTGAATTCGTAATTGCTAGGTGACGCTGAAACCAATCGATAACAACAAGTACCCCTATGAAATTCAACTGAGTTCTATTACAAAAAAAAAATTATCGATTAATATGCCATATGCCTTCCCGTTAAAATGAGTTCTATTACAAAAAAAAATTATCGAATAATATGCCATATGCCTTCCCGTTAAAATGAGTTCTATTACAAAAAAATAATTATCGAATAATATGCCATATGCCTTCCCGTTAAAATGAGTTCTATTACAAAAAAATAATTATCGAATAATATGCCATATGCCTTCCCGTTAAAATGAGTTCTATTACAAAAAAAATTTATCGAATAATATGCCATATGCCTTCCCATTAAAACGATGTTTTTGTAACTGTTGTGTAACATAAATTTCACTAGGATTTTTGAATCAGAGGTAACTGTCCTCGAAACAAACGATAGGTACATCTTTTATTTGACCCTATTTTATTATCTCCTTTATTCAATTACAATCTTAAATTTAAGTTTTTTACAAGAGAAATACAAAAATATAAATATTATAAAAAACTTAAGCTTGTTTATTAGCCGCTTGTCCCGTTGATGAGCAAAAACAGATTTGGAAGGAAGGGAGTTCTCCCTTCCTTCCAAATCTGGGGGCACGGCAGTGGCCCCGGCCAAGTCGAGCGGCAAGGCCACGCCGTACCATCCTTTTCTCGATTTGTCTGAAGGCTGTTATAGTGGGCCAGACCTTTTTATGAGTGTCAACCTCAACTCTCCACCAGTTGCGGCCTTATTTATTTTATTTTTTAATTATTTGTGCCAACCCTGATCGTGATATTTAGTTATGCAACAATCGACTTTGTGAATCGGTATCGGGCCGGTTTAGTGGTCTAATTGCATCACATACATAGAGGGTGTATGGCTATGTGTGTTTGTATGTTAAGTTGCATTTCGGTTATTGTTGTCAATTTCTTGTCCGGCTTGCGCAACCTCATGCTTTATTGTCGTTTTGCACGAATATGTATTTATTACGAAGCTACTTACGTTTTTGGTAGGAAGCGTATGGTAACGAATCCCAATATTTAATTAATCTCAATATTAATGTATATAGTAAGCTTATAATAAGCTGTAAAAGTTATCAATTTACAAACTCATTTTTTTACGGACTAGACAAAATTTGTGTTAGGTTTTAACAGTAAGTATGTACTATGTTTGTTATCTAAAATGATTTCCTTAAATACTTTCACAAAATTAGGTATTGTAGCAAATAAAGTGCCAATCGGCGGGTCTTTACATGCCGTTTAACATAGACTATGTGAGCTCAGTGAATTCTAACATAGCGCGCTCCATCGTAGACCGTAACTGTCGCTTAACACCAGGTGAGTTATCGCGCAAGCCTATCGTCGAATAAAAAGATAAAAAAATAGTCAGGGGTTAGTTCTTCAATTTCATTAAATTAATCACTCCTGATTAAGTATATTTTTGAAGCTAGACTGCAATATGTACCTATAAGTCTAATAGTCAATCATCGCGATAATTAATGGCATTTCCCGTCAGTGTGGCCCTAGCATTACGATACGTCACTAGTACCTTTAAATTTCAAGTTGTTTACCTAACCCAATACAAGCACTAAGTATACTTCAATTTATATTAAGTTTTCGAGGCTATTATATATATAACTATTAAATTCTACGGAAATCTGTTATCCGATGCCCTTTAAATATGTATAAGTCGTGTCAGTAGATCCCGCTGATATTTTTAAAACATCAAATGTTAATTAGCGCTTATTGATTGGTTTGTTAAAATTACTGATAAGTATATCAATATCAGTTCTATTTAATCTAAGTTATATCAAAATAACCAATCATGAAGGCAATTAAAAGCTAAAATAGCTATATTTATTTGGAAAGGCTTTACAAGATTCTAGATAATTTGTACACGTGTGAAAGTATAGATAATATGTAAAATATAATCACAGATATGAAAACCCTGTGTGAATAAAAAATATATGTGATAATAATGTGTTAAATAATTAACTCTAATATAATAAATAATTAATTTTGTTTAATATCTTAAAAAGGTGCTAAATTCTGAAGGCAACAACTAAATAACATTTAATTGACTTTTATTTATATTATGTGCACATGTGTATTTAATATCAATTAATAACATTACTAATAACTAAAAAATAAAATAAAAACAAACAATTAAATAAAATTCTAAAAACGCTAAATAAAAAAAAGGAACAAAAATGTTATGAGTCGTTAGTTAGATTTTTTTAATTTTGTTGTTTTAATAAATTTAAGTGGTGCCTTCTTAATTTAAAGCCTTCAGCATTAACCACAATATTTTGTTTAATATATACAATTGAAGTTAAAGTCCTGACTGACTAATTAGTTTGTCAGCTCGTAAACTAAAGGGATGTTAGCTTCTAGAAATTGAAATTTGCAGGGTGTATACCTTATGTTATCCACTAAGACATCATTTTAGGTACACGTAAAACCGTGGGACAAAACTAGTGTATTCATAACCTCGGAATCGACACGCGACATACTGAGTAGGTAAGTGATGTTTTCAGTTCCTGTATATTTATCGACTTAGATGAAATTTTAGTGCGGTAATAATATTTATAGTTATTTAAGAGTTACGCTGAGTCCGTGCAATTGTCAATACCTTCTTCAACTATTTTTCGATACAATAAGAATTAACTGTTTTTTAACTTAACTTTAACTAATATTATACAATGATGTTAAGTGAAGTTGCTGTATAGAATGGAGCTCAACTAACTGCGTTTGAAAGGTGTTTTTAAATGAATAAAAAAAAAATAGCTAGCTATTCATAGTTCCGATCACATAGAGAATAATCATCGAAATCTGATATTTTCTAATAGATTTCAGTGTTTTCACCTTTTATATGCAGGTTCAGCGTGCCTCTTAACAGTAAATATCGAGTTAGATAAACGTCTATAAACATAAAACATTGGATAAGTATTTAAATAATATACGTATTTTGAATTATTTAACCGTTTATGAACGTTTTAACATTTTGAAAGGGGAAGCCGATAAATCATGATATGCAGTAGTCAAGTTGTGAAAGGCGCAAAAATGCAAAATAGTATTATTTAACACTTGTACAGTACTTGAACTGCATTGCGCTACAGGAAATCAAATTAAAATTAATTGAAAAAAGATTTAAAAAAAATATTTAAATTTTTACATAATTTACATACGAATGATAGTGGTTTCCGCACTAGGCTAAGCCTGTATCTCGAGAACCTGGTACGATTCCTGATCTTGAGTATCACCTCTAATTGTAAACTTATAACAGATTAATTTTATTTATAAACCGACAATCCAAAAGGGAGATAATGTCAGATGTTAGTATGTATAATTTCTGTAATAAACGGATTGACTGATTTATGAATAAAATAATTGTATATCTATATACAACCCAGTTCAATTATAACGGAGATAGAAAAATATTTAAATTTTGTTACACAAATCATGAATCACTTTCTAAATTATTATGTTTTTGGCGATATTGCATTTTGCGTTGCGACCGCCGAAGTAAAAGTAGTATTTGTAAATTGTGAAACCTACTTTATTGACTTGTTGATCGAACACTATTACATAAGTCCTTGTAGTGCTATTGCAACTTTGTCATACAGGCTTATGTTATACAATGTGTTATGTTATGAGAAATAACTCCAAACCTGTAAATAAGATTATTATTAATTTGGGGGAGGTGACAGGTCACCAGAATGATGGCTCCTACTTTAAAGCACTATTATTATTAACGGGATATTTACCGTGGTTCGTGGTGGTGCACGGTAAATATCCCGTTAATAATAATAGTGCTTTAATGAATGACCGTGATAGTTTAAAAAAGGGCTCCTACTTTGCTCAAAAAGTAAGCATTGCCATGTACCTAACATTTTTGTTTTATTTGTTTTCTGTATATATATATTTTAAAATTGTTTTTATGTAGTCTTAAAGTGTAAACAGTAGCGGTATAGTCATAGTTCTTAGTATAGTTTTTTCTCAGATTATTAAATTTGGTTATTTAAAATTGTAAGTACACTTACCTTGACTGAAGTTTCGATTTATGAAGATTTGTTTTGCAAATTAAAAAAAAAACGCCTGATCTGACACTGTTAACTGCATTGCGCGTGACAGCATTATGTGCCACTGAATATGTCATAGTTAGTAAAATAATAATAGTTCGTTAAAAACGCTTCAAATTATTATATTGTCATCGGTCCTCGATAAGTCTACAAAGTGTGAATGAAATCTGACCGTTTGAAGTGGGTCAAAATCAAGTCCAAAGGAGTCGGTTACAAACAAACAAACAAACATGCAAACAGGTGAAGCTAATTAAAGCGTGTTAATAAAAGAATAGTTAGCAGTTGGTGTTACTTTAGTAGGTTGCACTAATCCATTGAAACAAATAGACATTTGCTAAATAATTTCATTGGTTAAGATTTTTTTCGCTACGAAAAAATACAAATATATAAATATTTTCTGTCACCTTCTATCACGCGGGTGAGGCAAAAATAAACGAGCATGACAGGAAAAGTTACTTTGTGACAACATGCAGCCTTATCGTTAAACGTGATCTTTTCCAGGCAACCGTGGAATGAATCTCCATTCTTAGTTTTTTAGTATATCTGCCATAATTAGATTTACCTTCATTAACTTAGGTTTGACTGATTAGTTTGGCTAATGTACAGTCAGGATCAAAAGTCCATTAGCAGTTAGCTGAAAAATAGCCAGTTTGTTATAAATATAGTTCAACTATCAAGCTGTTTTTATCAGTACTTTACCTCTACATTTGTTACAACTAAAATTGGAAGCGATAACAATATTTAATATATGACTGCCTGGGAAAATTATTATCTATCTTTATATTTAATCAGTTTTAATCAGTTATTAATTAATATTATATTGTATTTCTTAGAAATGTTCAGTAAATGTATGATAACAAGATAATTTAGTTTCCTGGTGAACCTATTTTAATAAAAGTTTTTTATGAGGCCACCTCCGAAGTATGAGCTACCAAACAAAAAAAGCATCATCAAAACCAATTCATAATTGGAGAACTAATGGCGTAACAAACATACAAAAAAATATACAGGCGAGAGGCAGAGAACTTCCTCTTTTTTGAAATCGGTTAAAAATAGATCTATTTTGAACCATGTCGATCTAGAAAAATCTATTCGCTATGACCTTGATAATTTCCAATTTGCATTAAATAAGAAAAGCGGCGCGGATTTCCACTGCGCATTAAAAG
Source organism: Lycia hirtaria (assembly GCA_947563715.1). NCBI lineage: Eukaryota > Metazoa > Arthropoda > Insecta > Lepidoptera > Geometridae > Lycia > Lycia hirtaria. The sequence goes on along the minus strand of OX387381.1, from coordinate 26,701,146 downwards.
GCATACCAAATCTACGCCTACACTTCTTATCAAAAATTACAAAAATATGGAAAAGTGCAATGCAATTAAACAACTTTTAACAGATATATAACAGCAGATTAACGTAACAGGCCTTAAAAGGCCTAAAGTTCACTTAGCTAGAGTCGACTCGCGTTCAAGCTCATTATGTCTATGGCTACGCGATAAATCCGTTTGCTATTTAATTTCAATGGGTAATAAAAGCGAAATCCTAAAAAAAAAATTAAATAAGAAAATTACCTATCATCATTAATTTTGAACAAAATAGACCAAATAATGCTCTATACCTGTTTGTATGGAAATCTTCGATTAATTTATTTAATCAAGAAACACAATAGCAATTCGAGAGCTGCTAAATTATTCATTAGCGTGTGTTAAAAAAGTTAAATTCGAATTGTAATTCTCAGCAGGCTCGTAACGACCATCCATTCGGCAATTCCCAAACAAGCCAAGCCTATTTGACAAGTTCAATGCCCTGCCATCGGCATCGTTTCGCAGATTCCATCTATACTATTCTACGAGATTTAGCCAAGTCATTGGCTATTAAACCGTGAATTAACGTGTTTTTTTAATCTTAAATTTAGGGTTAACGCTTATTGGATTTGGTAATTGTCAAGTTTTATTATATTTCAAATGATATTAAATATATAACATGAAAACTAGATAGGTACTTGGGAGTATCGTTGCCGTTTTACGCGTTGTTTCCTACATGATACGGTTAACTCACTTTAAAATTTGGACCCTCATTCCTTGCATAAAGGACTTGTTTTTTGTTATTAAATGAAAAATGATAAATTTTCGGATTTTTTCATCTATGTGTACTTTATGACAATGATTCTTGCCAAATTTCATAGGTAGTTCTAGGTCAACGGGAAGTACCCTTTACATTTTGATTCCTGTGAAGAATGTGTGTGAGATATGATTTTTTTTGGTGACATATACGGCTGTAACTTTTTTTTACGATAACTGAGAAATTTGATTTTTTTCAACTGCAAGGGACTAATGATCTGCGTGTGTTGTAATTTCAACTCAATACCTCCACGCGTTCCCGAGATAAAAAATCTTGACAGACGGACAACAAAGTGACCATATAAAGGTTACGTTTTTTTTCTTTTTGAGGTACAGAACCGTAAAAATGCGTGTTAAATGATTGACGTTTTGGTAAAATGGTTGATGTTTTACTGAAAAGCTAATAATTCACCTTTCATCATCGTTATCTTCGCTATCCCACTGTTGGGTATAGGCGCTCTTTTCATGCCATCTGCCTCAATTCACCTTCATTATTCACCAATTCATGTGGGTAAGTACGTTAAAAGACACATTATTCTTACACCAGTACTTTTAGAAAACAATACACAACACGCGGATTAGTTTTAGGTATTTCTAAAGAAATACCTAACATTTTGCATTAAAATGCAAATGAGGGTGTGGTCATCGACCATGGCTCAGCACGGAAGCTCATCAGATAGTCCGCGGGCGTATCTCGGGGTCGGCGACCGAGTTCGGGTGTGTGGCTCCATCATGGCCGTTCGTTCGCCTCAGACGCTGTTTACTCATGGCCAAGGTTCCTGGCTTCTATACTGCCGACTATGTGCAAATTAACACAATCATATTGACCTGCGTATGCGACCTTACCATTGAACTGTATACGACTAGGTCTAGTGCATTCCGTATTTTAGTGTTGCCACGCTGTGCTTTTGATATTACCCTAATTTTTCGTGAAAGTACCTTATATTAAGACTTTAAATACCACAAATGTTTATTACCCTACTATTTACGGGAAAATACCAGACTCAATAAAGTCTGCTCCAAGTCTGGTCAGTTTCAAGCATCGTCTTCAGCGCTGGCTTATCGAGCACTCGTTGTATGAATTAAACGAGTTCTTAGAGTTACAGTCGTAACAATATTATTTATTTATTTTTATTATTTATAAATTTTATAATGTATAATTTATTTGAAACTAGATTTGAAACTAGACTTTATATTGACGTGTAAATCGGTTTTACCAACAATAAATGAATATGAATATTATCGGACACAAATTGAATGAACTATTAAATTATTATTTGACTGTTTAACTTACATTAGTTTATTTGAGAGCTGGTGCTTCCCGTGTGGGCCCATTTCAATTTGGTCCAGTTCTGACAATGGCATCCATGAGAACTCGGTTGCTTCAATTTTTAAAACTATAATTATTACATTAAAAAAAGTTAATGAATCTTAAACGCCTACTAAAGTTGACCGTCACGGAACACCAGGCAGACGTGAAACAAAAGATAATATTGTCAAAATAAGTGTAGGTACAAGCGCTGAACGCACATCTAATATCATCATCATTTCAGCCTTTATCGATCCACTGCTGAACAGAATCTTTATAATATACATTTATAAATCCACTACTTTACTGTATTGTCTTTGTGCCCAATTTAACGTGTACATAATATATATTGATGTTCTTTTGATGAATAAAATGTCTTATGTCTTACTGCTGAACATAGGACCCTTCTTTATCAGACCATTATTTCCGGTCCTGCGCTGATCTCATCCAGCTCTTGCCCTCTGACTTGACGATATCGTCTTTCAAATATGCTATTGTTATTGGCATATGCAGAATATAAACCTAGATGTAACGAAGTGTATAATAGTATACGCGTACACGTACACAAGTGATTCTAGAACGGTAACGTAGTGGAGATGTGACGTCATGAAAAAGGGTCATCTTTACGTCACGACATACAAATTGTTTTACTGCCAAGACACGCCAATAAATGTTTCACGTCAAATGTATCCTAAAAGCGAAAAAAACTCTTATTCTATGGGAAAACCCTAAGATGGGAACACTGTTTTTTTTTACTCACTTAAACCATCTTAGATTACATTATCGACTACGTGCTTATTCTAAATTGACGGAGAAATCAAATCGAATAGAATGCTTTTAAACTGTCTCGAGATGCTGACAGATTCGTGTTTAACGATGAAAGTTAACAAGAACCAGCTAACCAACGGTATCGTGTCTGCTGGGTACTTACACGTACTTAAGCTATTCTAGTTGGTAGGAACAAATTGTTTCGCCACGGGAAGCCAGTTAGGCGTCTGTCTGTCGATTCGGTTGACATGTACAGGGAATAGATAGAGCCTTGTGGTAGGCTTGCTAACTCTTATACACGGATATGCGGGAGACTATACATTAATATGCGGGACTGGGTCGAAAAAAGCGGGACGTGCCTACAAATGTACAAGAAACAAAGAAAATCAATCGTAATAGATTTTTTAGTTATAATTAGATTTTTTTTAAATTCAATATAACAAAGTAATCATAATGAAAACTTAGTTTTTATTTGAACTAATTTTTTATTCTTCGTAACGAATTCACAATGATAAAAGACTTTGCATTTGTACTGAAAGTTGTCTGAATTGACTAGGTATACCATAAAGCGGGACAATTAGCGTCTCGCAGACATGTATCGCGGGACGCATTAGAGCCCTAAAAATGGGACGTCTCGTCCCATGCGGGACGGTTGGCAACCCTACTCGTGAGCATGATCGATAAGTGATAGACGCAAGTTCGTTGACGTTTTTCTTCTAGATGTTTCTCGTCGGAGTAAGACTATGTTAATTGGGAGACGTTGAGGAAATTGAGTTGAAAATTGCTAAATAAGTACCTATAGATTAAAAGAGATATACGTTTCAAAATGTTATACATTAGTTGTACTGTACGGTTTCACGCAGTAATGTAACGCATAATGATGAAACGTAGCCCATATTATTCTCCAGTGCCTTAGCTATCTCTGTACCAAATTTCATGATCAGTTCAGCTTTTTAGTCGAATAAGGAAAAAGCAGTCAGAGATCTGCTGTTAAAAGTTACAGGATATTGTATCAACATGGGGATTACAATGGCGACGATACGATTTTCTTCTCTTCTTCTGTTTAACTGATATAGACACAGCAAGCACTTGAGTTGACTTCCATGACATCCGGTCTTCTGGCCTCCGCGTGTAGCAGTGATCTCTGTCATCTTCCTGCAAGGGTGCTAGGACCTTCGATGAATTGTTCAATATTTTTAAGTGTTTTTTCCACACTAAGTATCAAATTTATAGACAGTACAAAAAATTTACATGTTACGGTAACCCGCATATCCCAACCAGTATTATTAGTAAGGTGAATTGGTAAAGGCTCCCAAGAACCGATTGGGATATGCGGGTTTAAGCCCCGTCAGTTAACAAGAGCATAATTGTTATTCCAGGAGGAGATGCAAGACGTGCTGGAGTCAGACTCGGAGATGACGGACTGGCTGGTGGAACGTGACTCCAAGTGTGGCGTGGTGCTGCACGACCGGCTCATGACGGACGCAGCCATCGGCGCCGCGCCCATCAAGACGGAACACTCTTACAGCCTACACTCAGACGACTCCAACCCGCCCTCACCACATACCAAAGTAGATGGTGAGTATTTTTATTCCCTATGGGTTTTTCTAACGGAACAAACCGAAATGTGTCAACATTTCAGGCAGAGGTTGTCTCAAACTCAATATAATATCAAAACTCGACACTTTTATATTATGTAGAATCATAATAGTAGATTTCCTCATAACCATGGACGGCCGTCCATAGTTACAGTGTAACATGAGGGAATCAGGGGAAAACGTGTCTCCAATCGGCACATTCAGTCAAGCATCTAATTAGGCTGCTTCAGTCAAATCGGCCACCCATTATCCGTCAAATACCATCGCAATTAAAAATCCGTTCATCATCATACAATTGCACTGCGCTCGCTACGCTTAGGCATTTTATTATCGTTTAGATATTGTTTTCACCCCGGATTCACTAAGTTTTCTTTCAAAACTAGTTTTTTTCAAATATGAGTAAAATAAAACTGACTCTGGATGATAAAAATCCACTCTGTAACTGGCCCGAGAATATACATATACCTAGACACCCTTTTCATATATAGTTGGACCGGTTGGTTTATGATTTTGCCATACGAACCTCTTCCGTCCTTTCCAAATGAAGAAAACAATGAATTGTCTATGAACTTATCGGACCGTTATTCGATTAATGATGATAGCTCAGCGATTAGCACGTTTGAAATACAAATATAATTTATAGTTCAAAGAACTGGAAAGCCGTCTTCAAACAGTAAGTGCTCGAATAAAATATATAATTGGCATTATTATTATTGACATTTTTTCCTATTGATTTATTATTTTATTTATTTATTAGTTTGACATATTTCCAAGTATAATTGTTGTTAATTCGTATTGTTACTTTTAATTACTTACATTTGTATACGATGTATTTTTTCTATAAGCCATGTAACATATCTGTTATGAATAAAAACTATATCTATGGAGCTGGTTAAAAAAATATTGACCCAAAGTTTCTGAAATATATTTGGTCTTTATGGAATTTCTCCTCCTACATCCTTTCTAACAAAAATAATCGAAATGGGTTTGTAATCCACGAAAGTACTGCATGATGTACAATAGAAAAAAACTAAGGAGACAAACTCAGAATCTATTTTTTAGAAATTGATTAGGAAGATTTTCTTTATTAGTACATATTTATTCATTTGTCACGCACTTGTACTTTTATATATTTAACATCCAAATCGACCTTGAGAATTGTATTATTGTTTCTTTTGTGCTTGAATTTGAGCATTGTTCTCAATAAAATATGGCTGTAAATAGTTGATTTCTGTTTGTATAAATATGTACTTCATTATTAACACTTGTTGAAATGTAAACCTTACATATTTTCTACATAAAAACAAACAAATTGTTCATGACATTCGTTTCCCTCGACACCGATTGTTTTACAATAGTATAGTGGTTCCAAGTCACAATTGCGGACGATCTTCGCTTATGTGTGTTTATGTTTGTGCTTGTGTGAGTGCTGTCTGCTTGCTCCGTACCGCACACACACACTGACGTAATGTGTATGCACACTAATGCTACACGGACACTACATGTAAAGACTCGTATGATCTCGTGGAATGCAATTAAATCATAATTAATTTCATTGCCAACAACCTCTGTGTCCTTGGAAGGTACGAGTGGATACAATAATATGTACATTAGCTTCACATAATTATATGCCTATAATGTATACATACAAACATGTCTAGAGCTGAACCAATTGTTATTTAAATAGTAGTTTTCTATGAAAAATGGGAATATAAATGAAAAATTCTAGACTTTTCTAGACATCGTATATACAAGACAACACACAACAAGAGTACTACAAGATAAATATTCATAAAGTGAGTGTGTGTGTGTGTTATTAGGTTATACATATATAACAGGCCATTTAGGACTTACTGGAATGTCATATCTAATGTGATCCTATAAAAGAGAAAAGACGCGTTGATCGACACCCTAATAAAACTGTGTCAGTACTTAAAGAGATTTAGGATAACACATTAACATACATAAAAAAGTACATAGATGAAAAAAAGACCCTCCTTTCATCATATAGCCTTTTTCGTAATTAATGTTGTCTCTTTGCTTCCTGATAACGATTGCAATTTTGATCACCGCCATAATCGTTGTTTATCAATATAACAATCAATATCCACGACATGAAAAAACACAATACAATCAAAAGATATACAAGTAAACATTGAAAGTCTCCGGTTCCGCCGAGACCGCTGCTCACTGTAATTGTATAGTCATAGAACCTTTGAGATTGTAAAATTGAGGAAAACGTTGAAATCACGTTCCGCTCGCCGCCGAGAAATGAAAACTAACGAATTTGCTTTTACATCAAACAATCCAATCGGCAGTGAGTCATTGGCAACGTCCCCCGTTCACGCTGCGTCGATCACTATTCTTTGTACGTACTATCGCGATCACGACGTTTACTAGTTGCTGACTTTCATTCTTAGATCGGTTAATTACACTGGCATTTTATCACGTAATTAACGTCTACAAGACATGCTGATTATTGTGAATTTTTACTTCATTTAAAGAGCTCCTGCTGCATCGTAGGCAGTGCTATGAAGTTTGTTGTTTCATATGCGTGTCCTTTTTTTGACTTGTTTTCTAGTCAATTGCATGCATAACACATTAACGGTTCCATTGATATGAATATATTTTCGAAATTTTACAAAACTTTCGATAATTCTGTTTGAGAATGAGTTACTATTTGATACTATACATTATAATCTTGTCTTACCTTTTAATTCGGTTCCGGGATGCACTTCGAAGGCATAGTTGAGTCGCAGCCATATAGATAGATTTCTATATCTACTTCTCTGCTTCCTACATATTGGGATTTCGACAAATCTCTATTTGAATGTATGATCTCCACTTTCAAAGTATTCACTTAGCCTCATTATAAATAATTAGCCACATTTTCTCTCATAAGATAGGTCTCTAAGAAGGCTTAAGTTCAGGTCCTACTAATGGTTTGACAATACAAAAATTTTCAACATAATATATCCAATTCCGTACATTGTCTTAGGAGCTTTTCAATGTTTATGACCTGTAAAATATTGGACCAAAATCTCCACAGAAAAAATCTCGGTAGCAACACGAAGAAAGAACACCTACTTACTCAAATAAGTCACAGTAACGTGTAATCTGCTAATTTTATTTCGAACGGTCACGGTCATGCATTAAACGTGTGAGAAACTCGGGAACATTATTCAAAATATTTTAACAATAATGGCATAAGTGCGAATAGTTTTCACAGCTGGTGGCCGGTGTCTATAGCAAAAATGGCGTCATTTGGACTGTTAAACGCTGATTACATCACAACACCCATGTCGCATGTTATTCCAAAACGCAGATATAAAAATTATGATTGTAAACGTATGAAATAGTTTCCATTGTGTTTTGACAATGAAAAGAGGGAAAGTTGATTTATGTTTGCTGCGGTAGAGTGAGCCGGCACGAAATTACGGGACTTACCTCGATACTGTTTTACTTGCAAGTACCTATAATTAAAAGAAAAACAAAATATGTAACTGCAAATAGTCCATAATAAAATTAGTCTAGCACATGAAAATCAATCAACTTGCAGTTTCAGTCAAGATTTTTTCGTATTCGTTACTCTTATACATTATTCTTTATTTGTGAGAATTTCTCTTAATGGTGTAGTAATATCCGTCCATGCTCTTCTGTCTTGTGTCAGTATTTTCACCTAATCTATGTGACATTCTCCTTCATTTTACTTGTTTCACGAAAGTTCTTTGATTTTCTTCATCCTTTTTTAGGGTTCCGTACCTCAAAAGGAAAGAAACGGAACCCTTATAGGATCACTTTGTTGTTCGTCTGTCCGTCCGTCGGGTGTCAAGACCTTTATCTCGTGAACGCGTGAAGGTATCGAGTTGAAATTAAAACCATATATACACAGATCCATAGTATCTTGCTGCAGAAAGAAAAATAAAGTTTCTTAAAAAAAGTTACAGCCGAATATATCGTAAAAAACGCACATTTCGACACTCACAAGGGAATCAAAACCTATGGGGTACTTCCCGTTGACCTAGAAAAATGAAATTTGGCAAGAAGCATTGTGTTAGAGTAGGTACATAATACAGTAGTAATATAGTACATATAGGAAAAATCAGAAAACTGGAAATGTTTATTTAATCACAAAAAGTAGTGTCTTGGTAATATAGTACATATAGGAAAAATCAGAAAACTGGAAATGTTTATTTAATCACGAAAATTTGGACCTTCATTCCTTGGACACTACGTCCAAGGAATGAAGGTCCAAATTTTAAAGTGAATTAACCGTATCATGTGGGGTATCATATGAAAGAGCTTCAGTAGCTTAAGCTAAACTGGGTTTTAAATATTTTTACGGTGTATATTTTCCGTTTATGAAGGAGAATTAAAAAAAATATATAAATTCCCCTTGTATCTACTAATTTCTACGGTACCCTCGGTGGGCGAGTCTGACTCGCTCTTGTCCGGTTTTATTTCTCTTAGCTTTTCCTTCGATGAAGGTTTTCACGAATTTGTCATAATCATTGGGTCAGGAAAAGCAATCATAATTTTCAAGAAACTTAAACCACCTTTCTCTTCTTTTGTCTTTTTATTACTCTCTTAATTTACTTACTAATATCACAGTATAATACTTATCACATATTATATAATTCTTTATTAAATACAATATCTCGTGTGAATTTTCCAATAATTTTACGCTACTTACTAAAGTGGCACTGATTGATAACATTTGACTTACTACTTTGTCCGATGAATGAAGATAATATACAATGTCAATTTTCACGGTACGAAGTGCAACTTGGATAAAAAAAATATAGGTAAAGTACCTGCAGATATCACTGAATATCCTTGTAAAAGGTTAGGCTTAGGATACGGGTTTTCCCAAACCCTGTTTAAAACTCTAAAGAAATAATTATTTTGGCCACATGAATGATCAGATTCGGGCCTTTGGGTTTTAACAATTTGCGATTACGTTTGGAGGGAGCAAAAACAATAAAGCTTTTCTTATGTTCTTCTGCTATCTTTGTTAAAAACTTGGCTTATCCTTTTCGCCATTACGGTAGGTTCCAATATTTTGTCAAATCCATTTTTCCTATCATTTTACTAATCATTGTCGGCAACACTGACATTACTAGGACATCACATTCTATAGAATGCGTGAAATGGTTCATTCATCAATAAGTATAGATATTGGATTTGATACTACATATATCTAGGTATATTTGTCTTGAGTCAACACACAAGACAAGACTTCATCTTAAGACAGTCCAGCATTCCTTGCTTACATCGTATTAGTTCAAATTCAGTTCGATTCATATTCAAAATGTTATAATCAAGTTTGTATTTTATCAACACTCGTGACTCCAGATAAACTAATAATCATTGTTATTTATTTAACTGTATATAATACATGCTATACCGGTTTATAAATAAGGTTAGGTGCAGTAGAGCAATTTAGCTATTTGGCACAGTTATAGACCTACCTACTCGCTTAATACTAACCTAACTTACCTAACTGGATGTTGACTTGTTGAGTGACCTTTTCTGATATGCGGAGATTGTTTGGCATTTGAGATACATATTTTGTTACTAGGTTGCTGAGTAGGTAGGTGCTAATCGAATAAATGTTAACAATATCAGATACCACACCATACTATGTAAATGTTTGACCGCCTCAGTGTATAAGGAAATGTTATCTAGTTCCACGTCCCGTTGCGTTCCAAGTCCAACACTATAAGGGTTGGACTTAGGAACTGCAAAAAATGTAGTGGAAATATATATCGACCTTATTTTACGCACGTTTTAAAATTTTTCTTATTAAATAAACCTATACCCATCCAGCACCCCATGATATAATCTGAGTCTTAGCCGATCTTCTGACAACTACTGCCATGTTAAATGTCGATCATTTTATGGCTACTATTCATCAAGCTAATGATGTCTATAACACGATTTTCATATTAGTTTCGTATTGATTTCTTATATTATCTTATAAACATCACTTCGCTTCATTTTATAACTGACTTGTGACTAGACTAGAGACTAGACTATATGAATAGCAATATTCATATAGTAAGGCGTGGTATACGTCCGAACTTCGCATGCCATCCGGCAAGGAAGGAGCATTCAATTATTTAGTATATTCTCGCGAGAAACTACAGCACATACGGTTTATTCTTACATACAGTGCAAGGCTTGGTACATAAAATTACATAACAAAAAAACAATAATGGTCTTCAATAAACTTTCTAAACTAACGGCAAAATGTCGTTTAATTAAAGAACATTTCGATCGCCGACGTTATCTGTTTATTGTGAAGCGCGTGCTTGATAACGGTCTTATCTCCGACAAACGCGCGGACATCGTAAGAAAACTCGCCGATGATATCTATATCTACACATACACACTAACTCGACATAAACCACTCGATATTTAGCAGGGAAATGATAAGAACGGGGATTCAATCGAATCCCGAATGATGCAATAGAAATATAGGCAAATGAAACTAGAAGTACGTAACTTATAGTTTGAGTTTTGGCGGGAACGTCTTAGAAACAAGTTATTGCTTTGTTTTATTTTCCTAAACTTGTGTTATTTTGAACATTAATGCTATAAAAATGGTGGTGTTTTATTCATTAAGTGTTCGATAAAGTGCGTGAGTGTGGGCAAGTGAAATAAAGCAGTAAAACGTGTGATTTTACGTTGTCGGCAAATCTCCATAGAAGCTTCTAGTAAAGTCGCCACCACTTTACTGAAGCAGGACTCGACTTATAAATTGACTGTATACGTGACTTAGATTGCGACTAGAACATTTACAACTTGTTTTATTCAAGAAACATGAAAAAATCCTAATACTTGACACTGGCAAATGCTTTAATGCGGGTCCAATACAAAAAAGAAGAAGAACTTCTAGTTTAATTTATCTAACCAATTTCAATGACGTCATCGAAACCCTACGGTCTACGGTAAAAAAATAATCTAATGGCGTCTTCTCCTTTACAAAATTAGTGGTTTTATTAAATTCCTGACTTATTCTAGGGAAATAAAAAGAGTACCATGTCAAGTTTTGCTCCGAACTAAATCAATAAGTGGTAAATGTGTAATTATAATCTTTTCGCATGCAACATAAGTCATAAGCATAACTTATTATAAAGTTTTAATAAACACTCAAATGAAAATGACCGTTAGCAGCGGGAATTGTTCCCAGGATGCTGGCCCCATTACCTCGTTGTATAGCGATACTTACTCTTTGAGCAAAGTAGAGGCCAGAAAAATGAAAATGTATAATACTACATTGTTTTGATTTGATGCTGTGCTTTGATAGGTAATCTATTTTTTTTTTTACTATCATAACTATTTTTTTATTTTACTAAACAGGACAGAGACAGATTATACAATTACTGAAGACGTTTGAAGAAGGAAGGAATACTCCTTCTGTGATAGACTCTAATAAAAATCTTGATTTGCAGGTAGAAATATAAGTACGCCCCAAAAACATTCCCTTCATTCTTGCGCAATCGGTAAAAATAAACATAACCCATATTAACAACAACCTAGATAATTACATCCCGTTGAATGAAAAATACTGTATCGTTAACTCTGTTTTTCGTCAAATTAACCGGTTGTCAGCTGAACCGCTACCAGGGCAAGAAAACTAATTGACTACCATAACAATTAGTTAATTTTACGTTCAATCTTCAACAATATATGTCAACATTAACCGTTACGAAGGCCTCTCGTTAAATTTTATCGACAGCGAACTGCGGCTTGTCGTGGCCGAAAGCAGCTTGGGTGAACGGACGATGATGGAACTGTCATTTAAGAAATGTCAACCAGAAGTCAGGGTTACCAGTTGTAAAGGCGTTACTTACGATATTACCTATCTGAGCATGTATTCATTATTATTAAGCAGATTGTGAATCACGCATCTTCCTACTAATGTTTGCCCGTATACAATATGCAATTTCGGTGTTGCTATGCGATTCAAACCGTATAATAAAATTATGTATACGGTCCCAATTTAATCACTGTCTTTCATCACTAGACTAATAATTAATATTAATGAAAATATGAAACAAACAAAATATAGATCAACCATTTATTTTTCCAGTAGACCATTGAAGCTGTTGTTACTGTATGTTGTATTAAATTGTATTGAATCTTGCAGCCACAACTGATTGACAGCTTTTATAGTGCCAGGTTTTAATTTGTCTTTATGATTGAAATGTCAGAAGATAATAGTTGCACTGAAGTTTTAGAGCTTCTTTGCACAATAAAGGTTAATCGTTAAGATCCTTCAATTATAGATCGTAGTACAAATTGTTTGAAGTTTCAAGCCCAATACCGAGTATCATTTCGAAAAGTCTGCGCCTTAATGAAACAGTTAAATGTATTGTCCATGTAACTGTCGGAAGTTAAGTGCAGTCGTTATGATTCAAATAGCAAGACCTATAAATAGCCTCGGTATTTAAAGAAAACCATTTAGGGAGTGGTAAAAAAGTGATTCGAAAGTGATCAATTGGTTTTCTTCTGTAAGCTTTATTACTCAGATGCAGTGGTCTTTAATCTACTTTTTCTGGCAGCCTAATTGGCAGACCGTCTGATATGCTATTCGTAAGGACTTCTTATTCGTAGGACTGGGTTCAAATCACGCACCTCTCTTTTTCGAAATGCGTATTTTTAGTTTCCGACACATAAATCTATTATTAGTTACAATGTCCCGTGTGAATTTCACAATAATTTTACGCTACTTGCTCAAGTGTAAGTGATTGATAACATTTGACTTACAAAACGTTGTCCGATGAATGAAGATAATTTCCAATGTCGATTTCCACAGTACGAAGTGCAACTTGGATAAGTAGAAATATTGGCAAATTACATACAGACGAGCTATTCCGATATAGAAAACCTATTTCGACAACATTAAACGGTGAAAAAAATAACATTACTGGGATTACATGATTAATGGCAGAAAGTCGGGGTTTCTGGCTGTTCCTAGTTAGCCAATATAGTTCACTATCGCCTTACCCTTCTCGCAATGAGATGAACCGCGTCCAACAGTAGAACATTTTATACAAACTAATTCTGATCTAAACGAAATCTATTTGCTAAAGGCCATCAACAGGTTTATCAAAATGATATAGACAAACGAGAGACGATGGTTGATGATCTCTCCAGCCGCATAATGATGTCATCGTAATGTGTGTCGAATGCATTTACAGACAATTGGACAAAGATGTACACTTTTATTATATGGCGTTTAAATTGCCTGAATTTAGGCTTGTGTCCACAAAATAGTACAGAGGTCAATCAAAGAATTTAAATAGATGGAGAAGTATGCACAACTTAAAGGCTTATTGCACTACATGTTAAATACCCTATTACTGAATTAGAGAATGGTATGCTTAGGAAGTCTACTGTTTGCAGTAGAATATAACTACTACATATAATGGTATATATAACAAGCACACATTATAAAAGCTTAAACATCTATCTATACCAATTACCTATATATGCAGTCCTGAATCCTCATCAATTTCGATCACAGCGGCCCTGGATTATTCCTTCCTAACATGAGTCCGCATGTGGCTCGCTACCCAAACTAGTTGTTAAAGACTATTTGCAAGTTCCGGCAGCCTAGTGGTGAGACCGTCTGACTTGCGATCTGCAGGTCCTGGGTTCGAATCCCACGGCACGCACCTCTGTCTTTTCGAAGTTATGTGCGTATTGTTGATTACCGCCAACTTCAAACGGTGAAGGAAAACATCGTGAGGAAACCTACATGCCTGAGAGTTCTCAATGATCTTGAAGATGTGTGAAGTCTGCCAACCCGCACTTGGCCAGCGTGGCAGACTATGGCCTAACCCTTCTCACAATGAGAAGATGGCCCGTTCCCAGCAGTGGGACAGTTTGTACAAACAGGGCTGATAAAATAAAAAAAATTGCAAGTGCTGCAATAAAGTTGACCCGTAGAATTGTACGTTTTATACGATTTTAAGCATCGGATGGCTTGGGTCTGTCTTTTTTGACTTTACGTTTATGGTCAAGATTTTCAAGTTGAATTTCTTCAAACACTTGATCTTCCTATAGTATAGACCGTACTTCGCTACTATGGCCTATATGAATAATTGATAGCATAGTTTGTTACATATTTTAAAATTAGATGACTTGCACTATTGTATTAGGTAATCCTGTATCTTGCATTCTCCTTCCAACAACAGGAGTCTACGCCGCAAGTGATCCGATTACTTTTTAAAAACATCTACCAACTCACACACACGTACAGTAAATTAATCTACTTCACAGTTTCTTTCATCATCCTATAGATGCTCGCTACGCTCGGTCAAAAAGAAAGTCACGCAACAGATATGTGATATGTAATAGCTGCCTATTACATACCACATACCTCCAGCTAATTCCATGCCAGTCCAGCGTGACATGTGTCAGCCTGACATACACGGCCTTACCGAAAAACGTTACTTAACTTTAACCATCGTCTTAAATTCTCTGTCTTCTTTCCACAAGTATCATTTCGTGTCAGCGAGAAGTTGACAAAATATGTTAAGCAATGCTTAAAGTTAAGTAACGTTTTTCGGTAAGGCCGACAAGGTTTAGTTAATGACCACTAATTAAATACAATATCGACAAGTTGCGCTCGCAAGCTCATTGTACTGCGTTCTAGAAATCAACTGGCACAAGTTAATGAGTCAATCATGTGTCTCTGATAAATATGCCCTGATGTAACAGTTAATACTGTATTGTACATATAACACAGGGTGTTTCAGAAACAGTAGTACAAATAAGGGTGCGGGTAAGGATTATAAGTACATTTATAGCTACAGAGTGGGTGCAAATGAATTCTAGATAGGGGGATGCCTTTGGCCCATTAGAAAATTTAAATTTTTATTTCATTAAAAATAATCATAGCTTTTTAAAGTTTTTAGAGCTGTTTGTCTCATTGGCTTAGTGAGCAGCGTCTACCTAACATTGGAATTTGAAAAGAAGAATAAGAATTCTAATTAAATATTCCACTTTGTTTTGTACACACTTTTTTTCTCTTTCTACTGGTTCATGTATTTATATTTCATTAAAATTGATTTCGAATTAATTTGCATTAGACTTTCTCTACTCTGGATTTAAAGACAGCACGTTTCTAATGAATGAATCGTGAAGAATATCCCTTGAGTATTATTTGCGTCACAATAAACGATCAAATAATTACCCGCTATTACCCACCATATTTCAATTTGGATCACGTTTGGTAAGAAACTAATCATAACCTGCTAATTAGTTACTTACGTAGCAGGAATTCAATTAACAACATGTCTGGGGAGTGTTAGGTATGTTTACAAAAAACCGGTCAGGTGCGGATTTCATTTATGAAGGCAGGTTTCTGCACCCAAGGGAAGATTTACTTATCTAAAATCTGAATTGTGAATTATCGAATATTCTTCTATCGAACTAACTTCTCAGAAAACGAAATTAATTTTCTTCAAAAAAACTACCAAAGTTCCGATAGCTCATTTGATAACCAACTCTTTTTTATAAGGAAATTTGTAAATAGAAACGTAACAGAATAGTTAATATATCTGTTAACTGAACCTTTGTAAATAAGAAGGTTTTTGGATGTAACAAAAGAGATACGTAACGAACCTAACCTTTTTTTCCGAATAATGGTTCGGGCAAATGAAACTTATGGCTAACAAACTTATGGAATCAGAAACTCCTAAACATCTGAAATCAGACAGTTGTATGAAATTGATTCGGACAAGTAAAATTCAAACAAATTGATTTTGGTTAAACAAATAGATAAATTATCCAAATTCATAAATTATAACAGTGACGAACATCACGAAGTTAAATTTCATGATTTTGAATCAATAAGAAGTAGTTACACTGCAGATTTTGATTGACGTACCTGTGTCATAAATTCGTAATATATAGTGAAAATCGCTGTAATAATTATTGCTTCGGTAATGCTTGATTTTATGTAGCTTCAAAGGATCTCAGAACTTTTTATTTTATTTTATTTTTTAATTTGATAACGGTCTCGATAAATAGACGGTCAACAAAGTGGTGCTGGCCATTATGGCCCATCCTCATAGTTGTCTTATTTCCTATTGAGGTAAGGAACTCTAAAAATAACCGCGCTGGATGGACGGGCCTCGTGCAACTTCCCTCTGTGTTCCACTTGATCGCATCTAAGTCGATGCGGCAAGGAAGTGCATTAACTGTTCTATTTTAAAGAACTTTCGTAATAACAGTAGGCAATAGGCTGACCCCTGCCCCTGCTAGCAAACAATCTGTCTTATATACCCTCTGATACCATTTAGAATATAACTCTGTCATTTGGTCACCGCATTATGACGTAGGTACACAAAAAGCGCATTGAACGTGTGCAAAGCAAATGTTTGAATATTTTGTGCTATAGGCAGGCTGAGTCGTAAACTGCAAAAATATTCTAGAAAGCTAGAAAAGCTAGATAAGTTTAAGCTTCAAACTCTTGAATCACGACGTACTTATTCTTATTTTGTATATTTATTTAAAATATTACACTCTCACATAGATTCACCTTCTTTGCTTACCAGTATTAATTTAAAAATAACTCCAAAAGTGCGTAACTGCTCAACTCCATCTACTTTCTTTCTTCATGTCTACAAAACCAACACTTCTTTTTATAATCCAATTGTAAGGATGTGTCGCCAGTATAATAAGATTCCTAAAGATTATCGGGATTCGATTGATATTTTCGGCGGTAGTTTACTAAAATTCAAATTTGATGCCAGAATTTTTTTTTTTCCAATCACTAACCTTTGAAAATTTTTCTAATAATTAATAAATTTTTAAAACAGTTTTAACCAATAACTTTAATAATATTCATCATCATGATTTACTAACCACCTACCAAATTTCATATAATGTATTTTGTTATACTTAAGTACTGCTAGTAATGCTGAACATGTTGTGTGCACATTGTGTTGGAATATGGTTTAGATCAAAACTTATCCCATTCTTTTACTTATATTTAATATCAACTATATTCTGTTATGTGTACTGAATAAACAAATAGATACCCTCAAACTCTTTAATATCTTCTCCCTTCCATCTGACCCTCTAACCACGGTCAAATGTGGCATCAAACGTCTATTTACTAAAGGTATTTTACGCTCTGCCTACCCCTAACGGAAAATACGTGTGATTTTGTGTATGTATGTAATGTACTTTAAGAAAGTAAGGGTTCAGATGAGCATAGGACTAATATCTTTCGTTTGCGGAAAACACGGGAGTATATTTATTTATAGTTTTCTCCTAGTTCTAGCACCTAGGTCGTCATTTAGCTACTGAAGTTTTATTTAATTTTAGCCTAGACCAGAATTCCGAGCTATATAACAAAGGGAAAATTTCACAAAAAGAACCAACTGTTATATGAATCTAGTCATTTGGGTACTTCGGCGTTTCGCACCGCAAGTGGTTCGAACCGCGGTGCGAATCACCGAAGAGCTCTTTTTGAATAGGTCATTTCGCACCGCGGTGCGAATCGAACAATATCATTTTGGAATAGGTCGATTCGGACCGCAGTGAGGAATAAAACAGTTCTCTTTTTGGGCGAGTGGGTTCGAGCAGAGAAGATTATGTAGTTTGATTACATACGTAATACCTTACAGTACAACCAGGCACAAAATAACAGGAAAAACAAAATAATTAAAATTATTGTTTTTTACATAAGCTTAAAAAAATATTGATTATGTAAAAAGATATTAAATAGATGCAAAATGTCGCTAATACACGCGCACATTTGATTGGTAGATGCTTCTATAGTGTCATTTTTATTGCACTTGAGTTATTGGTAAGATTACAGTGTTTATCTACTTTGAGAGTGGTGACGGGATAAATTCTTATTTAAATGTTGTGAAGTTTTTATGGTAAGTACAACTTATATAAAATAATACTAATATGTCGCAAACACATTGTTAGGTACTAGAGACGTTTAATATGTGTATTACTGAAAATTATAAAAAATGCTCCCTTTTCTATATTTTACATCTATGATTTTCCATGATTAACTAATTAGTATATTATAATGTACCAGCCTAGCGATACTCCATGGAAACTAACAAAATGTATGAAATACAGAAATAACACGAAAAAAAAACTGGGCGTCTACCTAAGTAGGTACGTAAACCAACTATTTTTGAGGTCGGTGTCTATGGAGGCCTTAGTTGATGGTAGTTATTTAATTTGAAATATCTTCATATATTTTATTTTCTATGAAAAATCCCACTCTTAAATACAGTTATATTCCCTTTGTAATGTACCTACATCATAACCTGTGATTAGCAAGAGTTAGTGTTAAAGTTATAAAGTGATTATGCCACGTTTAAATTGTATATAAAATGTATAATGTATTAAGGAAACATGATTATTACGTATAATATAGAATTTTTTTTCACTAACCACTTTGCCACTCATCTATACAAATAAATAATTGAAATCCTTAAGTTTTTGATACGAGTTCAAATCGGACCTACGAAAAGAGCATCGGGGCGTTTCTTTATGGTCCGAATCGACCTATTCCAAAATATGTCTTGGGCCATTCGCACCGCACCAACCACTGCGGTGCGAATCGGCCCATTCAGAAACAGTACATGGGCGATTCGCACCGCGGTTCGAATCACATGCGGTGCGAAACGCCGAAGTACCCGTCATTTAGAACTGTCTCTTTTATATCGAATGCTTTGTCACATTTTAAGAACGGTGTCATTGTTCAACGCTTTTCGTATTTCACGATTTGCCACCAACCCTCGGAGAGACTCAGGTAAAGCGTCCCAAATTTAACCAAAATAGATATATAATATATAATATTATATTGCGAGACAGTGCTCTCTGCATCTCGCTCAGCTCGTTTAACACTATTTATACTATCGAAACTACAGTAGGTCTTGCCTTCGTCAAGCAGACTCGCAAATTTACTTCTGCACATTCAGGTCAGAGCCTTTTACTCGTAGCTGGACTTGTGATGTGACGGGACGGGAATGGATCGTAACGGATACGATATGTGATTTTTTGTCAGTATCTTCTTGCTACTTCCAGACATGGAAGACGAGTGCTACCCCGCGATGCCGGCGAGCGCGTGGGGTAGCCGACGGCGCTCCAGCGACTCCCCGCCGCGAGAGGTGAAGGCCGAGCCCAAGTCGGAGCCCGACTCGCCTGCCTCCTCCTGCCCGCCTTCGCCCACCCCCACCACGCCGCTTACGCACCTCGACTATGTTATTGATCACACAGTAAGTTTACCCCCATTTTAAAAACAGAGGAAGACGAATGATGCCCTGGCATTTCAGTCTAGAAACCAAGGGATTGACAAAGGGATTTATTTTTTTGCGTCCGTTAACACGGGCATTCTTCAGTGCTCAAAATGCGACTAACACACAACATTTCTGCTCATCTGCTTGTATTGAATTTTGTATGTAAATACAAATAGATGTGCAGTTTAAACTACATTATCTAATTATTTGAAGTTAGCTCTAATTTGTTTGGCCCTAATTAGCCCTAATATCGCCCTAGTTAGTCCTAACTTTCCTGTAATCAAGGAAAATTAAGGCAAACTAGACGTCAAGACTAGACGGCATTCTGATCTACTAAATGTAGTGAAAAGGGTCAACTTTATTAAAATTTGCAACGTAACAACTTTGCTTAATAATCTCATACATACTCGTATATGAAAACTAGTCTTTAGGGCTGTCTGGCTATCCGGATCCTTTAGATTATTTATGCTTAAAAAAATAGATAGTAAAAATAGATATAAATAGACATAAATGAGTTATAGTCTCTTAATTCTACACTCTACACAATTATCATCCATTAAAGATCTCACCGTCCGACCTCATAGGAGCACTTGAGTTGAAGATCACCGGTACATTTGACACCATTCAACAACCTCAAACAAAAAATAGAATAGTCCATCTCATACGGAAGGTCACTAAAGTTTAAGTGTTTCATGTATCTTACTCTACAACTTTCACCAGACAGAGTTGCGAAATTTTCGTACCCGTTCGTGAGATCAACATAATTGCTAAAATAATTACTGTAGATAATCAGGCACTTGGCAGATATTCAACAAAATTAGTGAACCGAGTCGCAAGGAATCTTGAACGAAATCGTATTACTGGAATCGTAATCGACGTTTTATTGTTATGGAGAAGCACCTAGTAAGCTGGTCTTTGCACAGTGGTGGTAATTGAACACGGATAAACTTAATCAAGATACTTTTGTAAAGAAATAAAAAGGTGTCAAGGCTTCTTAAAGGTTGGATCGGTAAGATAGATAGCAAATTAACCTATAAATTAGTATCGCAGATTTTATCTAAAATTAATCAGACACGAGCCAGTATAATTTATAATCACGGGCGAGTCATCCATGACATCAAGTATCTGAGCTATTAATCATCGATAAATAACAATCGATTTAATTCTAAACACTAAAGGATATATCTGCAGGACCATTCACAATTTCGGATTGGAATTACGTTTGAAATCTTCATTTCATTCTGTGTGCCAATGGCATAGATGAAGACGCTGATTACCAATCGAATTTGAATCTGACAGATTGCAAATAGGGGTACAGAAATCAAAATATTTACGCTTCGGGTACGAAGGGCTTAGAAGTTTATCTACAAACGCGATGTGTTGAACTGTAAAAATTGATGATATTTTATAATAAGACCTGGCAATTTTCGTTCGGCGTGTGATCTGTGCCGACAATTAAACTGTGCCTAAAGAACAGCTCTCACGAAAGAATCGTGGGAAACCTTGGATTACCTTCGTGGTCATAACAGTTAATTTTGAGAATTCTCGATAATTTTATCATTTTCGATAATTATATCAGAGTACTTTTTCTATAGAAAATAGTTCCGATGACATCCGCCAGGCACCGCGTTGCGGCTTACTTATTTTTAACCGACTTCCAAAAAGATTTCAATTCGACTGTATGTTTTTATGTATGTTTGTTTAGCGATTACTTCGGCAATAATGAATTGATTTGGATGATGTTATCCAAGTAAGCTGATTGCGTAATTTTTAGTTTTTTAAACTATGTTTATTCTATAGAAAATTGTTCCAATAACATCTGCCAGGAGCTATATGTTAAGGCTTTTTTTTATTTAAAAATAAATAAATGTGGAAAGCTTCGAGATAAGCCATAATCACCGTTCAATGACTCTAAAGTGGATTTGTTTGTATATTCAGACGGGTACTATCCACATGCCACAAGCCGTGCTGCAGAAGGTGGGGGCAGCGGGCATGCCGCAGCTGCTGCTGAGCGCAGCGCCGCGGCTCGCCACCACGCTCAACTCCAACAAACTCTCTATTAAAGTCACCTCTAGCTCCACCGGATCAGGTAAACACCATATCTCTTACTCTATAAGTCGGGGAAACATTTTTCTGCATAGTTTATAACTGTTGGTTCATGGTAATATAGCAACCACTGCATTTTTGACATCAAAATTCCCAGACTGAAAATTTTAAACAAATTTTGTGCTATTATATTGTGTATTAACATTGCCCTAAGTCCATAATCGGCTTAAGTTTTTTATTTATTCGAAAATAGGCTTGCGCTTGATCGTCAACTCACCTGATGTTAAGCGACAGTAACGACCGTTACTGTAGTACCGTTACTATCGTAGACCTACGATGGAGCGCGCTTACCTAAAAGAAACCTATTCACTCGCGATTTGAAGACACCAAGATTATACCATTTTTTTATTTTTTTTAAGTTCGATACCATATTTTTTTCCACGGAAAACATCTGCATATTTTATGACATATTTAAAATCAAGTGCCCACTACAGGGAAGTAAATAAAGAGCCACTAGAGTTAAATGAACCACGTAGTTTATTAGTTGAACTCTAATACTCAAATTTAGTAAAAACAATTTTACTTACTTTCTCACAGGAACTGTAGATTAATTTAGAATAAATCTTACATTTCAAACCCAGGGCGTCCCAAATTTCGCATAAATCTGTTGAGGTGTTTTAGCATGAAAGTATAACAAACACTCACTAACTTACGATTAATATTCGTGTGATTAACCGTTCTTATGTCTAAGAGTAGATAAAGTAAAAGCGGAGTATCCGGTTCGAAGGACCAATTAAATATAAAATTTCAACTACAATGATGGAAGTTTTCCGATTTACCCTAAACTGCTTCTCCACACATTGTTAGACTTGTGTATTGTGTGCAGGGTTCAACCTGCCGCCGACGCCCCCGTCGTCCCTATCCTCGTCAGACAGCGAGGGCGCGCTGTCTCCCGCACACGAGGTGCCTGCGCCGGCCGCCGCGGCTCCCGCGCGCCGCGCACACCTCTATGTGTCGCATCACAGCCGACAGCCTATCAACACGCCGCTTATCAGCACACAGCCGGTAACTAACTTTTCTCTAACCGCAAACATCTGGGGATGCTTCAAAGGCGAAATGTCCAAGTGTGTGTCCAAGCAATTTACGAGCGCTCCGTTCAAGTTATTTACGAGATCGTCATCTTCTTCTTCTTCATCCATAAATACTATTATCGAAGATTGGACAATATCGGAATTTTTATTTTATTTTTGAGGCTAAGTAGTTGAAAAAAAAGAAATCATATGAAACCCGCACTGTTTGTTATTACAGAAAGGCTCTACGGGCACCCTGGTCTTAACAGAAGAAGAGAAACGCACGCTCCTAGCTGAAGGATACCCGGTGCCTACACGTCTGCCGCTCACCAAGGCTGAAGAGAAATCTCTCAAGAAGATCAGGAGAAAAATTAAAAATAAGGTGAAAGCTTGTTACTTTGTCATAAATGCCCAAAAAAGACACGGACATCGGCCTTCTTATTTTAATATCCGTCTAGTCTAAATTAATCCTTTAAAATAATAAGATACTTATATCATAATAATATGTTAATGACTTTTTGTGTTAAAATGCGTGGTGAAAAATAATTTATATTGTGGAAATCAAGCAAATTATTTCGCAACAAATAGTCTAATTCCCTGCTCGAGTCGTTTTATCCAGTCTTAGCTGATTTTGTAAAACAAGAGATTTTACTACTGACCTTTATCCTGCAATGTTACTAATTTTAAATTTTCCTATCGTTACAGATATCAGCACAAGAAAGCAGACGCAAAAAGAAAGAATACATGGACCAACTAGAAAGGAAAGTCGACACCCTCCTAGCACAGCACGCCAAGTACAAAGATAGGGTCGAAACGCTGGAACGGGAGAACGCCAATTTGACGAGCCAGGTAGCGTCGCTGCAGGCCATCGTGGCGCGCGGCAGCCGCAAGTGACCCCCGCGCGTGGTGTCACCAATGCCGGGCCCCGCCCGCGGACCCCGCGACCCCCGCGGCGCCCATAACAAGGCTGTGAGAACACATATGTAGCTTCTCGCGGTCCAACAGATATAGTCTGTCGAATTATGACGCTGGCCCTTTTCGAATTGTATATTTTGGATGTATTTACATTTGTATCGCGCACCGGAAGCGAGAGGCTCAGCGTTCGATTGGTTGCTCACTATACTTATTCGTTAGTAGATAGTTTTACAACTGGAGACGCAGTTCCGTCACCGAGTGCGGCCGAGGAATGCACGACAGGGAATACTACTGGGCTCTTAGATTTATCGATAGATATATTTACGCGTGTTGTTTGAAATCTCGTAATATATTTTAATAGTGCTGTAAAAGCGGAAACATTTTATTATTAAGTTTTAATATATTATGCGTGTTTTATTAAAATGTGCAATTAGGTTAAGGATTGTAATTGTTACCCAAAGCATACGATATGAAGAGTATGTCGCTGTGTCTATAAGATGACGTTCGCAACTGCACGCAACATCGACTGTCGCCGCGCCGCAGGGCGCGTGCCGTGGTTTCGCGGGGCGAGCGACGTACTTCCAATAGCTAGTTACGGTATGGCCTAACGTTACATCGACGTAAATCGTAGTTTCACTTTGGCCTTACATAACATCGACGTAATCGTAGTTACACTATGGCCTAACGTCATGTCGACGTAAATCGTAGTATCACTATGGCCTAAACTCACATCGGCGTAATTTTGATTAGTGACACTATGGCCTAACGTCACGTAAAGTCGACCTAAAGTGTAGTTAGTTTCACTGTGGCCTAACGTCGCATCGACGTAGATCATATTATAATCTATGGCCTAACGTCATACCAATGTAAGTCTTTCTATGTTTTTCTTTAGCCTAACGATGTGTCGCCCCGACGTAAGTCACGGTTTCTCTATGGCCTAACGAAGACTTACATCGTAATTAGCATATAGGCACGTGACTAACGACTACACGTTCAAGTTTCGGTCCCAGCGTGTTTTCGACGGAGAATCATGCATGTCTAATATAAGTAATAACTACTTATCTGCAGCTGAAACTTCGTCGTAGTGGTGCGGTGTTGTGTTATCGGAATCTTTGTAGCATAATATTGTAAGACGGATCGTATGTTATGTCATTTACACACATTATGTACACGTCTTATCGATTTATATTGAATTCCATGAATTTGCATTTATAGTGAAATGTGTATCGTCCTAGAGATTTTACCTTGTGTTTAAGATAGCGTTAGACTTATGGATCTAACGATGGGCCCCACAAAAACCGATTTGTATGACAAGCCATTGAGCTTTTAAACCACTAGATCAGAAGCTGTACGACTAACAATTTCCAGCATCCTTTTTAAAAAAACTTTACTACGCATCTTAGAATCGATATTACTTATATCATCGATTAAAAATAGCGAACACAAATAAATAAGTTAGGTATGTTGTAATATATTTATATTTACATATTAGGTTCGGTTCACGTCTCTTGGTTTACAGGTTCAATCGGTTTCGGTTATGTCTAGTCTCTCGTAGAGCCGTTGGCCGCCTCATTGTCGAGGCGCCAGTAGAACGATTAGCTATATTCAGTCTCAGTTTACGCTGCGCTCTGTAGATCGACAAGTACAAATGGCATGCCTTCAGCGACACTAACGTAACTAACACTAAGATTAACTTAACGTCTGCTAACTACACCTTAATACGAGCAGTATTCTAATATAACATGGTTTAATTGACAACGATTATTCTAACATCCTTTTAATTCTAAGTTATAACAGTTTCATTGTAATCCCATTCTTGTCTTGCCAATAGATTGAGTTCTGTTATGTCAATTTACAATTAAAAGCTTCTAGGCGTTCTTTAGATTAACAATCTACCTACATTACATATCTACATTCTATTATTGATATCTACTCAACATTCCATGTTTCTTTTTAGAATATGAGTGACTTAAAGTGAGCTCAAGTACTTATTAAATTACACTGTTAACATAGAAATATATGTATATCATTTATTAAATTACACTGTTAACATAGAAATATATGTATATCATTTTATAAGAACGCTGTACAAATTATACTATACCTACCCGTTATGTACTTGTGGCTATATATATCGATGTTTTATTGTAAAGATTGAGATGTTATATACATTTTCGCTAGCATAATTTATGAAAGCCAGGACGATGTATTGGTTTGTTTAATTATTGTAAATTTTATACATGTTAATAATATACTTAAATCAATTGTTCGTGTCTCTTGGCATTATTAATTCGGCATATTATTATGTAATAATTATATTTTACTATGTGTGCAATTATCTAATATGTTCTCTGATACATTTTTAAACGTTCTTCCTATTTAGATGTAAGAAAATGTTATATTTATACCTTCTTCGTGCTAATTCATGTTATATTTATTATCCCGATTGCGGGGTCAGGTTTATGGAAATGAGATATATTTTAAGAGATATTTTCTAAACGATTTTAGAAAAATTAAATTATACCTTATAACACCGTTATAAGTGTCTTTATCGCAGTTAAGTCTCTAGTTTTACGGTAAAATGTATTTGTAAGGAGCGACTAGACGAGTATAAGGGGCGTGCCTGAATATTCAGCTGTTTTTACCAATATCGAGTAAGTGTCCAATGTAGAATAAATTATATCGAAAGCATTCTCTACTTTATAGAGTCATGTTTAAAGTTTAAAATTAAATATTCAATTCCTAATATGGCATTTACCGTCTACAAAATGAGTGATTTAAATATGAAAACGACTTGTGTAATTTATATAAAGTATCTAGTTGGTATATTTAACTTATGGAATCTATATGAATGTGGTCACTGTCGCAGGCGCACGATGTCTGAGGCGTAAATCTTGTTAACGAAATGCCAAACAAACTACTTACTTTTATGTTTTAGTATGCATCGCACATTTTGGGTGACAATGTTGTGTTAGATTCATTCGAGACCTGAAAACGTTGGGTAGTTAGTTCAGCTAAATTATTCTCAACTTTATTTGTTAAGCCATCTCAATTAAGTAGTCCCATAGAACGTTATCAGTCGCGAATGAATCATTAGGTACTGTGAGTAGGCGCCTTATATCTATAAAAAGCCTAGCACACATCTGGTGACCTGGAAGTTTTCATTTCTCAAAAGTGATCAAGCTTTCGTTGGCTCGGTGTGTCAAGGTCCTTACGTCCGTAATATTATTTTAGCGTATTTTATTGATATAGTTTTATTGTTAAAACTATTCGCCGTTACCTTGAGTCATGATTTGTTGAAACGTTTGTTTTATTATTATTTTCAAATGACATTTCGGATTTTACTGTCACCCTTGAGCTAAATAAAGCGTCAAATATGTATATCGATTGTTTTTATTCAAATATCCATTATAAAATAGCGTTCAATACAATTCCACACATTCATAATAAAGCTGCTTACCTCAAGTCAATACAATAAAATAGTACAAAAATCAATAAACTGGATATATAAATGGTTTGTTCAAAATCAAATAACACTTCTTTTGGGCAGTCGTGCAAAAACAGTAGACTAGTCAGATAATCTCTAAAATTGTGTCATATGAGCACCTTAACTTTTACAAACGCTCAGTCTTAAACCTTACTTCTAACTTACAATTAACTTTATCAATTATTTACCGCGCACATTATTTGTCTAAAAATAATATATATAATTTATATTATCCTGTTTCAGCATTGTTCTAACAAAGAATATCTAGATTTTCTTCACCTTTAATCTTTATATTTTTTCATAACTTCGTAGATAATAGTTGAAAATTTAAACTAAAAAAAAAGAAGTACCTAGATTGGTCTGTGGATCCAAACAAAGAAAAATATCGGAATCAGAAATTAATTTTCACCAGATTTATAACAAAATGTGCATTGTAAAAATATTTAACACAAACAGTAGGTACGCGGTATGTTCTTAAGCTACAAAGTAATAAAGACCTTCTTCTTTGCCATGATATGCGCTATGATAACCCACAGAGCTGTTCCCCACACAGCTTCAACCAGACTCAGAGTGTGGGTCCTCATATTGGATACCTTCCAGTGGAACGGGAACAGATGTGCGCAGACTGAATGCCCCACGTACAGGGCTATGGCGTTAAGTCCTGGGGCACGGAAAGGCCCCCCGTTCCAGATACGCCATGCGTCTGTCAGGGTGTAGCAGAAGCTGAGGAGGGCCAGGCAACATGCTGACGTCACTAGCACGAAGGACGTAGACCTGGAACCATACAGAGAGAACTGTATTGACAGTAATAAAAATTGTAGTTTAAAATTGACTTAAACATGAAATTAAACAACTTGGTTAAGAAACGTTCATAGTGCTGGAATATTTTGTTATTTTTATAAAATTTTCTGACAAAATTATAACATTTCATTAAACTCAGTTCATAATAGTAAGATACACAACCATAGTGTTTTAATCTAATCTAACGTCACACGCCGCCGTAGTCCCACTAATAATTTACTACTAAAGTAGTAAACACATCCACGTACTTTTATTACGGATTAATGTCATATTGACGTAGTTCAAATAGGGCCTAAGGTCCACGTACTTCTATTATGGACTAATGTCACATCGACATAGTTCTATTATGGCCAAATGTAACGTCGACGATAAAAAGTTAAAACTTAACTATTTGAAGAAAGGAACATTGACGCCTAGCCATGTAGATTATGTACCCATAGCCCATTAGATGAAATAAAATTAATGTCGGTTAATATTGGGTTAGAAAACAGTTTTCCACTATTATACGCAAATGTGTGGAATGTACCTACTTTCTAAAATTGCAGTAAGTAAGCAAAATCATATAGACTGAGTGGCTAGCGATAGTCATAGTTACTAAGGTACCGGAAGGTCTCTGACCTGGCTTGAATATTGCTGTTTTTGGCAACAAACAACGGGACCTACAATTTAACGTGTCATTCGAATCCGTAGCGTTCAGAAACAAATGCCACTCGGAGTCACACATGTGAAGACTGACCGGTCTGTAGGTACGTTGCTTAACATCGGTCATCGTTCGAGAACACCTAGTCAAGCTACACGACGAGCGCTACGAAAATTGCAATCTCAAGGTATAATAATCACCACAAATTCTTGTTGATGGGCAGTACTCCGTGTTCCCTGGAGAAGCCGGCCAGTAGCGCGCCGGCGAGCGCGAACACGAGCGCCCAGGCGAGCCAGCGAGAGATGCGCGCCTTATGCGAGCGCTGCAGCAGCACCGTAGCGCCCGCTTGTACGCCCAGCAGTGCCTGCACGGCTGACGTCAAGCACCCTGGGGGAAGGTGCTTATAATAATAATAATAAATAATAATAAATATTTGTGGACATTTCACACAACGCCATCTAGCCCAAACTAAGCAAAGCTTGTACTAATGAACTAGATGGGTGATAGAATACATATATACTTTTTTTTTTGTAAATATATACATATGATACATAGAAAGACCCAGACACAGAACAAACATCCATGCTCATCACACAAATGTTTGCCCTGGGTGGGGATCGAACCCACGACCTTTCAGTTCAGCAGGTAGACGCAAACCAACACTACACAACTACCAACTGAGCCACAAGGCCAGTCAAAATGTTAATAATGTTAGTTTACTAAACTGATTAACGTAAACTGACTTGCAATAAGTCCTTGCTAATAATATGTTTGGAACCGGTTAAAACTACTTTTTTTTTTCAAAACCGTCTATGACTCTCTATCTCTACTTTCTAATACAAGAATCAACCGAATTAAATATCTAGAACCAATAAGCTTAGAATGCAAGTCGCATCTAGCTAAGTGCAGCAACTTTTAACTGGTATTTTATGGCTTACAGAGTCACTGCAAGTCGCTTCACACGACAGGTAAGAAAAATTAAGCACAATTTCACTTCGTCAACTCTATGAAAAATACGTCCACTCACTGTAAATATAAGAATTCTCATGTCGAAGACAATAAATACTCGGTTGGCATGCACACATTTTGATTAATAGATTATTAGCTTTACAGAACGAAATTTTGAATGATACTATCACTCTAAGAGTCATATTTACTTGAGGCTTACAAATTGCGCTATATGCGCAAAATATAAAAACTAGCGTCATCGAGAATCTTCGTGTTAAAGTTTTTTTAAACACGCGTACAGCAATAGCAACTGAATCCGTATAAATCTAATATAGTCTGTACCTTCCAACAGAAAATTGGTGTGGGTTGGTGGTGTTGATGTATGTAATTTAATAACATATATTCTTACCTAACAATCCTTCAGGATCTGTTGGCGGGCCGCCGTAGACTCGGCGCGCATCGCTGTGCTGGTACAGATGTCCTTCACCCAGCAGCAGTCGGTCAATATACCCAGCAGCACCACCACTGCATTCGGGAGCCACCCAGTCATCATGCTTACCACCCGGACCCAGATACCCGCTGGAATGAAAATCTGTAACTTAATCTACAATTCTAGATAATACAGGAAAACCGAATGTACGTTACCGTATACGACTGTATTGTTGCAACATAAGATAAAGTTGAGTGCCACTAAGGATAAGGTCCAAAAATTTCAATAGGTCAACGGAGTTCCAGGATAAGACAAGACACCCTGATCCCTTTTACAAGAACATGGAAGCCACAATCACATTAACTGTCACCGTCACAATAACTGAAACTATCAAGAATCTCCGAAAAGCAAGCGCACTGACGAGGTAAATCGATAAAAACTAGACTGCTATGCACTACTGTGCACCATGGCCACCCAAGGCTTCAGTTCTCGTAGTTTCAAAAGCAAAAGAGAGCGAAGCAGAGAAGAGCGTTCTCATGGCGGATGCGGTTCTCATAATATGTATTTTCTCCTTACTATGGTAATGATTTCCGATTGTCTGGTGCTGGTTTGATATAATCGAATAATGTTTTAAGTACGAAAAAAATGGAAAAGTGGTCGGAAAACTTGAAAGCCCTTTTCCTATGGATTTTGTATGAACTCAGAGATTAAAGGACGAGCCGTGGCCAAACTGTCATTAAAAAGTTGTAAGTGTGTTGTACATAGTAATAATACTATTAATGTTTTCAGTGGTAGGTAGTACTCACGCAGGGCAGTCCGGATGGTGCAGAGTGAATGTGATGGCACTGTGTACTGCCACAAGCACGGCGCAGAGCGCCCAGCACCAAACGCACGATAGCACATCTTTCAGAGCCTGCCCGCATGCGCCCTGCAAACGAGCAACTAACTACAGAACCTTTATACTATTTGTTATCGAAATGATATTTCTCGAAGGCACTTATGTCAAACGCACGATAGCACGACTTTCAGCACCTCCATGCATGCGCCCTGCAAACGAACATTTACAGAAACTACCACTATACCACTATTTGCTATCGAAATGGTATTTTTCGAAGGCACTTATGTCAAACGCACGATAGCACGTCTTTCAGCGCCTGCCCGCATATGCCCTGCAAACGAGCAACTAACTACAGCAACTCTACCACTATTTGCTATCGAAATGGTATTTCTCGAAGGCACTTATGTTAAAGTGTCACATGGTACTGTTTTCTATAGCTACTGCTAACAAAGGATAGTCGTTGTCACATCTAACACAAGTGGTTTAAATGAGCGCAAAATCATGATGACAAAAAATGACTAATTAACTTAGAAATACTTTTTTTAATAAATTCAGCCATTACGCCAAAAACACCCTTAACAAGTACTTCTAATATTGCACTATACATATCTACATACAGCTTACACTTACAGTATATATGTACTTGCCTGTACTAACGTATTACTATTTGCGCCAAAAGTACCTCTATCAAGCACTATGGTACTGCGTACTGAATACACTTACGCATAGCAGCTTTTGACACTGAGAGACATTAAACAACGTAATTAATCCCGAAATCAGTTAAATTTAATCAGTTTTATTCCTTACCCGGGGTGGTTTGTAGTATTTAGGTGCAGTGAGGGCGTAGAAGCCTGCTGCTATAAAGTACGCAGCAGCAAGTCTCTGCAGCACGCCGAATATTCTTAGCTCTTGCAACACGTTGGAACCGTAGATGGTGTTTAATGACATCCCCAATAGGAACATCATGCACGAACGCTGGGATATATTCAATTCAATTCAATTCATTTATTTCAGATATTAATTAATTCATAGATACAACATAAAATTCACACAATACACATCAAAAATTAAATTAAATAAGTAAATGTCAATTTAAAAAGAAGCATCAAAAAAATAAAAAAATAAACAATAAAATGTCAACAGAAAAAAAAATTACAAATGTCAATAATTAATCAAATGATATTAAAATTATGCTTAAATACAAATGTCATATTTCTGTTATCTTAATCTAAACTTTGGCTTGGATCCGGAATGCTCAACATGTAGTCTGGTCCAATGCTGCATTATTGGGCAGTCCAGGTCCATCCGCCACGCAAATAGCTGTAGGTAGCTATTGGAGCTGCCCCGCACGCGGCGCATCAGGGATGCAACCCGTTTACGCATGATCGCTGTAAAGCCATCAATGTGCGCGTCCGCAAACATCCCCGATGCACTACAGTATGGCGGCAGCCTCATCAGCACCCTAAAAGCGTTATTGTATTGGATGCGCAGGGCGGCAAAGGATTTTTTCGTATGTTTGATCCATAGGCTGCACGTGTAGAAGGACTGGCAAAACGCTCTAAAGAGCGTCGCCTTTACCTGTGCAGTACATCGTGCAAACCTACGAGCCAACATATTAGCCCTGATTGACAACACCCTGCGCTCTCTCTCCATATCATCATCATCTGCCAGCGTATCGGTGACCCAGTGACCTAAGTATTTAAATTTCGGGACCTTGTTAAGGACACTGCCGCTTAATGTGTCTGGTGGGACAGTGTCATATGTTTTTGAATCTGCTTTAAAGACTAAAAGTTCACTTTTGGTAGCATTGATTTTAGTCCATGAGCCTCCGCATACCGCTCACAGATGCCTATGAGCTTCCTGAGGGCGCTATATAAGTTTTATTATTATTTTGTAAATCTCGAATATGCAGACTAAACGCTATAATTTTTTTTACGCAAGATCTACGATTGACCATCTACTCGCCTGGTGTTAAGCGACGGTGTGGCCAAGAAAGGAGCTCGTCAATCTAGAAGATATCTATTAACTCTAGCCTTGGAGATTCTAAGATGGTAATTTCAGCAAACAGAGATGGTGGCAAAGAATTCCATTCCTGTGCAGTACGCATCAAGAACGTTGACCGATATCGCTGAGAATCGCGGTTTTTGGCATTTCAACGAGAAATGGATGGTAATTCGCCGACTCTCTGCTAGTCCCGTAGTGAAATGGGGAGGGTGGAATTAGGTCGTCAAGCTCTTGCGCACACTCCCCGAAATGAGTCCTGTTATATTATAATTATTGTAGTTTAAAAAACTGATACAACCGACTTCAAAGTAATCGTTTACTTGTACGGCATATTTTTCCAGTTTTTTTTTTTTAACTAAACTACTAAACTTTGATGAAATTATAATGAGAAATATCTACGGGGCCAATCCCAGTAGTTTCTCAGTATCTCAGTAGTGCTCAGTAGTATGTCCTTAAATAAAAAAGTATTTTTCAAATCGGTTTACAAGTGACGAAGTTATGCTGTAAAAGATTTAAAAATAATACAATCGAATTCAGAACTTTCATAAAATTTTAAGTCGTTAAATTCACATATAACGAATTTGATGAACAAGCCAAAAGAATAAAGAGAATTTCTTGAAGATAGTTCTTGTTTTCTTAATGTACATAATGCAATAATAAATTATATGATATGATAAACGCCAGGCAAAGGCACATGGTGACTTATTTAACCCGAGGTACCGAACTAAAGACTGATTTTGCTGTCGGGACAAGTAGCGGATTGCTCAGTAGACTGCTATGTTTAACTTGAATATCCATCCGTATATATTCATCAAACGTATAATCTACTATTTCATCTGAAAATATTACTACTACAAAAACTCTAAGACTCTTTAGCAATCGAGTAGGTAACTACTTCCTGTCAACTTTCTAAACATAAAAATGGACGCCTAACTATTTACGCCTTTATAAACTGATGGATAATTACCTCTCTTCAACGGCGACTGTCGACCGAACCATTGTTCAATGAGTGGTATCATCAGTAGCCTCCTTTCTTGACCTACAGAACAACTTTATCAGTGGACGTAGGTGAGGACGCCTCTACCGTACTTTCTAAGCAGGTTCAATAATATTCCTTAGTACATTTTAGTTCTATAACTTAGTCAATACGTAAAAATAATGTGGTCTTATAAACTGGGCCATGTGAACAAAGTCCGTTTCTGGGTAGCCTATCACATTCACCTAATGATGCCTGTAATATCTCCCATTAAAATATTAAATTAACGCCCTAATTAATGTACATTGACGCAGTAACACGAATTATTGTTCAGATGAGAAAAGAAACGCAGGAATGGATGAGGGGACGATACAATTGCTCGTCGCGTTCGAAGAGAGATCACAGCCTAGGCACGCGAGAGAATTTCCAATGGAATGAGCTACATTCCGATAGTACTGTATTGTGAATATTCAATGCAAAATACGGAAATGATGTAATTTGAAAGTGAACTGGTCACTGTGCTCGGCATTAAAATTCTCAATGGATATACTCGTATCTATGAAAAAGCGTGGAAAACGTGTAATTTTCAAAACCAAAATTCACACTTCAGAATCGGCCAAGGCTTTTAAATTCAAAGGGCATAGAAACATATATAAAAAATATAGAATAACCTATAGAAAGTACCTTTATACATACCTACACATACACAGCCGTAAAATATTTGGTACCCTCTTTTACTTGCAGTTAGGTAATATGCAGCGAACGCAAGTCAAATATTACGTTTACAGAATAAAAATGCGACTCGTACGTGCCTATTAGTAAATATTCTTAAACATGATTATAGACCACGGAAGCACACTGTGTGGGAAAGAATGTTAATAAATGCCTTGTTTTAGTTACATTACTTCAGCTTGCTGCGGTTTGTATGATGTGATTGGGCTCTGTAAAGTATTTTTAGGTAGGTACATATTTAATGTTATAATGAAGAATATCTTTTTCGACCCCAATGACAAATATTGAAATTTGAGTCTTAAAATAATCCACTACGGCGTTGAATACGATAGCTTGTGATGTTCCGAAGTCAGGAATCATAAACGTTGATGACCACAAATGATCAGGTTTTGCGAGCCTGTTTCCGTACACTCGTTTTCTGCAAAGTATAAGACGAGAAAAACGACGCAAAGGATATACACTTATAGTTAATAGACGCACACTCATTTTGTGTCGGTCTTAGACGCATAAGTGAGTTGTTTTCCATTCATTTATTACGTAAGACGATTTAGGGGGGGAGGGGGGTCGACCATGTCTTATTTTTTCTTACAAGGGGGTGGGAGGGAGTCTTGATAGTTCTTACGTAAGATCACAAAAATGCGCAAAGTTAAAATTATACTTTGAAAAAGCGCGGGAACCGCGCAAGTGCCGTAGTGCGCTCGGATCTGTATAAAAGTACAAATAAACATTCCTAAAAATTGTTACATTGAAAATAAACATTACAATAAACCAAACGTGTATTCATTTTTTCCTTTAGATTCTTACGTAATAAATATTACACAGGGGGGTCGGCCTATTCTTATTTTTTCTTACATATGGGGTCAAAAACTAGCAAAATAGTCTTACGTAATAAATGAATGGCCCCTAACCCAATCAAGTGGGATCATTACAGTATTTATCTTCTCTCAATTCGTCTTTATCATTCATCGTATTTGCATTCACTCCTTTTTAACCCATGTCATTATTGACCAAACTCATCGATTCATACTTTTTTTGATCATACGCTACTACTGCACTCATGCACCCTCAGAGCAATACAATAGTACCTATATGTAATTGCTTGATATGTATTGTATCTTACGCTTTAGGAACTCCTAGGTAACAGACGAGGTCCACGCAATATTATTTGTAAAAGTTGTTTAACAATACAGGTTCTAAAGATTGCCCAGTTCAGTTATTTTCTCAGTCTCTTGGAAGCTCACCGCTGATATTCTTATGTAATGAGCGCTGTTACCATAAAAGGCATGTAAGTTACCTGTTCGGTCCATATTATGGGACATGGAAACGCTTGATGTAAAGGTAATGTGACCGAAAGTTTGAGTTTATATTATTATCACATTATCTAAGAAAATTTACATATTACTTAACCCATAGATCTCACTTTAGTTTTGCTATGCAAAATCATTGACCTGCAAATTCTGATTTGATCAGATTAGACTTGCATACTGCAATGACGTCACGCTGTATAATGTATTAGAATGTATTATATTGTCCTCTGCCAGCCTACAGTTCCTTACAATAACTGAGCATGGTCTTGGTTTGTTAGCATAAATGTCCCATCCATAGTGCGTCAGATATTTTGTTGCAGATTTAATTCGGAGTTTTTTTTTTAGGCGTCCTGATCTTATTCTCGTCTTTCCTTTGGCCTTACAAAATATCACGGAGCTATCTGAAGCCCCAATCTTGTTCAGGTGCATTCAAGATCGGGATCTTACATAATTATACAGGACCTGACTTTATATATAAATAACTTATTCAGACATAAGTAGTTATACATAGTAACATATTTGACAAATAAAATCGACAGAACAGTTCGCTAGTTCTTAAAGACCTATTTCAAGTTTGTTTGTAATCCACGGAAATAAATAGTGAAAATTTATCTTTGATGAATTCATTATTGAATTCAATATTTGGTTACAATAACTTCGCAGCCAGTAGGTGTAACGGTAACCAGAGTTACGACAATGATTTAAGAGACAGTTGATTCAAGAAACAGATATCTGCCAGCTATTATGTAAGTTAATTGTATTCAAGTCTCAACCTTACGCGTCTGGCATGGATTATAAATAACTACAAGGAAAATGGTCAGATCAGCACTTACCAAACCGGTTTTCATTTTCTTAGTTACATAAACTCATGCGATCACTGAGAGTTTCGTAAAATACAGCAAATTTACTTCAGAATCAATCCATAAGCTCCAAAATCACTCTTTAACTTGTACCTGTTTAGCGAGCGCTCGCTCTGTAGAGTAACCAACATATCTACGGAAACAATATCTGAATATAAAGGAATAATATCTGTAAAAAATATTAATGCAGAACAATTTTCCATTTTGATTTTTTGAAGTCCAAGATCCTCCTTAAGATTGTATAGGTATCTAAAGCATTGCACTAATAGCCTTTTCGCTACTTACCCTGAATATATGCAGAATAATTTTCCATCTCGGGATACCCTTGGCGAAAGCACTTTTCACTGAGAGTGGTATGCAGACACCCATGATCCAGAGGAAGGCAGGGAACACCAGGTCTCCAGCCACCATCCCGTTCCACGTAGCGTGCTCTAACCACCAGTAGCCACCGGCGCCGTCATTAACGAATATCATGAATACTATCGCGATACTGTAAGGAGACATATTGGATGATGAAAAATCAGATTATTTTGCAAATAAGTTATTTAGAAATGGAAGATTACGTTTTGGCATCTGTAATTTTTGGCATTTGGGTTGGTACAGCAACACTTTCAATTCTAGACTGATTGATTTACATATATCACAAACTTTCTACTCTTGCATAGAAGTGATCGAAGCGTTATTTGAGAATGATGTATGTAACCAGGGCTTGATATTCAAATTCGCCGAGTCAGAAGTCATCCAACTTGCTTACCCTCTAAAAGTGTCGAGAGCTCGTAGTCTCTGCTGTATGGCCAGTTCTTTGTCTCCATAGCGAAGTTTTCCGGTCTGCCTCACACGTGACATGATCAGCTTCACGATGCCGTACAGCACCCATATTGACAAGAGGATTCCTAAGAGCAGCAGCAACGCTGGAAGACAGGGTATGTGCTATACTCTCTACATTAGAATACAATGTAACTTACCTAACGAATAGAAAACGATTTCGAAAGTAATAACTGTATAATATCCCGTAAGAAGCTTATGTAAGTGCAGTGAACAATCGTGACAGTGCAAAACAGAATTTTACTAAATCTGATCGTAAATTGACAACCTACGGTAATAAATTCTTACTATGTCTGTCGCAGTCCTTGAATTGCTTCAGATAACTCGGCTCCAACTTATTTTGCCTCTTACTTTCAGGTAGTATGTAAGTTTTTTTTTATTATGGACAAAATATTAGCAAGGTATTATCTTGATATGATCTCATAAAATTGGGAGATAAATTACAATCGCTGAGTACAATAGCACATGAATTGCACTATCCGTGAAGGCTCTTCCGTAATAGGTATGTGAATAATTTTTAATGCATTTAGGTATATTAGCTTCACTTCTGACTTTCAACTTACTGACGATTATAACCGTAGAATTAATAATTTTTATCAGTATAACCTACATACTTCAATGTGACATATCGATTTTGAATCTTTACAATTCAATGAATCGATCTATCAATTTAATTTTCTAGAGAAGTGTTAGGTACATACCTACCTACCCATCCTTCCATTTATCTAGCTAGATACGACATCTTTAGATCATTCATGGGCATTAAAATAGAGAAAATAAGTAAGAGTACTTATATCTTATCCCGATGATAACATATAGCTATGATGACTTTATGTAATGGAAAATTAATTATTAAAATTATAGGTTGATTGCGTCAACTTATATATGTTTTAATCTTTCTTTTTCTTATAAGTATTATTATTGACATACGTAATTCTGGTTCAATTTTTAACACTTTAACCGATTTGATATTTTTATACTACCTTGGCAGCTATTACAATTTTGCTAAAAAAATATATTTAAATAATATTGGTTACACATCTGTAACTAATTTCTGACAGACATTGTACCTGTTATACAATTATTAATTTATATGCATTTTAATTAATGTAATGACTTGTAACAATTGTTATCAATAAAGTATGATTTTGATTAACACGAAACTTGTCTATGAGTATCTCATGAATCAACACCACCACCCACCTTTACATATACTTTTCCAACACATCCCAAGGTTGTCTGGAAGAGATCGCTTTTAGCGATAAGACTGCCGTTTGTGCCATTTTCTTATGTGTTTATCGTTATCGAAATGCATAAATATTTAGTCCTAGTTGTACCTACTAAATATGCCATTACCAACCGGCATGGCAGCGGATTTGAGCAATCGATTTATCTTGATCTTGGGTAATTTGGTTTACTTTTTTGTATAGTAGTTTACGCAGTACAGATTGTATGTATATTGTCGTTTTATTTCAATTAAGTACTTAATAACAATAAGTAATTTGGTACCATCAAGCTATATAACAGTGTCTCAAATTCTTCAAAATTGAACTTATCCGATGTTGATTGCTAAAATGGTAATTCTAATGAGTTTCCCCCAGGTATGGGCTAATTTGCTTTGTTTTACTGAGGTCCTACAGTAAATACTTTTATCATCATCATCTCACTGCATTTGCCGGTGCGTGGTCTCCACTCGAGAACTTTTCAGTCCCATTGACAACCAGTGGCATGAGCCCTGCCCACTGCCACTTCAACTTGCACTTAACACTAACGAAAAACGTTACTTAACTTGAAGCGTTGCTTAACATATTTTGTCAACTGCTCATTGATACGTAAATGACACTTGCGGAAAGAAGACGATGGTTAAAGTTAAGTAACGTTTTTCGGTAAAGCCGTAAGTTATGATAAAAATTTAAAAAACCGAATGATACTGAAAGTTCTCAAATTTAGGCTCACTCGTTTCATTTGTTTCGTCAAATCTTGTACATACCTGACGACAATGATCAGTTTGATGAGGATACGCCGCGGAACTTCTCACTGACTACTAGAAACTCCTCTAGATTTAGATCATGTAGTATATTTTAGAGAATCTACTATAAACACGTGATATTCAGTTATTTAACATAAATAATAATTACTATACCGAAGTCGAACCGGAACCAGATAAAAACGCTAGTAAAACGGATAGATAGTTGCGATAAGTCTAATGACCTGCATTCTCTACTATTTACAAGTCATTGTCTGGGACAAAGATAAATTGTGAACTTCTTAACTGTCTGGTCTAGCTGCATGTAATAGTGTGAAGCACCAGGACCGGTTCTGTCACGGCCACTACTGGCCAAAATGTCATTTTTTTCACACACAATGTATTCAGATTAAGATTGCATAAGAACAATGCCTTCTAAAGGCGTGAGGGTTATCCAGCTAATAAAGATTCTTTGCGCCATAATCACGTTATTGAATTTCACGGTGCGCCGTATGGACCATGTTACCATCTGAATGGAATGCAGTTATCTGTCACTACGTAGACACTTGAGATATATCATCCAAATCTACCTTTTAGAAATGTCTAGATAAAGACATAAGTACCTATATATCAGGTGTTGATGGAGGCGCTACTTGCATTGCCGTCTTTAGTGTGTGTATAGCAACTGGAAAAATGAAAGGAACGTTATTTTGTGTGTTATTGTCAGTTGCTTGTGTGTTTGGTGCAGATTTGAGAGTGGATCCTTTAGTGCTCATCAGTGGTCAAGGACTAGTGAGGGGTCACAAGGCGAACGATGGCAGTTACTCGATGTTTCTGGGAATACCGTACGCAAGAGTCGATATAGATAACCCCTTCGGTGTAAGTAACTTGATAAAAACATTATTGTTTTATAAGTCAATATAGTCAATGAACAGAACAATAGATATAAGTATCATCTGAAGGTTATCAACATCCAGTCTTGATTAGAAGTAATATTGATTAGAAAGTTAAACAAATTTAAACTGTTCTACAACTTAGTGCTGTAGAATACTATTAATGTCTTGTGACTGTAGCTCCAGTTTAAGAAATTAAAATATTCTTGCTTTATTTCAGCCTGCTAGGTCGCCAGAACCTTTCGAAGAAGTCATATTTAATGCTAACGATGGTTCTGTGAAGTGTCCCCAGTTATCTTCAGATGCTTCTACGTCTCTTGATTGCCTAAAACTAAATATATTCGTGCCAAGTGCGGCCAGTTCTAGCAATCCTATGCCTGTGCTATTCTGGATTCATGGTGGAGACTTTAGCACCGGAAGCGGTGGCCAATACAGTGGAGTCCGCAATATAGTGAGACATGGAATCGTTGTAGTCACGTTCAACTACCGCTTGGGTCCGTATGGTTTCTTCTGTCTTGATCTTCCATCCATCCCCGGAAACCAGGGCCTTAAAGATCAGTACCAAGCTCTTGAATGGGTGAGACAGAACATAGCTTCCTTTGGAGGAAACCCTTACAACGTAACAATCGGCGGACAAGATGCCGGAGCCACATCGACTTTACTACATCTATACTCCAACAACAACAAACTTTACCACAAAGCTATCATAGAAAGCGGAACACCACAAAACGGTGGAATGTTTGTAAATGGTGATGCCGACGCTCCTATTAAATTAGCTGAACGTTTGGGCTTGAACACAACGAGCACCGAAGAAGCATTAGAATATTTGACCTTGACTGATCACAATTTGGTCGCAGTAGCGGCTCTAGATTTAAAATTGGACTTAAAGCCGTGCAGAGAAAGGTCTTTCAGTGGCATCGGTAATTTTGTTGAAAACGATCCATACGCTTTAACTAATGAAAACAAAGTACGTAACACACCGGTTCTTATTGGTTACACGAGCAAAGAACGTGATTCACTCAGCGACGATTATTACAACAGTGATCCTTTTTATGAAAAAATTGTAAGCAACTTTAACTTGGACGAGGAAATTGTTGTGAATGCTGCTAACACAGTCAAACATTTCTACATTGGTGATGAAACCGTTTCGAGAGACGTCGCATCAGCTCTTGAGAATTTCGAATCCGATTTTGATGTCAACCATCCTACACAGAGGACTATCGATCAGTTACTTAATGAAAACGCTGGCGCAATTTACGAATATGTGTTCAGTTACGTTGGAAACTCTGAATCTGCTGGCGCAGGCCATTCAGCCGAGTTGAAATACTTATTCGAACTATCAAATGAAGATAGGACTGAAGAAGACCAGCTCATCATCGACCGTATAACATATTTATGGGCTAACTTCATTAAATATGGGTAAGTTATTACGAGAAAGTTTTATCTATTTTCATCAATGTTAAGTTTTACATTGTTTATGCAATTTTTGTTTTGTTTTATAGAAACCCATCATCATCAGCGTCAGAGTTGGTGCCAGTAGTATG
This sequence comes from Lycia hirtaria, assembly GCA_947563715.1. Taxonomy (NCBI): domain Eukaryota; kingdom Metazoa; phylum Arthropoda; class Insecta; order Lepidoptera; family Geometridae; genus Lycia; species Lycia hirtaria. The sequence continues at coordinate 26,659,092 of OX387381.1, read as the reverse complement.
GCCACCTGTTACTAAAAATACCAGACCTATGTTAGTGATCGATGTAGACATCCGTGTTGAAGGCAGAGTAGAGCATCAGAGGATGGCCTTCTGGGATCTCTTCTACTCTATCTACGGAAGATATAATAAGATTGCTAGAGAATGCTTACATATGAAGCATTGAGAACTCAAGGAAAAGTGAGAATACTAATTTAAATTACTTAATGATCAAAATTACAATATTATTTATTGACGAAACCATGTTTTATTCGTTCTCCATATAATGCCATGAAGGTACTTAACATTATTATGATGACAACTGACAACATTTTTTATTTTATTTTTTATACAAGATAGATCTACGATTGACCACCAACTCGCCTGATGTTAAGCGACGGTGTGGCCGAGGATGGAGCTCGTCGATCTAGAAGATATCTATTCACTCTGAAAATTCTATGATTGTAGGTCTCAGGAAACAGAAATGGCGGCAAAGAATTCCATTCTTGTGCAGCACGCAACAGGAATGTGGATCGATATCGCTGAGTAGTACGGATTTTTGGCATTTCAACGAGAAATGGGTGGTAATTCGCAGACTTTCTGCTAGTCCTGTAGTGAAATGGGGAGGGTGGAATTAGGTCGTGAAGCTCTTGCGCACATTCCTGTAGAAAATAGACAGACATGCTACTTTACGGCGGTGCTCCAGACTAAGTAGCTTCTTGGCAGCTAGTTTATCGGCACCGATTAACCTCACAGTTCGCCGGCCCACTGATTCCATAGCTTCCAGCTGATTACGTATTATTAGGTACTTTCCAAAGGTTTTAAGGCGTGTCAAATTCGTTCAGTCCTGATCACACGTAAGACGGATTGAAATTATTGATATCATCAAATTATTATTTATTAAAGGACGCAGGGTCCTCACTTTCTGGGTCGTCGTCACAAGCGGATGACACTCATCAAGACGAATTGAATGGAACCGAACAAAAGATCCAGGCTAACAAGCGACGCCCACAATCCTGCCCACTTGGCTGCATCGTGACCAACGGTTCATGACACTTCTATAGCCCACTGATAAGATAGCTTTGTCAACTGATAAAACTTTTCTTCTTACTAGATTCAAACGTGCTATTACGTAATTAATGTTAATAACTTTTTGCTCTCTCTAGACTGTTGAGTGCAAGGTTTACTTTGATAGATGTAATTTTCTACTGTTACATATTATCGTAAATTAGTATTTATTTATCTTGTTTTATTTTATAATCGTATATATGTTGACCTAATGTTAGTAATCATACAATAAAATTGTTCTAGATACTTACTTATATATAAAATAAATAGAGAGGGAGCTTGGAGGGGGGGTATTTTAACGCAATACGATGGATTCATATTTCATGTGACGTCACTTTAAATAAAATTGGAGGATTTTATAGATGAATGTCAAATCATAAAAAAAAATTGAGATAAAAACGTCGCGTTCAAAAGAAAGAACTCAATGAGCGTATTCTAAATATGTATAATTTTCCCATGTAAAATACTTACTGGTTTTTAAACTATTTAAGTATAGTAAAGTATTATAAGTATTGTAAGTATAGTATTTTAAGTATAGTCAACAATTAGTCAATTTAAAATAGTTACTAATAATCAATAGTTAATTTGATAACCGCCCATTGTAAAAAAGAAAGGGCACAATTTTCATAAGAAGAATCAAGTATTTTTCTAATGAAAATTGTGACAGTATACATGAAATTGTATGAAACTTGGACTATTATGGAAATAGACCGCGCGTGTAATTTTGCCAAAGTATCTGTAACCAAAGTCATTATGGATATTATATCGTAAATCATGGCGGTGGTTTACACGACAACTTTCATCTTCAGGTTTAGTAAATAAAGTAATCAAACATTATAACATTGGCAGTACTTTCCCCGGGCCCATCGCCACAGCTACAAATATTAGTTACGCCAGATTTTCACAATTTTCTCCGCCTATTAGTGCGTGACTACTTCAATCTATCATCCATCTTATCAATTTATTACCTAACTTAACCGTCGTATGCGCAATATTTGCAACATTTCGCATTTGTTACCCGACTGCCCATTACGGGTGTACATGTGTATTTGTTTGTTTTTACCCGACTGCGATAGGAGGGTTATGTTTTTGGGTGTAGGTACGTATGTTTGTACGTGAGTATATCTCCCACAGCCTAAAGGCTTGTGCGAATTTGATATGCGAGGTGTCGTTAGATTCGACTTTACGAGTTTACGATCTCGAGTCTCATAGACTATATTTTTAGGGTTCCGTACCTCAAAAGGAAAAAACGGAACCCTTATAGGATCATTTTGTTGTCCGTCTGTCAAGACCTTCTGTCTCGGGAAAGCGTCGAGGTATCGAGTTGGAATTAAAACCATATACATAGATCTGTAGTACCTTGCAGCTGTGAAAAAAACAAAATTTAAACTCGGTTATCGTAAAAAAACGTCGCACAAACAAACAACCGCAACGTCGCAAAAAACTGCATATTTCGTCACTAACCAAAGAATCAAACCTATAGGGTACTTCCCGTTTACCTAGAACTACGAAATTTGGCAAGAAGCATTGTCATATAGTACACATAAAGTCCAAAAATATTTAAAAAAAAATATCGATGACTACCTTCGCCCAGAAAGTAGTTCTTATTCTAGTTCTATTTCCGGTATCTAGTTTGTACGGAATCCTCGGTTTGCGAGTCTGACTCGCACTTGTCCGGTTTTATTTTATAGTAATAAAAGTATAGCTCTCGGAAAAATTTCGTGATGAAAAAACGTACTTTTTTCTGACAAGAAATTATTTTACAAATAAATATCCTAAAAGTACAAGTACACTACGAGAATCGCTCTTAAGCAGTCGGGTTTTTTTACTATTTTGTTTGCAGGGGGTTTGTGTTTTACCAAGCGTTAAGTATGTTATATTTAGAATTTCTGTTTTCGCCTAAAATACCTATATATTATTTGTATTAACCAACTCCCAAAAAGAAGGAAGTTATCAAGTCGGGTAAAACACATTAAAAACATACAGAGTGAATACAAGAGATAATAAAATAAACGTAATTCTTATTTCCTACCTCAGAGGGAAAAATCAATGATTGTATATACATACCTACAATACGTAAACCCCAAAATTCGGTAGGTATTGAATCCTAAAAAAGTAATGAGAATATAAACATAGGCTCCATCGGACAGACCCGATTACCATAGAATACAATACGTATCTTTTCATTATAAGTTAGTTAGATATGTATAGTCAAGGACAACTATGTATTGACACATCGGGTTTCCCTTGTCCGATCTGTGCATTGTATTTCGTACTCATAGTGGTCATGCTTGATTCAATTCGACCTTGGCCAATCAGTGTTCTACCCTACCGACCAGAAGGAAAATATGTAAGTATACACCTTAAAGTGTCTTTGTAACTTAAATAAATATATTAAATATTGGAGGACGTTTCCATACAGTGCCATCTAGCCCCAAACTAAACAAAACTTTTGTTTGAGGCGGGTCGCCTTCTTCCCTCAAACATGGTTGAGGAGAGCGATGGCTGGCACATGCGTCAACTCGTGAACGGGTGCTGCTTGCGGGAGCTGGACTGCTCGGCATAACCACGCATGCGTGTTAGCTAAGTATAAATTAGAAAAGCGTAATTTTGTCTTCCTCTCGCATAATTATAAAAAAATATGTAATTAGTTAAAAAATACATTTATATATTAGTTTATAAAGGGCACGGTCCCCGGAGTCTGTGGAGATTAATTTTGTCAATTAATTTAAAAAAAACTTTTACGTTGAAAATCAGATAGCTGATGTAGTCCGTGATTGAAAGAATACTTTGTGCTTTTAAAGATTAATTCTTGTAATGAGGTATATATTATTCTGATGTATAAGTAAACATAGAAAGCTAATTAAATAACACAATAGGCCTTATTTCTTCATGTCAGTAATTTAATTGAAAATACATTTTCACCCACCAATTTGACCACATCCTACGGTTGTTTGCATCCTGCGGCTTGGCATTGCCACTCACAGATAAATATGGAGTTGATCGAATTTCAAGATAAACTAGTGATATTGATAGTCTCTTAAAACAAGGATAACGGCGAGATTGTGTGTTTGTGTGTCAAGGGTTCCGGTTTGCCGACGATGTTAAATTAAAAACTGCATGCATATATTCAATGCAAGCCAGCTGTTGCTAGACGAAATTTATGGTATAAATAGAACACGAACAGGCGTAATCGTTTCAGGGTGGATATTTTAAAACTCAAATAAAACTAATTCATTGTGCGGACTGCTAAATTGTGGAATACGCTTTCATAGTGGATCTTCTTCGATAGACATAATCTTAGTGTATTGAGATCGCAAGTGAATTGGTTTCTTCTAGGTAAGCGAGTTCCATTGTGGACTGCAACCAGACTACTTGAGATACTTGACAGATTCATCCCGAACATGCGAAATGAAAAAAGCATCATTCTTGTAGTTGGGTAATTTATGTACTTCCATGTAATGGATGCATGAGAGCACCTGCATCCGATTTACGTATAGCTTGGGAGGCAAATGAGCCAACTCACATTTTGCCCAGAACCAACCTATTACTGCATAAACAAATATTCAGACTTTCAGACTACTTGAGTTACTAGGCAAATTCATCCCGAACATGCGCAAATGGACAATGCATAATTATTGTAGTTGAGTAATTTATGTACTTCCATGTAATGTATGCATGAGAGCACCTCCTGTATCTGATTTATGTATAGCTTGGAAGGCAAATGAGCCAACTCACATTTTGCCCAGAATTCAGTTAGCTATGTGGATTTTTCTAATAAATTTTGTGCCCAACATTTGCGCCCATATTTTGTATAACTATAATAATTTTGTATAGAAACAGGTATCAAGAGGTGTTTAACTAATTTGAAATAACCGTGTATATCTAAACCAAAATATCTATTGTCTAACAAGTCATACACATTCAATTCAATAATCATAATACTATAACAATGCATGAACTTACGTTTATAAATATCGACAGGTTCTTTAGAAGTAGCGATATCACATCCTTCATCAGTAGCGTTCAGTCTATAAACTCCAAACTGTCCCAAGTCCGGCCTCAGCTGGCACAGGAGACCTCTGAGGAAAATTAAAAATACTTATTTTACCTTGTTATTACTTATTTTAAATTGTAAGTTAAATATAGAATTTGAAATTTAATTTAATAATAATAATATCATCTTGTTAAATGTATAAATACTTTTTAAGTTTTACCTTTAAATTCAGCCATATATTGTGTATGTGAAAAACAATCAAAAGCAATCTTAGGTTATCACAAATTTGAGCTTAAAAAGAGGAATTTTTTTCTCTCACCTGTTCATAGAAAAGGAAAAACTGTTTGCTACCCTTAAACATAATCCGATTTCAATGTTTTTTTAACACATTTAATAATATCTTATATGGTGTCCGATTCTCGGATGCACTTCGAGTCATTAAGCCCTTTTGTGCTTACCCTTCTCTTTCTAGAGAATCGCATTAACCTCTGAATATTACCTGGTGCAAAATACCAATATTCGTCAAGTACCGGATACCCAGACCCTAAGAGGTCTAGTCGCTAGCTTGCTGTTTAATCGCAGCCGCAGCAGAACGTGTTTCATTGATTCCTTCTCTTCCTTACTGGCCCTACATGAGGCTTTCAACAAGTTTGAAAAATACATTAGATAAATCTATTTAAAGGACTAAGCAGGCTAAAAACAGCAAGTGTTTTTACCTTTTGGTACTTCATTACGTGAAACCTTCAATTGTCACGGGAATTGGATATTGAATGCACCTATATAACCTTAACGATATCCGAACTTGGATTCCCAACACAATGAAAATAAATTGAAGGTCAGGACTCGCACTCGAGATACAAAATGGCGACATATAATTTTAATGGTAGGATGCGTGCCACGATATTATTTTCTCTACTCTTTATATCCTGTGTAAACGTGACAAGGCCACAAAGTTCAATTGGCAAGGAAGTTGGATAGTACTAGCCAAGGAAGCAAGTCCGGACTTTTATGATACTGTCGATACGAACATAGGAACGTCATAATACGAATGATACGTTGATTCATCCATCCATAGCATCCATAATATATGCATTATGGATGCTATCTGTTAGTACAAAGTTATTATCCACTTTTTTTAAACCTCCGACTCAAAAAGAGGGGTGCTATAATTTTGACGTGTGTATCGGTGTACCTATCTGCGGGATTGTAGGTAAGGTTGTCGGTTCTTCTACAAATATAGGCAACCCATTGCCACCTTAATTTGCTAATACTTTGGGCTATATATCTTTTGTTCACTGGCGAATAATCTCATTTCTAATCCTATCTTTCAAAGAATTTTGGAGTATAGCGTTCCTTAGTTCGCTGAGTGACTTTCTATCGATGGAATAGCTTTACTATTAGTGTCTACACCGCACACCGTGCCAATATTAGCTCACTCTGTGCTAATGTAATCCACTACAATCTATGTGTTCCGTAAAAAGAACGCTGAGTGACAGGGAAACGGGATCAAAACATCGTTCTTTTTATGTGACGGGATCTATATCGTTAGTATCGCATTTTAAAAGTCCAGACTTGCAGCCTAGGTACCGCTGACGCGCACATTACAAATGAGCCATGATTCAATATGAATCATGGCTGTTTACTCTGAGTGAAACCACAAAGAAATAGATCCTGTGCTATAATACCAAACACTAATGTGTATATACACATGTTTACTTCGCATTAGGATTAAAGTTGTTGAATAAATAAATAACATGACCAGCACCTGACATACCAATGTCGTCATATCATGCATCTAGCATCCCGCATTGCAATCTAGTTGCGTTGCAGTAACTGCAGAAATGGAGTGCAGTCACTGAATACCTATTAGTACGTGTAGAAGACTAATTAAATAATAACGCAATAAAACGTCAACTTCAAGCAGTAATTGACTACAGAGTTACAGACACATCTATCTCTGGAGCCCATATAATTTATTTTTCGTTTTAGCAAAGTGCTAAAGTGTCCGGTCATGCCGGCTAGTCATTAGGTTGCCTTATATCTAAGCTGCAGAGTGCATTTGTCCTAACGCATAGAATGAGATTTGCGCAGATTCTAATAGCGTTGCCCGACGTGTCGCGAGTGTCGCGACTGAAGACAAGTCCGACAATTACCTTACTTACGCATAGTACATCATTGGGCGCAGATTCTTCTGATAGTACTTACGAAGTGTTGCCAGCAGTGACGTAAGGCTCTGCGTAGTCGGAGTAGACCCGCCAAGTGGCACGACGGGCGGTACTCGTCACCCACCACTGCTCCGTGCCAGCCGGTATGGTCTTCTGCAGCTCGAATGGACACTGGGAAACACCAATAAATGCATACAGGTATAGAACAATAAGTCTGCCACTAAAATACATTCATTTTATTTTAGTCGAATCAACGAACAACTTAAATGGATTATTTAAAAAATAAAATAAATAAATAAATATTTGTGGACATTTCACACAACACCATCTAGCCCAAACTAAGCAAAGCTTGTACTATGGAACTAGATGGCTGATAGAATACATTATATTTTTTTGTAAATATAAATATATACATATCATACATAGAAACACCCAGACACAAAACAAACATCCATGCTCATCGCACAAATGTTTGCCCTGGGTGGGGATCGAACCCACGACCTACAGCTCGGCAAGCAGACAGGTTTTTAGGGGTTTTAGGGTGATTTTTAGGGATTTTGACCTACAAATTAAATTTTAATCTGTCAAGACTCTTCAGTATTTATAGCTTGATAAAGAGCGTTTCTAATATTTTGGTATATGAATGCAGAAGTATAGTATGGGGGTGCATAAAAAATAATTGGATTACTATCTTAGGGGAGTCCGCCATATTGGATTTATAATAATGTTACTCAGCTAACCATGTACGAAATAAACCGGCAAAGTTCGTGTTATGTTACATAATAATTAGTACATGTAAACGCTGCCATCAAGGCTCTACTTGACAGAACAATGTTTGTAGATAGATAGATAGATAACTCTTTATTAAAAGACCACATTGTACAAACATATTGAAAAATGACAGTATTACTATGACTAACCTTTCAATAGGCGGCCTTATCGCTTAAAGCGATCTCTTCCAGGCAACCATGCACGGAGTAGGATAGGTGGCACTGATAGTGGCCTTCATGTGTATCCATGTATTTAACTTTACACCATGTTAAATTCCGTTGGTGAGTCTAAGTATATAGGTAGGACGTTCAAAAATAAATTCCGGTGTTTAGTAACTAGCACAGAACATTTATTATGATAGGTTATTAACATTTATTATATATTTCCGCACATTTGGGTAAGGACTGAAATCGCAACGAGGAAACATTTAGATGTGAAGATTAGAGAAACAATAAATAGTTAATTGACGTTCGTAGAACGGGAAAATAAGTTGCTTTGAGGAATATAATCTCTAAGCCAATCTCCGCAAATAATCAATCACCAAACTCAATCTTCGGATATCCGGTGAAGATTAAGTTTTGAAGGATGCAGGGTTTGTTCATAACCTACATTTTACTATCTTATTTGTCATCAAAAACAAAGCGAAAGCTTCCCTTTGTTGGTATATACAAGGGGAAGTAAGTGATTGTCGCGCAGGTAAAAATACGCGCGCCAAATGTTTTCCCAATGAGATCATGCCCGGTGATGCCAGTTTTGGACCAGGTTTGTGGAAATACTTTGTATTTAATCTTTATTATGGTCACGTCTTATACCTTCTGTATAAAAACGTTAAGGCGCTTAATAGGATAGTATTTTGTTTATTTGATTGTGTAGTAGTTTTATTTAGTGTAGTTTATTTATTTAATGTTCGTTAGCATTTTTAGGCTTCCGTTTTCGGAGATCAAATTTTATAATAGGATTCCGTAGAAACTGTTTTCTACTATATACGGATTTCTATTATTTGATCTCCGTTGTCTGTTCGACGTCTGTCTTTCCTATTATTCTTTGGTTTTTTTTTCTTTTATAAATGTTCTTATCATTATGAAATATTTATCAAATTATAATAAACTAGTGATGCCCTGCGGTTTCAGCCGTTGTGATGAAAAACGATGGTGATTTTGAACGGTGATGATAAAATGTCATCATGAAAAGTACCGAGTCTTTCTCCGGGTTCTCAGCTATCTTTGTACCAAATTTGATGAATTCGGTTCAAACGTTTAGTCGTGAAAAGATAAAAAACAGACTTTATAATAATAAACTAGCTGTGCCCTCCGATTTCATCCGTGCAGTGATGAAAAACGATGGTGATGTCCGTAGGTTCCTTTTAAGGCCCATAAATAGTGAGTGTCTACGTTTCAGTGACGTATGCCGTCACTGGTGGTTAACTTTAAAAAGTATATGTATTCTAATAGCCATCTAGTTCCATAGTACAAGCTTTACTTAGTTTGAGCTAGATGGTGTTGTGTGAAATGTCCCCAAATATTTATTTATTTATTATTTACTTTCGACTTGAGGCACTGAAATATATTGGACGGAAATACGCTGTGTTTCCCAAACGCCCATCCGAGTTGGATTCGACGATTGACCTCTTTCGGAAAGTATTAATCTTTATTAATAAATAAATATATAATATTAACCATATAAATATATAATGATAACCATGACAAATGAAGGAAAATTTATTTAAAAATACCAGTATAAACACCGATTCTTCGTATCAAACAAAAGGCGTATAAAGTATTTACACCTTAATCACGTAAGAATGAAGTGATCTCTTCAATGCCAAATAAAACTTGATGATTGCTTAATTACATACAATGAGATCTCCTCAACAATTACTTCATGCAGTCTAAGTATCTAAGACCAAGTATAAGTCAACAAAGCCGGTAATTTCTCTGCATAGTTCAACTCACAATGCACGCTTGCTTGACTTGACACACATCTCTGACGTTTGCACGCCATCGCAGATTTACATTCTTAACTACGCGTAACGGTGCAAAGTATTTAAGTGAAATATCCGGCTTGATATAATAAACTCATTACGTAATTCATTATTTTAATGGTAATTAACTCTTACTTGGAAAAGCATTACCCTACGGTGACGATTTCAATAAATTTTTAATGGGAATTTTGCGTTCACCGTGAATTGAAGGGCGGCTTTCTTGTTACGTGTGTACTTTCCCAGGGAAATCCCATGACGTGTCGATAGGTCAACGCCATGTCATAAAAGCACTGCTTAGTTAACAAAAAAACCGGACAAGTGCGAGTCAGACTCGCCCACCGAGGGTTAAACAACACTACAAACTAGTAAAATAAAAGGGGGAAATCATATATTTTTTTGTATTTGCCTTCATAAACCGAAAAATATACATCGTAAAAATATTTAAAACCCTATTTTAGATTATGCTAATGAAGCTCTTTTATATGATACCCTACATGATACGGTTAAAGAACTTTAAAATTTGGACCCTCATTCCTTGAATAAAGACACATTTTTTTTGTGATTAAATTAAAAATGTTCAGTTTTCGGGTTTTTTCCTATATGTGTAACTAACACAATGCTTCTTGCCAAATTTCATAGTTCTAGTTCAACGGGAAGTACCTTATAGGTTTTGATTCCCTTGTGAGTGTCGAAATGTGCGCTTTTTACGACATATTCGGCTGTAACTTTTTTTTTCTTTTGCCGTTTTTTTTCTTTTGAGGTACGGAACCCTAAAAATTTATAATGTAATTGGTGCCTGTGACAAATTGTAACTAAACTAGCTTCACCCCGATGTTCCACTCGTGTAGTTGGCCAGCGTGGTAGACTACGGCCTTACCTTTCTCACAATGAGAAGATGCCCCGCGCCCAGCAGTGGGACAGTTTATACAAACAGGGCTGATTTTGCTGTCCATCTCCAGAATCTTAGCTATCTCTGTGCCGTATTAATTTCAATAATCAGTTCATAAGTTTATGCGTGAAAAGGTAAACAAAAGACAAATAGAGGAACAGAAAGACAGAAAGATTGAATTATTTTCGCTTTATAATATCAGCATAGACGTTAACGTTAAAGAATGTGTGATGTATATTTATAAAGTTAACGTACCTTTGAAACTACTAAAAGAAAAGGAAACGCAATGCGAAAAGTGTTGTAAAAAGTCGTGATGTTTTGCGCTTCGAACAATGTTCTTTTTCACTTATTGACAGTTGATAACGTAAACATTTGGACTTACGAGCCTGCGACGATGGATGTGATGGGCTATGGATGGATGTATAAACGTTTTAAGTACCTGATGACATGCAGCAGGTATGTGTTAAATATTTAAAATAACATTCCAGATGAGAGATACAAATATTTTACTACCCATCTCTCCGAGGAACGCGTAAATCATTTTTTACAATCTTCAATAACATAAATCTATAATAGACTTCCAAAGACAAAACGTTTGAAGACCAAAGTAACGCGGTGTTGAATGAGATGAAACGTAAACTGAACTTAACTTTAACTGTTACGTAAAGTGCCTTGTGTAATATTATACTCAAAATGAAACCAAAATGCATGCAAATATATTTAAATGAGAGTATGAGTACGTTAGTAATTCGTTCCTCGTATTGGAAGAAAGGTGTCAATCGACCTTCGTTATTGTAAGCAAATACGTTCATGTATTTTGTCGTATCGTTTTGTAAGAAGCCTTGACATAGTCAGATACATAATATACGAGATAGCTCCCACTTAAAATGAAAATCATTCCTAATATACAATCAATAACAATTGTTATTGGCTCGTGTCGTGATTTAGTTAAATTTTTCAACCAAATTTATTTCTAAATACTGTACGTAATTATTATCTGTATTTCGGAATAAATTGGGTTGAGATTTATTCTCGTAAATATACGTAGTTATTTATCTATAATTAATTCGAAATAAGTAGGTTGAGACTTGAGAAATGTAATTAAATTATTTAATCATAATAGCAATCACCATCGCAATTCAGCGCGGCAACGCTGCTAGCCTATTAGGCACTTTCCCGTCAGGTTCGATGCGCGAGGGATTTATAAGCCTATGACAGTTGGCGTAAAATAATTTAAGATTATTATATTTATAGGAATTTATTGTAATTCGACGATATAAATCATAATTATATATATTTAGAAATTAATTGGATTTACTACTTACGAGTATCCGGTCAAAAAATATCTATTAAGCATACTTATTACCTAGTTTCAGAACCATACTTGCGATATGTAGCTGTATGCTAGAAACAACGAGCGTGAACGACAATTTTTTTTGTTTGTAATGAGCAATCAATCGTCAGTTTTATTTAGTAAAAATGTAGAAAGTGGACCTAATTTTAAAATAATTTACAAGATGTCAGTCTAGCTAGAGCATCAATCTGAAATTAAAATGAGCGTACTAAAATATTTTGCATTCTCTCTTAGTAGAAGTATGTAGTGTAACAAGAAGAAGTGGAATAGTTACGCGTACAAACGGTCATCACTCTTATTTCATCGACAAGCCTTGTGGCTCAGTTGGTAGTATGTTTGCCTGCTGAGCTGTAGGTCGTAGGTTCGATCCCCACCCAGGGCAAGTATTTGTGTGTTGAGCATGTTTGTTCTGTGTCTGGGTGTTTCTATATATCATATGTATATATTTACAAAAAAAGTATATATGTCTTCTATCAGCCATTTACTTTCCATAGTACAAGCTTTGCTTAGTTTGGGCTAGATGGTGTTGTGTGAAATATTCACAAATATTTATTTATTTATTTGTATATAGTAAAAAGCTAGTAATGACATTTTCCATGCAGCCCTTGTATTTAACTGTAGGTACTCATTTATACGATAATTATTGTCAAGATATAAACGATGTATTGTTATCCATATCCGGATCGTTAAAAAAATTACGACTCCACGACCTCATTTAGATGACCAAAATTTGCGAATATTCACTGCATCGGCAGTTCTGTATTTCAATTGATGATTTTTTTAATCCTGGCAGTGGTGGATTTTTAAGAGAAATATGGGAACCTACGAAATTTTTCCATTTATTATCGGATGAATTATCTTTTTCACCGTACCTGAATCCAAACCTGATCTATTATACTAATTAATATAATATGATCGCAAAGACATCCTTCATTAACTTTGATATTATTATGTTGCTAATTATATACCCTTCTCATAATGAGAGGATGGCCCCAAGCAGTGGGACAGTTTGTACAGAGGGCTGATAAAAAAAAAGTATACAAACCAACTCACACATCCGAACTGAAAACCGTTAAAGGGACAAACAAAATAATATCAACAAAACACTCACACGAAAACAATCATCAGAGACGCTGTACACCCCCACATCCTTATCAGACACCGCTACCATGTACGCCTGGTCCATCCGTAGCGCCGTCATGTTCAGCCCCTCATGCTCATCCACCCCAGGATGCTCCAGCCATGAGAGCACCAGTTCCTTGTACCACCGCCAAGTGTCATTCGTTGTCGATTCGTTCATGATTCACGTTTTCAACCAGTTACTTTTAAAAAAGTCACTTTTGAATGTTCATTGTTTATTTATAGCTGTATTATTTGTTGTTTAGTTGTATTAGATTGGAAAGTCCGTGCGTGTGTGCGGACGACGGCGCGAGGACTGATCGTTGGAGAACCGGTGCGTCCGCTTCTCTACGTAGGAGGTAGAGAGGTACGAAATTGGCTTTCTGCTGAGATCTCGAATATGTAGTTATAGTATATTTATTTATTTATCTTGAAAATTAAAGTAATGAATGAACATAATTAAAATGAACTGACTGCACATAAATAATTGTAATTAATGTCAAATTGCTTGAGACTGTTACGGACTTGTTTATTAATAATTGTAATTAGTGTCAAATTGTTCAAAACTCTGACATGCTCTACCTGCACTATTAAATTAAAAATATGGTACGTGAGTCACCTCTACTTATTTTTACTGCTGCAAGAACGAAGGTAATATTTTTCGAATTTACATTATGTAGGTGATATATAGAAACACTCAGACACAGAACATAACATATTTAAAACTGAACTTAATTACAGAAAAAACAAGACAAAAACAAGCGCGTGCCAACTGCCAACTTAGCATAGCTATAAAAGTTAAGCGTAACCCTGCAGGTTAGAAGGTTGTACATCTAGTATCGTTAGATTCGTCTTCACATCTCAAATATTTTTTTTTGTAATAAAACAATACAATTTTCGAAAAAATATTACTGTTTTATAGCCTCTTGTGACAAATAAATGATTTTGAAAGAATTATTCTAAATAATGCTCATTTTACAGTAGCTCTTCGCGTATTCTCTTGCGAAAACGTACAATCAACATCATAACAGACATAAAGTACCATTCTTACTCGGTCGGGTAGATGTTTTGTTTTAATTTTAATTCATCTTAAACTAATATTACATAATTTTAGTATAAAAAAACTGACTTCAACGTACGCAATTCGTTTACTTGGATGATTTTTTTTCAATTATTTTGTTATAAAAACCAAAGTACTAAACCGATTTTGATATTTTTTTTCTGGCATCACCTCAGAGGTATTACCTACCAAAATAAAATCATCAAAAACAATTCATGATTGGCGGAATAAGCGCATAACAAACATACAAAAAAACATACAGTCGAATTGAGAACCTCTTTCATTTTGAAAAATAAATATATTGCTGTCTGTCGTGTCTCTCTGACTGTTTGTTACTTCACTTAAAGAAATGAGAATTTCGTGCAAAACATAAGTTAACTCGTATGTTCATAGTAAGTAGGATATTTTAAGTTCACGTAAATTATGATGTGCAACTACGGAACCCTACTTTGCGCTTGACACGACACACATATTATGGAAACACACTAATAACACTTGTATAAGTAGATTTCGTCGGCCTTGTGGCTCAGTTGGTAGTGTGTTTACGTCTACCTGCTGAACTGAAAGGTTGTGGGTTCGATCCCCACCCAGGGCAAACATTTGTGTGATGAGCATGGATGTTTGTTCTGTGCCTGGGTGTTTCTATGTATCTTAAGTATATATTTACAAAAAAAAGTATATATGTATTCTATCAGCCATCTAGTTCCATAGTACAAGCTTTGCTTAGTTTGGGCTAGATGGTGTTGTGTGAAATGTCCACAAATATTTAAAAAAAATATACAAATATTTATTTATATTTAAACCTTCATAGATTTGAAATAATCCAATTTCTTTGTTGCATTTGCAGTTAGACAATTATATGTAATAGGATATAGTTAATACTTTATTCAGAGGCGGACTAGCAGTCTTTTTTCGTGTTTGATCGCCAGACGCCCCTAAAATCTGGCGCCCTAGGCCGGGCCTTTTCGGCTTTTAGGGTAATCCGCCTCTGATCATTATCATTATGTAAATCTGAGTAATATTATGATATATTAAATAAATAACTTGCAAACGAGAAGTTATGTGGTTTACGTAGAACGATTTTAAAAGGAGATATAGTTTAGTTTAATAGATTCTCTTATAATAAGTTATAAATCTATAAAACTAAACTAAATCTCCTTTTAAAATAATTCTACGTAAACTACATAACTTCTCGTTTGCAAGTTATATAATTAATATGACCTTAACATAATATTACTCAGATTTACATAATGATACGTAATAAATTAATATTCCATCATATAGTACTTTATATAGTATCCAACAAAGGTCACATTATTCAAGTCGACCAAGTAGACATTTATTTTATCATATTTGACCGAGCGAGCGAAGCAAGTCTCTGCATCAACTGGCTTTTCCCATTGACCTCTTTACTACGTACCGTTTTCCTTCTTCTGTCCGCAAGGGCGTCGCCAAGGGGGGGCAAGGGGGCAGCTGCCCCCCTCCCTAGAGCTTAAAAAAATGTAGCCAACTGCAAAGCAATCAAAGTCCTAAGGCCGTGCAATTGTACCTGTACCTACAATTCATATTTTTCTCATCCTCCATAATATTTACTTGCGCTCCCCCCTAATGGGCCATGGGCTGGCGACGCCCTTGTCTGTCCGTATGTTTGTTTGTAATCGTGTACAGGTCGTATTTTTCTACTAATCATGACAAAGCTTGGTATACAGGTAAATAATGTTATGAAATTGTAGAATCTATATACTTATTAAGAACTTGGGAGATTTTTTATACTTCGGTCATTTTTGAATGGAGGAGCTTTGGAGACGTATTTCTCTGAAAAATATGCTGATTTTGTTAATATTTGGCAGACACAAATGATATTCAATTCGAAATGAATATGTATATACAATTAAATTTATTACCAAAATCGGTCACGATCTTCTCAAGCCTCTCTATAAAGTGTTATCTCAATGTGGAACAAACTACTATATGTAATTACAAAATATATCACGCACAAACTTAAACACAATGGCCCCTACCGAAAAACGTTACTTAACTTTAACAAACGTCTTAAGTTCTCTGTCTTCTTTCCGCAAGTGTCATACTCATTACGTATCAGTCAGAATTTATCAAAATTTGTTAAGCATTGCTTAAAGTTAAGTAACGTTTTTCGGTAAGGCAGAATATTTGTAATTAGTCTGCGCCCTCGAGTTCTACTGTCTGCAGAACTAGTACCGATAGTTAGTAAATGTACATATTAAATAAATGGCCAAGACCGTGTCGAGACACGCGTACTGTTGGAAACATTTATTATTTATTAAATACTAAGCACATGAACGAGGCACTTAGAGGATTATTTTGCTTAGTATTTAATAAAATAAAATTCTAGTATGTGTCTTCACGGTATATTTTTACAGAAGGGAAAAGGAAGGAGTGAAACCCACAGATAGAGAAAATAACTTACAGATAATAAATGTTTCCAACACGTACAAGGGTTCCGTAGCTAATCTTTTCGATTGTTTTTTGTACAGACCACTTTGCGAAAAGTTTATTGACCTCAGCACTATAATGATTTAAATGTTTTATGTATTTATCGCTATAAAGTTAGACTGCAAAAAAGAGGTTTTTGCAGTCTAACTTACGATTTCGTTACGCTTGATACGCTGTTGAGTCGTTTTTTGTGTGACAAACATTTTTTTAAATAGAATTATTGTGTAATAATATAGTGTAAATATATAATGAAATATAGTGAAATCACTTGTTTATTACAAAACAGTCCGCCAGAGGTTACGAATAAACGCATTTATTTTATTTTTGCGAGAGATGTAGGTACTATTAGTATTATTACAAAAAAATAGTCTATGACACTCAGGGAATACATACCCACAAACATATGTACATACACTCGAAAAACATGACCCTCCGTCTTACGCAGTCGGGTATAAAGAGAAGTTTGCTCGAGGCCATTTGTCGGCCGATTTTGGTAATATTTGGCGATTATTTTTGTATTATTCGATACCGAATTTTGAACAAGAATTTCGAATTTCAGCAGGAAACCTCGCAAGCGCAGACTTTTTTACAACAAGAATTAGTTATGGTCCTTATTACCTTTTTGATATACCTCGCTTATGCTATGCTCGCACGCTCGCTTATGTTGGTAAGATCCAACTTGGGTGCAATAAATAGGTTTTGTAGTGTCATTGGTTTCCTGTTTGTATGCTCAAGTGCTCAAGGGCGTCGCCAAAGGGGCAGGGGGTCAGCTTCCCCCCCCCCCCCCCCCCCCCCTAGAGATTTAAAAATGTAGCCAACTGCAAAGCAACCAAAGTCCTAAGGCCGTGCAATTGTACCATCCATATGGATATCTCCATATTATTAACTTGCCCCCCCTGGGCCCTGGGCCATGGGCTGGCGACGCCCTTGTATATGCTATTAAATTTTATGGTAATATATAAAACCTATCTTAAAAACCCATGAACTTTATTAGACTCCATCTCAATGACATTACAAAGCGATAGTTGAATAGTAGGTAATATCCCTTCAAAATAAACAAATATTTTTATGCCCAATTTTTTGTTCAAATTTTGTATCCAATCAAGTGTTAGAACGTGAAGTAGGTTCACATTAACCACTGACTTCAAACGTCCTTCGTCACGCAATAGTTGGGACCAACGGTATGTTCACAGACATAGTAGATGGAGCATGCGACTTCATTTGTATGAAAACCTTGCGTGCCACATTGACGTACCGACTGTGACGTCACACAAACGATTTTGTGATGGAATGTTCCATCCGCGCGAAATCTATTCAACCCAATGCATCCGCGCGCTTTTACGCTAGTATTATAGTTGACCAAATATCGAATTGGAAGTATATATCACCTGAAATTAAGTAAATCTTGGTCGTCAACTGCGATTTTTTATCGTACTTGTTGACACGCTATGTCAACACACTTGGGGTACACTTGGGGTATCTATAGAAGTCTATGGGTATGTTTGTAGTGCCTAACGTAGACTGGGAAATCAAGCACGCATAACAATAACCTCGACTAAGTGAAGGTGTTTTTGAAAAAAAAACGGCCAAGTATGAATTTCTTTCGTACACCGAGGATTCCGCACCCGCGTGAATATTTGGGCATTATTAACGCCGTTATTGTTAACATTGCTTAGAAATAAGTGGCCAAGACCGTGTCGAGATACGCATATAGGTTCCGTAGCTAATGCTGTAATCTGCAAGTAGTATCTACTTGGTTAGTATTGCTTGATTGCTTGTTTAGATTACTTTACAAAAAAGGTGACATACCTCTGTACTATAATAAAGTATTAAGTGTTTATTAAGTGTATTTCACTTTTATCGTTACATCTCGAAAATTTGTAATCACGATGTTCAATCAATTCCCATTAAAAGTATTTAATATGGTCTACTATTATAGTTAATCATAGGTAATACAGGCTTAGAAATACAGCGGGGTAAACATTTTTTTACCTTTGGCGGGCCACATCTCGCTCACATCACATCTGAGTATAAAATAATATATGAAACCTAGCTTAGTATTATTTAGTGTTATTTTAAGACCTATTCAACGAATCCTCACACGATGGGGTGGGGTAAAAAATCAACCCTTCACTATAATATGTGGGTGCCACCCCTACTTTTCATTCATTGGAAATTTTGCTACGGCTTTTTGTAGCGGTTTACGGAACTGCTAACTACGGATGCCTTCACGCATTTCTGAAATAAGGATCTTGAAAGACAGACAAAGAAAGAGACAGGCAGACAGACGGAATACGAAGTGATCTTATTAGGGTTCAGTTATTTCCTTATGAGGTACGGAACCCTAAAAAGAACAAAGAAACTCGCAAAACAACCGAGTAACAAGCAAAAATTAACTACTCGACTGCAAAATGTATAATTTCTAACGGTGGATTTTAATATTCTGTCTAAACCAGGTTACTGCTACAGTTTCACTAACCATTACCTACTTGCATGGAATGCGACGTCATGCGATATGTCAATGTTATTGCAATAGTAACGTTGTTGGAGTTTAAACATTATCTGACAACCAGAATACCTAACGGGGCGAGCCGTTTAACGTAACGATTTAATAACGACACCTCATCTATCAATATCTATGCACTGCAGTCGTTTAGACTTGACGGTAACTAGATATCCATAAAAAAAAAAAACCGGACAAGGGCGAGTCAGACTCGCCCACCGTGGGTTCCGTACAAATTAGTAGATTAAAATACGTCATATTTTTTTTTCATATTTTCCTTCTTATACCTTAAAATATACATCGTAAAAATATTTAAAAACCTGTTTTAACTTATGATAATAAAGCTCTTTAAAATTTGGACCCTCATTCCTTGCGTAAAGACACTATTTTTTTGGGATTAAATAAAAAATGTCCAGTTTTCGGATTTTTTCCTATATGTGTACTCTAATACAATGCTTCTTGCCAAATTTCATAGTTCTAGGTCAACGGGAAGTACGATATATTTGGCTGTAACTTTGTTTTATGAAAACTGAGAAATTAGATTTTTCTTTCTGCAGCAAGATACTATGGATTTGCGTATATGGTTTTAATTTCAACGCGATACCTTCACGCGTTCCCGAGATAAAGGTCTTAACACCCGGACAGACGGACAGACAGATGGACAACAAAGTGATCCTATAAGGTTCCGTTTTTTTCTTTTGAGGTACGGAACCCTAAAAATTACAAAAATATATTTTCATCCATTTTAATGTTATTTATCCGGTAGTCGAATAAATAGCACTACGTACAAAAAGTAAGTAAGTTCGTAAGACTGAGTTAGCCCTAGTCTGTGTCAGAGTTATTAAGCCGCCGAAAGGCCTTTGACCAGGGATGACGATTGACAAACAACCTGGACCTACAATTTAACGTGTCATCCGACCCATGGTAACACTCAGAAAGAATTTCCACTCTACGAGGCGTACGAAGCCTGGTAGAGTGGAAATTCCTTACGTAAAATAAAAACGAAATTAAAGTACTGTCAACGTGGGTAACTTTGACTCCGCGTCAAACATTGTACGTGGCCTTTTTAGAAGGTTCTCGATTATTTTTTCAAGAGATTAGTAGTTAACACGACTGTAAATTAATTAATCAAGTAATTTGACTAGTAATCTATTGGGGAAAAAAATCGAGAAACTTCTAAAAAGGTTACGTCCAATGTTTTTTTTTTGACGTGACAACGTCTAATAAATCGATGAACGCCGGCTGCATGCACGAAAAAGTATGACTCATTGTCCCGTTACGTTACGCTCATTGTCCCGTGTGCCGCGCCCGACAGTCCGCGACTCCGCGTCGTGTCCCTTCAATTTTATCATTCCTCGGAGCTCGCGCGCGGACGTATGTTGTCACGTTAAACTATCGTCTGTAAACCGACTTTACAGACAACAAAATTTTTTAAAATATAAAATAGGTGAAGCTACTAGGCAGACGGCTCGATGGTAAGCGATAACCGTCGCCTATGGAAAACTGCAACATCACTGACATTACTGTTGCTTTGCTAACCCGGAAAGTTAGTTCGAAAGTATTTCGTTCGAAATTTTTGTATCTTCCGTGCTTATAACCTTTCTATAATAGAAAAGAAAACCACGAGCCCGAAAGTCTACTCGCGCAACGTAGTCAATAGTGAGAAGACAGCGTGCCTAAGCGTGCAGTGGACTAGTGGTTTAAATTAAGCTAGAAAATATTTATTGTACTAAGCTGGAAAGTTACCTATATTTTACTGTCGAGCGTCTGACAGTTGAATCCAGAGCAAGCGAAGCGCTCGTGGTTCAAAGTTAGAAGTTTAAACCACAAGCGCAGTGAGTGTAGAACTACTACTGTAGAATACTGAGTGTAGCCCCTCGATTGAAAAAGATACGAGACAAAATAACTTTACCACCGAGAGCAATACACAAGGAAAATGTTTAGTTCACCTATTGTCCCTAGTAGATAGATCTGTTCAGTATTTATGCAACTCTGCTGGTCTGACATTATAATCACGTGAATTCACGTACATTTAATTAATTTTAGCATAATTTAAAACAAAATGTACGAAAATTACATCGTACAAAGTTTCTTATTCGTTTTTTTTTCTTCTAATAGGCTAGAGCCTAGCCTAGCGCCGCTGGCACAACTCGCATTTATAATATTCTTCACACCACAGAATTCGTGGCCCTATTTACCACACATTCAAACTTTTTTCGTGTAAATGATTATAAAAACTTAAACAACTGCTTAGAAAATAAATTGTACATTTCTATTTATATTAATCACAAAATTTCGAAGTTATTTTAGTATAACATTTAGTGTTTCTTTAAGCTATGTTAGCAAACCTCCTTGAATCAAATTATTTGTCGTTTTATGAAGGTATTGTACAAAGAAGTTGGAAAATTGTAAAGGAAGGAAGGTAAGTATTGATAAAGTGTAACTGTCACGTTCGAATTTTAAAATTACTTTCCGCCCTAGGGTACAAAATGCACTTTTCCACTCTTACTCTAGGCCTTAATTAAAAAACGATTTTTCGATGTAGTAAAATGAAAAAATAATTACATCACCTCGCTTCAAGACACAATTTCGTAAATGCGAAGTAGTTTAAGGTTACAAAAGTATTTTTATCAATTATGGTTGAAATTTTACAATGAATATTGGTTAGCTTTAATATCTATCGGTCTTTCCAGGCGGAAAATCATGTTTAGGAGATATAAATAGAATTAATAATCTCAATTTTTTACTTCAACAAATGAGATTTGCGCCAATAAAGACCGATATATTAAAACTAACCACAACTATTTCATAGTAAAACTATACTTTTTTCGATAATAATTGGTAAAAAAAAAACTTCTTTATAAATTTACGTGATTGTTACGCGAGGTGTCGTAACTGGTCGTTAGTGTCGTTACGCTGAGACGTTGTAATGGACAGCGACCTTAACCTTAACATTTAAAATACTTTCCTTTATCCAGAGGATCGTCTTCACATCCATCTCTACTAATAAATAATTAATTACCGTCCCGAATGACGCTGCAACCTTACATGGACCACGATTTAATTGTCTCATATGTATTCAACGCGCGGCCTTCTACGCAAAGGAAACTCAATACATTATCGTTCAAGTTAGTTTCGAGATTACCAGCCTCTCGGTCACTCGTTGTTGGATATTTATTTTATTTATTATTATTATTGTGAATGGCGGGAGATGAGAGGTGTTTTACTGTTGCTATGCGGGTTTGCGATGGGTTTACGGGACGAAGGCACGGGTAGTCCTGCGGGCTTGATGGCGGATTGTGAGTGTTTTAGAGCTTTTATAAGTGTTTTTTTTTTTGTAAATATCATAATATATTTATTTATATAATATACTATAATAAACTCGGTATAGCTCTCGACTTCACTAGTATAAAAAAATATAACCCAACTGCATTGTATTAATAGAAAGTAGAAGGGAACTGAAAATCCAAAAAATAAAAAATTAAACAGAAACTATTTGATTTGCCCCCATCTGTTTTACGTTTTCCAAAAGGTAAGTATCTTTTATGCTTTTACAGTTTCTAGCATTATACGAAAGCTTGTTTTTTTAATTTACGTTACCTTTAATTAATGCGATGCAGTTGATTATATTTCTTTTATAATTTAATTCATGTTACACTTTTTCATTATACGCCTTTATTTATAACTTAATAATTGGACAAGTGGGTGTCGGGCCACTCACAGGGTAGTGTTAATTCCGTAGTTGCACTTCACAGACGAACAAACGGATGGACATGGCGAAACTATAAGGATTCGTAGATGACTACGAAAACCTAAAAAACGTCTTGCGTAATTTTTTTGAATATGTTAATTAAACTCTTTTATTTGATACCTAACACGCATCTTTCGATATTAATTTTTTTATTAATGATTTTATGTCTTCCGAAGGGCGCCTAAGTTCAATGTATCATCACATAGCCAGCGGAAGTTCAAGACGCTTCTAACGATATTTTTTGCTCTAGCCCTAGATATTTTTTTATTGTTTTCAAAAAGAAGTAGGTTTTGACATTGGGCTGCTTTTTTTTGTTTTTAGGGTTCCGTACCCTTATAGGATCACTTTGTTGTCCGTCTTCCGTCTGTCCGTGCGTCCAGGTGTAAAGACCAATTTATGTGTATCTCGGGAACGCGTGAAGGTATCGAGTTGAAATTAAAACCATATACGCAGATCCATAGTCTCTTGCTGCAGAGAGAAAAACTAAACATCTCAGTATTCATAAAAAAAAGTTACAGCCTTCCTTTAATTTCCCCCTGTATCTACTAATCTGTACGGAACCCTTGGTAGGCGATTCTGGCTCACACTTGTCCGGTGTTTTTTATGTCTGTTACCGCATTATTCAGTCATTTATAAACCGGTTTGAAAAAATATTTTTTGTTTAAATATTGTTCTAGATAGGCCCTAAATTTCATCAAACCCGTAGTTTTAAAACAAAATCGCATATTTTGAAGTCGGTCCGGTTTTTAGTTTTTTAAACTATAGGTAATTTTATTTGTCAAATTTAAGTAAATAAAATTAGAGTTAAGAATAACCAACATTAATAAGTAAGTTGAGATAGTTTGAAGTTAGAATATAAACATATAAAAGCTGAAGTTACAACCCTATTTTTTAGCTTCGCCGTAGACGGATAAAAAAGTATTGTAAAGTACATACTTAAATTATGCCTTGTAACTGGACACAAAATCATTCTGACCTACCAAAGAAGGTGAAGCAGATGTACTTAATTTTATTTTCGTTATTGTACCGCTTGCCTTGGATTTGTAAAAGTTCAAAGTCATTTAAAGGTTTTATGTACGATTTTTAACCCCCGACACGAAAAGAGGGCTGTTGTAAGTTTGACGTGTGTCTGTGTGTCTATTTGTGTTATCGTAGGTGGAAAAATTCAAAAATATCGAAGAAACTTATTAGGTATCCGAATTCTCATAAATATGGTGAGCAGATAATAAATAGGGTAATGAATGCTCTCTTTCAACCTTTTCTAGATTTGGATGTAAAATATGTACTTACACAGCACACCTACGAGAAAGGTATCGTTTTAACAAATGTAACACAAGAATAACGTCACGTATTTTGTTTTTTCCAGGATGGAGGATTATGATGTGCAACTAAGAAATCCTACTTTAGTGGGATGACACGCACTTGACCATTTATATTTTTATATAGATACTGGTTATTATATGTACTTGTGCGTCTATTACCTGTTTCCATATAATAATCTATTGAGAAATAGACAAACATACACCAACAACAACATACAGTATTATACAAATATGACCAAGATATACACTTACCAGGAAAATAAGAACACGCGAAGGAGAAAGAGCAATATACATGAGGCACACCAAAGCTATAAATTGTTGCAAGCAGTTAACGCATAGATCTCCATGCTCTTCGTGTTAATTTTAACCTCAATGCACCTTAACTTATAAACAGTGTAAGCCATGTAATAAACATGGGATATTATAAGCCCCCGACCCAAAAATCATATCTATGTATGTCTAACTATGTTTGCCTATCATAATTATGTATGTCTGTGGCATCGTAGCTCTCAAACGGATGGACCAATTTTGATGTTGTTTTCTTTTTGTTTTAAAGAGGATCTCATCAAGTGTTCTTAGCTATGTTTCATGAAAATCGATTAAGCCGTTTCTTTTTGTCGGGGGTTTTTGAGTTTTCTAAACTTATACCTACTTATACTTACTTATACCTACTTATACTTACTTATACCTACTTATACGAGCATAGAGCAACACAACAGACGTATCGTAGATTAAATAAATAAATATTTGTGGACATTTCACACAACAACATCTAGCCTCAAAACTAAGCAAAGCTTCTACTATGGAAACTAGATGGCTCATAGAATACATTTACTTATGTTTTTTTTAAATAAATATATAATTATGATGTATAGAAACAAAAAGACACAGAACAAACATACATAGTGATCACACAAATGCTTGTCCTGGGTGGGGATCGAACCCACGACCTATTAGCAGGCAGACATACTACCATCTTAGCTGCGAGGTCACTAAGTCAGATTCTTACCCACAAATTCTTTAAGAAATACGCAAAATGTTTTTGTGCATAAAAAACATATTTACCATGTTGTCCAATAGATTCCTGTTTTGTTTGAGGGTGCCTCAGAGGAGGTCTCACAAAAACGCCCGATGTTGCGTCATGCTTGCCCATAACAACTTCACCGTGGGACCAGACCAGCATTTCTATCAAGCTTACTGAAGCCCGATAAAGCCCCTAATCTGAAGAAGTCTGTTACTGGTCGAGAACCAGTCTGATACAGGTCGGGTGCTGGTCCTGAGTCCCGAAGCGTACAACCTTAGTACCATCCGGTTTTTTTTTCGCTCAAGTATTGTTATAAGGGTATTTAGTAGTAACACATTACGAAAAACGGTACTTACGCCTAAGCGTAAGAATAAAAATAGCCTTTATTTTAGCCTTTAAAATTCTTAACTAACTAAACATCAGTTTGAACCTAAAACCTCAGTTAAATCACGTTTGTCGCTTGCCTTGACTCACCCCGAACTTGACTATGAAAATATTACTCAATGTTACACAAAGATACAACAAAATATTCTGCCTTTTTAGTTTGATCTTGAATTTATAATTAATCGGATGGGTATCCGGTCCCAGAACAGGTTTGATTTCCGCAATTTGGCAAACTAATAGATTGCTTAATTATTTTAAGAGCTAGTCATGCGGATATGTAGAGATCTGTGTCACAACCACATACAGCATTGAATGATACCTACTGATAATTTTACAGCTTATACCTACTTCTAAAAATAATAATTACAGTTTAAAAAACTAAAAAATCACGCTTCAAAATATTATATTGTCATGTTCCTCGATAAGTCGATAAGTTTGAATGATATCTGACCGTTTGAAGTGGGTCAAAATCAAGTCCAAAAGAGTCGGTTACAAACACACAAACAAACATGCTAATAAAAGCTTGTTAAAAAGTAAATATCTTTTGTAGAGCTATTTCCTCTTTTAATAGATTTATTTTATTAGGTTGACCTGTATGTAATGGAATCTAAGGTAACTAATTTAACCATCTTCCAAGGATCGTAGCGTCATGAAAATTGGCAGCTGTAGATATGTAGTTCTGATAACAATACAATAATATGGTACTATCGAACTGATCTGATAATGAAGCCGAAAGATATGAACTAGAACTTCATGATGGAACATCGTATCATAGCTGTGTTTGGATTTGTTAGAAAAGTCTTGTAATGAACTTTGACCACAATAATTTGTAGCGTGTTTTTTAGATATAAAATTTAGAAATTATTGATTAGGAAGTTTGTAAGCACATGTACGAACGTAGGCTGGTATCATATTTATTATAAAAATGTGTTTGTCGAGTGAGGACGTTCCTTTAACCTTTGACGTAACCTACTCAAGCGTCGCGGTGCCGAGCGTCACGCGTGACGCGACGGGTCCTCATATCGCATGCGCCCCGCCGCCCTGTGTCAACGATCGTCGAACGTTACAGGAACCCGTACGTTGGAAAAACCTTTGTCAGCACTCTTCGAATTTGCACAGAAACTGAACTATCTCAATATCTCAACAATTAATTGATTCTATTATTCATCACCTAATTCATTTTGTGATTTTTAAGGTTCCGTACCTCAAAAAGAAAAAACTGAACCCTTATAGGATCACTTTGTTGTCCGTCCGTCCGTTCTCAGTTTTCGTAAAAAAAAGTTACAGCCGAATATGTCGTACAAACGCACATTTCGTCCCGTTGACCTAGAACTTTGAAATTTGGCAAGAAGCATTGTGTTAGAGTACCTACACATATAGGAAAAAAATCAAAAAACTGGTAATTTTTATTTTATTTAAAATAAATATGTGTCTTTATGCAAGGAATGAGGGTCCAAATTTTAAGTTCTTTGACCGTATCCATGTGGGGTATCATATGAAAGAGCTTCATTAGCATAAGCTAAAACAGGTTTTTAAATATTTTTACGATGTATATTTTTCAGTTTATGAAGGAAAACATAAAACAATAAATGATTTCCCCCTTTTATCCACTAGTTTGTACGGAACCCTCGGTGGGTGAGTCTAACTCGCACTTGTCCGGTTTTTTTATCATGACTATGGCTCTTGAAGATGAAATAGAATAAGTTATTTTTCACCTCACAAGCTCGGAAAGATTCTGTTTGTCATTAGAAATCTGAGTGGAAAAGTGCATTTTGTCCGCTAGCGTGGAAAGAGTTTTTAAAATTCGAACCTTTCTATTCCATACTTTTCTATACCGCAAGTCCACTGAAAATGTATTAAATACTTATTACATGTCAGTGCGCCAACCTCATTTCTTTGAATAATCGCACTGACCAGCCACAGGTGGCAGCACTGGACTAGTGTTTTCCTCGCTGTAGTGAGGTGAAAAATTTTGTGTTTCATTCGGCAGCAAAGTTATTTTGCATCTCGTACTTTTGAAACCCTCGCTACGCTTAGGATTCTATATTTGATATCTATCAATCCTAGAATCCTTCGCTTGCTCAGGTTTCAATACAAGTACTCGCCCCAAAAACCAACTTTGCAGCCTTGCATAACAAATAACTATTTCACCTCACAATCTCGGAAAGATTCTGTTTGTCATTAGAAATCTTAGTGCAAAAGTGTTTTTTGTCCGCTAGCGTGGAAAGAGTTTTTAAAATTCGAAACTTTCTATTCCATACTTTTCTATGTATACTGAAAATGCATTAAATACTTATTTCATGTCAGTGCGCCAACCTCATTTATTTTATTTATTTGAATAATCGCACTGGCCAGCACTGGACTGAATGAAAAAAATAAAAACCATTTTAAAATTTTCTTCTCTTTCTTATTCTTATTCATATCTCCTATCTCCTTCCATAGTAATAGTACACAAATGACAAACACAAGTATAATAGTTCCAAAAATAAATGTAACTATAATTTTAATTTGTAAAATGAATAAACACTAATTTAATAACTAAGCTGTTTTTTTGCACCTAGCGTTTTCCTCGCTGTAGTGAGGTGAAAAATTGTGTGTTTCACTCGGCAGGAAAGTTATTTTGCATCTCGTACCTTTGAAACCCTCGCTACGCTCAGGTTTCAATACACTTACTCGCACCAAAAACCAACTTTGCAGCCTTGCATAACAAATAACTATTACTCTATTCTTTATTACTCGTAGTTCATTTTATTTTGATATTATCCATTTCACTTACTCTATAAACGCTTAATTAAAAAATCAAAATCAGCTCTGACTGTCCCAATTATTGTTGGGCGCGGGCCATCTTATTGTGAAAAGGTTCAGGCCTACGCATGCCAAGAATGGTTTGGTAGAATTAAAATATCTTCCGAACTCTAAGACATGTACCTCACGATGTTTTCACTCACCGTTTGATGTTGCCGACAATTATTATTTACGCACATAATTCCGAAAAGACAAAAGTGCGTGCCTCTTTGGTGTCGCATGATTTAAACCCAGAATCTGCGGATCGCAAGTCAGGTGGTTCCCCCACTATGCTGCAGGAAACCTAATAAATACTTAGGTATAAAATCTGAATTTGATCACAGGCAATTACTTCATGCTGCTAAAAATGTTTAACATCAAAATTTCAATATTTCTGTTTTCAAAGGTTATTTCCTATTATTCCAGGTCCCGGAATGAACCGCAGCACGATTATATCTGAAAAGACCATACGCTCACTTTACGTGGTTGTAATGAACCCAGCAGAAGGCATACTTAACAGAGAAAAGACTTGCAAGCTGAGCCCACGAGGAGCGTTGTGTGCCGCCAAGCACTTGGATCTGAAGAAGCGGAAAACACAGGTTTTTATTCTAAATAAATCTGTTTTAGTATAACCTCGCCTGGCGGTAAAAAACAAATGTGCACGAAAAAACACGAAAACACATTCGGGGCATTCTTCTCAAAATTTCAAAAGGATTGGAGATCTTGGGCGCCAACATTTCTACTGAAATCCAATTCCGAGATCACCTAGAGACGAACGCGGAATTCTCTTCTAAGAAGCTCGGTGTACTTAACAGAACGATGCGATCATCATCTCACTTTCACAAGGGCTCTTTTTTATCACACCTCTGATCTCATCGAGCTCTTGCCTTCTGATTTGACAATATCGTCCCTCCATCCTCAACTCAGAAGGCCATTGCCCTCTTTGCGAAATGATCTTGACAATGTTTTTTTTTTTCTTTTCCGATCTTAACCGACTTCTAAAAAGCACGAAGACCTCAAGTCGTCGGAATCTTTTTTATGTTGGATTACTCATTACTCAAACACCCCTGGACAGTTTTATTTTACCGATTTTGATAAAATTGCTATGGGACAACCTGGGAAAGGTTGTCCCATAGCAATTTTATCAAAATCGGTAAAAAAAATCTAGTCTATTAAAAATAAGATTTGTGACAACATAAAAGACAACTAAGTATATTGTTATTTAAATGAATGTATTACCGATAATAAACCACAATAAAAAAACGGTCCAGGGGTGTTTGAGTAAGTCAGTGAGTCTGTTGTTTTGAAATACATTTGACACAATTTCACAATGATATTATAAAAGCTAATTTTGTTACCTTTACACGCTCAAACGGCTGAACCGATCGTTATGAAAATTAGTATAGAGATAGCTATGGGCCTGGAGACGGACATAAGCTACATATTATCATCATAATCATCACCGTTTTTCATAACTACGCGAGTGAAACCGCGCAACGCAGCTAGTCTATAAATCGGGGATTATTGTTGATTTATGATTTTTAGTTATTTTCCTATCATAATTACAAAGAATCCCCCCAGTTGCAAATACTGTGATCTGCTCCATACAAACGGATTTATTTTTACTAGACTATTCGGTTTTTATAACAAAATAACTGGAAAAATATATCATGCACCGTGGCGCATGCTAATTCGCCTCTCTCTCGTATTCTTAGTATGCGTATTAGTCTCGTATTACCTGTGACCCTTACTGTGACTTATTTGCGGATGGATGAAAGGAAATACTGTCAGTGTGTTTGAGTTACTGCGAGACTGTGTGAATAAATGTACATAATGTGTTTTATTTCTCTGTTTTTGACTATATAATTTGTTTTATTTTTAAAATTATTTATGTGCTGTATTTTTTAAATTTGACGATAATGTGATTCATATAATGTAATTGGTTTTCAACCGTATTAATTGAATTAAATAAATAAATAAAATAAAATAAATAAATAAATCATCCAAGTAAACGAATTGTGGATTTTGAAGTCGGTTTTTTTAGTTTCACGATTAGTTGTTAGCTAAAAAAATCACTCTACCTAAGCCCAAAAAGTACCTACCAATTTCTGAACTATGTCTGTGACCATGAACGTGAGATAATTGCCTTCGCATTCGGGATCCCAACACAAGCGTGTCTTGACTTCTTGAATCTCGACATACGCTTTGTCAATTATTTTTATCCAAATAGGTACTTATTCTCTGACTTGTACTTGATGTTTTTATGTCTTCCTGATGGATACGTGACGGTCTGATAGTAAAAAAGCAAAGTATGTACAACGATATTATGAGAATGTCATTGGGTATGTAAATATCTAATTTTAGATAGGTATGCGTTTAAAGTTCATACTTTGCAAATATTGTAGCTTTATTTACATACGGCCATCGTTGAATTTAAATTACCAATTTAATATTGGATTGTTTAGCAGTAGATTATCTAAAAACTAGCAAATTAATTGTTCACATACATCTAATTTTATTTTAACACAAAATAGATCTACCATTGACCACCAACTCGCCCGACCGCGACGATGTGGCCGAGCATAGTAGAGGAAAGTGACCAAATATGGAATACCGTTTTGATTTTCAGGCATAACTTTCACTAATTTTATAAATAAAATACTTTTTGTGGTAATTATTAACAATCATATTTTTGCACTGAAGTTTGTAACAATTTTAGATTATTTTGTTCAGTTTGAGGTAAGAAAAATTTTCAATAACTAAATAACGATAAAGGTACCTATACCTATATATGGAATAGGTACCCCAAATATGGAATACTATAATCACTATGAAAAATTAAAATAAAATATGCAAAATTAAATGTATATTTTTCAATCTTTCTGAGAGATTTTCTTAATATTTGTTTCCGTAAGAACCTTGTACAGAGTATTAGAAAACTACAAAAAAAAAAAAAAAGCCAAATCGGTCAAGCCGTTTTCATGTTATGTCGTGACAACGGAAAACGGGTTTCATTTTTATATATTTAGATTATGAAATTGTGTCATATGTATATCAAAACACCAGTACATTTATTTAAATAACAATATACTTAGTTGTCTTTTATGTTGTCACAAATCTTATTTTTACTAGACTATAGAGATATCTACCTATCTAAAAGATATCACTCTAGCCATGTAAAATGTGACTCTATAATTCCTCTCATTATGTTTCGCAGGTGATAATTAGCGGTTACATGGACGCTTCCTTTTCTCCGTTGGTGCGGTCCATGTCTGCCCAGTATCTGCTCAAAGGAAGAAATGTTATCGTTCTAGAAATATTCCCCATATTGGTACGGACTTACCCCTTGTAAGTAATGTCATAGGTAAACTTAAGTACCTTTTTTACTAAATAGAAGACCAGAAAGCTTGGACAGGAAATATTTCGATCCATATGAATAATCTACGTAAGAAAAAGAGATCGGCTGTAAATCTTATTAACTTATATACCTAAACGAAAAAACTGTTTATTAATAAATTAACTGTTAATTCGTCTGTTTTTTACCATTTACAGCGACGACTAAGAACCTGAAAAGGGAAATAATAATAATAATAACTTTATTTGTAAAAACAATTGGTATATATATAAACTATTTAAATACAAAAATTTACTTAGGAAATACGGACATAGGCCACATTTCTTCACCATAAGCATCATCATTTTCGTCACAGCAAGTGCAATATAAGTTTCCGGCAGCCTAGTGGTGAGACCGTCTGACTTGCGATCCACAGGTCCTAGGTTCGAATCCCACGGCACGCACCTCTGTCTTTTCGAAGTTATGTGCGTATTGTTGATTGCCGCCAACTTCAAACGGTGAAGGAAAACTTTGTGAGGAAACCTACATGTCTGAGAGTTCTCAATGATCTTGAAGATGTGTGAAGCCTGCCAACCTGCACTTGGCCAGCGTGGCAGACTATGGCCTAACCCTTCTCACAATGAGAAGATGGCCTGTTCCAGCAGTGGCACAGTTTGTACAAACAGGGCTGAAAAAAATAAGTGCAATATATTATCCTATTATTATAAATACTATCTAAAGTTATTCTTCTATGTCGAACTGGGAGAAAAATAAAAACAGAATGTACCAGCTGTTTGCTTCTCTGCCCTGGCATACCGCATCATCATCATCTCAGCCATAAGAAGTCCACTGCTGGACATAGCCCCATGGATTTCCAAAAAGACCGATTGGAAGCGGCTTGCATCCAGCGTCTTCCCGCCACTTGTATGAGGTCATCTGTCCATCTCGTGGCTGGTCTTCCTACGCTGCGCTTGCCGGTACGTGGTCTCCACTCGAGAACCTTTCGGCATACCGCAACCTACTGTAAAACTTGTGAAAATGGCGGCGGATTGCTATGCCACAACGGTATATCCCGTTTCCCTAAATTATCTCCACAGAGTTGAAAAGACATAGTACCTAGGTAGTTTAAATGTCAGATTCACATCTACACATCTTTTCCTGTTTCCATGTACTTTTCGCTGCCGCATACCGTGAGAAAGTAATGATAGTCTCCACTTCGTCGATCAACATCGCATGTGTAACGATCTCGTCTGTCGAGCCGTGCGATTGTTTTGTCTATATGCATAGGAAATAGCACGTAGAAAATGTTACACATATTAACACATTCACAGCTAGGAAACTAAGACTTATGATCGCATAGACCAGGGGTCACCAATTAGTTTAGATGTGTACAATAAAAAGTTTATCTATCTATCTAGTTTCGATAGGGACGATCCAAAATGGTAGGCAATTATCAGTTATATTCATGAATATGCAAGGAAGTGAAGTAGAGGTAAATTCCTATTTAAAAAATTTCATCATCATCATCTCGGCCATAAGAAGTCCAGTGCTGGACATAGGTCGAATAGTGGACTTCTTATGGCTGATAGCATGCGGGAGGCCTATACCTCCCCCATGGTCTTCCAGAAAGATCGAATGGAAGCGGCTTACATACAGCATCTTCCCGCCACTTGTATGAAGTCATCTGTCCATCTCGCGGCTGGTCTTCCTACGCTGCGCGGGCCGGTGCGTGGTCTCCTCTCGAAAACTTTTCGGCCTCATCGGCCATCAATTCTACGTGCTATGTGCCTTGCACACTGCCACTTTAACTTGCCACTCCGCTGTGCTATGTCGGTGACTTTCGTACGTTTACAGATCTTCATTCCTGATTCGATCTCGCAGAGACTCCGAGCATAGCACTCTTCGTAGCTCGTTGAGTGATCTTGAACTTCCTTATAAGGCTCATAGTTAGAAACCATTAAAAAATAAATTTAAATGTAAGTAATTTAGGCAAGTGTTAAAACCTTCCGATCCGTTGATACTTGATATGTTTCTGGATGTACCTATGCATAATTAACCCTGTGTCACCCTAATGCAATCTGAATTTAGTTATTTCGAACACTTAGAATATCTATATGGTAAACAAGTTTTTAACACCTATGTACCTACTTATCATTTTCGTAAATATTCTAGGGCGGCGAGAGTGACGAAGCCACTGGGCCACCTGCTGGGAGAGTTCCTCGCCAAGTTGTCCGATTACGGCCTCTCTCCGAGGCACTTGGAGTTCTCAGGCGGGAGCTTGGGAGCTCATATAGCTTCATTTGCTTCAGCGAAATACAAAGATCTTGTAGGTGATAAGCCGCATAGAATTACAGGTACGTGCGTGGGATATTAGCTTAGACTTTAGACTTTTTTACATTACAATTTAGACTTTAAGTTGCATTGGGGACTGTATAACCCCGTCCACTTGTCCCCGTCCGTTGTATGAGACCAACTTAGAGAAGTCACTTTTGCTTTTCGTTTTAAATCAGCTTTAACGATAATTTGCCAGTAAATCCCATTATTTACCTACAAAATTCCGCAACGGTGAGTGCCATATAATTTATGATCAAGGTATATTTTATCAGTCAGTGAAATATCATGCGGTGTGCAAATATTTAGGGCACATTTGAAGCCACATAATTATTTTTAACCGACTTCCAAAACGGAAGAGGTTCTCAATTCGTCGGAATCTTTATTTAATTATATTTTTTTATGTAGGTATATTCCCCGATTGCTCGAAGACCCAAAATCGGTTTAGTATTTTGGTTTTTATAAAATATGTCATCCAAGTAAACGAATTGCGTATTTTGAAGTAGTTTTTTTTATCTTTTTAAAAGATTACTTGTGTTGTTATGTACACATTAGAATTGGGGAGAATAACCGTCTAAGCCATATAGACCGCGATTCAATTAAGGTAACTTTGACGCAGAATAGTACCTAACTTCTATTCATATACGACTTCATCAACCGATGGTCTTGGCGATTTATCCGGAAGCATATTTAAATGTTTGGTGACGTTGCAGCCTTAGACCCGGCCGGGCCGTGTTTCCGGCACCTGCCTGCAAGCGAGCGGCTGAACCCCAACGCAGCGCACAAAGTAGACGTAATTCACACAAACATTGACGGATTTGGTATCGCGGATCCGTTGGGGCATATCGACTTTTACGCTAATGGAGGTAACTAATTTAAATATTTAAAATTTGAAGTTTTTTAACGGGCTTCGGCCGAATAATTTTATCAAGGGATGGTGTCTATGTAGGTAGGCTGCAGGGGATTTCACACAGATGTACTTTTACATCATTGAATTCGCAGGCAAGCTTGATACAAAACGAGTGGTGTTTAATGTTTCTTTTTGTGGCATCTTTCTGCCCAATTTGGTTCTAGACCGTCTCTAGCCTTCTCGCCTTAGGCTTTAGTTATATCGAAATCTTTAAGTTCGTCATTGTTGGTATATGAGTATCGGTCAACCCAGGCCACTGAATTCGTGAATTTTGTTTTAGACTTTACTTTTTTATTTCCACATAATGGAAAGTTATTGGTTCTTAGCTATGTAGGTATCAACAGAATGTGTTCAATCGTTTTTTTTTTGCTGGATTTTTCTAAACTAGCTATGTTTATATAGCCCTAGTAGGACGTTTTTTGCGCGTAGACACAAATTATTATAATAATTATTGCCATTCGTTATTTCTGCTTATGTCTTAAGTTTGACTCCTCTCTTCCAGGTGAATTCCAGCCGTCAATGATTGGCAACTTCATCCTCCCGTGTTTCCTTTTCTGCAGCCACGTCCGCGCCGCGTTCTACCTAGTCATATCCATTCCAAACCCCGACAAATTCGTCGCAGTACGATGCCAATCAGTCGCCGAGGCGAGACACGGCGACTGCTACAACGGAACCATCACCACCAACGTTCTAGGCTTCGAAACAGACTTTAAAAAACCTGGCATATACTACCTCCCCACTAGTGAAAAATTACCTTATTATATAGGCGAAAAAGGTTTAAAGAAAAGAAAATACGATTTAAATGAATATCTACTGAAACCTGCACCTGATGAGGATGTGATTCTTTGACAAATAAAACGATTTAAAGATATGAGAGCA
The DNA here is from genome assembly GCA_947563715.1 of Lycia hirtaria. NCBI lineage: Eukaryota > Metazoa > Arthropoda > Insecta > Lepidoptera > Geometridae > Lycia > Lycia hirtaria. Next base: position 26,623,018 of record OX387381.1, on the reverse strand, counting down.
GTATATTTGAATTTTCTATTTATGCTATTGACAACACTTGATTATTATGTTTCAGTTAGGCCGTAAGGCATCGATTATTTATTTATTATTACTAGGACCTAGACAGGTGGTGTGATGTGTTAGTAACTAGCGGTGTATAGAGACAGTTTCTTTTTCCACAATAACTAAACTGATAGGACACATGCCGACCTTTTCTAACCGCGGTAGTAAGAAAAAGTAGGCATGACTTTTAATCCAGTCAATTTAGCGAGCGTTTAACAGAATTTGCCTTATAGTATGAACTATCTTACCTGAACATTGAAAGAATGGTGACCAATGAGGTATCGCAATTTCGACAATCAGAGCTCATTACTCTGTCATAATTCATTCATTAAATAAGAAGTATATCAGGTTAGACTATAAACAGGTTTATTCCCATCTAACCCTAATAATATATGGACTAATTGGGCTCCATATCTCAAAAAAGTCTTCCGAAAGAGTTCTACATCAAAATATATGGAATAATAACCTTTACAGTTTAAAACTTAAGATGTAATTTCCTATGCTTGGATCCTGTTTCAGATATTGACAATAAATCCTTAAAAAGTAATATAGAATATTAGATCTTCAGTTTTCAGATTTCAAGTTTTTTTTTATGTACTGTCACCGTGGTTAACTTTGACTCCATGTCAAACAATGATGTACATAGCTTTTATTGAAAGTTCTCGAAAATTTCCCCAAAAGATTAGTAGTCAAAACGACTGCTAATTAATCAATTAAGTAGTTTGGCTACTAATTTATTGAAAAAAAAAAAACAGGAAACTTCGAAAAAACAGCTATGTACAATTTTTGACATGGAGTCAAAGTTACCCAGGGTGACAGTACTTTTACGTAAGATTTTTTTTGGGATGCAATATCCAATTAGTCTATGTTACCATACCACATTTATAAGAATAAAAAAGGTATTCATTGCAGGTTGATGGGAACCATAAGGGTGATGTCTGACCACTGATCGTCGAAGTTAATCGCGAACAAGTCTACCATGCTTGGACAACTAACTGTCTGTTGAATAAATAAAAATAAACAATAAGTTGCCAGCTCGTAGCGAAATTGCTCGGGACGAACTTCCATCACCATCTTAGTTTCTAAGGTGTGTACAATAAAGAGTTAATCTATCTATCTAGTGCGCAAACTAGTTTCAAACATATCACACGATTTGTAGGACCATACGTATAAAAAATTAATTATCATAAGTTATATACAATTTATATACCGATAAACGATTATAAGTTGCTCTGCGATTGAGCAATATTGGAAGCCATTTTATACATATCTAGAATATTTCATTTCATTTAAAAGAGTCCGCGGCTAACATCAAACTATGTAAAAACTATAAAATAATATCAATGAATATTTGAAATCCATATCCGTTCATCAAAATAAATAGAGTAAAGCTAAATAATATGATTAACAAAATACTTAATATGTAAGTAACACAAAAATAATTTGATTTAATACATTTTGAAGGAGAGTAAATAATCCATTCAGATCTCTAAGCGTATCATAAACAAACAATACGGCAAATATTTCTTTATACAGAATGTTCGGATGAATGACGCACATACTTATAGTGGTAATTGTACTCATAATTATCATCAATATCTCAGCCACAAGAAATCACAGAACAGCTGGGTATAGGCCTCCGCCATGGATTTCTAATACTGAATGGAAGCGGCCTGCAACCAGCGTCTTCCTATAACTTTTATAAGATCGACTGACAGACGATCTCATAAAAGTGATATCTTGTATATTATAAATTACTTTTACTATGTGAATCTTGAAATCGTAAAAATCAACTGTAAAATTTCTCGGGTGTTTATTTTTTTGATGAAACAGCTGATTTTTTAAGTGATAACTTCTTATGGGAGGGTAAACCGCTTCGTTACGTAACGCGTTAAGGCGCTAGACTGTCTGGCTAGATTAGTTTAAGTTATGAATTCTGTCAGACGCACATGTTTTTTTTTTCTAATTTAAATTTGGTTCCTTAGTAAACGTGCTTCATAATGATGAGTACATTAAATTCATGTGTCATTGTGCCCATTGGTTCCAACATTTATCCGAACATCCAGTAGTTTAAAAAATATTTAAGGGCCACCTATAGACGAAAAAATTTATTGGTCTTAAAACACATTTTAAGGATCTAAGAAAGATATTCCTAAGATGCTCGGTGCTCAATAGTTCATAGATTAATGATCTATGGTCCATTCGTAATATAGACCGTCCATTTACAACTTGCAAACCACAGAAATTCGTAAGGATCAATGCGTCATATATGTAAACAAAAATAAAAAAAGTATAACCATCATTCATGAAACGATTTACAAAACTTCTTTAATTCATGCGTTTCGTTTAAAAATATACAGGTATCACGGAAAATAATAAAATACTTTAAAGGACAAAGAGCGAAAACTGATATATACCTCCTTAAGTGATTGGAATTAAAATAATGACATCTAGGATATGCCACTACTTTTCTTTTTTTAAATTCACTATGTAAATAATATTTAAAAAAAAATAGAATAAACAAGCCGTAGAGACAGCAATTAATGGTCTCAACCATACAAAAAAAGAATTATCAAAATCTGATAATATTTAGGGGTAGTAAACGGTTTTCTCTGGTTATACAAAAAAGCGCATAATTTACTGGCGAATATTGCCGCGATAACTATGTTCTTAATGCAAGACATCGAATTATGTAGTAGACAACACAAATTGTTCTACAAACGTGTGTGTAAACACCGCACACATACGAAGCACGTAAATCAATACAAAAATAGCACATAATATATTTTGGAATGTGTCTAATGTGAAAACCAATCATTATCATGTATTAAATAATATTCTTAATTCAAACATATTATTAAATAAGAGCTGCTCATAAAGCGTTTCAAATCTGGCAATTTCAGCTGATGTGTAGAGGATTATCAGACTAGGAAAAAAAACAGACGGAGCGTACAGGGGCCCAATTTAGTTATTCAAGACCGCTCCATAGCCGAACCATTTGTGGAGCGATTCCCGTCGGCCGCCATAGTTTTTTGGATTTAGTCACTTTTATGTCATACAATTTACACATTTGATGAAACATAACACGTCCTTCGCTCGTTACTAAATCAAAAAATTTATAGCAGTCGACAGGAAATGCTTCGCAAAAGGTTCAGTTACGGATCGGTTTTGAATAACTGAATTGTCCCCCAGTTCTCGAAACTGAGGGAAACATTATAGTTAAAAAAAAATACTGAAGCAACCGACTTCTCATGGATGCCATTGTCAGAACTTGACCAAATTGAAATGGGACCACACGGGAAGTACCAGCTTTCAAATAAAAAAAGAATCCTCAAAATCGGTTCACCCAGTCGAAAGTTATGAGGTAACAAAAATAAAAAATAAAAAACAAAAAAAATACAGTCGAATTGATAACCTCCTTCTTTTTTGAAGTCGGTTGAAAATTGTATTTAGCTAAACTAAAAAAGTTTTAGGTAATAAATAGGCTTTTTTATGTAGTTTTTGTATCTTATTATATTTATCTATTCATTCATATTTCTCCCGAGTTAATAGTGGGTCTATGTTCAACTGTATATATATAATTTTTTATGTATATTTACCGATTTCTCCGTCAATTGTGGACAGAAAATTCTGCTTGCACTGGGTTTAATATAGCTTCGAAGTTTTTTTTTTATAGATTCCGTCTGCTTTTTTTGTGTACAAAATTCAACAACCGCACATTAACGACAAACTAACAGAAAAGCCGCGTACTGTACAGTACATTTATCTGTTTTTCTTTACTTGTCTAAAACTGTAAACAAATACGACATGTATCACCAACCAAACATTTTCGATAGAATGCCAATCCTTCATTTTCTTTCTAATACTATCCATGTAAGGAAAAACATGTAAATTTGCAACAACGCAAAATACTGTAACAGACTTTTAGTCTTATATTTCATTAGTGAAAACATTATTGATATGTCCTATTTTAATACGTAGGTACTTTTGACATTATTATGAGCTTTGACCGCAAATTTTATTATGCAAAGCATTTGGCACTTTTTTGATTTTTTTATACAATAACTTTGGTTACTCTATGCAAAGTGGTGGCAGGTGTGGTTGCTGAGCGCATTTAGTACGTTTTTAGGCATATGTCCATACTGAAGTCTTACAAGATTTTTTATTTTATTTAATAAGGTTTTACTAATACCGGTATTAAAAAAATATTAAAATAATTATAATTTCAAAATAAGCTCGGTTATTAATCCTTTCAAGGATGCAGCTAGAAACCAAACACCCTGTATTGTCTGCCTTCCTACCTCTCTTGCAATGTATGTTTACATTAACGGACCGGCAATTAATAAGAACTGTTATTTTTCATTACAAGCTCTCATTGGTCGTCAACGTTAGTGTTTATATCTAAGACAGGCTACAAAACGTACTCTTTACATGAATGAACCATACTTGTCTTATAATAAATGAATAAAGAACAGACAGCTGACCAATGAGAGCTCGTTATTACGAAAATCAGAGTTCTATTTGGTTACCAGTTCGTTCATTGTTCACTCATTCTATTTAATACATGGTTGATCAGACTACAGAGTAGGTATTTCATAATGTGAAATTCATTAATAATGCTTACAGCAACAGCGTATTTTCATTTGATATGGAAAATTTCATTTGATTATGTTGTTAGTTTAATATTTTGCAATGAAAAGACAATAAGAAATAATTAAAAACAAATCTGTACCCCTATTCAAAACGTCTGATTCGGAAACGGGTAGAAACTATATGCCCATCTCTGTCATTTCGATAGATAATACATATACATATTGGATTTTTAACGGCAAACTTCTGGGTGATGGACATTGGACTGTTATTGACAAGCGTGAAGCTTATGACGGCACCGAAACCACAACTATCTCATTTGCACGCTGTCACGCGAAAGTGCGACTTGCTCGTGACGTCACTCAGTTACATCATAAAGTTAATATGGCCCTTTACCACCCCTGCTCTTATTTTAATCTCATTATACGACCAATTTAAACGTTAAAATAATTAGTGGCGCCACAATCGAAGTTTCCAAACAAACTCCTATAACATTAATTCCTTCATCTGCCCTCTTCTGCAGGTAAATTAAGTTGAAAGATGTACTTTTCCTATAAAAAAAGCTATACAAAAATACATACGAGACAAGTACAATTTGCGACAAGCGTTTGTGAATACAAGTATATGTATACAATAGGGCACTCGTTAACGAACTCTTGGTCTAATAGAATAACTACAATAGCAAAAACGTATAAAACATCATACATAATACAGATTTACAAATGTATATCACAATACAAATAATTGCTTTAAGGTTCGATTTCATTACAAAAATATTTCTACCAAATATAGTCGAAAAGCGTAGATTTACAATAATGAATGTTTTTACAGCTTTAATATCGGTCTTTATTCCGCAAATTACATTAGTTAAACAAAAATTTTTTTTTATCAAAAATTGTGGATAAAATATTTAATTGACATTTTTTCATTTCAACTTTTTCCTTCAACAAATCTGATTTGCCGCCAATAAAAACCGATAAAAATTAACCACAATTACTTCATTGTAAAACTATACTCTTTTGTGCCATATATGGTAGAAATACTTTTGTTTGGAAATCTTACCACCTTAACGCAATTTATATAAAAGCTGCGAGGCGTAGGAGCGAGAAAATGCATAAAAAAAGTGAAGCACAGTATAATTTGTGAGCTACCCTTATACATTTTCTCGTCGCAACTGAGTCACGCCGGCTTTGTATAAATTTATCTTTAGTTAGACTTGAATTTCACGCTGACATCAGCAATTTATGTATAGCATTACATGCGCGCGCATTGTACATTGCAAGCTGGCAATCCCTGAGGTATCATCCGAAATATATTTCTATGAATCTAACTTTCCGGAATGCATTACATAGAACTGTCACTGTGATTCCATATATTTTACTTGATATGACTTTCTGATTCCTTAATATAAGTTTGTTAGCCATAAGTTTAATTTTTCCGAACAATTATTAGTTTTTTTTAACGCGAATAATCTGTGTTATAAAAAACGGCCGCTAAACATCAGCGTCATACCCTTATAGACCTTAATTTATAGCTGTGTTCGTACGCCCAACATCGTAAAAAACTTCCGTAATAAATAACAAGTTGAGCGTACATTATATAAAGCAAAACGTCGCTGCTTACATTGGAGCAACTTTATAAAACGTAATATATACTTGTGTGACCGTCAGCGTATAAATTCAAGTTGCACGTACACTATACATAACAAAACTGGCGCGTCAGCGTCACTTACAGAAATTGACGTATATATTCCTACGACATGAAATCCAATATTTAAAACACTCATGTCATCATTCATCAGCAGCAAAAATCAGCATCAGCACTAACTTTACACAACTAACGCTAACTTTACATTCAAGACCGTCAGCGCAGAAATTCAAGACTCAAACGAGTAATAATAATATAATTCCCGTCACGTAAAAAGAACGAACGTTCGCGTAAACGAACAAATCAGCGTTCTTTTTACGTGACGAGAACTATAACAGCAAGTACCTTGACTTGGCTCACGAGATAACCGACACGTGGGATGTTGACTCGACGATCATTATTCCCGATGATCGTATCGATGAACGGTCTTATAGCGAAGAGCCTTCACCGACATCTCAAGAGGCTCTCACACGATGATTGAGTCAAGGTCAGATACAGAAGGCAGTCATCCTAGACACGGCACGCATCGTTAGGAGGTTCTTAAGTCTGTAAAGTGTAGCCCCTACCGTCAGCAGCCTGGGCCGTACTTTTTTTATATTTGTTGTAAAATCTTAGAAATTAAGAGAAATAAAGACATACGAGAAAAACAGTAAGATCTCGGCAAATACTCCGTGAGTCACAGCAGTCTATCGAGTGAACGTTTGTGATATTGTTGTAATACAGTCCGTGCTCCAGATGGCAGAGCGTGCGAGCAGCAGCTACCGCGGTATGTACTCGAGCGGGTACCACGCCACTGTCTCCTGGCGGAGCGGAAGCGTGTTCAGGGGTATCACCACGCCGCCCAGAAACTGGTTCTCTTGCAGGGAGTCGTAGTTCCAAACTGTCGCCTGCAACAACATTGGATTAGATAACCAATTAAAGGACTTAAGAGTCCGTAGTCCGACCATCGTCCGTCTCGCTCGCGCATACCCACATTTTTGAAGATATTAAATGACCGAATGAACACATAAAAAAAATCGTCGTTTGTAAAACTAGAAAACATCACAAATCTCTATATATATAGGTATATATATAAAATCAATTGCTGTTCGTTTGTCTCGCTAAAACTCGAGAACAGCTGGGCCGATTTAGCTGATTTTGGTTTTGAAATGTTTGTCTTAGTCCAGGAAAGGTTTAAACGTTGAGAAAATATCGGGTCCACTCATTGATAGGTGATACGAAGTACGCCCGGGTCATCTAGTATTTGATAAAAATTTCAACTTGATTCAAGTAAATTTCATACATAAAAATCATTTTTAGAAAATATTAACGAATAAATGATTTTTATGTATGAAAATTGACTTGGATCAAATTGAATTTTTTGTCGAATATGTTTTTATTTGTAATTGAACTATTTTGAAACAACGAATTCAATATTTTTGTAATCAATATTTTTTTATGTAGTAATAGGTTTGCGCTTGACCGCCAACTCTCCTGATGTTAAGCGACGTTGCGATCTACGATGGAGCGCGCTTACCTAGAAGAAACCTTCCCATTAATCTTCCCATTTGATTCATACCTTTTTATTTTAAATTAAATTGACCCGAAAATTATACATAGACCGCTTTTAAAGCCACATTCTATAATAAATAAAAATACATACATAAACTAGGTCTTTATTTGTTAGCTAAATAGGAAAATTAGTCAAGTCTTCTTGTCACTTTTATTTCTGAGATCGTCAAATAAAAAGATAGAAATAGAATTTGATTAAACAAGTCGCGGCGTTAATAAAAGGCGATATCTTCCCTTTCAGGTGAAACGTATGTAAATACGCATATATAAATATATGTATATATATAATCCCGCCGCTTCCAATCGGTATTTTTGGAAATCCATGGTGGAGGCCTATGTACAGTGTGTGGACTTCTTATGGCTGAGATAATGATGACATATATATATATATATATATATAAATACCTGTAAGCTTCTCTCCTGCACTATCTCTAGGGGCATCCTATATTCGAGCATCTCCATGAATGAGGGGTGTGAGTTGCGCTTCAGCACGCGTGTCTTACGCTTCGTCTCCTTCGTCGGGTCCGGGATCAGGTAAACCTGGGAAACAGACAATTATTCCTTTTTATTTTTAGGAAAAATGCCTCCTCTATTTCACTTCGAAATAGAGGAGGTTTTCAATTCGGTTGTGATTTTTTTTTTTCATTGTGTTTGTTAAGACATAGCTCCGTCATTTATAAAGCGATTTTTCAAGGATATACTTTCAGATTGGTTTTATTTTTAACCGACTTGAAATGGAGGAGGTTTTCAATTCGATTGTGTTTCTTTTTTCTTTATGATTGTTAAGGCATAACTCCGTCATTTATAGACTGAACTTTTTAAAAGATATAATTTCAGATTGGTCGCATGGAAATTTCATCAAAATCTATCTTAAAACAAAATTGCTCATTTTGAAGCAGGTTGTTTTAGTTTTACCGACTATAATAATAATTTTCTAAATAGTATGTCTGTATGTGACACTAATTTAACAGCTATTTTGTTATGAAATTTCGTAGATTATTATGAAACATAGAATTGAAACCAGTAGGAAAAACAAATATAATTAATTTAAAACATCAGAATCACAGTAACCAAATAAAATAACAAATAAGGTTCAGCAAATAACAAAAAAAAACAAGAAACCGATATAAAAAGGCTGAACCGGTTTTGATGAAACTGATGATTTGATCATTTCAACTGAAAAAAAAAATGTTTTAACATCACCGACCAGATCATAAAAGGTGATGATTTCGTCGATGACAATGATGATGATGATATTTTCTTGCTAGATTCAATCAAAATCGGTTCATCTATTTCGTCGAAAACAGTAACAAACACATGCAGAGACAACATTTCACACACACGTATAAACATTAGTTAAAAAACACATGGGCAGAAACAAAGCCTCACACATACGTATATATAGTTATATTCGTTTCGCACGGTATGCTACCGCATTATGATCGTTAGTACCTTGACATATGGGTTAGGCGGCAGGCCCTGCGGCGTGAGGGCGAGCGACTGCGCATGCAGTATGAGAACGGACAGCACTCCGCTCGCGTACTGCACGGACATCTTCAGAGAGCCGGACCCGCTGTTCTCTGCCTCGGCTGATTCACCTGACACAAATATAAATATTGGGCGACATTTTTCACACAACACCATCTAACTTCTAACACCTAACATCTAAGCTTGAAGAAACCATATGGCCGATAGAATACATACTTATATATACTTTATTTTGTAAATCAACAAACATCCACGCTCAGCAGAAATGTTTGCCCTGGGTGGCGATCGAACCCACGACCTACAGCTCAGAAGGCAGATATACTACCACAGAGCCATGAGACCTGTCATAAAACATACCGATAAGATGGAAAACAATAAATAACCAATATCCACCATAGGAAAAGTACATAATAAACATAATTTTTTTAACCATAATTTTTTTTAGACGTCGATAACTTTTTTTTGATAAAAAAAAAGGCTAAAATACTCAGTGATCCCATCACTGAGTATTTTAGCCTTTTGAAGTTTATAAAAATGAAAAAAATAAAATCAATAGCACTGATTTCATAGGTTTGATGATGGTTACTCACAACAACTTGTAACAAATTCTTCTAAATTATGTGAAATATGTGCGTTAAATACGTTAAAATGTTGATAAACTTTGAATTAATAGTGCCTAGGTACTACTACTATATGCTTCACTTTATAACCGACGAAAAAACGGAGGAGGTTCTCAAGTCGACGCGTATATTTTTTTTTTCGAAGCAATTTCCTCAAATAAGTACTTAATAGTACGGTTGCACAATAGTTACTTAAATTGGGCCTCTTCCTACGACGCAACAAAGCCCAAGTCAGTTTACACAGTGTCACGTTATTTAATTTTGGCACGCGGCTAATAGACTTATTCATAATAAAAATATACATTTACATAATGCATCACGATCTACCTTGCAGTTCTATTTTTTCTGGCGCGCATTCTGATCTAGAATCATTGGTTAGATTAAGTAAGTATATTGAAGAGGTGTTTCACTGACCTCCCCTCGTCCTCTGCGGCTCGACGTCCTGCTGGTCCCTCAGCAGCGGATGGAAGAATGTGTAGACCAGGTCCGAGTGCGCTATCTCGTCCGCGAGACTGAACAGCGACGTGAGGAAGGCCTGCACGTGGCCGAAACGTTGCTCGGCCACTTGCCGGATGTTCGAGCGGCCCACGTGGAGACCGGACGGCAGGCTGGGAACAATTATTATTATGTATGGGCAAAGTCACATTAAACCACAGAAAACATGTATAAGTTTGGAAAACTTAAAACTCTCCGTTAAAAAGAAGGTTTTTTTTGGCTGATCCAATTTTGACGCAACACAGATAAGAACCCTCGATGAAATCCTCTTTCAAACATAAAAACTAGATCAAAATCGGTCCATCCGTTCGAGAGCTACGATGCCACAGATGTACAAATACTCAGACACACAGATACACACGTCAAACTTATAACACTCCTCTTTTTGCGTCGAGGGTCAAAATATTAGTATATTATTACATACAGAACGGACACTCTCCACCTCCCGCCAATCGAGTTGGTTGTTTTAAAAGGTTTAACGGCAATTGTATACTAGTCCTTTATGCCATTTCTTATTTTTTTCTTCTATTGTCTTATTTTCAAAAACAGAGTCCTAGTCAAGTAACAGAAGTCACGGCGACACGGCGTAGAGAGAGAGAGAGAGAGAGAGAGAGAGAGAGAGAGAGAGCCAGAGTTGTTTTAGCTTTTATAATAATAGATAAATAGTAATGTTAGGAATATAAATCTTAAAACTGACAACAATCAATGCAAATCAGTTAAAGTTTATAGACACATACATATTCACTATAACATTACGGATAAATAACGAAAAATTCCTGTAGAATAGCAAGTAAAATCACGAGGGGCGGTTTTACCTGTGGCGGTATACAATAACAAGTATCCTTATTAAAAGAAAAACAAAATACCCAACTGCAGAAAAGCTGTTTTTGCAGTCTTTCTTACGATTTCGTTACGCTTGATACGTTGTTAGGTGTCATTTGTTGTGAGAAAGGATGTGTAAAATTGCTGTAAAATATTATATATTATGCACATTCTTTAGAATAATTCTAGTAAAATCACTTTATTACGAAGAAGTTCATTGAAGGTTGCGAAAAAGCGCATTATTATTATTACAAGAAAATACTTTTATTATTACATTGTCAATGATGTGTGAGGTGTCACCCACCAAAATCGGTCAAGCCGTTTACGATGTTGGAGACCATATCATAGAAACATACATACACTCTAAAACGTAACCCTCCGTCTTAAGCAATCGGGTAAAAAAAGATTGACGTGAGTGCTTTAATAAGCACTCACTACTTCTAAGCACTTTCTTTGATCTACTACGCCGTAGTATATCACATATAAAGACTATTACTTAGTTTATTAGTAGAGTTGAACACCTTTCGATATCGCAAACAATATTATTACAACATTTTACTAACAGGAACTGATAAAATTAATAAACTAATTGACGATAAGCATGTTTGAATCATCCAATCTTTTTATGCTCAATATATTCACGACAATATTTCAGGTTTGATTACCAAAAGTATCAACCAGGATTTCATCATGTAGATATGGATAAACCCCGTCTTTCTCTCAGATAAACATCTGCATGAATCGTGACTTTTAATATAATTGAATACTTGTCATACGATCAATATGATAAAATAAACAGGTGTCATTACCGCAAATATCTCGCTCGCACCCGTCTTTTTTTTTACTTCCGTAATCAACAGGGAACCCTAATAGTTTAGACGTGTCCGACTGTCTGTTTGTCCGTCCGCGGCTTTGCTCAAACACTGTTAGTACTAGACTAAAGGTTTTTTTTAAATACAATATAGGTTTGCGCTTGACCGCCAACTCACCTGATGTTAAGTGATGTTGCGGTCTACGATGGAGCGCGCTTTAAAGAAAGAACCGATTAGAAGAAACCGATTCAATCGCGATTTAAAGACACCCAGATTGTATCCATCGGGGAAAAGAGGTTATGTTTATAGACATTTTTGTTGTCAACTAGTCAGTTTAGACAAACAACTATCTCGACAAAATATATATAATTGTCGATTCGGGAACTAACATTTCGATTTAACAAAATAATGAAATAGAACAACAGCGCCCTTGTCCTCGAACAAGATAACAAAATCAGCACCGCTCTCAGTTCCGCATAAAACTGAACAAACAGTTATTTTTATAACAACTGCAAAAAGAAGAAGGTTAACAATTCGGTTTTTTTTTTATCAGCCCTGTTTGTACAAACTCTCCCATTGCTGGACGCGGGCCATCTTCTCATTGTGAGAAGGGTAAGGCCATAGTCTGCCACGCTGGCCAAGTGCGGGTTGGCAGACTTCACACATCTTCAAGATCATTGAGAACTCTCAGACATGTAGGTTTCCTCACGATGTTTTCCTTCACCGTTTGAAGTTGGCGGCAATCAACAATACGCACATAACTTCGAAAAGACAGAGATGCGTACCGCGGGATTCGAACCCAGGACCTGCGGATCGCAAGTCAGACGGTCTCCCGACTAGGCTGCCAGAAACAATTCGTTTATACTATTTTTATGTTTGTTAGCACAGAACCCCTACATTTATAAACCGATTTCTAAAATTTTTTTTTTTTTTGTTTGAAATATATACTTTCAGATTGGTCTCATAGAAATTTCATCAAAATTGATTCAGTAGTATGGTTTTTAAATTTTCAGGTTCAATAAAGGTTCATTTTGAAGTCGGTGGTTTCAGTTTTTACCGACTTCAAAAAGAAGGAAGTTCACAATTCGACTGCATTTTGTTTAATGTTTTTACCGCATAACTCCATCGTTTATAAATCAATTTAAAATTATTATTTTTTTGTTTGAAAGTATATGCATTCAGATTGGTCTCATATAAATTTCAATTTGGGTTAGTAGTTTGGTTTTTAAAACAAAATTATGCATTTCTAAGTCGTCTAAGTCGTTACTTCACTTTTTAAAACTATAACTCTGTATATAATATAAAAGTTCATAATTTATATTTTAATATTGATTTCTTGCAATATCGTTCCATATTTTTGCTAAGATGTGCATACGTAATGTCACCTGACGAATCCAACGGAAGACCAGTGCTGATTAAAACAAATATGGTACTTATTATCATAGTTTGTTTAGTTTTTTGTTTATTTTTGTTTTTGTAACAACTTAACAAGTAAAATTTATGTCTATATCACCCTACCCTACCAAGAAAACCTTTTCGCGTCACTAAATGATAATTTCATAAATGTTCCCTAATTTATTGTTTACATATCAATTAACTAGATGTGTCACCAATTAGTGAGTAACAATTGAAACGCTAGTTGTTCATTTACAACAATTTTTAGTGAAACGATAAGATTACTCATTATTGAAGGGAATCGCACTTGTGATATCTAATCTGTTAGCGGACCAGTATCGATTCCATCCACAGTAATGGACCGACCGCTATTGTTATTGCCAATGTATACATTTGCATTTTATTTGTGAATTTATTTTTCCTCTAATTTAAAACGTGAGTATACAAACTCTTTAGTTTTTGACCAGTGATTTTTAAGAGATTTTATTTTGTCATGCGTCGGTGAACCAGATTTTATTATGTGAATTACTTTGACTACATTTACTTTACAGATAAGATTTTCCATTCAAAGATTTTGTTTCTTTGCAGGAGATAAAGGCGCGGTGCGTTTTATTTGCTCAGTATTTGGCTTTGAGTTCACGATGTTCGGTGGATTCAAGGCTTCGTTGAATTTTTTCGGAAAAAAGACTAAAAAAGGTGTACATTCACAGCTGTCACCCGATATGACAGTGAGTGGTGCCTACAGGACGAGTAGGGATGACTCCTTCGGTAAGTATACTTTACTTGGCTTATCTACAAAAGCTTGAATACTTCACGATATAATCTTATAAGAGTCACTTTTGCATTTTCAGGGTACAATAATTCATACGACCACAACAAAAGAGCTGCATCGGAACAACTGCTCCAAGATATACGGCCAACAAAAAGCGCAACAGATTTGACAAAAGTCCGAAGCGTACCACCGCGTTTACGACACAGCACCGTCGAAGTATCCCGGGATCCTAGAGGAGCACCTCAAGAAGACCAGCGCAACGGAGCTCAGCCAAAACTGACGAAAAATCAGGAAAGAGAACAGAAAAGGCTAGAGAAACAACGATTAGCGGAACAAAAGGCAAGGGAAAAGCTAGCCGCTCAAGAACAAGCCAAACAAGAGAAGTTGAGAAGAGAAAGGGAAAAGAAAGAGGCACAACCGGTGAGGCCAAAAAGAACAAAAGACGCGGATACAGAAAAAAGACCCAATCGGAAGAAGCAGCCGGCACCACAGCCTCAAGCACAGGCTCCAGTCGCAGCAACATCTCAGCAATACTCGACTAACACTCTAGAGAGCTCAATTAGCAGATCCAGTGGACCACCACCTTACTCCGATGTACCAATTCAGGATCCAGGGACAAGCACAAACGCTCAAAACCAAAGCAGCAGTAGTGGTAACGTAACTTATAGCAAGCCAGTGGATACAGGCAGCTGGGATATGATCTCCCAGCATCGACAAGAGACCATCAGGCCGACAGCTGTGATTGGAGGAGGTGGTAATAAAAGCAAGCAGATGATAATGGATTTGAACTATAACTTCGGAACGACGACCGAAGTTAAAGAAAACAGTGAGGCTTGAACGGTGTTTTATAAATATGGAGAATTGTTCCAACACAATGTCATATAATTAGTCCAATCATTAAAATGGACCAATAAATGAAATTTCACAATCACTAAGGATTACATGTATCGGAGATGTGTAAAGACTAACTGCCTCCCGCGGTTTTACTCGTGATATTAGTGTCTTCCATTCCAGGAACAAATATGGTTTGTCATGCTCTCTCTGGCTAATTCATACCACGACCTGTCCAACCCCTTTCGTCGTGAAAGAAATACAAACGGACAGACAAAATTGCATCGGCATTCACGACATGAGTGGATAAATAGGCTAATAAAATCACATGTATTACTATATTTTATTGGAAAGTGATGTTTCGGGTTTTTATAAAATGAAATTCCATGAAATTATAAACATAAATTTGTAGATAAGATTGTACAAATTACGATTAAGATAGCTAATGACAGAGTGACTGTGTTTAAAAAAATAATGTTTGTTATTAATTATGCATCATACAATAACAAATCGAGATATTCTTAGCTTGTTTTGTTTAGGATTAAAAAATATATAGTTTAGTTATTTATTTCTGGTTTCAATAATTTACACACAATATTCTGAAGTAGGTCAGTTTTATAGATCACATTTATCAATTTTTAGTACCCAAATTCACAATCGAAAGATCAATCGACAGAAGACAAAGATAAATCGAACCAATCGAATTTACATCCGGCAAGTTGTGAATAGCCCTCAGGAACATATGAATTTTTGACATATCCTGAGAGGAATTTTTGACATATTTTTTTTTATAAATACATACCTACTTGTGAATTTAAATTAAATTTGTTTGCAAGAATGTAGGTAAATGTCTAGTTTGATTACTATGTGCCATTACATTCGACCATCTTTGACGTGCAAATATTTGAGATAATATTGGAATTATCAAAATAATTAATTAACATTAATTCATTGTGATTAAAATCATAGTTATATATAGAAACATCCAGACATTCCAGACACAGAACAAATATCCGTGTTCATCACACATGTTTAATATTTTTTCTGGGTGGGGATCGAACCAACGACAATAAGGTAGACATACTACCAACTGAGCTGAGCTGTGAGGCCAGTCTATGTTTCTTCTAACGTATGAAAGTGTCGTAATGAATAAAATTTGTCTTTACCTTCTAAATATCATAGACTATATTTTGCAATCGAATATTTAATATTTTTTTAGTAATGAGTGTTAAAAATTACATCGTTTTATTTCGTCGATTATCTTCATTGACTGAAAACCGAAATAGAAATAGGCTTACAGTAAAGTAATAAAGTCTCATCGGCCAAAAATGCGTGGAATTAAAATTGTACAATCCTGCTTTATTATCAAGTCACAGACATTGTCACCTGTTGAATAATAAAAAGGTAAAGATTAGAGTGCGTTAATCTGTTCTTTATCTGCATTTTTACAAGATTAGCACATTTTTTCGTTTACGTGACTAGTGATATCTCATAGCTCTTATGTAATTATTTATCTTTCTATTAAAACTTGTTCTTCAAAATAGAACCATCTGAGAATTTAGGCTCCAAGTCGATGTTTAGCCAATTTGCTGTTTTATAATTGAAAAGTCTCATCTGTTATATGATAGTGTAGTCAACAAATATAGAAAATTAAAAAACTCCCGATAAAAAAACGAATTAACCGATTTTGAAAAACATAGCTAACATTATTTTAATTTTTATTATTTTAATAAATATTGGAGGACATTTCACACAACGCCATCTAGCCCAAACTAAGCTAAGCTTGTACTATGGAAACTAGATGGTTGATAGAATACATATATACATTTTTTTACGTAAATACATACTTATGATACATAGAAACACCCAGACACAGAACAAACATCCATGCTCATCATACAAATGTTTGCCCTGGGTGGGGATCGAACCCACGACCTATAGCTCAGGAAGCAGTCGTACTACCACTGAGCCATGAGGCCTGCATATATTATATATTATAATATGTTACATATATTATACATACATTATTATTACATTTATTTGACATGTAATAATAATAATTTAATTCAATACAATTTATACTATAAAATGATATGGATCTCTGAGTCTGAAATAAATTATTATTGATTGATTGATTGATAGCTAAGAATATTCACAATGAAACTAACAACCTCTTTGAACAAAACAAACTAAATCAAAATCGGTTCATCCGTTTGAGAGCTACGATGGCACAGACAGACACAGGTATAAACGCCAAATTTACAACACCCTTTGTTTGGATCGGGGATTAAACAAGTATCAATGTTAAAAGAAAAACAAAATATCCGACTGCAGAAAAGAGGTTTTTGCAGCCTAACTTATGATTTTTTTAAATTTTGATGTACCCAGTGTCACTCTCACAACTAAGACGAATCTATTGACACCACTCACATCAAAATCGGTGAAGCCGTTTAGGCTCTAAGGCGATTCAAAGAAATATACATACATACATACATAAACTCGAAAAACATAACCCTCCTTCTTACGCAGTCGGGTAAAAACAAGTGAAATAATTCGCTATTTATTTTGTTGTTGTATGAAATTTGACGGTTGCAAAATTTGACATGTCTAAGAATTCTGGGATTTCAAAAAGGGGCAACAGACGAAGTCGCACCAACTAATATAAGACTTACCAGTGCACTTTGGCCAATGGGAAGTGCAAACAGATCTTCTGATAGAGCTCGGTGAAGTGTTTGTAAGAACGGTAGAGCACGAACGGCGTCGTCTGTCCTTGTCTGTAGATACGAAGGGCGTATACGTAGTGCTTTTCCGGGTCGTAGCGCTTCTCGAAGCCGAGGCATTCCACGCTTGCCAGCCGACCTTCTTGGACCATTCTGAGAACAATATACTTAATGTATGTACATAGCTTTTGTTCGCATCACAATAATCAAACACGAGAAAACTTAAAAACAACTTTTTAATTACTGCAGAGAAGTGCCTCCCTCGCGCCTACTCTGTTTCCTAAGAACTTTTGACAATAAAAAAAACAGTTTTTAGATTTATCTAAACCTATACTTGTTATTCCTATTAAAGTACGGGAACCCTAAAAACACAGAAAACAAAAGAGAAAGCAGTAACATTTATAAATTCTGGCTAGATTTAATATCTACATATTGCTCGATCCAAAAATAGAACATAATACTTATTGGTCAACTGTGTACAAAGGTGGTCATAAAAGTAAAAATGGAATTACATCAACACTTGTACTCATAATTAATGGAACATACAATAGAACTTTTTTTGCCATTGTGATTATGATTTAATGCGCGATTTTGATTTGTGTCATGTGTATATTTTTCTGAATTAAGTTACTATTATTAGAACAGAATAAATTGAAACGAAGAGACAAGAATACTGAGGATAATGGTTATTATACGCACTTCATAGTACACTGCAACGTTTGCTGAACATCAGACGAATTGGCAGTCAAGGCCAAATCTATCTAAGAATACTATAAAACTACACATAATATGTTAGTATATAAAAATATTCATACTGTATTGTTTAAGCAAGCGTTTTTATATCCATTACAGTAGAGTGGCAATTTTTTTTTATTTGTATGTAATTTCGATAATAATATGGTACAATAAAGCTGGTCTGAGGATGAAGCCAGAAACATATAGCTTATCGAGTTATAGCTATATTATTATTATTATTATTATTATTTAAAAAAAGCTATATTATTTGACGTTCATTTGTTTAGATGTCAAACGCATTTTCAGGCCTCCGTACTAAAGTGCCTAGTCGTGAGGATACGGTGTCTGTCTGTCTACACTTAAACGCCTGTATCTATTGAACAGAAATAGATACAAGTCTCAAAATTGGCAATAATGTAGGATTTAATGTAAATCAACAAACACTAAAAACTGGTCAAATGCGAGACAAGTCAGACAAGCTTGCGTAAATAACTTTTGAAAAAATGGGAAATTATTTTGCGTTTTGACTCCTTGTTGATCCCACAAAAAAGAAACGAAAAACAACATGTGATGAAATACGGAAACCTCGGTGTGCGATGGAAACTCGTACTTTGCCAGATTTATTTATTATGTACCTATGTTGACGAGGTTCCATCAAGGGAGCCGAAAAATATACATAAAAGATCCCAAATAGTAAATGGTTCTAGCTCGACGAGTGTGGACCGTGTGGTGTGGGCACATATTTAATCATTTTGAGAACTTTTCATTGAACATATAACAACTTTTGTGCAAAAGTTATATTTTCTTTCATAATACTACTTACTAGTCTACTTTTTACGGATCGAATTAAAAGAAGACTGGCATTGTATGACAAAAACTACAAACCCGATAACATTTTTCTACCTCTTTTCTTCATAGTATATTTTATTGATTCTATATTACCTTCAATCCTTAGGATCCGGTACATTCTTGTACCTTAAACTAATCTATGGTATCAAACATTATATTCCTGGTTATCTCTAGAGTTAGAGAGCATGTTACATTTTATAATAGAATTTTTATTTTCTCTTAAAATTAATATTTTTTCTCGAAACAGCATGTAGCCGAGTACTGTACTTACGTGTAAGTTCTCGGCATGAAGGAGAGTAGTTCAGACGTGTTGCTGCCCTGGTCGCCGCTTGCGCGCAGTTGAGCCAAATTGTGCAGGAAGAAGTTTATAGGGGTAAACCTGGGAAAAAAGGGTAACAAATATTACAATCATATACATTCATATATACATAGGATCTGCATGGTCTTATTCCCCTCTGCGCTAACACTTGACAGCTAACTCGCCTGATGTTAGGCGACCGTTGCTGTCTACGATGAAGCGCCCTTGCCTTCCTTTGTCTTGCTCTTCTGTTGGACGACTAGAAGAAGAACGAAAAACCCACATCTTTTCATTCCAAATACCCAACCAACGTTTTGGATCCGCTGTTGTTATTCGAATCCCTATTATACAATAAGCTGAGTGGGTCTTACAAGATAGATTTGAGCATTTTTAAAATGTGATAAAATAGTTTTTTTTCTAGACAAACACGTTTATTGTGTAATATTAAGAAAGAAACCAGATTACGACGACGATATTAGTGTATTTTTCACACTACAAAAAGGAGTAGATAAAACTAGCTGCAGTGGAAATTTACAATTGGGACGGAGTTTTATTCCAGGAAAATACAAAAGAGAATTATATAATATCTATGGGCATTATAAGGAAACTCAAGATCACGCAACGAGCTATGGAGAGGACTATGCTCTGAGTCTCTCTGCGAGATCAAATTAGAGATGAAGAGATCCGTAGATGTACGAAAGCCACCAACATAGCACAGCGGATTAGCAAGTTGAAGTGGTAGTGGGCAGGACACATGAGACGTAGAACTGATAGCCTATTGGGGCCGAAAAGTTCTCGAGTGTAGACCACGCACCGCCAAGCGCAGCGCTTGAACACCAGCCACGAGATGGACAGATGACCTCATACAAGTGGCGGGAAGACGCTGGATGTAAGCCGCTTTTTAAGCGGCTTAACTAGCCAACCTATGCTCATCAGTGGACTTCTTATGGCTGAGATGATGATGATATACTAACTTGCTTTTAAGCGAGGAGTGTATGAGTCGCGCGAACGCCGCCGCGGCTTCAGCGTTGGACACCTGAGGCAAGAGAGCCGCTCGCACGTAGTTCACAGCAGTGCTTGTGACGCCCGGTACGCCCGACATCGACATCTATAACCAACACTTTGCTTTATAAGCACGCGGCTCCGTAGTAACAACAAGGCCGGGTCACGCCCGACTCAGTATAAGAGTTTGTAGTTCGACCATTCTCCATCACGCATATCAACATATTTGAAGATATAAAATGACTGAATGAATTTATGAAAAAAATTATCTCACATAACATTTGAAAGCAATATCACAAGTTTTCGACAAAAATTTCATTTTGATCCAAGTTAATTTTCATGAATCAAGGAATGAAGGTCCAAATTTTAAAGTGAATTAACCTATTATGTGGGATATCGAATTAAAGAGCTTCATTAGCACCAGCTAAAACAGGTTTTTAATTATTTTTGCGATCTATATTTTTCGATTTTTGAAGGAAAGTATAAAAAAATATATAATTTCTCCCTTTCATCTACTAGTTTGTACGGAACCCTCGGTGGACCAGTCTGACTCGCACTTGTCCGGGTTTTTTGTATGTTTGTTCAGCGATTACTTTGTTTGGTAGGTAATACTTCAGAGGTGGTCCCATGTAAATTTTATCAAAACTGGTTCAGTACTTTGGTTTTTATAACAAAATAACTGGAAAAATGACATCTAAGTAAACGAATTGCGTATTTCGAAGTAATTTTTTTCAGTTTTTTATACTATAATTATCCAGATCCCAAAACTCGTAACACTATCTTAATCTTTATTTAACGTGCTTTTTCGCATAGCGAAATAACACTATCTTCGATCTCACCGTCACTAAGCATAAAATTAGCTATAGAGCTTATTAACCACAAAAATGCTAGGGTCACCGTTCACTCACCAGCGCAAACAGGTCCAGGAGGTGGTCGTGGTGAGCGCGCACCACATTGAACGCCATGCAGCACAGCTCTACGAAGTGCTGGAAACGCTGCGTCGGACGCTCGCCACCGTTTATCACATACACCATGTCGTTGGTCAAAACGAACGGAGCGCGGTCCCTGAGGGATTCAAATATGATGCTAGAGTCTGTTCAGCTAGAGAACTAATGCGGCTTTGAGGGCGCTGTTGTCCTTATTTCATTATTTTATTCAGTCGAGACCACATAATACTTTAGAAGCATGTACTTCGACCAGAATAAGGAAATTAATGTATATTTTAACACGCTTTTATTAGGTCGACCTGTATGTAACTAACTATGTAAAGAAATCTAAGGTAACTAATTTAACCATCTTCCAAGGATCGTAGCGTCATGAAAATTGGCAGCTGTATGTAGTTCTGATGACAATACAATAATATGGTACTGACGAGCTGATCTGATGATGGAGCCGGAAGATATGAACTAGAACTTCATGATGGAACATCGTATCATAAGCTGTGTTTGGATTTGTTAGAAAAGTCTTGTAATGAACTTTGACCACAATAATTTGTAGCGTGTTTTTTAGTTTTTGAAACTGTAATTTATTTAAGACTCTGAGAAGAATCGCTGAAGAAAAATTAGTTATTGAAACGTATAAGGCATTATGTGAGTGCATAATAAGGTACTGCATCTGTGCCTGGGGCACAGCTGAGCGTCCACAACATGTCCACAACCTGTACTGTCCCACAACTAGGCAAATTCCTCCCCCCTAATTTCTTCCATATGTTGCGGTCCTGCGCTATATGTTGCCAGTCTTTCTGAAATGTGTCAGAAACGTCACACCAGCGCTGCCTAGGCGTCCCTGGACAACGTACTAACCTCTTAAAGTTGCCAAACATTTGCGCGTCCCCGAGGAACTTCCCGAAGTCTATGTGGAACAGGTGTCCGGAAGTCTTCAGCATGATGTTGTCGTTGTGCCGGTCGCAGATCCCAAGCAGATATGTCGCCACGCTGTATCCCGCACAAGATGCTACAAACGAACAAAACAAATCAAAGTACAAAATAAAAGACAAAAAAAAATTACACACATCCGCCGGGACTCGTATTATCCTGATCTGTATCTTTGTGTCTTTACCATTTTTGCTACGGCAAACTTCAGTTTGTAAACGGCTCAAAAATATCGAATAAATCAAAGTACATTCACAATTAATGGCGTCTTTGTAGTGAGCTGCCAGGACACGGCGCATGCGCATAGTTCGCACCATGTATACGGAACACATGAAATTTGACTACTGTACAGAAACTTGTGCCTCACTTTTCTAAGAGACTCTTTCTAAGATTATTCTCTATATTATAATAGATACCTGACTTAGCTACAAGGACGAAAAAACTATTTGAAATTTGAATTTCACGCCGCACTCGTGACGTAATCTTAAAAGTATTGTCGGACAATCAAAAACACGAAAAAGCGTCACCATTTCATGATGGATAATCCAAAAACCCGAAACGCTTTAATTCCAATTTCATGGTGCGGACTGCCAGATTGTGGAATACGCTTTCTGAGTAGATCTTTGCCTATAGATATAATCTGGGTGTCTTTAAAACGCTAATGAATTGGATTCTTCTAGGTCAGCGCGCTCGATCGTAGACCGCAACGTCACTTAACATCAGGCGAGTTGGCGGTCAAGCGTAAACCTATTACTACATTAAAAAAAATGTTTGAACTTACCGGTGAAGTTATCCCTGGCCCGCTGGTATTCCAGCTCAGAGGGGTTGTGCTTCGCGAGCCACTCGGCGATGGGCTTGTCTTTGAAGGAACCAGTCAGACCCCACTCGGTCTGGATCACCCTGAGAGTTTCTGCCTCTGTTACTATTTCTATCATGCCTAGAAGAAAATATTAATTTGAAGTGATAATTTTTACTACAGATAAGTATAGTCGTAATCCCCCCCCCCCCCCGTCCCTCCCCCCCTCTACTGGCTAAACGATTCTTCTTTCGAACGACAAGCTCATGTCAGATGCCAGTAGCATCATCATGATCATCTCAGCCACAAGAAGTCCACTGCTGGACATAGGCCTCCCCCATGGATTTCTAGAAAGACCGGTAGGAAGCGGCCTGCATCCAGCGTCTTCCTTCCACTTGTATGATATCTTCTGTCCACCTTGTGGCTGGTCTTCCTACGCTGCGCTTGCCGGTTCGTGGTCTCCATTCGAGAACTTTTCGGCCCCATCGGCCGTCAGTTCTACGTGCTATGTGCCCTGCCCACTGCCACTTCAACTTACTAATCCGCTGTGCTATGTCGGTGATTCCTGTACGTCTACAGATTTCTTCGTTTCTGATTCGATCTCGCAGAGAGACCCCGAGCATAGCCCTCTCCATAGCTCGTTGCGTGACTGAGCTTCCTTATAAGGCCCATAGTAAATGACCACGTTTCAGGTAAAGCCAGTAGCATATAATTATGAAATTAAATGGACAACTATCACGCTTAAGTAGGCTTAACAAGTAAACAAGTAAACAAGTAATAATCAATCAAATAGAAGACCCTGTTTTAAGTTCACATAGATTATTGTGTGCAACTACGGATCCTTAAATAGCGCGTGGCACGACACGCACTTGACCAATTATTTTTTATATTATTAACAAGTAGTAGTGTACATTACCTCGCTGACTGCTGGTGGGTAAAGCCTGGAACATCACCATCCGCAAATCGAGGCCCGCCTTCAGCCACAGGCTATCCATTACTTTCATTACTTGTAACACTAGCGCGTCTTGACGCAAGTCATCGCCAACCTACAACAAGTATAAGTTTAGGAAACTCAAAAACGCCCGATAAAAAATGGGCTGCACCAATTTTGATAAAACTGCTAAGAACACTCACGATTAAATTCTCTTTCAAACAAAAAAAAAACCTAGATCAAAATCAGTCCATCCGTTTGAGAGCTACAATGCTACAGACAGACACAGATATATAGATACACAGATACACCCCCTTAAACTAATAACACCCCTCTTTACAAAGGAACAATACAAATGACGGTACAGTAGATATGATGTAGAAAACATGCTATGATTCTTATAGTTCTATTGTAGCAAAAATGAGGAACTAACGTATTGAAGTATTTACTACTATAGTATTCTATGGTATATAAGACAGCAGCGCCCTCAATGCCACGTCAGATTCTAACACGTGTGTTTGATTGTAAATATATTTTTACCACAG
This sequence comes from Lycia hirtaria, assembly GCA_947563715.1. Taxonomy (NCBI): domain Eukaryota; kingdom Metazoa; phylum Arthropoda; class Insecta; order Lepidoptera; family Geometridae; genus Lycia; species Lycia hirtaria. The sequence continues at coordinate 26,598,206 of OX387381.1, read as the reverse complement.
GATGGTTATGTTTTTCGAGTGTATGTATGTATGTATGTTTCTATATGATCACCTACAACGTAAACGACTTGACCGATTTTGATGTGTGAGGTGTAATTAGATTCGTCTTCAGACTCCCTGAGTGTTATAGGCTATATGTTTTTGTAATAATAATAATTCATCTTGCGTAAAAATAAAAAAATACGTTAATTCGGTAAAAACAACTGATTTTACTAGAATTACAGTATAATCCGGATAAAACTCAAGGGACCGGCGACTCTTTGTCGTACTAACCGGACGACGCACAAAACGACCAGATAAATTAATCTTGTTTTTTATTTATATTTCTTTAATGTGGATATTGTAGAATGAGACACGCCAAATTCTTTCGCGAGGGTACCATTTGATTCACCAACTTCTAAACGGTATATTATAAAACTTATTTCCTCAATTGAGAAGCACTAAAATTGTGAATGACTTCACGGAACTAATTTTAGCGCACGTAAACATGCCACAAGAAATAAAAAAACGGACTGTAATTTACGTGACCTAAGAAATGCCTGGACGCGGGACAACGAACCAGACGCGGGGCGGGGCGAGGCGGCGGAGTATTGTAAATTATAAACAAAACACTGCGCGACGTCTATATAACGGAACGATATATTGTCAAAATAGGTCGCTATAAGCAGTTGGTCGCTAAAAACAGAGTCGTAATATACGGATATGTTTTCATAGTATGTCTATATGATACCAAACTTGAGGTTGCATTATCGTTGATAAAAACGGTTAGCTGTTATAAACGAAGTCATTATATTCGGATTCTGCTGTACGCATTAAAGCATACGCATTTATATTATTTTTCAGGGATTTTGTGCATACTTTCTGACAAAAAGTACACTCAACAGCGTACCAAGCGTAACGAAATCGTAAGTTACACTGCAAAAACTGCTTTTCAGCGGGCGAGTATTTTGTATTTTATTTTAATATAGATATATGTTTACCTTAAACATAGCGGGTATCACAGCGTTGTCAACTCCAATAAAGTTGATTTTTAGTGGTAAAGTATTCGAATTGAAGTAGGAACATGATCTGAAAGCGAAACAATATTAAAGCACCAATGAATTATAATAGATACGTGACATTCAAGAGACGCCTATTCTCAATAGCGATAATAAGCAATGTCGATTTTCTCGTGCTAATTTCGCTACATGCAGCACTCGCAACTTTTCAGTCGTATAAAACAACGATTCAAAAAATCAAAGTTCGCCCTAGTCCCAGAGTATTTAGACCATCCTAAAGGGCTCTGTAATGTTTGAATGATTGTTATACTATACAAACACTCATAGTAGGATCAATTTATTAGTCACCAGACAATCGTTCGATATCAGATTTATCTCTATAAAATAATATTTTTCTCTCTGTCAGTCCTCATATAAATGACAAATGACAGAGATGTAATATTAAGTATTCTGTGGTTATTTTAACTCACTTGATATCAACATCGTGCACGTATTTATGCAGTGCAAGCGGTAACGCAACGGGCTCCTGCCGCAGCATCGTCGCCAGCCTCTCGCTACCCGTGGTAAGAGCGCGTTGTCTGTTCGCGTCTTTAGCGGTCTTTACGCCAAGCGCCACTTCTGACAGCATCTAAAATCACAACATAATGTGATAACTAGGTTACACAGTGGCCGTAACATCAGTCTGTAACTTCACGCGTAACATAATTTGTTCTACCGCGTTCAAATATTAACTATGACAAACCTTGACAAGCAACTGTTGTCTGGTCAGCGTCTTGTGTAGACTCTCCCCGCACGTAGCCAGCAGCGCACGTAACATCAGCCTGTATCTCCACGCGGCAGACATGCTCGCTTCGGTCTCCGTGGGCTCCGACGCGTTCTCTTCTAGAGATATACCGAGAAATTCCTGTTGAGGAGCCTGGAACAATAAATAGCATTCATTACATTGTATTTTACTATCACGCGTTCGTTCACTACTGAAATGAACGCATAAAAATAATAAAAAGGTTTATTTGTTCTTATAAAAAATATAAACAGTAGGTATAAAGACTCTTATTTTTTATGCGCTATTGGTAGGTTAAGTTATACCATTTAGATTCTCTGGGCCCAGCACTAGATCTCATTAGAGCCTGTGTAGCTGGGTACAGTTTTCTAACTGGACTTTTGCCCACTTTGCGATCTATAGTAATTATAATTGAAATTTATATATTAATGATTCTAGACTTATTTTTATAGTGTGAAAGGTTGTGTGAAAAAATGTGTGCGAGTGTGTATGTGTGTGGGCGTAAGGGATTGTGTGTGTGGTTGTATTTTTAATAATTACCACCGCGAGGCTTCCCGGAGACTACGAAAGAGCCGGTATAAATAATGAGTGTTCCTAGTTCCATTCCTAGTGGGATACATCATGATGCAGATAAACTTGGCACAACAAATCTGGTTTCTCGGGATTTCGGAAGTGTTGAATGAAATATATTGTGGGGTTTATTTCTTAACTCGCGATATTTTGGCTTGTGAACATGGTGCTTACAACCTATGGAGGCCTATAGTGCGTATAACTGCGCTGGAAATTTGAATTTAATATATTTTTTAAATTTAAAGAACTCATTTTGGAAGAAATCGCAGTGCATATTTCATAAATAATTACTCATCTAAATACTAATTATCAAATTGAATCTATACACTAAACTCTATACTTTAAACGCGGTTTAAAGGTATTATTTTATATAGTAATATGGATTACTAACCTGCGGCACGTTAGGTAACGAATGCACTAGCAGCCAGAATAATTTGTGGGCGATAGACGGAGACGAAAGCGCTCGCGATAGCAACAATCCTGTGAAACGAAATAAAACGTAAACATCTAAATAAAACATTGTGCAATGTGACAGCATCAAAATTATTACACAGTCGACCTCTAACTATAATGTAGCGAACATTATAGTTAAAGGTCGACTAACTGTGTAATAATTTTGATGCTGTCTTTTGATTTTGACAAGTTGTAAATCAATAGCCAGTAGGGCTATTTACAACTTGTCGATTCGGAATCGAGTAGGATATATTTATATTATATATATATATATCTCTATCTTTGTCATTTTCATACAGAATAATACGAGATGAAGATACAAGTTTTCGACCCGATTCCGAATCCTAATGATTATGAATAGAGGTACAGGACAGTAAAAAATATGAATAAAAGAGTAACCTGCTAACGGACTGGGCTCGTAGGTCTCGTGCCGCAGCGCTTGAGTGAGTTGCGGCAGCACGCGGCACAGATCATCGTCGGACATCTCTTCGAGAAGTCGCGTCGCCGTTTCACGGACCATCTCATCGGGGAAACTGTCGTAACAGCAATAGAGTCGGATGCAAAACATTGAATTTAAAACGCAATATTGATGATTACATGTAGGCTATGTCCGTCTCCAAGTTCTTAGCTATCTCTGTATCAAATTTGATCACAATCGCTTCAGACGTTTGGTGATCAAAATGTAACAAACACAGAGAGAGTGAAAGAAAAAGAGGGAAGAGATGGGGGATAGGAGAGAAAGAGTTACATTCGCAATAGAAAGATAGAGTAATATTAGCATAAGTGAGATAACAACTTGTAATCATAGACTACTTTCAATACAACTTTTGATCACTACCAAAAATAGTGTTTACTTCCAAATCATTTATTATTCCATTTAACGTAAACGCTTAATAGATGCCTATGCTAAAATTCTTCATCATATACAACTCACCAGGGTAGTAACAAATGCATGGCGTTCAAAGGCGAGGGATTCTCCCAGAGACGCACTAAGGAGAGCAGCTGGTCGCGGTGCTCTCCAAACCAGTTCGTGGCCGCAAGTAGCACTAAGGGCAGCGCCCCTGGCAGCTGGACTAGATAAGCGCGCTTTTCCCACATTATCTACAGACAACAAAAATTTACCAATAAACTATGTTACATCTAGCATGGAACGTTATTTCAGTAGACATTAATAGCTTCGACAATTATTGACTCGCCACGATCTCACCTCTCGACACTCAGTGGGCATCCTCTGATAAGCGCCTTGTTCTATCATATGCAAGAGCTGCGACTGTGTGTGTCCATCTAAGCTGTCGAACGCGGGTAAGTCTTCGCGAGATATTGATTTCTGTTTTTCTTCATCTTCCGTCCATTTCACTCCAGTGTGCGTGTATAGGGGAATTTCTGTGCAAACAAATTTGACTTATAAATTTCGATTAAGTTTAGTTGTCCAGAATCTAGGACACTTGCATAAATAATACATAGATAGCCATTTTCTTTATTTTTATCACAGCTTTAACTGTATTAGTTGATCAATCTATGTATAGTTCTAATGCTCCTACTGTTTTTAATTTGGACATTATCTTATAATGGGATAAGTGATATGTAGCTAACCACTGACCAATGACTATACTTCACTTAACTTATTAAATACATATGATCCCAGTGAGGCCACTGCGGTTAGAAAAACAATAAATTAAAATGTGAGTCATCATAACCTTCTCGTCATTTAAATGCTTGAATAATTTTGTACGAAAATTCAGTTCTCTCATTAGTCCTTTATTACTAGTCACGCCTGGAATCAAAACCTTTATACCCATATTCACAAAATGTAGGAGTTTCTTGATAAAATATAAAAATGTAGTTACCGATATTAACAACGGGGTAAGGCCCGGGGGGAGCGTGGCTAGGGTGCGGCGCGGGGGGGATGCGTCTGTCGCACGCCGCCGGCCACAGCGGCAGCACGTAGTTACCCGACGCTAGCATACTGGACAAATAATGATAAGAGTCTTTTATCGCGAAGAAAGTTTATAAAATAAATAAATAAATATTGGTGGTCATTTCACACAACACCATCTAGCCCAAACTAAGCAAAGCTTGTACTATGGAAACTAGATGGCTTATAGAATACATAGATATATTTTGTAAATACACACTCGTAATACATAGAAACACCCAGATACAGAACAAACATTCATGCTCGATCGTCTCGAATGTCTCGAAACAGATTGGAAGACTTCGCTCTTTTGATCGATTAATATCGTGAGATTTATCCGGTTAATCAAATATTAAAAACATCATTATGATTGTAATACTCACCCTTCATAATCGAACATCTGTATAGAAGTCCATCCCAACTCGAATTGTTCAAACAACACATCATTATTTTCTTCATCCTCTCCGTTCTCTTTGTTCTCCGTTTGGTGTTGATTGTCGTCCGTACGTTGTGTTCGACCGTATATGGTTAGGACTAGGCGGGATTCTCGCGGGAGTGCGTTGATTGGAAGATCTTCTAGGTTTAACCTAGAAACAAATATTAATATTATGGCAGCTGATCTTGACATCAATACCGGATCGACCTATCTGACTGGACCTGTCGGGTCCAGCGGCAGACCAGCGCCAGTTGGTAACAACCGGCACCATGCTAAGCTAGAGCCTTTAAGTATCTAAATTAAAATCATGTAAATATTTAGAAGTTTTTATCACAATAAAAACATTGTATGTAAATAACAAGTAAATGCATTTTTATTACTTTAAATTTATACTTATTTGTGGTTGAAATGAATCAAATGAGGTTTATTGCAAGTCATCTTTGAAAATTTAAACCATGGCTGGGTATTAAGGTAATAAACTATTGTTGCGTATTGGTTTTAGCAGCGCTTGTAGAGAATTATGCTGAGTAGACTAATAAACTATAAAACGGAATACGAAAATAATGAATTTTACAATATGATGACCCTATCTGTTCAGTTTGTATCCACTCACTGGTGGGTATAGGCCTCTTCTCGTTCACAGCATCCTTTCCAATCCCGTGCGAGCCTCTTCCATTACCATCCCATCCCATGACATCTGACCACCAGCCGTTTTTCTTTTAAGAGGATTTCACTGCAATTTCCACTTTCGCCGAAGACTCGGCACACCCCACAGACATTGGGAAAATAGTAATAAGATAGCCTAACTCGCATCTTGCGATTTACATTTAGTGATACGTCAAAGGTCTCAAGTCACTTACCAAGTGTCAAAAATAATCCTCGGATAAAACCCTGCTCCCTCTATCTTAGATGACTGCGTGAGTCGTAGAGATTTTAATGGACGCGTACCGTGATATACCTGTAATTTAAATGATCATTACAATCGGTTATTTATTTTATTGAAGCATTACATTAGTTAATTTATTTGATTGAAGCATCGGTTGCGTTCATTAGTTCAATTTCCCAAAAAAGCGTCATAATTATATGAATAGTCGCAGTTAAATATACTCAATACATGGCCACAAATATATCAAAACATTTGATTTACCTGAGCATGAAATAAGTACTCGTCGTGCTTCCAGCAATGTGGCAAACAGTGTACCGCTTCGATACAGAACAGAGTTGTTTCCGATATCGTACACGCTGGGATAGCTTCTGCAAGGAACGAAGAAAAAAAAAATACTCAAAAACAGTTAACTAATAAAACACTCACAATCCAAAAGTATTAATTTTATACTGAACACATAATCACTGAGATTTCCAAACTAGTTTTAAGTTAGAACACTGGAGAGTAATGTAACGTTGCGATTTTGAAGCATATCACTGTGTAATAAAGCACTTTGTAGAACTTATCTATTTGCTGGTTTATTTGGACAGAGTTCCTGATATCAAAGATTTATATGTTGAGTAGGCTACGCATGGTATACAATGCTTATTGCGTCATAGGGTAGCACTGTGTTGCCACATTTTCTAATCAAATCTACGAGCAATAAGATAGTATATTTACAAATATTTTACGGTATTTGCATGCTAGTCCTTAAAATTATGGGTTTTCTTCGTTTTTATATTCTAATCTCTTCATTTAAAGTCAACAAAGTCCTAGTCATAGCCAAAGCCAATTTACGTCATATCATTACGGTCATGTCCTTGTCACGTCTCGGTCGTCTCATAGCGTCTCTCACACGGGAACATTGCAGCGCCACAGTCCAAGCAATAAGGGTCATTATACAATGTACTTACTTGCCGGGTTGTTAGGCGACAGATACTGATTGTCGGTGATCTTGAAGTCTAATAATCTAGTCCTAGTATAGAGTGCTATAAGCGCCCGCACGGCGTCTCTCACGCGGGAACACTGCAGCGCCACAGTTTCGCGTCGAGTCGCCGATCGGAGAGACACAGAACAATAAGGACCATTGTCGGCTTGGATTTCTGGTGTTACTCCATTGTTATTACCCTGTGGAGATTAAACTTCTATGATTTCGACGCACTAATTATCACACAAAAACTTTACAGTATTTCGCTTTTGGATGAGCATGCAGTCCTTTATAAAGTACAGTACTAACGTATCTTTTAAGGCATCAGACCTCAGACCTCGCCCATGCGTCTCATGTAGGTGCAAGTCCGTATGGGCGCATATAGATCTCCATTTCCATGCGAAGCGAAGCACAAGTGCATAACAATGGAATCGCACCCTTATATAGATACGACAAAGCAATATAATAGATCAGGAAGCGCAAAACACTGGAACTGTGTGATCTCGCTCTAAAAGTGCTATCAAGACCTATCGGTGAAAAAGAGATACGAAACGAAAAGAATACTAACCGATGCGGTACAAGACTGCGCGAACGCATTGAGCGTGTGAGTGACGTGTAAAGTTTCTACGCCGCCGGCGAGCGCGCATATCGCTTTAACTGCTTGGAACACGGCTTTAGGTGAACAGCTGCCTTCCCCACTCGTAACCCCTACTGCTCGAGATAGCTCACCTTCCAGCGTTTCTGTGAGGGAACAAATATATTTTTTTTACTAAAGATAGCAACTAAATTTCGATCAACGTAATGTGGTTCTTACGTAATCAGTGTATGTACTCGATAACAGCCCTTAATCCCGGTAGGCCACACTGTAGTTTAATTTTTTTCATCAAATCTATGCTGTCCCACAGCTGGGCAAAGATCTCTCTCACTTAATTCCCTAAGTCGCAATTCGGTGGTGATCCGTCAAAAAAAAAGTCCAGCATCGATTATCTCAAGAAGTGAGTGTACACGATACAACGTTACGTCACTTACCAAGCAGTATAGACAAGTTGTCAAACGACAACATCGGCGTCGCTCCCTGCGTCGGAATCAAATCTTCCAACGTGAGATGCGAGTCTCTCGCGTCGTCTCTTTCAGTTCTCGCGAGACTGTTATCCCTTCCCTCGTGTAAACACAGCGTTACATCTTTCTCAAGACGGACGCACTCTCGTATATAGTCGTATTCACTAAGCACGCTGCCCGGCGTAAGGTACTCGTTTGCACCCCAAACCTAAAACAAAATATTTGACAAATTCAAAAATTAAATAATAATAAAAATTAAACTACATTTTTATTATTTTTTATGACCGTTGACACGAGAATTCTCGGTGGTGTCCAAAATACGACTAAGCGTGTAACGCGCTGTGTTGTGTCCAGCGGACTCGGTATGTTAGATTCAACTTTGAATCTGCGTCACTAAGATTTGGCTAATTGAAAGCTAGCCCCTTGAAAACAGCTAGGAGTGGGAATGTTTTTTTTTAATATAAAATCTTACCCTTAACATGTATCCAGACATGTCGTCTCTGATGTCCTCATCTAGTGAACAGACCACGGTTAATATCACATGCTCTATCCTCGACTCGACTGCAAACACAAAAGCTACAATTAGGATCATTCAGGCTCAAATTAACTTATGTCCAATATTTTTACTACACCGCGGATTTACAAATTTCAATTTCAATTTATTTATTACTGTTTAAAAATACATTTCCAATTAAAAAAACCTACTAACAACAAACAAACAATTTAACTTATAATTATGGCAGAATTCATTCGTGTAGGTGTCTCGTTGGCCACTGTTCTAGGAAACCCTGTGTTACAGCGGTCAACGATTCAACTTCGAGTCATTTTCCAATTATTTATCGGCCTTCCCGAAAAACGCTACGCAACCTCGATTAAAGTCTCAAATTCATGTCTTCCTTTCGCAAGTGCTATTACGTGTAAGCGAAAAAATAACAAAACATGTTGAACACTGCTCGAACCCGAACTCGAACTGTCACAAATGTGTAGACAGTTCAAAATTTTTAACAATCCGGCTGGATTCGAACCCACAACATCACAATAAGTACATGGACACCTCTACCAATTCGGCCAGGGAGGTTAGTCACGTGAGGTATCGAAAAAATTTGAACCATTCTTTTTACTCAAACCAACCGCGCGTTGGTGGCGCCACCTATACCACCCACACTTGCTTGAAGCATGTAATTACTCAGAAGGACCCTTTACAGGTTCCTAAGGCTGATGTAAATGATCAATATGGTTTCGATGCTTGTGGGTTCCAATCCCGTCGGATGTTATTTTATTTGTCTACATATTTATGTTAGAGTTTATTCGGATACAGAACTAATGTGGCATTGAGAACGCTGGCTGTACTTATTTTGTTGCTGAACACGAGCGCTGCTGTAATTGTTTTATTATTTTGTTCAATCCAGACGATAGGTCCCATTTATCGCCATGACAGATCTCTCTACACACCTACATAATATGAAATCCAAGACAATTTTGACACTTTCGAAAAGTTAGATCTAACCTAGTAGTCTGTCTTGAAAAAGAGCAATCGTGGCAAAATATGGGAACTGACGTCTCGATTGTAGCAAATCGAACAATATAATGAAATGGAATTCTTAATGGAATGGAATTATTTGCCGCTATCTCTGTTTCCTGAGACCTATAATCTTGGAATTTTCAAGGCTAGAGAGAATAGATAATATATCTTCTAGATCGACGAGCTCCATCCTCGGCCACACCGTCGCTTAACATCAGGCGAGTTGGTGGTCAATCGTAAATCTATCTTGTATAAAAAAATAATTAAAAAATAAGCGCCAACAGCGCCCTCTATGCTACATTACTTCTCTTTCCGAATACTCAAAAAATTGATATGAACATGTACGTTAGCAATAGCACCGAAGTAACACTGCTAAGGGATTTTAGCGCTATTACACGAATCTGTTCATTCATTCGCCCCAAACAAATTGTCTATATCACATCACACTAATATTATAAAGGCGAAAGTTTGCGAGTGTGTTTGTATGTTTGTTACTTCTTCACGCGCAAATGGCTAAACCGATTTTGATGTAAATTGGTATGGAAGTAGCTAACACCCTGAATTAACACGAACACGTAGGCTACTTTTTATCCCGATAAATAATATCTCCGTTGATATAATTTATGTAAAACAGCGGGTAACACCGCGGGCGCAGCTAGTATATACAATATAAAAGAAACAAAAGTTAAACAAAAAGGTCAAGACTCACCATCAGAAGTGAATGTGATCGGCTCGTCGGTGTGAGCGTGGTGGACTAGAATCTTAATGCTAGTGTTCGGTGGATATTTACCACCGGACCTAGCCGCTATCACGTGGCCTGGATTTGTTTTCACATCATTGTGCTGGAATTTTTCTAAAAAAAAATATATTTAAAATCATATGAACAAGTTTTCTTCATTAAATAAATAAAATAAATACTGGTGGAGATTTTAAACAACATCATCTAGGATCAAACTAAGCAAAGCTTGTACTAGATGGCTGATAGAATACATATATACTTTTTTTTGTAAATACATACTTATGATACATAGAAACACCCAGACACAGAACAAACATCCATGCTCATCACACAAATGTTTGCCCTAGGAGGAAATCGAAAGTCGGGACGGGAGCTGCGGGGACAATCAAAAAAGATTATCTGTATAAGTATATAGTGTGGTAAACTCTGAAGTCACAAAACTAATTAAAACGTTTAAAATTACTAAATTCAAAATGAAACAAAAATCGCATGAGTTTTTTGTTTGTTTTTAACCGACTTCCGAAAAGAATAAGATTCTCAATTCGAATGGTTTTTTTATTACTCCGTTTTTATTACACCATCAATTATGAATTGATTTTGATGATTGTTTTTTTTATAGGACTTCAGAGGTGGTCCCATATAAATTTTATCAAAATCGGTTCGGTACTTTAAATTTTATAACAAAAAATAAGTAGCAAAATAAGTCGTCCAAGTAATCCAATTGCGTATTTTGAAGTAGATTTTTTCAGATTATTAAACTATAATTATTGAATTTAACTATTTAAAAATTTTAATGGAAAGTGCTTTGAGAATTGCTCTTACAGTACTTTGTTGTGTGTGTTCAGCCAGAGAACTAACGTGGCATGGAGGGCGCTGCTGTCGTTATTTCATTATTTTGTTCACTCGAGACCACAGAATACATAGTATTACTTAGTATTTTTCATTTAACTATATTGTAGTGTTTAAGAAAGCTTCAGAAGATAATATACTTACTTCTAACATCTAAGACCATTTGTAAAAATGCCCTATGTTCATTATCGTAATTTCTCGTTCTCGTTTTCACTATGCAGTCATAAAGCTTATTCTGTAATAGAAGAAATTATTTTATAAGATATTTAACACCAATAATAAGGAAAATACAGTATTCTCTCCCTCATCAATAACATAACAATAAAAAGTTTTATCTACCTATTTATCATCTCCTTTCTCTCTCGTCTTGCTTTTTCAATAATATATCATATTGCTATATTTCTCACTCTTAGACAAAAATAGTTAAAAACAGAGCTAAAATATCAACTTGAATGAAGCAGACGGAAATATCTAGCTTACTCACATTTGGGTACAAGTGTATTCAACTATCACTGTCTCTTTTTGTCCTTTAAATTTACATAAGGACAGTTATACTCACGGTAGTAGATCGTATCGCCACGGCAGGTACGGCTGGTATAGATTTAGGCGGTGGTGACGGCAACATAGTGCTCTCTTTCTTGCTTATAGTCGCGTATACTGGCGTATCTCGCATCACTGTCTCGCCATATAGGAAGTCTAATGGGTCGTACTCTTCATACACACTGTTTCCGGAGCATTCGCTTGCTGTTACGTATTCTGCTAAAATTAGTGAAGAAATCTTTATAATAATACAATTTACGCGTTATTATTCTAGGCTTACCATCACACAAGTAAGTTTAGAAAACTTAAAAACCCCCGACATAAAAAACATAGCTAAGAACACTCAATCAAAACCCTTTTTATACAATGAAAAAAGCAAGCATTTATTATGTTGGCCTTGGTGCCACCAAAATAAACGCTTGTTAAATTCAATTACCTCATTGTAGCCATTAAGAGAAGTGTTCTCGCGCGACCTCCCATACAAATAGGAAAAAACTGTTTTCTACCCCTAAATATTATAACGATTTCGGTGATTCTTTGTTTATGTCATTAAAATCATATATGGCTGTGCCTTTACGGTTTGCCTTTTTCAAATTTCGTTATAGTTCCGAAGTTCAAAAATTTTAAGTACAAATGTTGAAAAATCAAACCGTAGAGGCATAGCCATTAATGGCTCCAACCATATAAAAAATAATGATCGAAATCCTATTATATATTCCTATTATATCCTATTATTGTGATATTTAGTGGTAGAAAACAGTTTTGTCCTGTTGTATGAAAAACGCGTAATTTGCTGGCAATAGATCGCGCGACAACAGATTCTCTTAACGAGAAAGCCCATACGTGTCAAAAACTGAATGCCTGGTTGTTCATAGAGCACAACCTCACATGTAGTATGTTAGTAACTGTTGGGTTTGGCAGAAGAAGCATGCAATGAATATTGAACAGTACTATGGAAGTGAGAAGTCTGAAAAGTGAAGTTAATTTGACGAACAAAGAAAAGAACTGATTAACTTGATCCACAGGCTGTTCCTTACTTTGTTCGTGCTAGATGACACCACTTGTAGAGAGGATGGATGAAAGAAGATTGAATTAACATATTTATAAGGTCAATTTGAAAGGTGAAGTCCATAGTCGAACATATTATCAAAATTAAATCAAAACTCAAACAAGGAAATGTTTCCAAGGAAAACCTGAGCGAAAGGGCCCACAACCAACATGTATTTTCTAGCCCTCTGGATTCTACTAAAGAACTATTTTCTACGATTTTTTCTGCTACTGGATTCAAATACAATTTAATTTAGGCGTTTTAAAAGTTACTCAAAATATTTGGATATCCATGAGGATATATACTAATGAAAAAAAACTACTAGGAAATGTACTTATTAGTATTTGCGATAGAGTATAATATTGCAGGACAAATTTTTATCATCCAATTCTTCTGGTCTCTTGTTTTCATTGCAAGTATTCTTGATATGGAATGAAGAGACGTGCAGGGTCACGCTCAACTCTTATAGTGATGCAAAGTTGGTTCGCGCCCATTATTATCTTGCTTGTTCCGCAATTAAGAGAGTGACACAAAGGCTGAAGAGACTGTTAAAGATATCACAGTTCAAAGTAGGCTCATTGAACTTTTGTCTTAATTGCAGAAAAAGCAAGATAACAATTACCTATATTATAAAAGAAAAAGAAAATACCGTACTGCAGAAAAGAGGTTTTTGCAATCTATCTTGCGATTTCGTTACGCTGTTTAGTATACGTATTTTTGAGATAGCAAAATCTCTGTAAAAATTATAAATGTCCTGATGGATGGCTCTGAGTGTCTTCTTTAGTCCCGGAGGTCAGTAATCAGTGTTGATGTGGGCGCCAACTTGTCTGTCTCGATTTCCCGATTCCTACGATACAGGACACGGCTGGTTTCTCTGTTGGTCCTTCAGACGGGTGGGAGAGTCACCTTGGCGCCTTTCGGTCTTGCACGGAGTGTTCGCGGGGCGATAAGGCAGAGCGCGATGACGCAGCGCAGATAATGCCGCGTGATTGCGGAGTCGTCTGTCGTCTCGTGGAACATATAGAAACATTCATACATACATAGATACAAACATACATACACTCAAACTAAAACGGGCGCAAGTCAACTTTACGTCGCTATAAAAGTTGAGTGTAATCCTGCAGAAAAACTGAGAATAGGGAATACGCATATTTTTTATATAATTGTTACATTTTTGTGTATAATTATTTATGCTGGTATTTTTAATCCCCTATTGTAAACATTTTAAATAACGACATATGATTATTTAATTTGTCGGTGCACTCTTTCTCTCGCGCAAAGTATTCTTATAGATCAAATATCTCTTTCCAACGCTTTATTGGCATTTGCGTAATTAAAACAGATATGTAGGTTTACCTAGATAGATCAATATGTAATAGAAACTTACGTAGACTACAACATACAGATGTGACTAACTACAAGCTACGACATCAATAACAATGCATAATTATGACATCAAATCGTTTAGGTGTTTTGAATTTTTTTTGGGTAAATTCTGTTTTACATAAGATATACTTAGTTATTTTTTTCTGAGTTTGCGTCTAATAACGTATTCCGCCAGATACTGTAACGTAACACACTCAAACAAAAGAAAATTAGTTATGCAAATATTGAAACAAAGCCCATATGACAATAATTATATAATGGCAATGGAGTATGAACCCGACTAATTGCCGACAATGATGAGAATGGATTACTTAATTTTGTGTATTGGATGCTACGAGTATATAACCTTGTTTCTGAGTGTTAGAGAAAAAAATGTGAAAATTAGAGAGAAAATGTACCTTTAGTAAAAGACTTTTTTAAACTATCACGGTCATTCATTAAAGCACTGTTATTATTAACGGGATATTTACCGTGGTTCGCGTTAATTTTGAGCTCCCGATATTTCGGCACAGTTACACGCACCATGTTCACGGGCGTCACCCGTCGCCCGTGAATCACGGTAAATGTACCTTTAGTATTTTGTAATTTTTTTTTTTTTTTTACCCGCCTTCCAAAAAGAAGGAGGTTATCAATTCGACTGTGTTTTATTTGTTTGTTTGTTCACCGATTACTTTAATGATTCTTTTTTTTTTGGTACTTCAGAGGTGGTCCCTTAATTTTTTTATCAAAATCGTTTCAGTACTTTGGTTTTTATAACAAAATAACTGGTAAAATATCATCCAAGTAAACAAATTGCGTATTTCTTGAAGTCGGTTTTTTCAGTTTTTTTAACTATAATTCTATAAACCTTATTATCCTGGTTATATACCTGGTCATAAAATTAATAAAATCTCAGCCCCAACAGCCCAGCACAGACCTGCGATACTTGTTGACACCGTGAGCGACTTCTGCGTGCATAGAAAACGTTTTGCATAAAAATAATAGGCGGTAATAATTCATATTTTCATAACAAAAAAGACAACTTTCATCTAGTCTCACCTATGACCACGGATGCTGCAAAGTGTTTGTAACGTCATAAAATTATTTAAATATATGCGATAAATCTGTTATTTTTTAAATTTCAATGAAAAATGTCATTGTGAAGGGTAAAAAATAAAAGAGAAGACCCTGTTTTTCTGGGGCCTGTACTTGCGTCGAAACCAATATGAAGAAAAGAAGTCCATAAATTGTCAAAAGGTACATTTCCTCTCAGTTACACATTAAGATATGTAAATGCCACTCACCAGGATGATTCTGTTCTGTTAGTAGCGGATCGAAGGCCTCTAACACGCTCACACGCACACTACCTTGTCCTGCGGTGCTCCGCCCGCCGAAGTCAATAAGATTCATCGACTTCGGGAGACTGCCTAACGTGTCCGCTGATTCGTATGACTGGAAATAAAGTATGTTTATTTGTACATTCTGATCGTGTGAAGAACACATGTGCGTTGAAATCATGATCGGTCAGAATATGATACGACACAAGTTTTTTTATTTATACGAGTATATAAAAAACACCATCTCAAAATCACGCAAAGAGCTTTGGAGAGGGCTATGCTCAGCGTCTCTCTGCGAGATCGAATCAGATAGGAAGAGATCCGTAGACGTATGAAAATCACTGATATACCACAGCGGAATAGCAAGTTGAAGTGGCAATAGAACTGATGGCCGATGGAGCCAAAAAATTCTCGGGCGAAGACCACGCACCGGCAAGCGCAGCGTAGGAAGACCATCCATGAGATAGACAGGTGACCTCATACAAGTGGCTAGAAGACGCTGGATGCAAGCTGCTTCCAATCTGTCTTTTTTGGAAATCCACGGTCCGAGGCCTATGTCCAGCAGATGGCTTAGATGATGATGATGAATCTAGCCCAAACTAAACAAAGCTTGTACTATGGAAACCAGATGGCTGATAGAATACAATATAAATATCATTTATTTTCATAATAAATACATACTTACGATACACACAAATCAAACAACAAGAACAAACATTTGCTTATCATTTATGCTCAATGCTCATCATACAAATGTTTGTGTGATCAGCATTGATGGGATCGATCCCATGACCTGCAGCTTAGAAGGCAGGTGTACTACCAACCGAGCTACGAAACCAGTTAAAATCAATATACAACATGCACAACAAGGGAACAAATAAAATTCTAGAGTTGCGGAAGAAAATCAACTGGTTGATCTATGCTCTTTGTCAAGTGTCGTTAACCTTTTTCTTTACTTAAAATAGGCAAAATTTTACTCAAAATAGGCTTTAAAATAAATAATGAAAAATCTAGATTAGCTACATTATTCACATATTATTTTAACGGCCCTGTGGATTCGTAAACGGCCCGTCTCGCTTCCCCAGACCCATAGTAGTTATAGAAATTATTTCGATGTCCCTTTTCGTGTCCGTTTGACAAGGTTCTAAAACCGCGAAATCAAGCAAGCGTTTTTTTTAAAGCCTGCATTAAGATCAATGAATTGTGATAGGTGCGTCGGTACTCACAGCGATACTTACTTCAGAGTTTTTTCTTGGATTTTCAATTTCAGCGCTGCTCGGCGGTTCCGGCCTGGCATTCTGGGCAATATTCACCGGTCCGGGTACATTGTTGTTCACATTTGGCATCGGCGGATACGTATGCTGGTTCAACTGCGGGTATATACTCGCTGGCCTCACAGGCCGAGATATCATGTTTGTAGTGCTATAGTTGTAAACAGGCTGGACAGAGTGGGCAGGCGGCGGGTAGCCGACGTATGGGGAAGGTGAAGCCAGTCTAGTTTGGTTGTAAGTCACTGGCTGACTATATACAGGTGGCGTGTACGGTGATTCCGGCATTGGAGAGTAGTATGGGTACGGCATTGGCATTGCTGGTGGCACTGCCCCAGGCATTGCTGGCGGCACTACCCCAGGCATTGCTGGCGGCACTGCCCCAGGCATTGCCCCGGGCATGCTCGGTGCGGGCATGCCGTACGGATTGGCCATTGGATACGGAGGAACATGCCCGTATCCGTGTTGCGTTGGTTGCCCGTATCCGTAGTATGGCGCGTACGGACCGGGCGGGCCGTACGGAGGCCGATTGTAGCTCATATTGGCGTTCTCGGGTGTCGTTACAGCGAGCTCTTCAGTTTGCTGTCCTAATCTGAAATATTAGCATTATTTATTTAAGAGAAACGTCGGGCGCTCTGCCTTACAAATAGGAGAACACTGTTTTCTACCCCTAACATTATACGATTTCGACGATTCTTTTATAATTTTAACCTACATACAAAAAGGAGGAGGTTCTCAATTCATCGGAATCTTTTTTAACACGCTTTTATTAGCTTCACCTGTATGCATATTTGTTTGTAACCGACTCCTTTGGACCTGACTTTGAACCACTTCAAACGGTCAGATTTCATTCAAACTTTGTAGACTTAACGAGGACCGATGACAATACAATACTGAGAAGCTTGTTTTCTTTGTCTGATAAAACGTGTGTCACACAAATGCACGACGAATGTCACGTTTTGTTCGAACGGCCTAATTTTTATTCTATGTGCTGATGCAATAAGAAAGGGTTAGGCACCACAAGATTAAGCTAAATTTATTGACTGAGCAAGCGAGCGTCTATACTCACGAAACAAACAAGAGAATAAAATTGCTGTTTTAGTATACGGGTTATATACATATATTGCTTAAATTAAAAAGTGTGTTCACGAGGACTCGAAAAGCCACTATAGTCTATATATTTTTCACCAAAAATATAATTAGCTAAAAACGCTCTCGATCGAGTCAGTTTTCAAACAAACAAAACCATAATTAAATCAAAATCTGTTCATCCGGTTGAAAGCTACGTTACCACAGACAAACACACACGGGTTACACTACAATTCCTTTATTTTGTACGGCGGTAAAAAAAATATCACATACTGACATCAATGAACTTACACGAAAGAACACATTCAAATTAAAAACCTCTACTGAAGTCAATAAAATACGTTTTAGTAGACAGTTGTTTATATTGATATTGACTTATCTAAAGCCCAGTATCGGCATATTATCAAAATGCTGTTATCTATATTATCTATATTGTATACGATAAGCGGGACACACAGTATTACTGCAACTGAAATTTTCGTTGTGTTCAAAGCCTTGATAAAGTACAACCGATTTATCTATAGCTGTAGAATTAAGGCGCAGAGTCGGGGTGGCACGCCTCTCTCTCTCTCCCTCTCTTATTCGACACATTTGTTAGGGTTCCGTAGTAAATAAGAAACCCTTATATTTTCACCATGTCCGTCTTTCTGTCTGTCTTTCTGTAGCTGTAAGCTGTATTTTGGCATGGATATACATATTAGTTATGTCGGTTATGCCGAGAAAGTCGTAAAATAAAATTTTGAAAAAATGTTTTTGGGGTACCTCCCGTTCATGTAAAGTGGGGATGAATTATTTTTCTCTCATCTACCACATCGTGTGGGGTATCGTTGGATAGGTAATAAAAAGAAATTGGGAGTGTGTGAATACCATTTTTCATTTTAGGGATCCGTTTGCGAAATATAAAGCTTTGAAATTATATTTTTTGTTAGAGTCAAGTGCCCCCTCTACTGGCTAAACGGTTGACTTTGGAGATATGAAATATATAAATATATGAAAAATTAAAAGAAAAACTATCACGGCTAAGTAGGCTTTACAAGTTAATGAGTAATAGTAAATCAAGTAAAAAAAAATACTTGGATGAAAATTTCGTGCAAATTTCATTTAAACTAACATAACTCGTATGTTCATAGTATCCTCACACAAATTATGATGTACGGAACCCTACTTTGCGCGTGGCACAACACGCACTTGGCCGCTTATTTCAGTTATTTTAGATACAACATTATTGAATCTTTTGATAAATATGCAAACTTCAGTCTCATGAAAACAGCAAAACAAAGTATTGAAAACCATTATTAGGGACCTTTTCTTTCCGAAACTGTTAAATTTTTTATACAGGTCCAGTCATGACCAAAAAGTGATTAGCGAAAATAGCGGGGCAGGGGGAGAGCAACTGATTTTACCATACAACGATACGATCGTCACTCCCCCATCAAACAGACCCGTTTCACAGCGGATTTCAATTTCATTACCTGTTGCCTGCACCGAATGCCACATCATACGTCATTCATGCCAATGTTTTTGTAAGCATTAGTTAATGACATAAAAAAATATACCTACCGAGTTTGACGAGCTTTGAGCATCCGTTAAAGACTGACTTAGTCTACTGAATTGTTAAGTTAGTGATGAATGAGCATACTTATTAATCTGTTCAATGTACTCCTTGAATGATTCATGTGGGTCTTTTGGTGTGTTCTTCGACGTGGGGCTTGCGAATGATATAAGGTCGCTGCTGTCGTCTTTAGTAGGGCTCGCGCCGGCAGATCTACGGAACACCCGTGCAGGTGAATGATTCAATCCCATGTTATATTACGCCGAAATCTGTTTGAGGTCTCAGAAGTCAGCGCAAGTAGCTGAACAGTACGCATAGTTTTGCTTCCACCGCCCGCTCGGCCCCCGCCCGCTCCTTCGCACAGTGTAGCCAACCCTACTGTTTTAACTGTAGATCTAAAGTTTTTTGAGAGACGAGTGACGACTCAGTTATTTTTAAATTCATGAAACAGAATTACCCCAATGTGCCCCAAGCACAGTTTTATTGGCAAATGTTATAGTGTTTTTTTTTTATTCTTTCGCCTTATAGTAAGATCTTCATTACATAGTCACACAGGAATTTTAAAATAGGTAATTAAATAAACCCCACAGGTAAAGAAAGTAATAAAATATAAGCAATAATCCATTAAATCTTGGCTCCAAGATAAAAGTTTCAAGAAAACTTTCAAAAAGTATAAAACATACATTCGTTTTCACTGTAGCGTTTTCATTGTCCAGAATCCAGAATCCAGTTGAATCCAGTTTTACGTGCATGCGTGATTGATATTAAAATTTGTAAAATTAACAAAATGTATATAGAAGCCTCAATATACGATTCAAACTCGTTTTTGGTCGGTTTTTTTGTTGAGGAATATAATTTATACAAAGTAGATTTTAATAGATTTACAGTTTTCTACAGATTTTTTGGACCTCATCTGCTGTTTTTCTCCAAAGCAAGGTTGGCAGCACTGCGCGTGCGTCTTCAAAATGAGTGTGCATGCGTCTTCCATATCTGAATTAGTGTGAGTGCTGTATTACACAAAACACATGCACGTTGTTATATCCGATTGTTCTCACTCGCGCGACCCTTGCCTGCATTCAGAGATCTCAAAAAGATTTACGTAATAGACAATCATACAGGTAAAACACATGGCAATGCAGTGGCAATTATTTCACCTATGTTTAAAGTAAAAATAAAAAAACACAATGTGAACTAGGGCTACTGCTGTGCATAAAAGGATAACACTAATCATTGCTCAATCAAATGAAATATGTTGTGGGTAAACTCTACAGCACTTTACTGTTTAGATTATTGAGCACTTTCGAAATACAAACTAAATTCATTCAATAACAGGTTAGTCATAAAATGAGCTATCACACACAAAATTGTTGCAATTTTAATTGAACTTAATAGCTCAAAATTATCGTTACTTACCTGTTGTCGGTAATAGATCTGGCTAACGATACAATTACCATGAAAAAGGTATTATCATACAAATGATGCAAGCGAAATTGAGCTTTATTTGTTGGTGTTAAGGTTACCTGTTGTCCGGCGCGGGTCTAGTTCGAGGCGGCTTGCGCGGCGGCGGCGGCAGCGCAGGCGGCGGTCCGTCGCTCTCGTCCCTTCTCCGGCCACTGACACTGGCCACCTCGCGGACATTATCTGAAGATAACGAACCACCGATCATTGGCTACCCGCTGATACGCTGGTACTTAATCATAGTTTGTATACAACTCTGATAGTTGCCAAAATAAAAACTAAATAAAGAATCTGGAAATCGATCTGCTAGTGTTAGGTTAAATTATTTTTTTAATGTAGAAATAGGTTTGCGCTTGACCGCCAACTCGGCTGATGTTAAGCGACGTTACAGTCTACGATGGAGCACGCTTACCTAGATGAAACCAATTCACTCTTGATTTAAAGACACCCAGATTATATCTATCGGATAAGACCCAACCAGGAAGCGTACTCCACAATCTAGCAGTCCGCAAGACGAAAAACCAATTTTCTCATATACCTAACTACACTAATAATTTTCAGAATGCAATGTCATTTTAGATACTAATATCATTGAAAGCAAAGGTTATTGAAGGGATAAGAGAAAACTTCTTCAACAGAATTATCCTTTGGATTATAGTAAAATTGCCAAAAGAACAAAATTGTAACATTACAATAATAATAAAATTATACTTGGTATAAAAAGCTGGAAAAAAGACGGATATCAAAATACGTAATTTGTTTACTTGGATGATATTTTACCAGTTATTTTGATATCAAAGTACTGAACCGATTTTGATAAAATTTATATGGGCGAAATATGACCTACCAAACAATTAAAAGAATCATCAAAATCAATGCACATTTGGCGGGCAACCTTCTTTTTGCAAGTTGCATAAAAATAGGGCTAGAAAGCTCTATTTTGTCCCTATTTTAGCAGGCCTACAGGTGAGTAAAATAGGATATTTTACCCACCCTAAAGACAGAAAGTAATTGAATCCACATCTAAGTAGAAGCTAACTATCAGGTAAACTGTTTGCAAATTTGAAGTGAAGACGAATATAACGATGCCTCTTACATCAAAATCGGTCAAACCGTTTATGCTATAAGCAACCATATAGAAACACACATACATATACAAACATACCACTCAAAAATATAACCCTCCCTCTTATACAAAAAGGAAAACAGCAGCTCAGCTACCATGCTTCCAATTGATTTAAAAAAACGTGAAAATAAAAAAACAATTAGAAGAATGTTGGAAAAAAGTTCATGTACAACCAACATACTCAAAGAAACTCTTAACATATATGAAGTTAACACAAAACAATAAGAACATACAAACAAAATTCATAATTTCCACAGCCGGCCTCCACAAACACTTGAAATAGGAACCAATGACTACATATTTTTAGCAACACAAAATTGACTGTTGAACTCCAAACCAATTCAACAAGTTATCATGATTTCATTCCAATCATGTGTGTGGGTGCTTGACCCTACTTCCTCTCTGATACAGACGCAATTTAACTGTTCTGCCACAGTATTGTTTTGGAAATCCCACTTGTTTAAACAAATAAAAACCCAGGGACAGTTGAGAGATATGTTTTTATACATCTTGAATTGTTTACATTACAATGTTTTTAAACAAATAAAAATGCTTGATTGTATTTGATAATATGAGACTAATAACCTAATTGCTTGAATTGACAAATCAGGCTGATGTTCTTACATTTTAATATAAAACACTTATTTAGCTTAATTGGAAAAGAAATAAAGGAGATGGAATCACACTCAAGAAATTTGCTTATAGTACTGCTTTTTTGTTTATTCAGTGATAGTATCTGATACCAGGCTAGAAATTCTCAGCATCTAGTGAGGTAGTTACCTAGCAGTCTTTTTACTTGAGTTGTTTTTCCTTTAAATGTCATGGTACCAAATTTGTCCATAGTTAGGGTTTAACGGAAAGGAGAGGTTAGAGAGTGAGATTGAATTCTTGGCAAGGATAATGATTTGTTAAAGTATTTGCAAGTGAGATAAATAAAGTGAAGAACTGCGTTGATTGAAACCTGTGAGTGTTTGCTTTTGTCTCTGTTACCACCTTTTAACTCTGCCTTCATAGTTTTACTATAAAATCGTTTTTTTAAACCTTATCCCAATATTATGAAAGCAAAAATATCTCTTTTCTCTGTTTGTTCATAACCTTTTTGTAGCTAGAATGATAATTTATAAAATTTAGTACAGAGATAATTTAGAATGTGGAGGACATAGGCTATATTTTTATGAATAATATCACCATTTTCATATGGTTCTAACAATGGGTCACAGTAAATGACTTATAATTTAGACATTGATCAGTGTACATTGCTTGTATTTCATCATCCAATCCACAAACAATAAATTATTTTGAAAACTATACAAGTGTTTTATATATTATTACTGACAAAACAATTATTTCACTCAATTTTCCTCATCAGATATAAAATAAATCTATATTGAGGAAATCCAATAGCAATATTCCCATACATATCTTCCATTTATAGCTATCTGGTAAATTAGGTACCTATTTTACAGAACTTCTTATTAATAATACTTAAATATATAAATACTAGCTGCAGTTTGTGGTTTTCCTTACATACTGATGAAAAATAGTAATGATTGTTATGATGAAATATATTCTTTATTTATTTTACTAAGTTTCCAGCTATCTCTCTGTAACAAATTTCATAATTATTGGTACAACTGTTTCATTTTGAATAAATAAAAAACTGGGTAAGCTAAATAAAACTGTTTAACAAACAAATAGAGAAAGAGTGATTATTTTTTAACTTATTATACTTAAAAGAAGAAGTTCCTCTATTAAATTGTATTTATTTATATATTTGCTACCACATAACTCTGTTGTTTATAAACTAAACTGTAAAATAAGCAACTACAATAAAATTGAGCGCAGTGTAAATAATTAGTAATACAACTCTAATGTAGTACCTGATATAAAACCTAGCAACGGTATCTTAAATTTAATATGTGATATGAAATAAACGCAAAAAGGCCTTGGATCTCTAGTTATCTTGTGGTGTAAACAAGGATACGTCAGTTACCTGTGCTGGTTAGCAACCTCTGTCTTCTAAATTGTTCCAAAGCAAGACTTTCCAAACTTAAAGCCTGCGCCTTCTCCAAATCAGCTTGAAACTGCAGGTCATACTCAGACATTATCGGAGTTTCTTCCTCTACAATCTAAAACAATCATAGACGAGCGTGGGAACAATAATAGCAGTCTTCGATCACAAAATAACACGATACAAAAACACCAAAACAACACATTCCGACCGTGAATATTGAGTAAGACTTAGACAATGCTTACCACAAAAAAACTTTGAAATAAACTAAGTATTTGATCTGTTTTCACGACATATTGAGAATTTCACACGAATCTCCGTTGTAGTTTTATTTTATTTACTAGGTCATTAATTTATAATAAATGCATCACTGTAGATATTCGTAAACATTTCGCCAAATTCAGAAGGTCTTTTGGTAATTATTTGACAAGGTAAGAATGAGAAAACTGTAGCTACGATATGGGAGGCAAACCGAGAAATCTAATAATCTGCTAAACATTTTAATTTTGTCGCATTATTATCAATACATCGTAATGCCTGTCTGACAGTGACGTTCGTAGAAAGAGAAAGATGACGTACAAATCCATGTTACCCTATCTAAAAAAATCATAGAAAAAAATAATTTTAAATACCTATAATTAATAATAATAATTCATTTTGAAAAAATAAATAAAACGAGGAACGAATTTTTTAGCGAGGGATTAGAAAGAATCACCAAATACCCCTGCTGATCCCTGTGTACTCTTTCGAATTTGGATACAAACACATACAAATTTGAAATTTGTGATCCTTGTATTTTGTGATTATTAACAGATAATGGATTTAGATGTATTTTGTCGTGAATTACCAAAAATTGTGAGTTATTGCTTAAGCCGTACCACGAAAACTCGAAAAAAAATACAATATTTATTGGTGATATTTTCTATCCTCAGGAGCTACATGCCCACTTAAATGGTTCTTTGAGCCGTGCTACTATGCTGCAGCTACAAAGACACCACGCCGACAAGGGAATTGTAGACAAAACTAATGCATTCTTTGATGAATTTCAAATCGGCGCAGGAGACACTCGAAGTTTGTCTGAGTAAGTATAATTTTCATAAAATCCTCCGAGGTTTGGATTCCGTATAAACCGACTTCAAAATATGCAATTTGTTTACTATTTTGTTAGATAAGTAATACCTCAGAGGTGGTCCCATATAAATTTGGGACCACCTTTAGGTATCAAACAAAAAAAAACATCAAGAACAATTCATAATTTGCGGTGTAATTGCTGAAGAAACAGCGATTACACGCTGAACACAATCAATTGAGAACCTCTTACTTTTTAGAAGTTGGTTAAAAAGGGCATTTACTAGGCTTTTGTGCTTAAAAGGAGAAAATTAATTTTCTATGTTTAGGCATAATCTGATTTTGATTACTCCTTTTGTCTCATTGGAATTGAGTTATAAAAGGCTCATTATAACAATTTGTACCTTTCAGTTGTTTCCAAGTATTTGGTATAGCACATACACTGACGAGCATGCCAGAAACTCTAGAAATGGCCACTGCACTCACTCTTCAAGAGTTTGAAGATGACGGCTGCCGCTATATAGAGTTGAGAAGCACTCCACGTGACACCGATTACATGACTAAAGAACAATATTTGGAGACCATTATTAAAACTATCCAGTAAGTGAAATTATCATTTTATTGTTTATGAAACAATAGAATAGATCAATTTGTTTTTTTTTTTAATAAAACAGTAGATAACTATAATAGTGCAAAGCTTGACTTTATGAATGATTTAAATAAAAAATGAATCATTAAAAACTGATAAAGTTAAAAGATAAAAATCAGTTGTCTCTTAAAAATTTAGATCAGCGTGTGGTAATTATTTCTCTTTATAGATAGATATAGAGAAGTACACTTAGAATATAATTATAATAATAAAGGATGGAAAGTGATTTCTACCCCTTTACATTTGATTTAGATTATTATTTTTTATATGATTAACAGAACCCTCTTCAGGGCCGTAGCCAGGAATTCATTTCGAGGGGGTTCAGCAATGGACATGGGCATAGCTTTTCTCATAGCGGGGGGGTAGGAGAGGGAGTAGGGAAACAGAGGGGCTATCAGTTTACTCACACACTGTTTTCCTGGGGAGCATTAATATCCCATAAGAACACCAAGTTTGTCCTAAAAAAAATATTATTTTTATTATAAACTATTATTTTTGAAAGTAATATAATATTTTTTTAACGAGGGCTTAGCATTTGCATGATCTAAATAATTAAACAAAAACATAGGCAATAAGTATGCGCGAGCGAAGCGAGCGCGAAAATTTTAGTAGTGTTTTTATAGTATTATGCTTTGTTTTTCGTATTAGTGAACCCATAGTACTTCTCTGTCAAAATAGTAATAAAGCGCGAGCGAAGCGAGCGCTAAAATTTTAGTGGTGTTTTATAGTAATATGCTTTATTTCTTGTATTAGTAAAAACATAGTACTTCCATCTCAAAACAATATGAATGCGCGAGCGAAGCGAGCACGAATTTTTTTTAGTGCAGTTTTATAGTAATTTACTAAAATTCTCGTATTTGTGAACTCACAGTACTTCTATGTCAAATTAAAAGATTTTTTAAGGTTTTTAATATTAAATCATGGAAGTGATTTGATTCATTAACCGTGTTAGCGAGTCCTAGATTTTCGTGGACTAGATGAATCAAACAAGAAACTGTGTTAAAAGGAAATACCCGACTGGTAAAGAGCGACTTTAACGCTATCAAAAATTATAAATACAACCATTTGAATGCATTGATTGCCAATTTAATATTCCTATATAAACATATGACTTTATAGAAATTAGGGGGGTGGGGGTTGGGGGGTCCACCCCCCTACCTACGGCCATGACCCTCTTTCTTGTGCAGTCAGGTAAAAAATAAATAAATTCGCTATTTATTTCAGAAAATCATCAGATAATCTTAAAATGATATCCCGTCTAATAGTTTCAATAAATAGAGGTTCACCATTTGTTGAAGCTGAAGAAATAACGAAATTTGCTGTAGAGTCATTTAAACTACACCCTGATGTTATTGTGGGCATAGAAATAAGTGGGAATCCTCTAGTAGGCAAGTTTGAAGATTTTGTGCCATTATTGCAAAGAGCAAGAGATGCTGGCCTAAAGGTAACTACGAGTAATATGTATCACCATACTGCAGGATGTGAGCTGTAGTCAAATTCTTAGTCAATCTTTTTATTACCTTTTCACGGCTGCACAGATCACTATGAAATTTAGTAATACTATATTTTTTGGAAAAGGTTACTATAACTATATAACTATAATTATAACTATATAACTATATCTATAGAGTTCCATAGTAAACAAGGAACCCTTATAATTTCCCCATGTCCGTCTGTCCGCGGCTTTGCTCAAAAACTATTAGTATAATTCCCGTCATGTAAAAAGAAAGCTTGTTTGTTCGCGTTTACGAATGTTAACCTTTTTTTTTTACGTTTTACGGGGAACTATACTAGAAAGCTATAATTTGGCGTGGACATACATATTATCACACCAAGAAAGTCGTACAACAAAATTTTCAAAAAAATAGGTATCTATGGGGTAAATATCTTTATCCACATGTTAAGTAAGGAAGATTTTTTTTCTCATCTACACCATCGTGTAGGGTATCGTTAAATAGGCAATAAAAAAAACATTGATTTGATTTTGATTTAAGAAGTACTTTATTACCATAAGAACAAATACAGTTTATAGACTTAGCTTAAATAGCTTAGGTTACATTATCTTATTGACTAAATCGTTCTATAGGCTAAGTGCGCCTTTTAAAACTTTGAACTAACAAAACATTAGGTGAGTGAATGCATTCTTTTCAAAACATGATTATGAGGGTAAATTATATAATTTAGATAAAGTGGTTTTGTTAGGTACATACTACTTCGCTATTTCATATGTTTGTGTCGTGCTAATGTAGTTTGAGGTGGATAATTACTTACATAAATAATAACACTAGGTAGGAACTTACAATTTACATAAACACATAATTTTATCGTTATTACATATGGCTTCTGGATTGCTATATAGGTTTGTTGTTCAAAAATTTAACGACAATTATATTACAACTTAGATTTATATAAAATAAATTAACAAATCTAGTAAAAACTTGTAAGAAAATAAGATACAATTGAACATTTACATTTGTGGGTACAATACAACAAATACATACAGGGACTGTTGTACAGGAACAAGAAAAACAACCAACCAATCGCCAAACCAGTTGGTTAAAATTCCTAATCTCAAAAGAAAATACGAGTGTAAACCAGTTGTTTAGATCTAAACCAGCTGTTTAGCTGTAAACTGCCGATTAGTGAATTAGATGAGTCGGCCACTCGACGAGCTCGTTCGAACAATAGATAGTGATGGGGTAATTTGTAAGTTTTGTACTTGTCGATATATGAAAGATTTTTACTTCTAGTTCGTCCAAGTGAATAAACTAATTTGTTTGTATGGTTTAGATGTATTTTGAAATAAAACCTTTTGGTAAGTTTTATGACGAATTCTTTGATAGTCGGGAATTCGAGGGACTTATGAAGCCTATGAAGATTAGTTCGAAACGGGGTGTTAAAACATATTTTCAGTGCCTTGTTTTGGATTACCTGCACCTTATTGAAATTGGATTGGCAAGTAGTATTCCAAACAGGAGCTGCATACGTAAGACATGGCCTAATTAGAGTAGTATATATACGTAACTTGGACATAGCACTAAGTTTAGTTTTTCTGTTGAAAATAGGGTTCAATGCTCGCATGGCTTTTAACGCTTTTTTTTCTGATATGGTCGACATGAAGTGACCAATTATTATTTTTATCTAATATTACACCTAAATATTTGGCTGAGGAATTCCATTTAATCTCATGACCATTTATTTTTAATCTTTAGTCTTTGCGGTAATTTTAGTGATTTAGTAAATAGTATAGCTTCAGTTTTAGTCTCATTTAGTTTTAATTTCCAATTTGTAAAATATTCTTGTAAGCTAAGTAGTGATAATAATTGGAGTCTGCTGATGATAATATCAATTTATTTCGAGGAGGTGAATGAAGCGGTATCGTCCGCAAAACATGCTAAATTAGAGCGTGTTTGTATCGGGATATCGTTAATGTAGTGAACAAAAAAGCGTGGCCCAAGGACGGAACCCTGCGGAACTCCTGCAGGGATACTTCGGGGCTCTGAAGTAGTGTTGTTTACGCTTACTTTGAAGTTACGGCCCATCAAGTATGATGATATTAGCTTAGCTAAAGAAATATGTATTTTACTTGCATAAAGCTTGTGTAGAAGGCCTGGATGCCAAACAGATAAACAGTTTCTTTTGTCGACAAATAATAATTAAATAATTAAATTACAAATACTAGACATTTCCAGTTTTATGTCATTTTAAAAATGAAACAAATAATTTCACGTTGTCGAAAGACATTTACGAGTGTCGCTAGATGGCGTCACTTGTCACACTTGCATCTTCGTCGATGTAATATTTTATATTACGTATGTAATGGCGCCCGCTGGACGAACATCTTGTTTTGTCAAAATCGACTAGATGACGCTTTTATCAATTTTTTTTTAGTTAAGTCTATATTTCTACTATAGATATAGAAAATGTTTTAAATTTCAAATATTCATAAATTTATATCACATTTTGCTTATTAGTCCTGTTTTCTGTGTTCATATATTATATACATGAGAGTAAGCTTCGGTGTGCGAGTGAAACTCGTACTTTCACGGATTTTTTAATCTAATTTTAGTCATAAATGTCTGCGCTTCTACAGTTTCCTATATCGAATTTTGTTGTAATCCCAAATTAAAAAATAAACCAACCGTAGAGGCATAAATATCGTGCAACGGCAACATTTCTCTGTTTTTTTTTCAGTGTTCACTACACTGCGGGGAAGTGTGCAATCCTGCGGAAGTTTTAGCAATGTTAAAGTTCAAGCCAGACAGGATAGGCCACGGAATCTGCATTCACCCGAGACTTGGAGGTACCGACGACACGTGGGCGTTGCTCTGCGAACACAAAATACCTGTTGGTTAGTCCATGCTGTACTATAAAGAACTAAAGAACATTTCATAGGACACTGTAATTTATGTGAGGGAAATGCTATAGCGGCGATCATCTGTTTTATAGAAAAAAATTCAATAATTTTCAAGCTAATCTTCATTAAACAAAAAAATGCTGTATTAACAAATATATATATATTTACATACAATTTAAGAACCACAAATAAGTGTAAGTATATTTGATTGGTCTGCTAAAATTATAAATGTTATTTAGTTTAGTGACATACTTTAATATACTTGTATAAAACAATGTGCATTTTAAATACCACGAAATACCACTGTGATTATAACCTAAATTATTTTTGGCTTTAGACTTAGGGGGCGTTAGTAAATTCTAAGAGTAAATGTGTGCATGACCAAATAATAGGATTTTCTGTAGAAAATAAAGAAACACTCAAACGAAAGAATAGAAAACGCATTTTACGCACACTTAATATAAGTGGGACTTAATTATCTCTTCATAAATATAGTCAAATAATAATAATATATATTTATTGTACTAGGCTGGAAAGTTGTAATTTACAGTTGTATCCAGAGCAAGCAAATAGCCCCGGATCTTGGGTGAGGGCAAACCAGGGCATGTCCCGGGCGGCAGGTTCAGGGGGCGCCAATATCGTTATAAAATAGGGTTAAAAATAAATTAAAAACCTTTGAAATAAGGAACCTAGGTTTGAACTACGAGTGTATTGAGTGAATTATAAATACTTATGAATTTTCTCTATCTAGGAAAAAAACAAAATTTTACGTAACATCTCTAGTATTCAGCAAAATATGTTACGAGTGAATTATTAAAATTACCTACCATAGCAAAAGCAATGCTGTACTACGTATAGTATTGGTCTATTCAATTCTTGTTAATGAACTTGTCCTTTTCATTTCAGAGGTTTGCTTAACAAGCAATGTTAATACAAAGTCCACTCCAGACTACGACTCGCATCATTTTAAAGAGCTCTATGATGCTGAAATCCCTATTATTATCTGTGTAAGTATTAAAAGCCTTTAAGCATATTATCCTGAGATTCCTGAGATAAGAATGGCTGGTCTATCTGAGCTCGCAACTACAGGAAACATTAGTACAGAACGGACACTCACCCTCCCGCCCCTCCCGTTTTCTCACCCGCTCCCCGCGGTCGCCATGTTGTTTATCGGAGTTTGCGGCGCGATTGTCAGTGGAGACGTTGCGGGCTTCAAACATTCGAATTTCAATTGATGTTACAATCGAGCAGCAATCAGACGACAACCAGAACTTCATACATGTGTGCTTATTAGTGCTTTATTATATGGAGTGTCAGTCAGACGTGTGTGTCACTACTGTTACCTGACTGACTGGTGTCATGTCAGTGTTTAAGCTTATGTGGAAGTATAGTAGTTAAATTAAATTCTTATTTTTAACCAATTTCAAAGAAGGTGGTTTTAAATCTGTTGTATTTTTTAAATGTTTGTTACCGCGTATTTCTATCATTCAAAATATTGTAGTAATTAAAGTTTGTTAGCATTATACAAGGTGATTGTTTAAACACTAGCAATATTGATACAGGGTGTTCAGTACTCGATTCTCGTTCCAAATAATCAAACAAAATAGGTGGTTAATATTTGACATATTTATCCTGAGCTAACACGAAAAATGAATGTCCTTGAATATTGATAGTGTTTAAACAGTCAGCCTGTATAGATTGCGTAGTCATAGTGGTGACGTCACTACCCTAATATTACAAAAGCGAAAGTAACTCTGTATCTTGTACCTGTACCTGTTTCATACTGTTTCACGACCAAACGACTAAACCAATTGTTATGAAAGTTGGTACAGCGATAGCTGAGAGCTTGGAAACGAAAATACACTATATTTCATCATCATTACTATGCAGCTGAAACCGCGGCACATAGCTAATGCTATTTTTTTTTTCTTTCAGACTGACGACAAAGGCGTGTTTGCCACATCTCTATCTCAAGAGTACAGGCTATGCGGAGAAACCTTCTCTTTAAATCAGTCACAATTATCGAAGTTGGCGTTAAATGCTTGCCAATATATTTTTGCAGAAGATAAACGTAAAGAATTGAGTGATTTAGTAACGAACTTTACTTCCAGTAATGGAATCTAGTTTTAATGAGTCGTTAGCATGAGTTCACTCCAAATATTAAATTAGTTAAATTAATTGACTGACCGTCTTACTTATAAACGCTGAATAAACGCATTTTAGTTAGTGTTTTGTTCCGTTTTCGCGCCTGACAGAAAATAACAAGTTCTTATTCATTGAATAAGCAACATAGTCACGACCAAGGTCACCTCTGTCGTGAGTTCAAGTGGGCAGGTGAAATGTTTTTTTTTTTAATGAACTCATTATCAATTAAAAGTTCTAAGTAATGTCAAATTTAAAAAAGATTCACCCCATTCCATGAACTGCATACCTATTGTTTTCTTTAGGTTTCTTGAGTTCTCTTTTGTTGGGTTTTTAGAAGACTAGTTTTCGGGTATGTACTAACTAAAAACAATAAAAAAATCGGTCAAGTGCATGTCGGGCCACGCGCAATGTAGGGTTTCGTAGTTCCATATCACAATTTATGTCTATGTCAATATTATGCGAACTTAAAATAGGGTTGTTTGATACTAAGAATATTCTAGTTAAGCTAAGTTGATCACCGTTAACTTTGAAAACCTACTTACTTGTGATATTTTTCCTTACAATTTCGTTAGGGACATTAATTGCTGGATGTTTGTTCTGTGTCTGGGTGTTTCTATGTATCATATGTATATATTCACAACAAAAAAAAGTATATATGTATTCTATCAGCCATCTAGTTCCATAGTACAAGCTTTGCTTTAGCTTTGTTTGGCTTTATAGCTTTATTTGTCCTTACAATTTCGTTAGGGACATTAATTGCTGGATGTTTGTTCTGTGTCTGGGTGTTTCTATGTATCATATGTATATATTTACAACAAAAAAAAGTATATATGTATTCTATCAGCCATCTAGTTCCATAGTACAAGCTTTGCTTTAGCTTTGTTTGGGCTAGATGGTGTTGTGTGAAATGTTCACAAATATTTATTTATTTATTATTTATTTATATACGAGAAAACATCATCCCTACTTTACGCGTAGAGTAACTACAAGGGTATCTCATCCTTTGTAATTACTCTATTCCCATAGAAAGTGTTTTCAAGATATATTTTAATTACGCCGATAAAGTAGTAAAATTTATTTTAGCATTTGATATCGAGGCCTTAGAAATGTAGAAAGTGCTAAAGTGAAGCAATGTCAGCGCAGTTGGTTGTGCATTCAACTTTTATATTGGAAAGCAATTTTTGAAAAAGAAACTGCAAGCTAATCTTCCTTGTAGGAAAAATATAATTAGGAAACTGAATTATGGTGTTTGAGTATTAGTTTTGCAGCCTAGGTGTTTCACGATAGCTTTTCCACTTGAGAGTTATAGTCTCATCGTTGAAAACCTAACAATGCCATGACTTTACTATGGAAATTAACGTGGTTTTCACACATTTTTAAATAAAAACTACGGGTCACTCACGTCTGTTTTGAGCCGAAATATCCGACTATAGTTTCAACCGCATTCGGCCCTAACCCTTTTGCAACCGATGACATCACGTGCGGCACGAGCAGCACGTCGCAGTGCAAGGCGCGTCAGCGACCGAGAGTGACATGTGTGCTGCTCCTTTGAAAAAGACCGCCGAATGCGGTTGAAACTATAGTCGGATATTTCGGCTCAAAACAGACGTGAGTGACCCGTAGTTTTTATTTAAAAATACCATGAATATCAACCACCGGGTAGGTAAAGGTACCACCAAAGGTAAACGGGAACGTCATAGTAACATTTTGCTTTGATTTATTTTCCTAAACTTGTGTTATTTTGTACATTAATGCTATAAAAATGGTGGTGTTTTATTCATTAAGTGTTCGATAAGGTGCGTGAGTGTGGGCAAGTGAAATAAAACAGTGAAACGTGTGATTTTACGTTGTCGTTAAAACTCCATAGAAGCTTCTAGTAAAGTCGCCACCACTTTACTGAAGCAGGACTCGACTTATAAAATTGTCTGTATACGTGACTAGAACATTTACAACTTGTTTTATTCAACAAACTTGGAAAAAAATCCTAATATTGGCAAATGCGGGTCCAATACAAAAAATAAGAAGAAGAAGGAAAAAAAGCTAAAAACCCGTAGATGCTATTATCCGTCTACGTAAAAACCGTATTCTAACCAAAGAGAATATACCTAACGTCTTTCCATGCATGTTCCAGGCGGCTCTTCCATAGAAAAAAAATCTAGCTTTATCCACAACAAAGTTACAGGGAGGTCCAAAGTGTCCTGAATGGCTTCGAGAAAAGGATGGTACGGCGTGGCCTTGGCGCTCGACTTGGCCGGGGCCACTGCCGTGCCCCCAGATGTATGAAAATATTTCAAATTTTGATTTGAATCGAAATGTATGGAGTTTAGGTCGAAATTATTAGTTTAATTCATTAACAATTTGATTGTTTATATTCGCGCTACGGGCATGCTAATGGAGTTTGTTTGGCCATATTGCCTTTGTCAAGAATAACTTAAACATGCTTCAGGAAAGTTGTGGTGAGTTTACCCGACGATTTTATGTAGGTTTGTGGAACGGACAAACAATATTATACACTTTACTATTTTATTTAACTTTCCAATATTCCTGTACGGAAATAAAACATATACAAATATTGTAGGAAAAGTATTAAAAGGAATTAATTATGTTAAATTGTTATGACTTTCCACTTGACTCAAATAAAGAGGATATTCACAGTTGCTACTTTTTACGTATTCATAAGTTATTATTATTACATTAAAAAGTACCCAAAATAACTGAAAACGAACATAATGAAATCATCAGAATCTGTGGTTATCGAAATCCATCCAAAACTTCATGCCCATGTTAAGTAGGTACAGATAGTGCAATCCACGAAGACGCGCCCCACCAATTTTTGGTTGAGGGGATTGCGGGGTGCGGGGAGTTTGCTCCGAGCGTCAGTCGCGAACCGTCAGCGGTTCGATGCACACAAGTAGTAGAATCTATGTTGCGAAAATCCAGACTCGTCACGAAAGTTGCTCCACTTCATTTTTTCAAATTTCCGCAAGTACAAAGTTGACGAATTATTGAAAGAACATGGATTCACAGTGCTTCGGCTGCCTCCTTATCATCCAGAATTAAACCCAATCGAAAACATTTGGGGTATTGTAAAAAACGATGTTGCTAGCCGCAATATCAGTCAAAATTACACTTCGATTATGCCCATTTTAAATGAAGCATTTGATCGAGTAAATAAAGATGTCTGGTTCAATACTTGTCAGCACGTGGAAAAAATAGAAGACGAATACATGAGACACTGTGATGTTGATTTTAGTTTTATTATAAATGTCGGCGAAACATTAGATTCTGAATCAGATATTTCTGAAACGAGTGATTAACGATTTTCATTTCTTAATAAATTTCAATAAAATTCACGTATGTCTATAATTACCCCCTATTATAAAAATGGTAATTTTATCGTATATTAACTAATAATCACATAAAATATCCACACCTAAAAATAAAAATAAAATAACCCTTTCCTTGTAGTCGGGTAAAAAATATAAAATTGAAGTAGAGCATCTTTCACTTTGACTATGACGCTCTCTCCTGATTAGTCTATTCATTGTAGTGTGCGTGTGCACACATAGGTAATTAGTGTGCACCGATAACATGAGTGTTATCGGTGCACATTGACAGAAGCTTGCACACATACACTGTAAACGGTTAGGAGGAATAGTGGGGCGCGTCTTCGTGGATTGCATTATCTGTACAAGCCGTTTTGGAGTTCCATAGTGAGGAAACAACCCAAGCTAAAGCATCAGTTTATGATGTTAGTATATAATTATATACCTGCACCGTTCTTATGCCAATTGTATAAATACGTTTCTCGGAATAAGTGACATTATTAATAAAAATAAATATTTTTGGCGGGAATGTAAATCAGACGTTCCCGCTAAAAACCCTAAACCCAACTGTCTTGTCACTTTGATCCTTCCGTCTGTTGTTGGAAGAATGGATAGTTAGCAGCCACCGAAGATAAAAAATATGTTGAAGTCTGTGTCAAACAGTGTAAATGTCAATTTCGGACCAAACTCCATAACCATAGAGCAATTCTGGAGTTGCGCCAGGCTGATATTCTAACCCTTATTAACTTATTGTTCTAACCTCAAAATTGTGACGTTTGGTTGGTCTGGCTGGCTCAATTGTTGTAAAGAATTAAAAAAGAAGAGTACTCATTTTCTTTGGGCTCAATCCAGCCGAAAAAATAGTTTTATTCTTTGAATAATTATAATTTATTTGAGGCACAATGAATGACATGGATTTACCAGCTCCAAAGGGAGCAGATTCTGAGCTACAAGACTTCTTGATGGCTGAAAAACAGAAGGCTCAATTTCATGCCCAGGTATTTTCGTTGTATTTGTGACTTTATTTAAATAAAAACAAACGAATTGTAAAACTACATAATTACGAATAAGGTATCTTTAAATTGACATATTTAAAATCATGACTCTTGAATGCAATAAGCTTACATCATGCACCTGAAGTTTCAGAATGCAGGTTAAATATTTATCCATTTAAAAACTATTTAAATATCTTACAGATTCATGAATTCAACGACTTTTGTTGGGACAAATGTGTTGATAAACCTGGAGCAAAACTGGATTCGAGGACTGAAACCTGTATATCAAACTGTGTTGAGAGATTCATTGATGTCTCACTTCTAATAACCAATAGATTTGCACAAATGTTGGAAAAAGGAGGTGGCATGCATTGAAAAATTAAATTCTCATTAATTTTGAGACTTAGGCCTTGTTAGATTAGGTATCTTTGTGAATGTTGTGTTAGTACTGTGATCAGTACATCTTCATAAAACCATTATTGGTGGCATTATAGATTGCATTTTATTTAGAAAAGTTTTTTTTTTTTTTTAATGTTTACTAGAGATTACAATTGTTCATGATTTTGTACCTAGTTTCTTCACCTCTATCTAGGAAGATTTAGGACTAGACACAAACATTCTTAGTGTGTATGTTGCAACTGTTACTTTATACATTTCTAATGATTATTTTAATATAATGTCACATAATATATCTTTAAAATTAACATAATTAAAGTTAAAGGACAGCTAAATATATTGTTTCTCAAAAATCCTATTTTGTATTTTTATTTTGGATGGAAATAAAATTAAATGATATACTTACAGCTTTATTCTCATAAATACAAGTATATGAATCAGTTCTGTGTGACTATGATATAATGAATCTAGATTGTTAATGAAACAAATGTTTAGGCCCCTCAAAGTGTTTGGTTAAGAGTCTTACAATTCAAATTGATATTATGTTGCAAGTAACTTGATGATAGGTTTTCAACCCGTTTTGTGAACCAATCGGACTAATTCACAGGTACACCCATCACTGACGGGTGTCTCAAGCAAGCTTTATTGTTTAACACAATAAGGGCTGCAAAGAAACATGTTTTTTTACTCCCATGCGGGGCCCTTATTCCTTATGACCATAAATTAGACTTTAGTCTTAAAATTAAACTGTAATTTTCATAGTCCATGAATTCACGTCAAGGTCATGTAACGCAACCGATGGTCGTACAGAATAAGGGCCCAACTAGCTTGTACTATGGAAACTAGATGGTTGACAGAATATATGTATATATATATATATATACATATATGTATATCCTTTTATTGTAAATACATACATATGATACATAAAAACACCCATACACAGAACAAACATCCATGCTCATCACACAAATGTTTGCCCTGGGTGGGGATTGAACCCACGACCGACAGCTCAGGAGGCAGCCGTACTACCACTGAGCCATGAGGCCTGTAAATCAAACAAGCAATGCTAATACAGGGTTGATTAAAGAGTTTTGAAAGTGGTTTACAAAATTTCAAACAATTTCATGTGAATGTGAGTGGTGCCTGTCAAAACTACAACAGCACATGAAAATCAATCACGCTAAATGCTTACGAACACTACTGAATGTACTAATGTGGTATGGTAATAATATATCCCTTGATATAATTAGGTAAACCACCCTTTCTTCTAATGGACAGATTCTTCTAAATATGTAATTTTTTTGATAATGGATATTAAAAAAAAAACTCAACTTCCAATTCCACATATTGCGCAGACTGCTAAAATGTATATGAATATAAAATTTTAATGAAATACTCTTTCTGAGCTCACTCAGAGTATCTGGATGTCTTTAAATCACAAGTGAACAAATTTGTTCTACACTAGGGCACTCTATTGGTGAGTTAGTGGTAAATGCAGTTCAAGATTTTTATGTAATAGTTTGTCTATGAGGTCTGTGTACATCAGTAATGTTTAAAGTTTTCATGCAACTGTTATAGTAGGAAAACTAAAAATAGCTTTTATCTGCCAACACGGCCAAGTTTTGTATCAGTTCTGGGATCAGCAGTGACAGTTTGCACAGCAACAAGTGATTCATTGATTTTAGTCTGTAAATCACGGAGGTCTTCGATGAATAGTAGCTTCAAGACATCTGTAGGCGATTGTATGATTATGTTCTCTGAAGCTGGGGGCTCAGGATGAGGGGCTGTCTTCAGGATTTTAGCGAGAGCAGCCAACCGGAGTTTTGGGTCAGGATGGGGCCCAATACCAGCAATTGTCGAGACTCTTTCCACACCTGCTTTGAAAGCAGGACTTGAAACTGTAAAATACATAGTCAGTTATTATATAGTTCTAATGGCAAAGTAAGTTCTTAGTTCCTATCAATTATTAATAATATTAATAATTATAGAAAATCAGGTTGTGATAAGCTTCATCAAGTGTTTTAAAACAGTGTCAATAATATAGAGTCAGTGTAACTGTATCCCATCAAAAACATAACATGTACAAAAAAGCCCAGTCTCGCAAAGCAGCTCTTCTACCACAAAAAGATGTGAGATCTAATATAAAACCAAGTTGGTTAATTAATGTAATACCTATATATGGGAACATTTATCTAACTATTTAGTAACAAATTGTAACCTAATTACTTAACTAACAACTTTTTTATTTTTGCAAGAATTGTTTATTACTATTACAAAAAATATAGCAAATGACACTCAGGGAGTGAAGATAAGTTTAACGACAACTCACACATCAAAATTGGTTAACATGTTTAGGCTGTAGAGGCTCATGCAGAAACATACATACACTCAGAAAAAATTACCCTCCTTGCAGTCAGGTAAAATTTTGTTGGTTCCTATGAGATAGTAAGGGAAACTGCATGGTGCATCAATTGTCATAATGTACTGAAATACTTACAATCAAGATTGTCTAGAGGATTTGAGGATATTACATTAGGTGTTGCTTGTTTGGGCTGCTCCACTTTAGCATCCTTGTACTTATCAACTGAAACAATGTGGGAAAACATTATTGCACAATATTAAGCACTTGAGAAATTATTCTATCAGTCATTTAAATGAAGGTATGAATCATTGATATTTAGAATACGAAGTAATGAAAAGAAATTTATTGTATTATTCTGCATTATATTTTATTCATTTACTTTTTGTAGTACCTATTTATATATGGGCAGGAGAAAAACATAACTAATTTTTATAATGATTAAACTTATTTAAAAAAAACACCCACCCTCATCTCACTACTACTTGGATCTTGATAAGTAAATTTTTAAATAGTTGAGAATTTTAAAATTATTTCAAATATTTCTCTAGACCTAGGTCTAGTCATAGTCAGTAAATGTTACGTAGGTAATAATTATTGACTATGTAGATATTTTATCACAAGCCACATACCATTGTCCGCGTATTCTAACCGTACAGCATAAGACAGCAGCCAATTCAACTGTTCATTGGGAGTTAAGTGAACAGCTGGACTCACTAGATCCCTCTGGTATGTATCATAGGCCTCCATCCAGATATCTGTGTCATCGATGTTCCTCAACCCTTCACGTTCCTCTATTTTGTAGTGTCTAATTTTTTGATCCTCCAGCCATAGAACAACGCTTCTATATTCTTTTTCATCTGAAAGTAAAATAGGTAAATTGGTGTAAAAGTGTAGCATAAAATAAAATTTGCGTCCACAATACCTTTGATAGAACACTGGTTAATCTAGATAATACCTTCACAGTTGAAATTATCTGGATTAGGATGACCTAGCGACTGTAGCTTCAATTTAAAAACGGTATTCATGGCGAAATAAAACTAATTTCGGTAATTTAGAGAAACACTAAAATAACCCTACCGACAGTCGTCAGATAACCAAGCAGCAAGCTTTGTTTGGCAGCAAGCAAGCTTGCACAGACTAGTAAGCAAGCTTTGCAAGAATGCAATGCAAGCAAGGGCAAGCACAGACTGCAGAGCCAAAGAGTGTTATGAGCACGTTGAGACACAGATTAACGAGGACCTAAAGCTTCTATAACTTGTTTTATTCAAGAAACTTGATTATGGCAAATGCACAAGATGTGCGAAAAGCCAAAGAAAAAAAAAAAAAAAAAACTTAAGAAAATCCTAATACTTGACACTGGCAAGTGCTTTAATGCGGGTCCAATACAAAAAAAAAAGAAGAACGAGGACCAAAGAGAATATATTGCATTTAAGAGTGGGATCTTCAAAAAAAAATCAATATAAGAAAATATTTCAACTTTTTTGAGTCGAAATGTATGAAGTTTGGGCAAAATTCTCAATTCATTCAATTCTTCTTCTTCTTTTTTTAGGGTTCCGTACCCAAAGGGTAAAAACGGGACCCTATTACTAAGACTTCGCTGTCTGTCTGTCTGTCTGTCTGTCTGTCTATCTGTCTGTCTGTCTGTCTGTCTGTCTGTCTCCAGGCTATATCTCATAAACCGTGATAGCTAGAAAGCTGAAATTTTCACAAATCATGTATTTCCGTTGCCGCTATAACAACAAATACTAAAAATTAAAAAAAAACAAATATTAAGGGGGGTCCCCATACAATAAACGTGTCTTTTTCGTATTTTTTTGCTCAATATTAAAAACGGTAACAGGTAGACGCTTCAAATTTTCACAGAATATTTACTTGTATATTACCTTTCAAAATAAATAATTAAATAACAATAAAGTAAATATTAAAGGGGGGCTCCCATACAACAAACGTAATTTTTAAGCAATTTTTACTCGATCTTAATTAACAGGTAGAAACTTGAATATTTGTAAGTAAATATTTGGAAATATATTAACTATAAAAATAAATACCTAATCTAATACATAAAAACTC
Organism: Lycia hirtaria; assembly: GCA_947563715.1. Lineage (NCBI taxonomy): Eukaryota > Metazoa > Arthropoda > Insecta > Lepidoptera > Geometridae > Lycia > Lycia hirtaria. The sequence goes on along the minus strand of OX387381.1, from coordinate 26,556,866 downwards.
ACAAAATGAAAATAATCCGTGCATCTAAACGCGGTGCGAGCGCCGCGCCGCGGTGTGGTGGTGGCGCGAGCGCGAGGCGGTTGATAAGCAACGGCCGCGCGGGTAGCGGGGGAGGTAACATCACGGAGCGAGCCATAGCCGCGCGTGCGTATTCGCGCGAGCGTTGTTATGCTGCCCGGATGTGTATCGAAAACCTACCTATAAGTTTGCAATTTACTACTTGGAATTTCGTTGATTTCTCGTTATTTTATAAACAGAACTAAACAACGGGTTATACTCAAATAGATAACGTGTTTAGCAATATTGACTTAAATGCTGGCACGTACTGTGCACTATTTAGTTACCATAGCCCTTTATGGATACCAATTCCAATTGAGCAATAGATTTTATCAAAACTACCCGAAAAGCAAGAATAAACTCTCATGGATTTATATAACAACTAAAACAGACTAAAAATTAGTATACCTGCAACAAACGTGATTTTCTATTATAGATGATAGTACGGAACCCTTCGTGCGCGAGTCCGACTCGCACTTGGCCGATTTTTTTTTTGTATTGGACCCGCATTAAAGCATTTGCCAGTGTCAAGTATTAGGATTTTTTCAAGTTTCTTGAATAAAACAAGTCGTAGAATGTTCTAGTCACAATCTAAGTCACACAACCATTTTTAAAGTCGAGTCCGACTTCAGTAAAGTAGTGGCAACTTTACTAGAAGCTTCTATGGAGTTTTGTCGACAACGTAAAATGACATGTTTCACTGCTTTATTTCCTACACTCATAAACTTGATTGAACAGTTAATAAAAAACACTACCATTTTTATCGCATTAATATTCAAAATAACACAAGTTTAAAGACAGCAGTCACCAAAGGTAAAAAAAAATTTGAAGATTGTTTATATGTGTCAAACATAGTAAATGTCAATTTTTTATCAAATCTTACCGCGGCTCTAAACTTATGCCGTGAATTCACGCCGCGAATTCGCGGCAGAGGCGCACCCTCCACATTCACGGAGGTCACTCATTTGTGCCGTGAAACCTACCGTAAAACGGACGTCGAAACTGCTGCTGCGTTAACTTTGTTTGATGAAATCGTTCGAAAGCGTTGGAGAAAAAGGAGTTGATATATTTCAGTCATCAAACTGAAATATATCGTAACCGATCGATATTAATTTGAAAACTAATCCTTCTCCAGGCGTCATCATTTTACTTTTATTATTATGATGAATGCTTCGAGTCCCACAGTATACGTTCAGCGTGAAAATATTTCAAAAAGCGAATTTCTAATTCACTATCTCAACGTATATTGATCCGATGCGCTACCATTTAGCTCGCATTACACGTCCGTGCGCATCAATAGTCAGGAGCAAACTGGCACGGTGCCGTGAATGTGGATGTGCGCGCGAACTGCCGCGAACCCTTTGTCGCGGGACAAAATACCGACTTTGATCGGGGAACAGGCGTGAACGGCCGCGAACGCCGTGAAAACCCTCCACACTTATGTTCACGCCTGTTTGCGGACGTTCACGGCACAAGTGTAGAGCCGCGGCTAAGATTTTCATTTTGGAACACCTTCGTAAAAACCATTAAAAAAAAGTTTAAGCTGAAGTTTGAAGTTGTATCAAATCAAAGAGTACTTTGTATTATATCGAGTTGTATTTTCATTTTATTTTCACAACTAGGTATTTTAGTTTCTCTAGATTCTAAGTAAAAATGACATACGGTCTAGAAAAGGTAAAAGTTATTTCTGCTTCTAACCTAGAAATATTATTACGTTTATATTTAACTAAATAAATGCTATTATTTTATTAATGAATACTTATCATAATAACAATATTGCATATCAGAACTTATATTAGAGATTACGTACTAAAGTCAATGTAATATGTATACTGTTGGTGTTTCTAAAATAAATAAATAAATATTATTATTTGACTCTTTTCAGCTTACACCACACAATTTCGATATTTTACGAAACCTGAGAAACCTACAGATTTTTTACAAGCACAACGAAAATAGATTCACGATACATGGAATAGGGAATCAGCTCTGCATATCAGATCAAACATTGGGAGTTGAATCTGACATTAAATTATTGTCTAAAGACTCAGAAATTACATTAACTGTGGAGCGCAACACGTTTTTAAAGAAAACACTACAGGAATGCACCACTCCACATCAACAGAATTTCCCAAAACCAAAAAAGATTGTTATTGACTTTAGTTCTCCCAATATAGCAAAACCATTCCATGCAGGACATCTTAGGTCCACCATAATCGGCAACTTCATTGCAAACGCTAATAAATATTTCCACAACAAAGTCACTAAACTTAATTATTTGGGCGATTGGGGTACACAATTTGGATTATTACAATATGGTTTAGAATCTAAATGTGTCGACATGAGCAAACTACAATCTAATCCAATAAAAATCTTGTATGATGTATATGTTTATGCTAATCAACTGGCTAAAACTGATGAAATTATACAAATACAAGCTAGAAAATATTTCTCTGACATAGAACAAGGCAAAACAAACTTGGGAAATTGGAAAGCCATTCGTGAAACTACTATCCATGAGTTGGAAAAGGTATATCAAAGACTGGGAATCCACTTTGATACATTTGACTGGGAGTCTGATTATAATGGAAGCTCAATCAAAAACTTGATGAAATCTTTAGAACAGAACAATATAATAAAAATTGATGAAACTGGAAAAAAAGTTGCCACAATAAACAATAGAGATGTTACAGTATTAAAAAGTGATGAATCAACTTTATATCTCTCAAGAGATATTGCTGCATTGCTAGATAGATACAAGAGATTCCAGTTTGATAAAATGTTGTATGTTGTAGATAATGCTCAGACAGATCATTTTGTGGCTGTTTTTGATGTTGTTAGTAGAATAAACCGGAATTGTAGTGAAGGCTGTGAACACATCAAGTTTGGTAGGATAAAAGGAATGAGCACAAGACAAGGAAATGTTGTATTTCTAAATGATATTTTAGATGAAGCTAAAAGAAAAATGCATGAGAAGCAGTCTTTATCCAAAAGTAATTTCTTATTTAGTTTATTATAGTTCGACACGCTTTTATGGGAAGTCCTTTGCATTTCAAACTGTACAGCTGTGGAACACACTACCTGTTCCTATTCGACAAACTCAATCCCTCGCTTCTTTCAAGGGAAACCCTTTACCCAAAATTGACTTTCTTTTTAATTTTTTTCTTTTTTAAGTTATATGTGATTATATGTTATTCTATCTGGCCTTTTGGCTCAATTGGTAGTATGAATGCTTGCTGAGCTGTAGGTCGTGGGTTCAATCCCCACCCAGGGCAAACATTTGTGTGTTGAGCATGGATGTTTGTTCTGTGTCTGGGTGTTTCTATGTATCATATATATATATATATATATATTTACAAACAAAAAAGTATATATGTATTCTATCAGCCATCTAGTTCCATAGTACAGGCTTTGCTTAGTTTGGGCTAGATGGTGTTGTGTGAAATGTCCACAATTATTTAAAAAAAAACTAGTTTATTAATATTAATATTTTTTATTTTCATGGTATTTATCAGTATATTTATAGTATTTGTATCGTAATTATTAATTAGTGTGTAGCAGAGTATAATGTATGTCTACTCCATAAGTATATATAGGTAATTAATTATATGTATGTATACATACATAATATACATATTCAGGTTAATCTAAATATATATAATTATATTTACTTATTTTTTTCCTCTCCTCTTTATTACTGTACCCCCTGTTATATTACTTTCGTTTCATACCTCTCCATCCTAAAGTTGCATGGAAAAGATCGCTATTAGTGATAAGGCCACCACTTGTTACACTAGTTTTTAAATAATTTCTCTTGATTGTAAGTTGTAATAAAGATGTGTACAATAGAGTTTAGCTATCTATGTATCTAATGCTGCCTTCTTATTTAATTATCATATGATTCTAGGTTCTAGGTTTTATAAACATTGTACCTACATTCCTTTAATGCTGTTTTATTTTAATTCACAGATACAAGAAGTTCAGCTGTTAATGATGAGACATGTGATACCCTCGGCACAACAGCTGTCCTCATCAACGACTTGAAGCAAAAGAGAATGAAAGAATATAAATTTGACTGGGACAGAGCACTGCAGAGTGAGGGAGACAGCGGTATCAAGCTGCAATACTTACACTGCCGGCTTTGGAGCTTGGAAAAAAACAGTGGAGTTGTTTTACCAGACTTCTGCGATCCATCTTACCTGACTGAAGAAGTTATAGGCGATGTTGTCGCTGAAATAGCGAAATTCGAATATGTTTTACAAAAATCTCTTGAAGAATATGAAGCATGCATATTAGTAGGGTATTTATTCCGCCTAGCAAGGCATGTAAACAGAATGTTCAATGAATTAAGAGTAAAAAATGTAGAGAATGACTTGGCAGCACAAAGGTTGTTAGTCTTTCATTCAGCGCGATTGGTGGTAAAAACAGGATTGGAAGTGTTAGGTGTCAAAGTACTACATGAAATGTAGTATATTTATGGTATAACACATTTTTCCTTAAGGATAAAATAATGCTTCCATATCTTGCTTTGGAAGTCTAGTCAGAAATAAAATTTAGTTATTGCTATTTGAAATGAGTTTTATTTCTATAGGATCAGAAAATATAAAGGAATGTATCATTAGCTTTCCAGTAATAATCCTATGCCACATAAACTAGCATGTCTTATTTATTATGTATGTTGTTTAGGTAAACAGTAAGAAATATAATTTCCTAGAGTTTTACTCTCACTTTATCAAGTCACCTTTCTAATAAAAAAAATAAGCTGCCAAGTGCGTGTCGTGTCACGCGCAAAGTTGAGTTCCGTAGTTGCACATCATAATTTATATGAACTAATCTCTCCCAAGTTAACCGTTTAGGAGGGAGGGGGGGGGGGGGGGGGGGGGGAGTCCTCCACACGTGACTAACCAAAATTATTACTTCAAAGCTTAATATTCCGCAAACAGATCCTAAATTGAAAAATGGTTTTCGCACACCCCCTATCTAACGATACCCCACACGATGTGATAGATGAGAAAAAAATAAGTCATCCCCGCTTTACGTGTAGGTACCCTATTTTTTTTAAAATATTTTATTCTACGAGTTTCTCGATATAACTAATAATATCTATGCCAAATTACAGCTTTCTAGTACTAATAGTCTTTGAGCAAAGCCGCGGACGGACATGGCGAAACTAAGGATTCCTTGTTAACTACGGAACCCTACAAAACGAAATCAAAATTAGTAAATCCCTTTAGGAGCTACGATATTACATACATGCACCCAATTCAATCCTATAACACCCATCTTTTTACATCAGAGGTTGCAAAAGGAACTATTGCGCCCCTAGTGGATGTTGGGATATACTGGACAGATTTGTTGACTATTATAGTATATTGTAGTTCTTGTGGTTCATTTCTCTTTATTTTACTCTATCGTGTACGTACAGTATAATAAAGAATATGTAGTTTCCGAATCCCATAGGTTGTGAATAGCAGGGAGCTTCATTCATCATCAATACTATTCATATTCATTAATGTAATTCTGAGGCCGTACCATAAGCGTTCAAGCAGTCTTATTTCAATATTACTTTCACTTTTGTCTCGTTCTTAGATAGATAGATAACACTTTATTAAAAACCACATGATAACAAAGATAACATTAAGTACTTAGGGCTAGGTTTTAATTGGCGGCCTTATCGCTTAGAGCGATCTCTTCCAGGCAACCATGTTCTTCCTGCAGTTGTGAGAGAAAGACAAATTGTTTGTGGGATGGATTGAATTTTGTTTATCCTTGTTTGTGCATGTATCACATAATATCCCAATTATTGTGAATTATATTGGGAATAAATATTTCAATGAGAATTTTTATGGTTTTGTACAAGTTGAGAGACCAAAAAGAGCTAGGTAAAAGTAGTTCGAAAGTTCTTTTAAAGTTTCGCGCCTTGAAACTTACCTCCATTTATGTACTTTTCCGTTTCCGTTTTATGAGAAAAGGAAGGAGTCAAGTATTTACAATATATTATTATTGATTTACGATCAATAAATGAATAATGTAAATCTTTTGGTGTAATACTATTTTCGGAATATATAAACCTTCAGCGAGTTGGTATAGGTATAAGTATCCCCCGCTTTTCGTTTTTTTTTATCGGACAAGGCTTCAAGGTTGCTATTTGAACTATCACTCGTTCGGTAGTTACTCAACTGATACGATTTAGCGATAATGTGACAAATCGGTAGTCTATTACATAGTAATAAGCTAAGCGAGTGGCGAAGCCGAACGAGTGAGTTCAAATAGCAGCATGGCAATTTTTTTTAATTTTTTTATTTTATTCATATATTTAGTTTAGGGACATTGAGTCAAATGTTGTCTATGTCAGTCCCTTAAGATTAACAAAGGTACTTAAGGTCTATTTGTAAATAACTTGTGGGCCAACTGGTATAGCAGCCTAGCAGCGCCAGAAACTGGTTCTGCTAGAATACTCTGCATCAGTCCCACTTTTAATCTATAGGTTACATACAAGTTTTCTCGCATAGCCGCACTCCGGTCACACTCCGCCAAAAAATGATGTGCGTCTTCAACGTTGCCGCATGCATCGCAAGCAGGACTATCTACTGGTTTCATTAAGAATTTAAAATTGTTTAATGGAATGTGACCAGACCGCAGTCTATGAGCCATCACAACATGTTCTCTACATATCTTAATGTTGGTCCACCAGGGTACATGAGGAGGTTCGCATTGGATGGTGCGATACCATGTGCCTTTTTCTCTAGAAGCAATATCAAAATATTCCTTCCATTGTGAGCGTATGCTATTTTTATACTGGATGAGTACTTCGGTATATTCTGGCTTGAGATGAACTTCGGTACCTTTTGAAATTGCTTCTCTAGTTAACTTATCTGCCTCCTCATTGCCGCTAAGACCAACATGTGAAGGAAGCCATTGCAACCTCAGCTCCACTCCCGCAGTCGTCAGCACAAGAATCTTGTTTAATATGGTGTAGGCTATCGATGCACCTCTGTGACCATAGGCACATCGAGCCAAATGTTGTAAGGCACTTTTGCTATCAGACAAAATAACTGCCTTTATGAATCCTGTGCTCACGACATAAGACAGCGCCTCCGAGATCGCAAAAAGCTCTATAAACATAATTGAATATTCTGATGTATTCAGCTTAAAGCCCTCTCTCACATCGCAACTGGGATCATAGTAAGCCGCACCTCTACCTTCCTGCATTTGAGAACCATCAGTGTAAATTTTGTGATAGCCACAGTATCAGTTATTCAAGACCGCTCCGTAGCTGAACCATTATGTGAACCGTTTCCCATCGGCCGCCATTTTTTTTTTGATTCAGTCACTTTTATGTCATACAATTGACACATTTGATGAAACGTGACACGTCCTTCGCTCGTTACTAAATCAAAAAATGATAGCAGCCGACAGGAAATGCTTCGCAAAAGGTTCAGTTACGGATCGGTTTTGATTAACTGAATTGCCTCCCAGGGCCATATTTTACATTTTTTGTTGTGATTTTTTTATAAGTCGGGTATTTCTGCCAATAATTATAAGTTTACAAAACTCGAAAACCCACGAAAAAATAAACGGCTGAACCTATTTTCATAAAACATATTAAGAACACTCTCGATAAAATTATCTTTAAAAAAACTAGGTCAGAATCGGTTTATTTCACAGAAGAATTTTCTCTTCTGTGGTCTGTCTGTTTGAGAGTTACGATGCCACAGACAACAGAAGAGAGAAATCAGTAGAAGTACAAGGTGGGCGTTGCTTTCTTTCTTCTGTGCCAGACCCACAGATATACGGATACATACCTATGTCAAACTTATAACACTTTTTTTTGGGCCAGGGGTCAAAATACTTTCCCTCTTATTAAATAGGGAAAGTATTTTGCGCTATTATTTACTGACCTATTTTAATAATATTTTCTGAACATATTTTTTACTTAATTCTAAACGAACATTTTAAATATTAGCAAAATCCGTCAAGAGGTTGTCTAGATAAAAGGTTATGAAATCGCGGTTGAAAAGAGAAGATTTTGCTACGAGGCCATTTAAAATTTGTCAGTCGATTTTCATAATATTCGGCAAACATATTTGATCATCATCATCTCAGCCATAAGAAGTCCACTGCTGGGGCCCAATTCAGTTATTCAAGACCGTTCCATAGCCGGACCATATGTGGAGCGTTTCCCGTCAGCCGCCATAGTTTTTTTGATTCAGTCACTTCACTTCACTTCACAGTCACTTCAGTTTATGTCATACAATTGACACATTTGATGAAACGTGACACGTCCTTCACTCGTTACGAAATAAATTTAAGATAGCAGCCGACAGGAAATGCTTCGCACAAGGTTCAGTTACGGATCGGTTTTGGATAACTGAATTGTCCCCCTGGACATAGGCTTCCCCCATAGATTTCCAAAAAGAACGATTGGAAGCGTCTTGCATCCAGCGTCTTCCCGCCACTTATATGAATATGAGGTCATCTGTCCATCTCATGGCTGGTCTCCCTACGCTGCGGCCTGCGCTTGCCGGTGCGTGGTTTCCACTCGATACTTAAAGTTGAATGGTTTTCCCTACAATTATCTGAGTATAGGATCCTGAGTAAATTAATTAAAAACACATAAGACTTCTAAATAAACATTTTATATTTGTTGCAGTTTTCTTTTCTCTACATGACAGACATCAAAACTTCAAAAAACTAACTAACACTTTAGCTTTTTATTAGCATCTACAAAATACTATATAATAAGACTCAAACAACATACGCGTACAGTACCATCATCGTATCCTTCCGGATGCCTCATGTAAATCTCCTTAACAAGGTCACCGTATAAAAACGCTGTCGATACATCAAACTGTCTAAGAGCCGTTTCTTCACTTGCAGCTACGCTAAGCTATGCCCTTACAGTTCCAAGCTTGGCAACAGGACTAAATGTTTGATCATAGTCAATTCCCTTCTTCTGAGAGTAACCTTTTATTACCAAACGAGCCTTGTACTTGTCCCCCGAATCATCCGGGTTATGCTTGATCCGATAAACCCACTTACACGTAATACTTTTTCTATTCTTTGGTAAATCTACAAGTACTCAAGTCTTGTTTTCATTCAACGAATCAATTTCATTTTGCATGGCTTTCCGCCATTCCAAGGCATCATTTGACCTTACAGCCTCCTTGTAAGTTTCCTGCTCTGCATGATACTCTTGTTCCATGTTCATGACATAATCTTTGAATTTGCATGGTGGTCTCAAAGTGGCACGATCTCTCAAAATCATTTGACCGATTTCCTGAATTTCATCAATATTCATTGAATCAGCCACTTGACCTACTCTTTCCTCCTCAAATTCAGTAGATTGTTCAATTACACCTGATATTTCCGCATCATTAAAAATATCTTCATCATCAGAGAATACCGGAATATTATGAGTCATATTGTTAGATTGAGAGTGATCGTCATATTATATGACGATCACTCTCAATCTCTTCATGAACTTCTTCTCTTGAATGTCGTTCCCTGCATTTTGGTGCATGACACTCGTCTCTTTAGACTTTGAAGGACGGTTCAAAAATTCGAAAGGCATTTTGCCAATATCTTTATTACTTGACACAGACATATCACTCTGTCCTTCAAGTGGTCTTTCATCAAATGTCACATCCCTTGATCTCAGGATCTTATTTGACGTTTTATTCCAAAGCCGATAACCATCGTCGTTGTCATAACCAACCAACTTGCATTTGACAGCCTTCTTGTCAAGTTTCTTGCGTGTCTGTTTTGGAATATGAGCAAAGCACGACGTTCCGATTATTTTCAAGTGCTTTATTTGTGGTTTTTTACCAAACCATAGCTCATAAGGGGATTTCCATTTCCCTTCTACAGTAGTCGGTCCAGTCCTGTTCAGAATGTAAACAGCTGTTGTGACTAACTCAGCCAATAACTTCTGAGGCAACTCCTCGTGAGCATACATCATTGAGCGCGCACACTCTACCACCGTGCGATTTTCCCGTTCGCTCAAACCATTCTGTTATGGTGTATAGGGCATCACTAGGCGCTGTCTTACTCCGTGTTCTGCCAATATTTTTCGTACCTTATCATTATTGAATTCTCCACCCCCATCGCTCGAAAGTTCTTGCACCTGATGTCCAGAAGTCTTCACTTCAACCAACATCTGCCTCAACTTTTCATAGACTTCAGACTTCGTCTGTAACAAGTAAAGAAATCTAAAACGGGTAAATTCATCTCTGATAATCAAAAAATATCTCTTCTTCGAAAATGATTCAGGGAATGGCCCACAGACGTCAGTGTGAAACCTTTCTCCAGGTTTTGTGGCTTTCTCTCTTGTACCGAACTTCTGTCGATGTGCTTTTCCGAAAACACAGCCATCACACAACTCTTTGTTGTCTGTTGTTTTAATTCCCAATTCTCGTTCAATAACACGACTAACATGTCTTTTACTTTGATGTCCAAACCGTTCGTGGTATAACTGCAACACATCCTTTTTCTGTACCACTGTCACATTGACCGAAGGCATCGGTATCAAGGCCTTACAATTCCACCTGTATAGACCTCCATGCCTAATCCTTTTACCTGTAACTATGACTTTACCGTCAATCTTCATGGTACATGATTCTACCCGTGACTCAAACAAACTTGTCGGGTTTTTATCTTGTGCAGCCAATACAGAAAATAAGTTTCTCTTTATTCCAAGCACATACCAAACATCTTTGAGGTGAAACTGCTTTTGCTTTCCGTCCACGATAGTTGAAAACTGTTTAGTTCCTTTGCCTTCTGCTTTGACAATGATTCCGTATGCTGTTGTAACGCTGTAAGTTTTCTCAAATTCTTTGAAATCTTCAAACAAATCTGCTCGCATCGTTACATGACTAGTAGCCCCATTGTCAACGTACCAATTGTCACGTTCATTTTCCGCAGAAACCGCAAAAAACTAAATTAGCATCATGCTACCTTTAGCGTCACCTTCTTCGCGCTTAGAGATTCCAGACTCTCTCTTAGTACAATCTCTTTTCAAGTGACCGATTTCTTTGCATATAAAGCAACGCCTCCCTTCCTTTGAAGTCTCTGGACTCTGTTTTGTACCTTCTGAACTTTTTCTGCTTTTCTGTCTTAACAGTGAAAGCTGCACTACTAGACTCTCCGTCTTGACCGTTTAGTGCTTTTTAATAAACACATAACTGACTCGTTAAGCTTTTAACTGTTCTATCCTTCTTTGACATCAGCATCCAACTTGACTTAAATGAAAAATATGTATCCGGCAAGCTGTCCAAAATCATGCATATCAGTAAAAACTCTGGTAAATCTGTACCTTCACCTGATTTTACTAATTCTTGCTTTATCTGTGCCACAAATTTTTCATTTTTATTTCATATACAAGTTACCATGTCTTCCGATGGATCTTTTTTGTTTTGAAAAATGCCAAACAGGCTTCATACAGACGATCCTCGTTCATACCGTCGTACAGACTATGCAACTCATCCCATACATCCTTAGGATGACTAAATCTCATCACCTTATCCAGGATTTCATCCGAGATGTTGTTTATTATTAGAAGTAACGCAGTGCTCATTGACCTCTTGTACTCGCCTAGTGTCCGGTTGTACTCTGCCATAGAAACAGCGTCGACATCACCCGCCGCAAACAGTGGTCTCCTAGGTTCTTGTACTTTACCCACCACGATATCAATCAATCCTTCGATGCCGTTCAACATCGCCGTGATGCGATAACACCAATGGACCCAATTATGCCCATCCAGTTTCGTAATTTGAATCTTGCACAACTCCATACTGACCAGACTTTTCTTCGTAGTTTCCCGAAAAAGTTCAATAGATAAGAAAAGCTTAAACTGAGTCCCTGCTTCTACTCTTTATAAAAATATAATACCTCCTGTCACTCGCAATGATTCAGTCAAGTGTAAAAATATAATAAAAGTTATTTATAAGATTAAAACTGGGATAAATAGCTTGTGATGGTATTTATTTTATTGATAAGGTGAATTCTTACCTAACACCCATAACCACTTAAAGTTGAATGGTTTTCGCTACGATTATCTGAGTATAGGATCCTGAGTAAATTTATTAAAAACACATAAGACTTCTAAATAAACATTTTATATTAGTTGCAGTTTTCTTTTCTCTACATGACAGACATAAAAACTTCAAAAAACTAACTAACACTAGTTTTTATTAACATCTACAAAATAGGTTTCATTGAACATCTTCAACAGTTTCCACTCGATAACCTTTCGGCCCCATCGACCATCAGGGGACCAATTCAGTTATTCAAAACCGATCCGTAACTGAACCTTGTGCGAAGCATTTCCTGTCGGCTGCTATCTTTTTTGATTTAGTAACGAGCGAAGGAGGTGTTACGTTTCATCAAATGTGTCAATTGTATGACATAAAAGTGACTGAATCAAAACAACTATGGCGGCCGACGGGAAACGCTCCACATATGGTTCGGCTATGGAGCGGTCTTGAATAATTGAATTGGACCCCAGTTCTAAGTGCTATGTGCACTGCCCACTGCGATTTCAACTTGCAAATCCGCCGTGCTATATCGGTGATTTTTGTGCGTCTACGTATCTCTTCATTTCTGATTCGATCTCGTAGAGAGACTCCGAGCATAGCCCTCTCCATAGCTCGTTGCGTGACCTTGAGCCCCCGAACGCTGCCCAGCTGACTTGGATACGACGAACCTCTCTCGCAAAGTTGGACTTGCCTAATCGGACCGTTTGTCGTAGGTAGACGTATTCGTTAACAACTTCAAGAGTGGAGTTCCCCACAGATATTGGAGTGGGCACTACATGGGCAAAATATTTGATACAGAATTCTATACAAGAATTCAAGTATGAGCAGTTTTGTGAGCACAGACTTTTTTGCAACAAATAATTTTGCAAAATTTTATGCTCATGATGTCTGCTGTTCGTAGAACTACTAATTCTAAAAAAAATGTATGAATGTATGAGCGTATGGGTCGTGTTTCAGTTTGGGATCTGTGAGGAACAACCAAAGAGTATTGTACTAA